>OY987329.1:1331077-1996615 GCA_963920685.1 Polydrusus tereticollis | reverse complement strand
GTAAATAATGTCCTTATAGTAGCACGTTCCAGTTGCATATAGCTTATATATAAATAATTTAGTGCTTAAAAAATTATCGATTCGCGTCTTAAAGAAATAAAAAAGAGCTGTTAGTGACGGGATATCTTTTTTAACGCCATAGACTTGATGCCACTTGGAAACAAACTAATCATATTTCATCAAAAAGCTTGGACGCAACAACCCTATGTCCTAAGTATGGACTTAGGTTAATTTACTTTTATAATAAAATATGTAATGAGTGTTAGGATACTTTGATATTGATAAATTTTAAATGCGCTAAATTTAAAATATGAACTTACAGATCGTTTTACAGTTAACTACATGGACTAAACTGTGATTCGTCGTAAATATCTTATTTTCAGTAAAATATGGAGTTAGGATAGTTTTGTACCAAACCGACGAAATTAAAACTTTCTCGTTGGCATCAGGGTGACTGACTAACTCGTTTCTCTTCAACATGGTATTCTCAGAAATAATGGTCAATATTCTTGTGGTGTATTATTACTTACTTACTTACTCTGTATACATCGAAGCGTTCATATATCGCAACTTTTTGTAAAATCAACTAAATGTTTTAAAGTACTAATAAAATATTCGTAGCACGTTCCTTAAACAAAACCAGCAGAATTGCTGCGAAAGAGGAAAATTTTAAAAAGTTGATCAACTAGAAAACTTGAAAAGTCCATTAGAAATGTAAAATGCCGCAATTGCTTAAGAGCCTTTTACGGTTTATGTTTGTCTTGAGTTGTTTATGATAAAATACTTCTGGAATCATGTATGCAATCTTTAAGTGAGACGATTTCTTTAATCACTACAACGATAAGAAAATCACAATTTTTAAATATTTATTAATTTTTACCAAGCAATGCAGAGTGTTTGATATAATTAAAAAGTAGTTTGTCGTACAACGAGCACGAAATGATACTATATTCCCACGCAGTACCTATAAAGGTGTGCGACATGAGCTATAGCGAGTGGAAAATGAGCATTCCGTGCTAGTGGTACACTATACTTGTTCTACGACTCCATTTTTTCTAACAGAAAGTTGTAGATAAAATTAAAAAATATTTTAGTGAAGAACAGATTTCTGCGAATTTTATTTTACAGGGTGAGTTTTGTTTATTAATTTCGAATCTACGTAAAAAACTACGTATGTGTTAAAAAAAAATTGATTTGCTCCACTGGTTACGGAATTATGATTTATTAGGTTATAAAAATTAAAAAACATTATTTACCATTTATCGCCTGTCATGTTTTAGTAGATGTTCGAAATGTTTCCCCTCAACTTCCAAACATTTTGTCACTCTTTTTTTAAATGAATTTAGTACCCGCTCTAACATTTCAGGTGTCACTAATAAGCAGGCAAAGCGGATTCGGTCTTTCATATCGTCTACAGTTGTAGGTGCAGTCGCCATCACTTTGTCTTTTATAAATCCCCAGAAGAAAAAGTCAAAAGGGTTCAAATCCTGGGACCTAGCAGGCTAATTGACCGAACCAGCTCGACCAATCCACCTGTTTTCAAACAATTCGTTCAATTGATTACGGGCCTGTATTGCATAATGCGGTGGAGCTCCGTCCTGTTAAAACCACATCTCAGAATTTATGATTTGGTTTAATAATTGAGGTAATTGGTTTCTTAAAAAATCTGTATACATTTCTCCATTTAAATGGCGTTCAAAGAAATGCGGACCAATAACTCTATCTCCAATTATACCACACCAGACACTAACTGACCAAGGATATTGATTTGGCACAGTTCTCATCCAGTGGGGATTTTTCGATACCCAGTAGTGCATATTGTGTCTATTTACCTTTAAGAAAACAAACAAAAAAAAAACAATTATTTTTTACTGACAAGGGATAACTTAAAATCCTACCTGGCCACAATTACGGAAAGTAGTTTCATCAGAAAAAATAACATCCTTTAAGAACCTGTTATTTCCTTGCATTTGCCTTTGTACCCAATTGCAAAATGTAACGCGATCTTGAAAGTATTGCCCATAAAGCTCTTGGTGGAGTGTAATGTGGTATTGATGAAATTTGTACATATGCAATATGATCACAACCGATTTTTGGCTCAATCCAGCATCTGCAGCAAGCCGCCTGGAACCTACATGCTGGTTAATAGCTACCATTCATAAAACTCCAACTGCCTTATCTTCATCCGTTTTAGTTCGCTTCTGAAATCGTGGTTCTGACTTCAGGCTGCCAGTAGTACGACTTCTTGTTTCCAGCTTTTAAATGCCATGTGAGATTTCGGGTTGTTAGGAAACCTCTCGGTCCACATTAGTGAAGCTTGTCTGTAGTTTCTTCTGCACTCCCCCAACATTAACAACATATCAACTTGCACACTAAAATTCACTTCCATGTTTAATTGACCAAACTGAGAAATAATCGTTGATACGTAAAAATTCTCAACTGACAAAAGTCAAAACAACGCATTTCCATGTAAACGAATAATAATTCTGAAATAAGTGAACTTGATTTATTGGTGGAATGTAGTTATTTTTTAATAAACAAAAGTACATAATCCTATTTAAAATTTCAAAGTTACCCCCCACCCCTCAAAATGGGGGCAGGGGGTATATGATAAAAATATGCTCTAATTAAAGTTAGAAATATAATCAATACTAGGTAGAAATTTAAAGATTAGTTGCTTTTTTGCCGGATTTATCCCCAGACGCGTTTCGCCGTATAACGGCTCGTCAGTAAGGCTATAGAATCCGACAAAAGAAAGCAAACCGGAGAGTCTACTTGACCCTAAATTGTGGATGAACAACGGCAGATGTAGCTTAAGAGCGACATCTGGTGGCGATCAAATGCATCACCTGGCCCATCTAATTGATTCATGTAGATGTGATAATTTCATTATTCTCACATTATTTGTAAATCAAAAATTAAGAAGAGGGGGAAGATTTTATATACGCGCACTGTACAAAAATTTAGTGACAATATATTATAACATTGATCGGCTAACGTGCTTTTTCTTCATTGGAAGTTCAACTGAATTCGAATACCTACGATGTTTTCTAGAATAAAGTAATTTATTTCTAATTATAAATTTAACTTAAAAACATATAATATAACTTAACTGTAAGAACGGCGAGCTTCTTAAATTTTTCGATCTCGGGCGTGATGTCATAACTTTTTTTTTTTTTTTACTTAATTTCGATCAATTCTATGATTACCAGATCCGAGCTTAGATCGGCTTCTGGCGACGCGTATGCCTGGTTGCCTAAATTCTGCATTGTCTATACCGAACAAGAAAATAAATAAATAAATAATTTTAGGTAAAATACTTTTAAAATAAATTGTTGTTGTTGTTTCACAGAAAGGTCAAAAAGACTTTTTTTGCCTCGCGACAAAATTAACAGCTTCAATTTAGGATATTTGCAATAATACCACAATTTAAACATTGCCATGTTGTTAAATAATCTAGTGGGTTTATAATAAATGTTACGCAGCATATATCTGGAAAATACTAAATATTATTAACTAATTTATTTTCGTTAAATGTAATTAAACTCTATTTATAATTAATACAGATCAATGAAAACCAGTACGTGGTGCGAAAGTAAAGTATATTATTTCATAATGCATGTAAATCGTACCTTATACAGTAAATAACGCAATACATCATGGTATGATACACACATTCCATATTCTTTTGCGCCTTCCTAATATTTTGATATATGATTCTCATTTTATTTTTTGTGTTATTTTTATTTTCGATTATTAACGCCATTTTAGAGGCAAATGAGTCAACATTGGGATTTAAAAATTTATCAATAACGTTATTACAGAATAAGAGGATCCGTTTTTAGTACATTGTTCCGATGTAATATTTCAAATATAATCTGCCCATTTTGCTAGCGATATAAATTGCCATTTTACGTTATTTGTAGAGACGTGAACCATAATTAGATAATAATTTATTGTGGAACCGTAGGCATGACTTTCTTTACTTGTCAAAATTAATATTTAAATCGAAACGTGCCTCTTTGTGAGATTACCATTCACCGAGTATGAAATTTCCTTCAGCAGAAATAAATAATATCCTTACTTCGCACGCTCTGCGATTCAATATCATGATGACTGTAAGAAGTCATTGAGAAAGTTATCTTTAATATATCTTTAATAGACCAAAGGGTTAGATTGCAGTAAGAGGCAGCCGATTCTTGACCGTCGTTTCTTTAATAACAAATTAATAATGGGCTGCAAACATAGGCCCTAGCTATTTATAAACTGAAATACCCTTATTTTAAATAACAGAATTTATCTATATGCAAAGTTTTTCAAAACTAATAATACTGTGGGACTAAATAGATAAAAACTGGTGTCAAAGTTAAATTTCTTTGTATGTATTCAATAATTATAGTATAAGGTTTTTACATCAGATGGCTAGGAAATATTTTCCTAATTAGTATATATATCAATAAGCTAATTCACTAATCACTATTTGGAATCCAATTTGGCTCTGAATAATTTTTGTTAAATTTGCTTCGTTATGTTGATTTTGGTGAATATTACAGGGACCTTTTCTTAATCGTAGAAAAAGTATCAAGTAAAAATATATACAGGGCTGCCCAGAAGTTCGGAATAATATTAATATAGCCTTAACCTGTAACGTTTGGGGAAAATGCTCGGACACGTCAATTTAGTTTTATATATGCTCACATTTTGACGTTATTCGTTTGTTTTTTATAGACATTTGTCAAAGATATGTACAACATCGATATTTTTTTTTAAATGGAAACACAGCTTGTGATACATCATTTGAAAGCTAATATCTCGTACAGTATGCTCATAAACTTCGGCGCGATTCTGTCAAGCTATTTCAAAATAGCGACTGTTAAAGGTTTTAAAAATATCCCTATTTAAATAAGCGGAAATGATAAATTATTAATGTTTTTTTACCTTTCAAGGTAAGAAATCTGCATTGTTTCACGTTCTGACACTTTGTAACATTGTGAACTTGTAAAATTAATTTAGGTATTTCTGAAGTATTATTTTACAATTTTTTAAACAAAAATGGTTTTGTCGGAAAGACAGCGTATCGAAGTCTTGATATTGTTAGGATGTGGAGATAAAATAAGAAGTCAAAGTGAAGCGTGCACTTTATTTAATGCTTAATATCCGGTAAATCAAATTTCACAGGGCACTGTTAGCAAAATATTCCACAAATTTGATGAACATGGCACAGTAAAGGACTTGCCTAGGAATAGACGACCACGTGTTTTGTGCGACGATGAAAAATTAGATATTGCATTATCTCTCCAGGATAATCCGCATGTATTAACAGTTTCATTGGCTTAAAATTATGATACATCTAGAGGTACTATTGGAAGATTTTTGAAAGCAGAAAAATACCACCCTTATAAAGTATGTCTTGTCCAAAAGCTTTTAGAAGATGACTATGATAGGCGTTTGCAATTTTGCGAAGAAATTATGAGACGGTGTGACGAGAATAATAGGTTTCCACAGAACATATTATTTTCGGATGAAGCTACTTTCTATTTAAACGTTACATTTTTATTTTTTTTGACAAAATAAATAACAAATAAACCATAACTATTGTTAAGTCATAATGTCCCAAAATGTCAGAACGTGAAACAATGAAGATTTCTTACCTTGAATACACATTATATATTACAATAGTTCAATCCAAATGAAGCATGGAAGAAGAAGAAACAAAACTGGTAGGGGTAAACATTGAAAGAGTAGGGGCAATGCTTGATAGTGTTGAACCCGTTAATACATTAAGTTCAAGGAAAATAACAAAAACGACTACTATTAAAAGATCATCGGTTAGAAGAATTATTAAAATTGATTTAAAGTATCGACGGTTTAAAAAAATATACTGTCACAAATTATTAAAGGATGTTAAGAATAAAAGTGTGAAAAGATGTCAACCATTGTTAGGAAGATTCAGGCGTCGCGAAGATATTAATAGAATTTGGTTCTCAGATAAAAAAAAATTTTCTTTGGGCGAATCAAAAAATTCTCAGAACTTGGCTGTATCGATGCTAGGAAAAATTGAAATTTATTTTATTGACTCTGGAGTAAAAATTAACTCCAAAATCTCGAAAAATAGAAACAATTAGCGACAACTGCATATTCCAGCAAGATGGCGCACCTAGCCATACATCAAGAAGTACTTTCAGTTACCTGCAGGAAAATTGTCCTGACTTTATTGAACCAAACATGTGGCCTCCAAGTAGCCTGGAGTTAAACCCCGTCGACTATAACATTTGGGGGACATTAGAGGGAAAAGTTAATGAGAATACTCGGATCATTTTTTTATTATATCTTCGCTCTGTTAATTTGGTATTTAATAAATTCCTATTGAACTGTATGGTAATATTATTTAACAAAATTTTCAAAAAAAAATACGTTTTTAATACAAAACCTGAAGGTACTCGAACAATTTTTTCAGAGCTTCTTCTCCGATTCGGTCTTAACATTTTAGTAGTTTTATAGTAAAATTTTAATTTTGCAACAGCCCCAAAGGCAATGATTAAAAAAATTTCTTTTTACTTGGCACTGTACATTTTAATTAGATATTTTTTTCTAATATTCGCACAAAACTTCACCAAAATCCGCCAAATTTAACAAAAGTTATTCAGAGCCAAATTGGGTTCCAAACAAATTGTGGTGTTGATAAGACAAATTAAATTATATTCTATTAAAATTGTAAAATCCATTTCTTCCTTTAGCTTGAAGGAAGTAAAATACTTACAAAAGTTTAAACATAACATTACCACTTGTAATATTAAGCATATTACTATTCTGTTCTGGCCAAGTTCATTTACGAAAGCAACTCTGACACGGCCGTAAAAATATCCCGAGTTTTAGGCTAGAACGTAATATTTGCATATGCATGTTTATCAAGCACGCAACCTAAGGAAAAAGACCGCAAAACATATTTTTATAAATCATTTCTACACAAATGAAATATTTTTTGCAGTCAACAATATGGGAGTAATAACAATTTAAAGCAGACAGTTTCCACGTTGATAGAACATGCAAACTAAATAAAACTCTATGGTTAGTGTTCATTTGAAAGTAACTTTCCCTACAACTGCTCTGAAAGTACCGTAAAACAAACTACTAACTACACCTGAAAATCAATTATTTCACACGACTGATTGCTTGTCGAGTAACTGTTCCTCGCAACGTTCGTATTCGATGCCGTGTGTAAACGTTTTCACACAGTTTGCTCACTATGTCATGTCACACATCTTTTTATCCGGTCAAAGTAGTCGAAAAAATACTGGTAGGTTTACAATATATCGCAGAGAGCTGAAAACTGGTACAGACCTTGGGGACATTATTAAAAATAAAATACTAAAAGTCCCCACCGATCCCACATCTGGAAAAAACGTTATTTAAGGTTAAAGGTACAAAGAAAATGTTTCTTCCGATTTTTGCAATAGACGATAAGTTTTATCATAAAAGTAGATCAGACAAAAGTTTTAGATCATGAAGTTATCTACAAAAATTGTTCTTATACTTTATTTTTTAAGAATCACTATTCATGAGATATTTTTCAGAAGGAGTATTTAAATTATTTAAAAAACATGATTTAATTAATTGCGCAATTCAAAAGATCGACTCTTCTCCACAAGACATCATCACAAA
Organism: Polydrusus tereticollis; assembly: GCA_963920685.1. Lineage (NCBI taxonomy): Eukaryota > Metazoa > Arthropoda > Insecta > Coleoptera > Curculionidae > Polydrusus > Polydrusus tereticollis. The sequence continues at coordinate 1,988,953 of OY987329.1, read as the reverse complement.
TGGGATTCCCTTTCTTCTTGCTCTGTATGGAGCTTCAAAAAAGATTGATTGTCTAGACAAGTACAGATATTTGAGTTTTGTAAGAAATACACAGAACAATAAAATAGTACGATTACCTTGTCTTCCTTTACCATCTGGTTCTGTTCGTCAACACTTGTGTCGAGTATACTATCAAGTTCAAGTATGGCTAGGCCATCAACTGAACCCAGAAGATTGGGGCTAAAAATTAGTAAATAATACTTTAGAGCCAATTCAAACTTTACTCCCACCTGCTCCGGAAAGGCTTCTCAACACCATCTTTTGCAATTGCAAAAAGAGCTGTAGTGCAAAATGTAGCTGTAAAAAAGTCGGGTTATTTTGTTCACCAGTATGTACTAATTGCCAAGGCCAGTCTTGTTCCAATGTTGAATCAACATCAACAGATGAAGATTTTTATGATATTGATGAGGAGACAACTGATGTATCTTTTTCACATATTCAGCTAGAAGAACAAGAAGAAGAAGAAAGCAAAGAAGATAGAAATGTTGAAGTGGCACTTAAAGATTATCAGCCGGAGTAACATCGTCCCGAAACCAACAATAATTCGTGTGATTTAAATCATTTTCAATAGTACCATTTTTTAGTGAATACAATCTTTTTTAATAAAACTTAGTCACAATAGATCGTGGACTATGCCCACCGGGGACACCACGTTAAAAAAATGCGTCGTGTACACTACCTCACAGGTGGTGCGGAAGTGTATGCATGTTATGTAGAATTTGACTTCTTCGACTTTTAGAATCGCCATGTCTCAGGAATGGTGATTCTTAAAAAAAAAGTATACGAACAATTTTTGTAGATAGTTTTATAATCTACAACTTTTGTCTGATCTAATTTTATGATAGAACTTACTGTTTATCGTCAAATTAGAAAAACCATTTTTCTTTACCTTTGACCTTGAATAACATTTTTTGCAGATGTGGGATCGGTGGGGACTTTTAGTATTTTATTTGTAATAATGCCCCCAAAGTCTGTACCAACTTACAGCTTTATGCAAATTATTATAAATTGAAATGTCTACTTTGACCGGTTAATTTATTCAGACTCGTTAAAGTGATTTCGAAATCACTGTCTCAATTGTAGAAAAAGCATAGTTTTTAAATCTAAAAAAGAGACTATTTGCAACATGTTTTCTGAACCAATCTTAGAAATTTTTGGCAGACATTAAAATATTTAAATATTGGTTGGTACCAGTTCTAATTCTCAACCTCATGATTTTTTAAATCACACTCCCGACACATTTAATGACTTTTTCGTCAATAGCATCCCTCCTGTTGTTTTTAATGATCATGATCATGATTTTATAATTAACACTTACTTAAATAAATCCTATTCAGAGAACAACCTGGTCTTACATTTCGCGAAGTCACTGTAGACGAATTTGAAAAAATAATTTATAAATTTGAAAACAATGCCACGGGTGCTGATGAAATAAATCTTAAAATAATTTTACTTTTGATGCCATACCTAAACTTACATTTTACTTTTATTTTTATCCAATGTTTAAAAACCAATAAATTTTTCAGATTATGGAAAATAGCAAATATATTACCCATTCCCAAGACTAACAACCCTACAGAACTGTCACATTAGACCTATTAGTATTTTGCCTATAATGTCCAGAATTTTGGAAAGAGTCATGTCGGATTAATTAAATGGTTTCCTAACTCATCAACAAATTTTGCCATCTACACAATCTGGGTTAAAAAAAAAATCATAGTAGTGCAACTGCTCTGATATCGATAACTGACGATATTCTTAGAGCACATGACCAAGGCAGAGACACTTGTTTGGTTTTATTAGATTATAGCAAGGCTTTGGACACAGTTTCTCAGGTCGACAGCAGAAAACCGTAATTAATAATCGTACTTCTTATTCATTAGGAGTATCCAGAGCTACCGCGCAGGGCAATATACTGGACCCTCTTATTTTTTCTCTGTATACGACTAATTTTTACAAATTTTTAAGTAACTGTAAATCTCACCAATACGCCGACGATTCCCAGGTTTTCTATTCTTTTTATCCGGATCAAGTTGATGCTGCGGTTACCAACATAAATAAGGATCTCGAAGTTATCTCAAAAATTTCTGCTGCTCATGGTTTAATGTTAAATAAAAACAAGACCCAGATGGTGTTATTTAGCAAAAGTAGGCGTGTTTATGATTTAAACATAAAATTAAACGATGTAAAACTGGAAGTCAAATAAAGTTGTAAGAACCTTCGGATTATACTCAACAGTAGTTTAAGATTTAATGATCGCATTTCCAATATAATACATGTATGTTTAAACTTAAACTTTTATATTTGAATAAAGATATTCTCAATCTCAATCTTAAACTAACATTAACTAGTACGTTAGAGCTTTCTCATTTAGCTTACTGTAATATAGTGTATTGGCCTGCACTGTTGCAAAAAGATAAACACAGCCTTCAAAAGCTTCAAAACTATTGTCTAAGGTCTAAGATTTCTTTTTAATGTACGTAAATATGATCATATTTCTCAATACTTATTACAATTAGGATGGTTCAACATGCAAGAAAGGTTTAAAATTCAATTTGCACGAAATGTTTATAAAGTCATTATTTCAAAAGAACCAAGGTACTTACTGGAAAAATTAGCTACGGGTTCGAATACGCATAAGCGGCTAATAAGTCATGGAGGTTTGTTTAGGATTCCAAGACACAGCACCGCACTTTTCCAGCGCTCCTTCACCTACAATGCCACCAAACTCTTCAACGCATTGCCACGGAATGTCAGGGAAGCCCTTACCCTTGCCACCTTTAATTCACTGCTGAGAAATCACATTCTCGAGAAAAGGGTTTAAATTTATTTAATATACTGCTTAAATCACGAGTAATTTATTCTTGTTCATTTAATATTTATTAAGTTTTTTCTTATTTATTATTTTTTTTTCTTTTTCTAGTAATTATAGCAGAGGTTAGTTCTACATTCTACATCCTTAAACATAATATTTTTTTTCCTTTTACTTATTGCTGGTATGTAGTTTTTTCCCAGTGGTTGTATGAGCAGCTCTGCTGAATACCGCCACGTTTACTAATGATTTTTTTATTGTAATTTATATTTTATTCCTAAGAAAAGACATCTTTAATTATTTATGTATTTAAAAAGATAATTATTATAAGATATAACCCAACTTTAAAAAAGTGCTTCGTCCAACGATTTTTTCTTCTAGTCTATTCTATACACCATGAGCTCTCGTTTCAAAAATTGTTAATGTTTTTTATTAAAAGGTAACAGTAAACCTTACTTAATTGATGTACTCCAGTTCCTCATTGAAGGACCCCAGTTATTCGCCACTGATAATATCAAAAGGTACCTAAACACTTCTCGCAGAGTTTTACGAGCGAATCACGTTTTTCGAAATGACTTATGGTTCATATTTTCTCCGTATAGGTCTTTACTCTAGACTCTAGAGCTATCAAGCCCCATAAGCCGGCGACTTAAATGTGCATGTTAAACGCAAACATTTACTAACCGTAACACTGTGCGCGTTTCCTGGAAATTCAAATGGATAATTAATCTTCCTAAATTTACCTGTCAACAAATTTGGAGTAACCGAGTATGCAATGTAATGAATTTACAATGTGTATATTGTATAATATGCTCACACATTAGGTATTGCTGTATATACAGGGAAAGGTTGTAACAAATGTATTAAAATACAAATAATGTTTTGAAGGAAGGCTCAAACTCAATTTGTTTTACTCTCAGAAACAGTTCATGGTATAGTCAGTTTTCTTCTACAAATGTTAGTTTTTCATATATTAACCGAACCTATGTTTTTTTAAATGGGATACTCTATATATTATTTTTTAAAAGTGTTTTTTTTTCTTGGGTATTAGGTCCCTTGATAAATCAATTAAAAATAATTAAAATGAAACCATGTAGAGTCTCAAAAGTTCTTAATTCAAAATAAAAATTACGTTACGGCCGTAGCGTGGGCCTTCATCAGATTTTGAACATCTGAAACAATAGAAGCATGTATGTTTTAATTTTAAGTTGTCATATGTGAGAAACAATTTTTTTTCTTTTGGATGAAATTGAGATGAAATGCTAATATCTAGTGTATAGGAGTTCAATAGATTATAGACAAAAAATTTTTATTAATACCTTGATATGAAAGATTTTCGTCATCTCACAACAAATATGTTGGACAATTACACGTACGTCACAAACATTTTGTTTGAAATTACTGGAACAAGGGAATTAAAACTTCACAACTAAAGCGTGACTGTTCATGCTATGTTATCAACTGAAAAATTATTTTTACTTTGGAATCTTTTTTTTTTATTATTATTAATTTAATTTAACAAATGGTGGCAGGTGTTACCATCTTATGGGCATGTACGAAAGTAGGTGGCTTGTATTTTCTCAAGAAATAGAAATCCCCCCTCAGTCAAATGATAATCGAAGATATGACCATTTCTTGCAAAAGTTGTGTCAAATATCTCGGTATCCATTTAAACAGGAAGCTATTATGGAAAGATCAAGTTCACTCACCGATAAAACGGACCGAAAATGGTTTAAACCTATTAAGAGCATTTAGTCATCATAAATGGGGGCTGATCCTAATACAAGTCTCCTATATTATAAAGCGTTTGTAAGATTGGATTATGGATGCCTATTTTTGGCTCAGCATCAGAAACCCATTTAAAAAAGTTAGAACAAATTAAAAACAAGGCTCTACGCAAATGTATAGGACTTCTAAATAGCACACCCATTAATGTTCTCTGTTTTTCTAATACCCAAGAAAAAAGCACTTTTAAAATATAACTGAAGAACCAATAATTTAAATATAAATATATTATTTTTTTATATTAATTAAGCATCATTTGGGCATTTTAAATATACAGGGTGTCTGGTAAAATGTGGGAAATCTCTCGAATTCAGATAAAACATGAAAAAATAAGATGATATTATGTTCCTGTAAAATTTTTCCTGGAAGTCGGTTTTTCTCGAATAACTTTCAAAGCATTTAATATAGTTTAATAAAAATTTAATATGAAGGACACTAATAAGGACCTCTTATAATAGTGTCCTTGAAACATATTTAGCTTTTTTAGTTTACCAGGGGCAGACTAAGCTTTAAAACACCCTTTATAATGAAAATAATAAATTTGGGTGGCCTGCACCTTAGGCTAAAAAATATACTCTTTATTTATTGTCGATAAAATGAACCGTTTTCGAGAAAAAGAATTATTAACGAATTCATGGTTTATATTCAATAAAAAGACCATGATTTCTACCTTATATTCAATAGCTTCGCCGCTTCGTATTAGAGTTTCGTTATTATCGTGGACTTGGACCATATCACAAATCGTTCTATTTATCGCTTTCACGTCATCAGATGGAATAAAAGTAGGTTTTCCATTAAAGATCTTTTTGGAAATTTCGATTTTGTTAGTATACGAATCACCAATATATCCCTCCGCAACGGACGAAGACCTCCAACCGCCATGCAATTTCAAATCCAATATGTCGACACCTGGAGCATTTGCGAGAAATGTAGCTGATATTCTTCTAAACGAGTGACCAGTGATTTATTTGTGTCCTGAAGTTTCAAATATTTGGCAATTTTTTTGAGAACATTCGAAATAGTGTGTTTTCCAATCACCTGATTCACACACCTACCTCGCTCATAGCGATAGAACGAGCGTTCATCTTGTGCATTATTTGGCCGAAGTTTAATGTAATCTTGTAGTAACCTCACAAAAGAGACTGGACCTCCATCATCAGTTATCATAAAACTTCTTTGAATCTTGTTTTTGCTCTGGAAGATTTTAACTATAGCTACATCATCCTTGATTTCGACGTCTTTCAACCTTATTTTATGGATCTAATCAGTGCGGCAAGCTCCAGCTATTCCCATTACTGCTATCACTTTCAAGGATAAATAGCTTTGATTAGAAGCGTCAAGTAAAAACTTTATTATTTCTTCTTTTCTGAAAATTTTACATTTTTTAGCTTCGTAACCATCGTTTTTTCGTTTAATAAATGCAATGAGTTGCTTAAACTGCGAAACATCTATATTTTTGTTCACAGAAATAGCAATTTGAGCATGAAATAATGCGACGGGGTGATAAGGCTTCAAATTTCTCTAAGAAGTACGCTAACATCACATTCTCGTCAATTTGAGAAACGTTCTTATCCGCGAACCATTCCAGAAATAGGTTGTACGTTTGATAGTATCTATCTTTCGACTTCTCAGGTAACAGTGAGCCCCATGCCAACTCGGTCGCCTTCTGAATAGCAACGTTTTGGTCTTGTGAGAACATTTTAGACTGCGAAATTAAAAAATTCGAACTGACAGACTCTGACAGTCCTCAAATAACCAGTTGTCATGGATTATTTTACAGGTGGAAAAACCTTATTTTATCATTATAATTTGAATAAAATCAAAGTTCATTACTTAATAATATATTGATCAGAGAACAGTAGTAGAAAAAATTTAATACATCACATGATGCGAAAGCCTTTTTTGATGTTCGGAGGTATTGAATCACCTCGGCTATCCAAAAACCTCCTTACACCAAAAAATTAACTTTTGCATCTAGTAATGTAAATAACTATTTTTGGTGCCGATAAATAAATAAAACGCACATTTTTTGCAAACATAGGTCTTCTACAACTATTCGTTTATTATTCTCTTTCTCGAAAACAGCTCATTTTATCGGCATTACACTACAATAGCTTTTTGTCTAGTCTAATGTGCAAGCTACATAAATTTTTTTTTTTTTATTCATTATCATACAGGGTGTTCAAAATGTTGTAAAGCTTAGTCTGCCCCTGGTAAAGTGTAAACTACTAGTGTCCATCATATTAAATTATTAATAAATTATATTAAGTACTTTAAAGGGGCACATATCTCCGTAGGAAGGGCTTGTAAGTAAGAATGTTATAGGAACTTCTAATCTTATTTTTTTAATGTTCTATCTGGCTCCAAGAGATTTCTCACAATTTGCCGGACACCCTAGATTTAGATATTATAACAGTCCTGTTAATATTTAGAAGTATTTATGGGTTATTTGGGATACCCTAAAAAGGCCATTGTATTGAAAATATAAAGAGGGCAATCGGAAATATACGTTACAATGGGTTTTATTGTATTTCCATTATTTTCTAGTAAATGCGTTTATTAGTCTGAACCTAATAAACGCATTAGTTCACAGCGTAACTTACCAAACCAGGAGTGTTTAACTTTCATGTTAACGGTCGTTTATCAACCTACTACTTAACGTCGTTGCTCAGTAACCCACTAACTACTCCACTAGATAAAAAAAAATTTTGATGTCGCTAATTAATTCGGTAAGTTTTTGCGCACCTCTAACTACTTTCACACATAAACATTTATTTACACGGCAAATTGCTTTCTAAGCAAGTTTTCGTATAACAAATAAATTTGATTTTTATATTTATTTTGAAAAACATGCTCAAAATTCAATATTCTTACTTTTTACTTTATTTGTAACAGTAGAAACGCAATATTTTTCCAATAATTGTCGTGTTTTATTTAAACTCTTGTATGAATTGCAGATCAGTTAATCGGTAGTGGGGGCAGTCAAGTCGCAACCCTCACTATCAGTTAACTGCTTCGGGATTGATCCAAGGGTAGTAACATTTTTTCAATAAAATACGCCCATTATATTAATTACTCTAAAAATTCCATAAAAAGTCATTTTAATGCTTTTCTACACAGAAGTGCCTAAAGATCAGGTTTTCCAACATTATCCTGTAGAGTTAAAATGAAGACAACCATGACATATGCTAGTCTTTCGTTTCGTTAAAAAGTAGCACTGACGCGAAAAACGCAACTCTCTATCTTTGACAATAACTCCAATACCCTCTAGAACGATTGAATATGGGACATCCTGTACATAATCGTTAAAATGAATAGACTATTTTTCAACTTTACTTATATTTTATTCATAAAACTTTCAACAGGCAACAAGATGCTTTAATAATAACAACGAATAGGAGACTATTTAATGGAATATAGTTTGCTTTAAGTGACCATAGTATCCGGTCATCTAGGGAACCAGGGAAAGTTGTTGTTACGAGATAACAACCATTGTGGAAATGATTCTTCTAAAATTCTCAAACAGGCTCTAGCAGTATGACTAGTAGCGCCATCTTGTTGAAACCGGTATTATTCTTTTTCATAGTCATTTAGTTGAGGAAGAAGAAAAATTCTATATTTCTTTGAGATCGAACTTTTACGGTTGCATTATTTTGCCCAAAAAAATACGTCCCAATAATTTTTGAGGAAGAAACTGCACACCATACTATCGCTTTTGGAAACATTGAACGAATTTCACATGGATTTTTGGTTAGTAAGCTTTTGCTCTTAAGGTTTCAATGATGTATCGAACCTTACTAAAGCAACGGCGGCTTGTCAGAGGAGGCAGTGAGGTAGTGCCTCCCTGCTACAAAATGAATTGCCTTATTTTAGAAATATGTAATAATAAATCAATATTAATGCAGCTTAATATAAACTTTACAATAATGGTTCTCCTGTAGTGGTGTATACATTTTGCGAAACGTTTCAAAGATATTTCACTCTCTCCTAGTCTTTAATATTTAATTAGTGCAGCGTAATTATTTGTTTTATTAATTATCGCATCTTGAAGGTCCGCGTATGCGAATAACAGAGACGGCATGCTTCTACCCCTTTTGCCTACTCTACAAAATTACAATGAGCCACCACTGTACTAAGGGTTACGTGTCTTAACTTAAAATACGATTTCGGTGGACGATGATTTAGCTGAATGCAATAACTGTATTAGAGCTAAATATTTCGAACGCATTTCTACAGGCAGAAGTGTAACAAATATAATGCGACTCGATACATTTGCAAGTTTAATTCTCAATTAAGTTGCAGGTAAAGTGCATATCCCTATGGGAATTAACCATTTTGCATGTTAGCTTGTATGACTTGATTATGAAATAGCAGATATAAACCATTTCTTGAAATACTGATGGTGTTTACATAACTTCTGCATACGAATAGGTCTAAATTATATAAACATGAAGCAAACAGAGCAAGAGTTGTAAGCCAGTTCAAATTTCGATGTTATATTTATCTAAAACCTATTAACGAGGAAACTAGTAATTGTGTTTATGGGAGTAAACAGACAAGCAAAAAGTCTTGCTTCACAAGTTTAATAAAATAGTATTATTTTATAGGGTCTACATCTTCTTTCTGCACGAACATTTTGAATGGTTGCAATTTTTTCATAACTGTTCACATGTTAGATCATCTCACTTATTTCCAAAGCTCCAATAAAGTTATATAACACCAATCATTTTTTCTATTGCTAATACCAACTTAACTCTTTTTCAGTCTCCTTATGATTGAACGTTTCTGCGTTTGAAACATGTTGACTTAAAAAAAGAATAGTATTTTATTAAACTTTAGGATGAAAACTTTTTGCTCTTCATTATGTTTTCATACTTTTGACTCCACTTTAACCATGGGCTATTTCTTCAAATTATAAAAATAGAGACAATAACATTCATGCACCTATGATCCGTTCAAAAACAAGACGAAAACCTTCAAGACCTCCAGGAAAAGACTTTATGTCAATATCTTTGCCTAGAAATATATATACAGGGTGGCCATTTGAAACCGAAACGAAGCCAATTCGATTTAAATGTTTTTGATTATAAGGGAAAACATTTTTGGCCATTTTGCCCTCTAGAAGTTAAAGCCCTAGCGGGGACGACAACTACTCCTAAAATTTTAAAGTGATATTTTGTTTCAAAGGTATTTTTATGTAAAGTGTAACTCCACAGTTTAACATCGCTACTATCTACCAAGCCTGTACAGTGGCTTACCGAAAGTACAAAAACAGGTTTTTATTACAAAAAAAATTCTTAAAAGTCAGTCCAGTGAATGCTGGAAATACTGCCCCTGGGCCCCAATGCAATACTAGAGAATTTGTTCACAACGCTCTTGTACATTTTTATTAGTCCGTCTTACAAAATAATAATATACAAAGTTATTAGGTACATGGTATGATATGCTGGGATTGGACTAAAAGGCCAGGACGTCAGCTTTCCTGACAGAATGCCAGGTGCTGTTGAGGCATTCATCATTTATCCGTTGTTTTAGGTGTTCCAAAGATGTTGGCTGGGTGGCAAAAATTTTAGTTTTTAAGTGGCCCCATAAAAAAAATCTGACGGGCTTAGATCCGGAGAACGTGGGGGCCACTCAATACTTCCTCTCCTTCCAATCCATTGTCCTGGAAACGTTTGGTCCAAATAGTGACGAACAGTGAGTGCAAAGTGGGGTAATGCACCGTCTTGCTGGAATATTATGTGGTTTTCCTTGTACTGATCGTCATTCTCAATCATTTCTACTAACGCTGGATAAATGGCGTTTTGTAATAATTCCAGATACATTTCGCCTATTAAATTGGCAGGTAAGAAAAAGAACCTATTATTCGGTCACCAAAAATTCCAGCCCAAATATTCAATTTTTCCGGATGTTGCTTATGCACCTCACGAAAAATTCTGGGATTTGAATCAGACCAATAACGACAGTTGTGACGATTTACCGTACCGTTTAGGAGAAAAGAGCATTCGTCAGAAAAACATACGTTGAAAATAAAGTTCTGATCATTTATTGCCCGTTCACTTATAATTTCAAAAAATTGCAATCGGCTATCAAAATCGTCTTCGTTAAGTTCTTGTACCAGATGTATTTTGTAAGTATGAAACTTGTATTTCTTTATTATCGTTTGAAGGCTGCTTCTTTTAACACTAGATGCTGTCGCCAGCTTTCTTGCACTCAGTGTGGGATCTTGAACAACATGCCCTAAAATCGCCACCTCTGTAGCTTAATTTACTACTGGATTTTTCACTTCACGTTTTTTGTTAGCTACTGACCCCGTCTCCCGAAATTATTGCACCAATTCTAAAATGTACTTCCGATGAACTTGTCGATTTTGATGTTGATGGTTAAACAGTTGGGCAGTTCTATTAGCACATTGTTCGCAAAAAATAATGAAACAATTTGCACCCTTTCGGCAATTGAGTAAACTATTATCACTTTCATGCCGATTCTGTAACGAAATTAACTATTTTTTACTTTTCCGCGACCGAAGGATATGATCTGCAACAATAATTGAGGGCCACAGGAATAAAACTCGAATTGTCAAAAAAGCAAAGTTGTACACCAGCAAATGCTGTTTATCTTTGCCATTTTTAACCCTTCTACTATTATATCTAAAGTGACTTTCAGGCATAGAAGCCTTTTGTCCTGGATTACATTAATGATTTTCTTAAAAATAAAAGCTTGAAAACTTGACAGTCATATTTTTCATTCAGCGTTACCTTAATTTCCTTTTACCTAGATTAGCTCTCAAAAGCAGTTAAAAGTGTTTAGCTAAGGCACGGTACCCTACCCCGAAACACTCTGCATATTGCATGTATCATAAAGGCGCAAACACACTGAGCTCACGTCATGTGAGGCCACGTGCTATCATGTTGTCATGATTTAACCCTGAGAGCATACTAGAAACACACTACCATCACGTTTTATGATGTGGTATACAAATTGACATATGAATTCGGGCAGTCTTTCTTTGATTTCACTGTGTTTGTGTTGTTTGTTTATTTTGCCTAAATTTTAAATTATGGAAAGCGCCAGCTCAATCAGTTCTTCGGACTGGGAAGAGGAAATAGAAACTGTGGCTGCCTTTATCGTTCTCAAGGAGGAAAATAAAAAAACGAGGAAAGCATGGGCCCATGACATAAACATGAAAAGAAAAGAATTGGGCGAATTTTATTATCCAAAACGCTTTCACATGTATTTTATAAATATGGAAATAAAGATTTATTTCTTTCTTTTCCGGTAGTTTCTGCAAACTGAGTTTGTATTTTAGTACTAACAGCGTTAGTCAAAATACGCCAAATTTTGCTATGTAATTCAGCGCTTGTTGGGACATATAGCCCAGAGAATAGCTGTTTTAGCATAATTTGGTTATTACTTATTGTATAAGGTCTCAGCAAGTGGCTAGAGAACAAAGTTCTCACATATATATACATTTGTCGAGAGGGTAGTCGTTGCTGACTAGTTAAGAGATAAACTAGTGAATATTGGGGAGTGCAGCAAATGAAAGAGTACTCTTTAAAGTTATTCCAAGCTTTCGGAAATCATATATTTCATTTCCATCCTCAGGGAGAAACTTTTTTGAGATTGTTCATAAGGATGTTCGTAGAATTAATATAGGACATGCGAGAAGAAAACGTGTTGAAACCCAAGTTGATTTTAATTGTAACTGACTTGGGTTTCAACACGTTTTCTTCTCGCATGTCCTATATTAATTCTACGAACATCCTTATGAACAATCTCAAAAAAGTTTCTCCCTGAGGATGGAAATGAAATATATGATTTCCGAAAGCTTGGAATAACTTTAAAGAGTACTCTTTCATTTGCTGCACTCCCCAATATTCACTAGTTTATCTATATACATTTGTATGTCATATATATTTTATTCTGTAAACTTGGCCTTCACTCAGTGAAACAACAGCAAAAACCAAGAAAATAATGTGCTTACCTGGTATTTCTAACTCCTTTCCAATTTCCTCCCAAGCGGCTTGGCGAATATGTTGATCACGATATTCAGGCAATCCGTGATTATATAAAACAGCATGTTCTCTTACTTTTTCTATCAAAACCTCCTCAATTTTTAAAAATAAATTCACCAACAACACACTAGCTCTCTACAAAACCGCCTAAACGAGTGCTCACGTGAGACGAAAAGTGTGGATTTGCAGAAAATAAGCACATGCTAGCACGCGCGCCGTTGGGGATGTAACGTAATACGCATGAGATGACTTCAGTATGGTTCTGATGTATTAACATACTATGTAAAACAGCGCTTCACACTTTTTGTCTGTAACGTAATAGCACGTGAGCTTACGTAATGTGACGTGACGTGAGCTCAGTGTGTTTGCGGCTTAAGCCGCAAACACACTGAGCTCACGTCATGTGAGGTCACGTGCTATCATGTTGTCATAATTTAACCGTGAGAGCATACTAAAAACACACTACCATCACGTTTTATGATGTGGTATATAAATTGATATATGAATTCGGGCAGTCTTTCTTTGATTTTACTGTGTTTGTGTTGTTTGTTTATTTTTCGTAAATTATGGAAAGCGCCAGCTCAATCATTCTTCGGACCGGGAAGAGGAAATAGAAACTGTGGCTGCCTTTATCGTTCTCAAGGAGGAAAATAAAAAAAAAAACGAGGAAACCATGGGTCCATGACATAAACATGAAAAGAAAAGAATTGGGCGCATTTCATCGTTTGGTTCAGGAATTAAAATTCACGAACAACACACCAGCTCTCTACAAAACCGCCTAAACGAGTGCTTACGTGAGACGAAAAGTGTGGATTTGCAGAAAATAAGCACATGCTAGCACACGTGCCGTTGGGGATGTAACGTAATATGCATAAGATGACTTCAGTGTGGTTCTGATGTATTAACATACTATGTAAAACATCGCTTCAGACTTTTTGTCTGTAACGTAATAGCACGTGAGCTTACGTAATGTGACGTGACGTGAGCTCAGTGTGTTTGCGGCTTTAAAGGTACTTCATGTGAGCATGAAATCGACCAAGATACCTCTCGAACTCCTTCTCTTTTCCGTGAAGCACAAGGCTGTCAATTTTTTTTTCTTTTTGACGTCAATTGGCTCGTTAAAATAATACTATCTTCGCCCTGATGTAGCCCTGAGCATTCGCATTGCCTCGGAGCAGAGCGAAGCAGCTTATCACGCCTCGGGTTAGTACAAATAATTATGTGCTTGGTCGCTAGAATTGGCCGGGTTCGCGTTCGTGCTCAGATAAACGCCCTTAGTTAAAATTAGTTAAAATTAAAAAATATTATTCAAAAATCCTACTAGTTTTGTGCTTGAAAAAAACCGTCACAAGTTTATAATTATTAATGCTTTTAGGCCCGTTTCACTTTAGTAATTATATTAGGTACACACATACGTTCAAATTAATACACTTTTGGTAAAATCTGCATGTAACAGTTGGAATTTTTATGTTTACTTTACTTTAAATTATTAAGGTAATAAAGCTACAGTGTGTTCATTTAAATGCTAAGGGCAGGAGTTTTCATCGCATGCAAATAGCCGTAACCGAGTTTCCTGTAGAACTTAAAGTACATACTGATTATAATTTGAGTGATAAAGTGTTTTCAAATATTAGAGAAAATAAAAAGCTAGTTGCCACGTTTGTAACACTCGTAGATAAAAACTAGGCTAGTCAACGGAAAAATAATTTACACAAAAGCTCAAGGGATTTCAATTTCAAATTATTAGTTGCTCACTTTTTTTAAGGAAAGCACAGAATTAACAGTAAAAACTTTTTACTGTGGTAGCTACATACCTAGAGCGGACTCATTTAAAAATTTGTCACAACTTTGTTGACACTAAGCCAGCTTTATTGATTTATGTTAGGCAATTATTCCTAATTTAGTGTAACATGGCGACGCTGAGTCAGCTAATTTTCTGCAATTAGCTTTTTACTGCTTGATTATATTTTTAAAGATAGTATATATTTCAGCTACTTTGTGTCGCTGTTCACAACTCTTCGGCTGATTCCTGTTTTTTTATTCTAAAATTAGCGACAATAAATTTTATTATAAAAATTCAACGTTTAAATTTGTGTTAACGTTTTTATGACTTCTCTTATAGCGACACTTGTATCTTTGGGAGAGCGCCTATCGATCAGATAAGATATAGTGTATTCACAAATACAAGAAACTGACCCAATGACTCCTATTTATTTCTACCTAAATAGGGGTATTGACACAATGCTGACTGAGCTAGGACCGTCTTAGAAAATACATAGTATTGAAATATTTAATTTAGCAGCAAATAAATATGAAACTGATGTTTATGTAAGTTTATTAACTTCAAAATATAAAAATATAATTATGGTCTTACACTTACACTTATAATGCTAAATTAATCCAGCAATTAGGAGAAATATTGACGAGCAACTAGGTTAAAATGAGCTGAGGCGTCGTCGTGCATAAATCACATATTAGTTCTTATTTGTAGAGGTACGTCTTCTAACAGAACGTCAAGCTCTTCAGAAAGAAACTAAGAATAGTAGTTTCCATTCAATCGAGGTGATAAAAAGTATGGTCCAATAAGATAGTCGCCAATAATCCCTGCCCATACATTCACCGAAAAATTTTGCTGAAAACGACCTTTTCTAATTTTATGAGGATTATCGTCCGCACCAAAATGTTCGTTATGAAAATTCGTAAAAAATAATTGTTAATTTGAATAGATGGTAAAATAAAAAATATAATTTTACACTTTCCACAGATTTTTATTTTGACTCGACATATGTTTCGCAACACAGTTGCTTCTTCAAAAGAGTACTATTAAATGGTATTTTAACAAGTATATACTTAGGTGTAAAATTTTTATTGCAGGTAATTTTTAGGTACGGTTGTTGGAAAAACCAATAATAATATTTACAAACTAATTAAAGAGATTTAAAAGAGGTGATCCATTTAAATCCAATTGATCATTAAGGAGAGTATTGTTATATTTAAGCCTATTTATCTCTAAAGATTCAAGCAAATTTAATTTTATGCTTTTGTTTTCAATATGCAAGATATCGTAGTTAGGATTAAATGTATGATTTGCTTCTAACAGATGGTTAGAATAATTAGAATCTGTTTTCTTTTTTATAAAACTTCTATGATGTTCATTCACACGTTTTTCGAAGTTTCGACCTGTTTGTCCGATATAAACTTTAGGGCAATCATTACATTTTAATTTATAAACGCCAGACTTATTTCCTTTGTTCAGTTTACTTTTATTGTTTTTAATGTGTTTTCCTAGAGTATTGTTAGTTTTGAAGGCGATATTAATGTTCAAGTTTTTTAAAAAGTTTTTAATTTTAGTGCTAATATGACCTATGTACGAGATAACTTTATAATTATTATTATTTTTATTTGCTGTTGGAAACACTAGGTTTATAGCCTTTTTGTATAATTTTTTATTTAGGATTTTATCTATTGTTATCGCGGAATAACCATTATTAACTGCAATTTGCTTAATGATAGTTAATTCGGTTTGAAAATTAGTTTTGTTTAAAGGTAATGTTACTAGTCGATGTATCATACTAAAGAAAGAAGCTAATTTATGTTGTACTGGATGGCAAGATGTGTTATGTATAGTAGTATCAGTATGAGTAGGTTTATGGTATATTGAAAAATCATGTTTATTTTCGAATTTTGTTATCGTTAGGTCTAAAAAATTAATGGAATTATTGACTTCTTTTTCTATTGTAAATTTTATATTGTTGTGTATATTATTTATGAATTCTAAAAACTGATCCAATTGCCTTTCAGTACCTATAAAACAAGCTAGAACATCGTCCACATATCTATACCAATAAAGAAATTTTTTAAACAGTGAATGTTTCGAAATAATAGACTCTATATTGTCCATAAAGATTTCCGCTAAGAGGGGACTTAGAGGATTGCCCATAATAAGACCTTCTTTACTAGTATAAAATTCGTTATTAAATTCGAAATAGTTTTGTTGTAAACAAACCTCTAAAGTATTCAAAATTTCTTGTTTTTTAACAGGATTAACTTTATTTGTTAATAACAATTTTTCCACCAGTCTCACAGAGTCTACTACAGGAATACTAGGGAATAAGTTACTGACGTCAAAGGAAACAAACTTAGCGTTACTAGGTATAATAACATTTTTGATCTTGTCAACCAAATCATACGAATTTTTAATAGAGTATCTTGCCGAAAAGTTAGTATTAATTTTAATAATATCGATTAAATGTTTGAAAAAATTTTGGGTGCCACGCCCTTTTTTCAATGATGATGCTTAAAATTCTAAATTCATGGGGGGGTAATTACCCTATTACCCCCCCCCCCCCCCGTAAAACCGCCCTTGCCTGCAATAAAAATTTTACACCTAAGTATATACTTGTTAAAATACCATTTAATAGTACTCTTTTGAAGAAGCAACTGTGTTGCGAAACATATGTCGAGTCAAAATAAAAATCTGTGGAAAGTGTAAAATTATATTTTTTATTTTACCTCTATTCAAATTAACAATGGATTTCCACCAAGTAAAAGCCGAATTAATTCAAAAATAATTGTTATGTACTATTGTATGCAGTAACTTCCTTATATTATTTATTAATAAATTTAATTAACTGATTGAAGCGTCAAGGAGAGGGTTACCAGGTCAAAAAATCAAAAAGTTTTACTACAGACCAAATTGAACAGTTTCTGAAAATAAAAATTCTATTGCTCGAAAATTGCTTACAGTACAAACGACATCAACCGATGATGCTTCAAGATCAACTGGATAATGCTGCTGTTTCTTTTCTCCTCAACCGTGAAGAACAGCAGAACTGAAGAAGGAATTCATTTTTCAAATTGTACTATTAATATAAGTGTAAATAAATAATTATATTAATTAATAAATTACCCAACTAATTCTACCTCACTATCGCTATCATCATCTAAAGTAATAATAAACCTTTCTGTTGCATTCCTAATACAAATGTAACTTTCTTCTACCTTTTTTACATGTACGCAGTTTTTCCAGTTCACCTCAGAATTTTTTTTAGCTTCATCATGAATTAGAGTTAATACACTAGAATTAAGTGCGTGTGAAATATTATTGCGACGAATTCTAGCTTTATGTTGGTGCCATATTTGTTCAATAGGGTTTAATATACAGTGGTAAGGCGGTAGCCGCAATACTATGTGCCCCATGCTTTTCGCAAGTTCATCGCAGTAATATTCTTTTTAAATAGACATATTTCTAAGCACTTCTAATAAGTCTTTCTTTCTATAGTTTTCATAAAAATATATATCATTATCAAACATATATTGTTGAATTTTGGTTTTAGTGTCTTTTGAAGAAGGTACTTTGTTTAATTGCCTACTATAATAACTAGCGTTATCCATAACAATGACACTATTTGGTGGAATGTTCTGCAAGAATTTAGTTTGAAACCAATTTTGAAATAACTCTGCTGTTGTGTCTTCATGATAGTCAACACATGATTCAGTAATAATTTTTGCCGAGAGAGATAGACCATTCGGCACCCACCCATTTTCACGGTTTGACGGGGCACGTGTCACACATTTGCCCCAAAAATCGACCCAACCACTTGTCGTGGATGTCAAAGGCGCTTTCACAACGTTGGTACACTTTGCTCTTCATGCATTTTATAAATTTTTCGTCGTATAAGTTCCTCGTCCCCTTAGTCCAACGTTCTTGATTTTCCAATATCACTTCTTTTTCTGCGTACCAAAATTGGCCCTTGTGTAAATTTCCAAACTGTGGAAAGGGATTTTTTTGTAAGTAACGCCGTTTCCTTTACAACTTCTTTATTGCACAAATTTCCGGGCGACATTAATGTCAAAAACACATTCCTTATAATCTGTTTGACATCTGTTGATAAATGCATTCTGATATTTACTTCAGTTTCATAGCTTTTACAAATCTCACTAGACCACCAAGGACGAAACATTTTCAAAAAACAAACTAAACTCAACAGTGTACGTTGACAGACTAAAATCAAAAAGGACCCTGGTTTATCCGCATTTTTATTTACCTGAGTACGGTACTTAAAATTTATTACACCCATATCATTTCACAGAACTGTGCTATTGTTGTTTATTATAGTTTAAATACCCTAATAACAGCAGTCATTAAGGTCGATTTCTTATATTTGTAAACACACTTAACAGCAATTTTAAGTTCTTATTTACACTACAATAAGACACACATATGCACAATGCACATACTTATCTGAGTCTGATAGTGTTGACGCGTTTCTCTCTCTTGTTGTCTAATAGATGGACTCTCTCCCTTTGGGTTGCCATTATTATTCTTATTATAGTTGTTGAAAAAATAGATGAACTAGAAGTTATTTGAGTAGAAAGCAGCTAAAATGGGGCTCGTACAGTTGGGACTCTGCTTCTAAACATACTCTGAGACAAGTTAAGCGACATATGGTACATAGAACTACACGATAAGCCATTGCCACCTTTGTCATCTGGAGGACGTCATCATTCTGGAATGACCTTTCTATGGCCTTGTTCTTAACAACTATATATTCTATAAAGATTGAACCTGCGCCGCTCGGAGGGCGTCATAATGGATTTTTCCGGCAGTGCTTGTGTGATAAATTTAAAAAATGCGCGATGAGTGATGACTCGTATTGTTTTGATCGAATGATGTTTTAAAATTACCTCCTCCTCCAGCTGATAGAGTATAGTTTTAAGAGACATGTAATATGCATCCTAAGAAGAGACAAGTAAATAGAGACGGAGGCACTAAGTTGAACATTATTCTCTTTTTTGAAGGAATCCCTAACAAATCTATAAATACTACATTCAAAGAGTTACGGGAAAGCGGACGCAACTAAACACTGTCGAAAATCCAGAGAACCCTAAAAAAGGATGGTCATTTAAAAATAACCTACCCCAAAGTTAAGTGATCAAAAATAATAGAGTTTGGAGTTTAGTCAATTTATATCAGTAGTGATAAATGACAATATTGATTTCTTCAAAAATATTCTTTGGAAAAATGGGATATTCAACAAAAAAAAAATTCAAGACAGCGGGTTACTGTCAATTCGCATTGCTCCAATGAGTTTAAATTTCAGGTCCCTTAACGTCTGATGTAAAATACTAGACAAAGAACTACTAGATCCGCACTTTTTCGAGGATACGCAAAGCTGTGAAAAGTATTTAGAATTTTTGCAAAATGCAACACGTTTTCAAATTAAAGTAATAAACATAAAGTAGTTTGTCAACGTCGCTACGACGTCTGCGAATTGGCAACGCTGCATTAAAGGAAACAAAGCGCCTGCGTTCAAGAGTAATTCAGTCTTCTAACGTAGCGACAAGATATTTTTATTCTATTTTACTACCAAAACCGCCAAATGTCTAGCCTATGGTTAAAAATCATTAGTGTTATTTCCCGCAGTATTCTAATTCTCGGAAAATACCTAGTCTTCTGTAAACATAAAAATGTGCTATATTTTAAACTAAATAATATTAAATTCACGTCTACAAAAACCGTTAAACGGTAGCTTTGAAATACACTGATAAAAGGCAGCACTTGCCGCAAGAGAATAAATTATCTTGACTTTAAATTATTACTTAATCTGAAGGTAATAATCTTAATTAAAATGAATGTGTTCTTAATATATGATTTTCTTTGGTAATTTCTTGTTATGTCTTTGGCCTTGTTTAAAAGCTGGCGCCTTTGAAATTATAACATTTTAAAATGGTATTCTTAACAAAGCTCTTCGTGCCAAAGTAATGGGTCCTTGTCCTAAAAGTATGGTATAGTGTTGGGGAAAGGTTAGTTAACTAGTGTATAATTTAATAACAAAAGCAAGTATAAATACAAAGTAGAGAAAGTTAAATTGTCGTCAGTGCATGGAAACCACAACTAATAAAAGTCCGTTAATTTCGGTTAGATTGTAAAACGTATTTTCAACTGCCAATAGTGGTTTTCTAGAATATTCGCCGAAAGCGGGCGAGAAAGCGGAAAACCAAGATGGCCTCTCTAGGTTTGCGGCAAGCAACAAACGAGCATTCGCGGAAGACGGCATCTATACAAACGAGCGGCCGCGTATCAAACGATATAAGTGAAGTAAATTCAGTTTAAGAAGGGTTTATTGAAAGGCAACTAGATATACGTGCGTGATTGGTTGACACGGTATGACAGGATGTTGCGGTGTGTACGAGAGAAAGAGAGATGATATATCACACATACGACTTGGCATGTTTTGACAATTCAGTTCCAAAGCAGTCTTGGTAAGAAGTACACTGGCTCCCTCGCGCCATTTTACGCGAGGTAGCCAAGTAATTAAGTCGGTAAATTCGCGGTATTATCCTGTAGATATACTAATGTGATTATTATATCAAGACTTAAATCAGTTCCGTATCAAGCGGGTTTTATACGAGGCTCGTGGATTTTATGTTATTCAAGCCATGAAATAGGTTGGAAAATTCGCGGTATTGTATCCCGAAGGTGTACCTAATGTGATTAATACATCCCAAATATAGTTCAATTTATCTGTTGAAGTAACTTGGTAAATTCGCGGTGTGAATGACCGAAGGTATACGAACGTAGTTCTTGTACCACGACTCGAGTCCTGTTTATTCGTTGTAGAAAGCAGTCTCAAGTTCCTAGATGCGATAAATTCTCGATAGTTTAAGACTATATTATTGTATCCCTATATAGTATTGTTTCTTTAGTGATGTAAACTGTATAGTTGATTCAATGAAGTAAGTAGTTACCAGCCTAAATTGTGAAAGTAAAGCAAGTGTTTGCTGCTACGCAGAAAGGATGTAAAGATGAGTAAATAAAATACCAGAAGTAAATAAATATATTTTGTGTGTGAAAAAACCTTTTATTTCAACTGACATATTTTGAACCACGCAACCTATGAAAATATAGTAAACAATTTATGTTTGGCGCAAGCATATAATGGCGGCGTCAACATATAGGTATTTACATGCAATTCGGCATCTGCGCAGAGTCACATCAGTACTCCAGTGACCCAAGAACTTAACATTTCTCTAAAGCATCTCGGCTTGCTATGGCCTAGTGACAGTGACAAATCTTATTCTTATTAATACCTAATGGGGTTATTATTGCTGAGCAACAATAAACAGGCAACAGAACATACTTTTTAAAAACTATAAAACAAATATAAAACCTAACCTACTTGTTATAAATAATTTAATAAAAGTTTTAATTTGAATATTGCTTACCCTTGTATTTCGGTAACGGCCGGGAATAGGACCCATGTTTATTGGAACTGTTATGTTTATTTTAGGTCCCCGAATCGCCCAGTACATTATGATAACGTTTGGAACATATTCTAAAGATGCTTTATTTTCATTCGTTATCTGTCATTGGTATGAATGTAATGTCAAACAGTCGCATATCTATTGTGTAATATTCTGTAAAATGTCACACATATAATCTTGAATATGCCCATAAAGGCTCACGTTTATACATATAAAAGAGAAACAATAACAATTCAAGAGAGCAACGAGTTCTGTCCATAGACAGGGCCAGAAACCGTAACTCATGAAAAATATTGTAATAAAAAAAGTATTTTTTTTTAACGTTATAACTTAAAAACAATGGGTAATTTTTTTTCTTGTTTTTTTGAATAATAATATTTATTTTACGAGTAAACTTTTAGAATTTGGTACTTCAGCTTACCCTGTATATTACTTAGTTTTTTTGTATTTAAATAACCAAAGTAGCAATTCTTAAAATATTCCATAGAAACTTCCTAATTTTCGTAGAATCGCCCAGTTACACCTTAAAAGCAGGGAGTGACAAAGTGACAGTATACCTTTATTAAAATATAACCATAATAAACGTCTGTTTCATCAGATAATTAAATACCCATCATGTTTTCTAGCTATACGAACATAGACTCCCTTTATATTATACAATATTTGCTATCGTGTTAATTTATAACTCGGCTAGGGGACTACGCAGAAATTAACATTATAATTGTATTATCTTAGGTAACAGGATGGTTTTAGAATTTGAAACTTGGCTTACTAGACTTTTCAATTTAGCCAATTGAAAATTGAATTAGAATCTGTCTTGCTTTGATGCAAAAATGTTGTGAAATTGTTTGGTAGATTATTATCACTGGCGTTTTGCGAGAAGCTTAATACAGGAGTCAATAATTTCCAGCAACATTGCAATTTTAATGCAATTTGTAACAAAACAAGTACTACATCAAAAAGGCGCTGCCTCTATTGCAATATTTACGCTGTTTAATGTTCTTTACTGAGGAGAATTAAAGTTCGAAACCGGTATATAGTAGAAACATACAACCCTTGGAAAAAGTATTGTGTGAAAAGTGTTCCACAATGAGACATGTTCCACAATAAAACAAATGGGGTTTCTTTTCAGGTTTGCCTTTTACATTCTCTTACTAGGTGTAATTTAACGGCTTTTTAGTTACTATATATCTGCGAAAATATTTGTTTCGATTCCAGATTTTTAAGGGTTTTTTGTAGTACATCGCCATATTTAATTTAAGGTAAGTTGTTTTTTTAATCTATTTATTTAGAACTGCCGTTGAATAATTTTTGTTTTAATTGCATTATGTCTGGTTTAAAAATAAAGTTTGTTACGTATTGGTTATGCTTTTATAAAACATGAGATGTGTCAAATTATCGATTTAGCATACGAAGCTATCTTAAAAAAAATTGAGAAATTTCCACAATAAGACAACAATTTTTGTTTCACAGTGAGACAGTGTTTCATTGTGGAACAATGATTTTGGTAGTTGTGGGCTAAAAATGCAATTCATATTTATTTTATATTCAGATAAATATAAAATAAATATAGCCCCGGGAGGAAAAGGAAATCAAGTAAAGGTCTTTTGAATAATGAAATCTACAGTTAATCTCATCATAATGCAGAAGTTAAGTTTAAGACCAGCTGCTGAAAGAACAGGGGTAAAATTTGAAACTCTTTTTCGCTACGTAAGAAAAAAGCAACTTGCTGGCGAAGATACAGAAATACAATTTACTCCGTACTCTACTGCTGTAAAATTTTTACGTTCGATCAAGAAAGGACCATCGCCGAATATGCTATCAAATGTACTAAGATGTGCTATGGAGAATCAAAAAAGGACTTGCATATCCTGGGTTACGAGGTAGTCGTTGCTAACCATTTAAATATTCCTAAATCTTGGGAAATTACTAGGAAAGCTCTGGTATTGGATGGTTATAAGGGTTTATGCTCCGCCATAAGGATTTAAGTATAAGATAATCAGAAGGATGTAGTCTTTTAAGAGCTACTTGATTTAACAAATATAATGATGAATTTTTTGCCAATTTAGAATCTATTATCAACCGTTCTCCTAAACTTGCAGAAGGGAGCCGCAATTAAAACCTTGATGAGATCGCAACCACCACTGTTCAGAAACCTCGAAGACTTTTAGCAAAAAGGGAATATAGCAAGTCAGTTCAACAACCAGTGGTCAACAACTTGTTGCACTGTTAGTGTCAGTGGCAGTTTTATACCACCAGTGTTCCCTAGGAAATAGTATAAGGCTCACTTGTTACACAACGCACCTACTGGCACCTTGGACCTCGCACAGCCTTCTGGATGGATGACCGTTGATCTCTTTACTGA
Source organism: Polydrusus tereticollis (assembly GCA_963920685.1). Classification (NCBI taxonomy): domain Eukaryota; kingdom Metazoa; phylum Arthropoda; class Insecta; order Coleoptera; family Curculionidae; genus Polydrusus; species Polydrusus tereticollis. The sequence continues at coordinate 1,964,670 of OY987329.1, read as the reverse complement.
AGTTATGAAACACTTTATTCATGAAACTTCTAGCAGTGTAGATAATCCAACGCTACTAATCACGGACAATCACGAAAGCCATTTACCTGGTTATGTGCTTGATCTGGCAAAAGAGAATGGAGCTACTATTTGACACTACCACCACATTGCTCTCATTAACTTCAGCCACTCGATTTATCTGTTTTCTGTCCTCTTAAAAGATTTTACAATGCTGCGATCGAATTATGGATACTTAGAAACTCCGGTCGTCCAATCTTTATATATGAAATAGCCGAATGTGTAGGAGTTGCATTTGAAAAAGCATTGACGCCCCAGAATATAACATCAGGTTTTAAATAATCAGGGATTTTCCCTTTTCAGAATCATTTTTACCGATGATGACTAATGTTACCGATAGAGCACAACCAGAAGACAAAGCTGCTGGACCTTCTTCCTGACACGACGAATTTCCCATTTGGGACGAAACAAATAACATTGACCAGCATCAGCTCACTGAAGCAAAGGAGGAGCAAGAAACTGGTCTCAAATTAGTTAATAAAATAAAAATATCAAACAGATTCTTATCATCAGAAATTTTGAAAGGTTATCCTAAAGAACCAGAGTTAAAACAGCAAAAGATGTCGAGGAAAAGAAAAAGTATCATAGCAACAGATACCCGCGAAATGAAGGCTATAGAAGAAAAACTAAAGGAAAGAGAAAAGCAAAAAGAGCTTAAAATGAGAAAGAAACAAGGTCGTCTAAATGTGAAAGCTAAATTATTTGAATTATCGGATGATGAATCATTTGATGAAGCTTATGAATCATCACTCCTCAGAAGATGTAAGTGATATCGAGTATTTTATTATTAATAAAAACTTTCCGGAATTAGAACGGGCACCCGTTATAAATGACTTCGTTTCAGTTCAGTTTAGTCAACTAAAAACTATTGTCTATTAAGTCGGAAAGATTTTTAAAAAAGTTGAAGTAAGTTAGTTTCCTTCGTAAAAGTATAAAATCGACTGTTTTATATATCCAATTGAAAAAGATATTAACTTGGTTTTTGAAAATGATATTAAATTGATACTCGCGCAGCATTCGATTCAGAGCAAAACTAAAAGACAACAGTCCTTAATACGTTTTGAAGTAAATCTATTTTCATTAAATATGCGATAAACTAAAAGTATCGACTGTATTCACACATATTTTAGTTTGTTTAGTTTTCTTAAATAAAATATTGTTTCTGATATTTATATAAAAATTTTATTTTAAAATGTTTGATGTTTTACCGTGGAATATAGTTGTTCCACAATGAGACAAAAAAACCAACTTTCCTAAAAAATAATTAAAACCCAAAATTTTCAAAATATTGATTTTATTACTACCAAAACCATTGGGAGATATATAGAACTATTGTAAAAAATTAATAATATTTTCATTAAACTTCCCCTTATTCAACAGTATGTAATTTTTGTTTCCCTGTGGAACACTTTCCCCTACTCCTTTTTCCGGTGGTTCTTACAATGTGAGGAAATATATTGTTATCCAACATTCTTAGACCAAATGCGGCAAATTTTGCTTTATAATTTAGCGCTCAAATAAATAACAACAGAAAAAACAGGATAAAATACAGGTTTTATAAAGCTACTAACAAACTTTTCCCGTCGAGACTAAAACTGAGGTTTACATTGTTCAACAAACTCGACTACAGAGCGCAATGATTACTTCTTTGCCGTAAACTGGGATTTCCTACACTCAAATGAGTACGTTGATGTTCTGCTCCAAAAATTATATGCCATAATTTTTAGTTGCGTGGATATATTTGTTCCTAAAAAAGGAATCAAGAAATTCCAAAAAATATGAAGTAGTGGTGCGACAAAGAATACACCTGATTCTATCATAGAAGCCTTTGACCAACACTTTGAATCGTACTATACTGATCACCTGAATAGTCAAATATCTTCAAGGCAGTTTAACACGTGGATACTACACTTACACTACATGATTTCATCGAGGAAGAGATTTAAACAAAAATTAACTCTGTGGATGTAAACAAGAGTTCAGGACCGGATTACTTACCTCCTGTCTGTGTGAAGGGATGCGCCATATCACTGGTCGGATCTTTGGGTATTTTCTTCCAAAAGTTCCTCAATGCCGCCCACTCTCCCACGCAATGGAAAAGTCTAACTTGTTTCCCATTCTTAAGTCGGGCTTAGGAACCGATATTGGAAATTACAGAGCGATTTTCTTATTGTCTATAATGCCCAAAATTTTTGAGGCTACATTAACGGATTAAATATTCGAATCTTTTAAACAACTTCTGGATCCGGAAAAACATGAATTTTTTAACACTACTGACTTAGCTTTATTTCAGGATTACCTCATTCAGAATGTAGAAAAGGGATCTCAAATTGACGTGATTTACACCGATATTATTTCTAAGGCTTTTAATAGTGTCTGTCGTGCTCTGTTATTGGAAAAGCTGAAAATATACAGAATGGAAGGCTGTTATCTGAAGTTTATTAAATCCTACCTACCAGAACGGAAACATTATGTCGGGATGAATGGCGTAACGTCAAGAAAGATTGTAGTCAAATCTAAAGTTTCCCACATTTAGGTCCTACCTTGATCAACGATGTAACTGTCAACTTTCAAAAATGTAAATGTCTTTTGTACGCAGATGATCTTAAATTTTTTTACGTCGTAAATTTCATGGAAGAGTGTTCAAGATGAACAAGTTGATCAACTGGTTTGCTGAACACTATCTTAACTTTAACGAGGACAAGTGTAAAATCATGAGTTTTTATCGTCGAAGGGAACCAATACTTTTTGAATATTTTCTTAATAGGGAATGTCTACCACATGTTATCAGAAGTAACCTTCAACAAGAATACTTCTAATATAATCCTTAAGGGTTATAGAATGTTGGTTTTTCTGCATAGAAACTGCACCTATATGTCTATATGAATGTCTACAACTCCCTTGTTTTCAGTATCTTGGAATATAGTAGTATAGTTTGGTCGCCATCATACTAATGTGATGCAAATCGTCTATAGAAGCGGTCCAGAATAAATTTGTTGAATTGGACAGTCTCAAGAATCGACGAGAGAATGCCATGGTGTTCTTTGTACATAAATTTGTTAACGGTAAGGTGGATTGTGCCAAGTTACTTTACAGTATTGGTGTTCCCGTTCCACAGAGACATAACCGAAGTAGGCCGCTCTTTTAGGAACCACCTTACCGAACTAATTATGAAATTCAAGGCTGTGTGGGTACATTACTGAAAAATTATACCTCCAAATTCCTGGACTAGGACCTATATGACCTATTTGATCAGTCGTTCGAAACATTTAAGAGAAACATTCTAAAATTTTAAACTCTGGCCTTCCTGTCTCATCATCTCTTCTTTTTTTTTCTGTATACGAACTTTGTTAATTTGTTTTTCTTTTTATCCTCTTAAAATTATTATTAATATACCATTAGAAGAGAGATTACCCTGTAGAGTATTATGTTAATAAATAAATTCAAAACTCAAGCGACTCGTTTTCTACCGCGTGCCCTAAAAGGATGCTTTATAAAACTTTTACTTTTTAATTAACTACTTCACAAATTTAAAATTTTTGGAAAGTTTTGGGTAGTTTGAGGTTTTTTTTTTATTAAGTGCGGTTTTTCGATATTTTATTTTTTTGTGAACTTTCAACTTGTTAAGACTAAAATAAAAAAAAAAGTTTCACAATATGGGAAACTAACCGAGTAATATTGTTCAGGGGCACCCCAACAAAAGACATCCAGGGATAACGTGTTTCATAACCCGGAAAAAAGTATCAGTCTGTAGATTGTTTCATACAACAATAAAAAGTTTTATGGGAATTGCAAAAATTGTTGGGTGTACCAAATTTGACATAATTATTCTTAGAAACAAATAAGATAAATTCAAAAAACTTAAACAAATAATAAACTTTAGCTTTATATTAAGAACTGGGCGTTACCGGACAGTAGCTTTATATAAGTTTAAAATTATCTTAATGTTAACCCTTTCACGCTTATTTTGGAAACACTTTGTATATAAAAATATCCTATTAGTATTTCTAATAAAATATTCAAATATTAAATCCATCTCGTGTTTTTAAAATATTTTCCCTCAGACTCTAATATTCAGACAAAGTGAAATGTGAATACTTTATCTATTCCGCTTTAAAACCTGCTTTATATTTTTGTTTTTACTTTTTTCAAAAAGATAATATAAAGAGAACTTTCGTTTATGCCACGCTTGGCGAGGTAAGGATTTTTCTGTAAAGCATAATAGATGGTTTGCATATTTTATAAACGCTTTTTATAATGCAAAGACGTTTCAAGGCTTGGCGGTTTGTGTAATTTTTTAAATCCCAATCCAAGTGAATATTATAAATTATAAATAAATATAAACAAAAACTTTAAAGTTTAGTTGACAATGTTGAAGTAGATAAAAGCGAGAGATTAAGCACTCTGGAAATATTAAGTAACGAACCGAGTTTATAGTAATAAACATGGTGCTCGAACGTAGTGGTAGATATTTAGCTTCAAAGGCAGATTCAAAAGCTGATGGGTCGATTTAAAACAATCATTGTTCTCGTTCCCTAACTTTTAACTACGTTACAGAAGAATAATGAGTTTTGGGTGATAAGTTATCACTAAGGCCCGGTATGTAACAGTGGATTATCATTTAACCGACATTATAACAGTAGAATAAGCAAAATTAGTATTTTGATTGCTGTTTAACAGACGGTTAGCTAACGGTTAGCACTGGAATTGCAAGGTTATATGCTTCTTTTTCTATCGTACGTATTGGAAAAGAACATAGAAAATCTTCCAGCGAATTATACACAGAAACAAGCAAGAGTTGCAATAGCAGGGCAGTCTCGTACCGCCAGCAGCTGATCAGCTAACCTCAAAGTTTTAGTGAAACCGGCAGAGGCGGCAAGCTACAAGCTGTTGAGCTGGTTAAAAAAATTCTGCATCATTCCAAGAATTGAAGTGGTCAATGCGTTCTTTTCCTATAAACCTTTATCTATGGTTCTTTTACATTATACTCTCTTATATGTTCCGCCACTTCTTCCTCTATTATATTGACTAAATCAATATCATTAATAATGTTAAAATATTGTTCAATGTTTGGCACGTAAGCCGAACTGTTTGTTAGGCAAAACATTGTTATCAAAAACGAAATCGTTTATACGAGACGGGATTACCTTTTTGACTACCTTAAAGACAATTGCCCGTGAAACCTTCCGACGAACTATAGTAGACCGATCCCAGGTAAACGCGCTGATAGTTTTTAAAGTTAACTGAAATGAATGTCCCTTCAATGTGGGCGCAATTGTCAGGACCCAGCACAACTTGAGCTGAGATGTGCTTCTTGCCCAGTATCATGGTGCCTCTCCCTCTTCTACCTAGGCGATCATTAGTAAAGATGATGTAATTTGAGAATGAACTGCACTACCATTGGTAGTGCAGTTAATTCAAAAATATTCACGGTGTTCTTTAGCGGAACCTCCATAATTTTAGAAAACTATCTAACTACTCAATTATTAAAGCCATGTTAAAATTAAATTCCAATATAAATATTAGTAAATATTATAAACTTTTTGAAACGAATAGAAGAAGGCTATCAACCTAAAAACCTTAACGAGAACGAGAAATCGAGTTGAGCAGTTTCTGAGAAACTTATCAAAACGATAAGTACCTCATGATGAAAGTAGTCACTATATTAGGTATATTTGGTGCTTTTCGCAGAGAAGAGCTATGCCATTTCATAATCGACAACATCCCGGATTTGGATACTACATTAGGTAATGAAAATTTCAGATACAAAAACTAAGATTCCGCAAACTTTCACTGTAGTTGATTCATTTTATTGAAAGTTGTGCAGAAAATACAGAGCACTTCGGCCAGCAAATATAAATCGCCGAGTTTTTATCAAAAATATGAATAACAAATGTGCTAAAAATTCAGTTGATATCAATAGTTTCTGTAAAATGCCTGCTGTTATTAGAGATGTTAAATTCCCGAGAATTTAAGATCGTTCCCGAATATTCGGGAATATTCGCGAATATTCGCGAAGGTTTGTTTTTTAATATAAATTATGGTACAACTTTTAAAGATCTTTTATATGAACCCTTACAAGCTATAGTTTAGTGAAAAGCACTTTTTCATCTTCTGTTTATTAGCTTAAACAAACAAGAAACAAATATTAACTATTACTATAAACTTTAATTTTCTTCAGAAGCTGTTGTAGCCGACTCTTCTGACATGTCAGTATCACTGCCACTAATGCTAATTTCATCTCCATTGAAGTTGCTGCTGCTGCTGCATAAGTGAACAAATGTAATGTCATTGTTTTAAGGTTACGTGTTGAAGGTCCAGCCACTTCCAAATCAATATCTGGATTTTCTATGTATTTTCCTTTGTAATTGTTATTTGCTTTTTGTTCGTTCTTTTTGATTTTTTTTAATTTTAAGTTATGACTTATAAATGTTAACTTTGCTGTTCTAGCGATAGTAAGGCGATTTGGTTTGGAGGTATGTATTATTGAGTTTGCTTTAAATGACCTTTCTGTTGCCGCTGAGGATGGAAGATTGGAACATCTTTCAAACATGTTTTAGCACACATTCCTTGCCACCACGTTACTGAATTTACTGTGTTGGATGATATCCAAATAAATTCTTTCGCCTAAATCGGTTTTTGCTATGTATTGTGTTAACTCTGAAAGAATTTCTGCTTTATTGACTTCAAAAATAGTACTGCGAATATTCGCTCGAAGATTCGACCGAGTTTTCGCGAGTTTTCGCGAAAATTCGCATTCTTCCCTTGGAAATATTCGCGGCTCACATCTCTAGCTGTTATAGTAGAATTCGTAAAGATCTCAGATCCGAAGCAAAATGGTAACTGTTTCCGTCGATCTTCGGGCACTTTACTGGCAGACTCTGGTGCGAGCCTGAGAGCTATAAAAAAATACGGAGGATGAAAGTCCCCAACAGTGGCAGAAAGATATATTAAAAACTAACTAAAAAATAAAAAGAGCAGTGCCAAAAGTCTTCTTACGACGTCATGGTCCAGTACTATTGTTTCCATTCCCTCCAGAAGCATACAAAATGACAACAAAATCTTGGTCAGTGGAACCGCAGAAGGAATTCATATTTCTGGTTGCTCATATTGTACAATAAATGTTAAAATTATCCTTGTACTTACCACCTGGGCCTAATCCCGATCAGTCTTTAAGCTAGTTTAAAGGTTCGTACTTTACAAACACATGTTCAATTATGTACAATATAAATCGTAGAAAATTAGATTTGTCCTACAAAAGCCAATTTTTTTTTGCTGTTTCTAACTCTACCAACTTAATTTTCAGTGCCTGTTTCTACCTTTAAAGATTTTATATCACTATGGCATTAATTAAAACTTTCAATTTTAACTTTTGTTCCTCTCTCTCTAAAATTATTAATGATTTTCATCTATGTTTATGGAAACTGACAAATAGAAAGACAAATAGAATTATTTTCCTATTGCGTTAATTGGTCTGCGGGCAATTTTTTCAATGTTGCCAAATATATTTAACAGTTAGTGAATCCATGAAGTCACATGGGTGGTGCATGAGGCCAAGACACAGATTACGTAAACCAGATTGGTTAAACTGGATAAAGCATACAGCTCTTAGTCATTCACTTTTAACCCTGGTGTCATAAAATGACATTTTAGACACTGGCAACAAGCGTTAAAAAGTCTATTCTCATGCTCCTTATAGGACTTCCAGGATCACCCGACCTCCTAATCCCTAGATATCTCCCAACCTTAAATTTATTATGAAGCTTTCTTTAAATATAAGAAGCTTAAGGGTGAAGTTGCTTTGACACAGTACAAGGCTCTGCTAACATTGCTGTTCGGGCGGAAAAAAACGCATTTCTTCAGCAAACCTTTAGAAGAGATCCTAAAAATTCCTGTTGTACTCTCAAATACTAAAATTTAAAATCAAACCCACATTAAACTGATTTCTTGCTTCACATAGGAAGTTCCAATGATTTTTTTTATAATTCGTTGCCTAATATTGAACCTGTAGACTATGTCCTCATTCATCATAAATAAATTTACTCTGATAACTAGATACACAAAATTATTAACACCTTAAGAAACAGTAGAGTTGGAACCAATAGGATTAGCCTAAAAATTCTGCTTAATATAACTTCCCACTTGACCGACTTTTTCTTTTATTATTAATCAATATCTTTACATTGGCTTTTTTGTCTTCTTGGCTGGAAAGCGGCAAATATTGTGCCTGGTCTCATATCCAAGTTTGATTTGAAATTTTAAGCCTATAAGCATTTTATCAAAAATCCTTTAAATAACCATTGCTGGTAAGCTAACGACTTTTCTAAACAATAATAATATTCTCCCTCCCACTCAGTCCGGCTTTCGTAGTAATCATAGTATAGCCACCGCTCTGTTAAATATAACAGAGGACCTCTTGAGGGCTTGAGATATGAATCTGTACAGCTGCCTTGTATCGCTAGACTATAGCAAGGCTTTTGATACCATTAGTCATGCCATTTTACATGCTAAACTTAAGGTTTTTGGCATGGGAGATATAGCTTTCAATTTTTTAAAATTATATTTTATAAACAGATCACAACGTATTTTACTGAATAAAAATCCTTCCCTTCTTTCTAGGGTCAAAACAGTCGAGGCTCAGAAAAAAAATATTGGAGACCTTTTTATTTTCCATATATACACCTGGCCTCTCCGAATATATAGCTTATTGTGATTCTCATCAATACGCTGATGACACCCAAAAATGTTTTTTCTCACTTTAAAATTGCAACTTCAGTAGAAAAAATTAACCATGATCTTAAGATCATCGCTAATGCATCTAAATTGCACAACTTTATTTTCAATGAGAAAGAACCTCAGTTGGTAGTTTTTGGCAAGTCTACGCATTCAATACTTGTTGATCGAGAATTTAAAATATCTGTTAACGGCACTGTATTGACACCTGACAATAAATGTAAGAATTTGGGCTTAATCAGAGCTTACAAATTCTGATCATATTTCCTCCTTAATACAAATAACGTATGCTAAACTTAAACTCTTGTATATGCTTAAGGACATATTTGATACTGCAACAAAATTGCACGTGACGGACTCTCTTGTTTTTTCACATTTGGGTTGTTGCGATGTTGTTTACTGGCTTGCTCTTCTACAAAGAGCCAGTGAAAATTCAGAATGCTGGCCTTCGCTTTAGCTTCAATGTGCGCAAGTTTGACCACATCACTCCCTTGCTGAATGAATCAGGATGTGGATACTACCCATGTACGTTTTATACTTCATCTATCTCACACTATTTTTCATATTGGGCTTAATCATCTCCCAAAATATCTTTTTAATAAGCTTATTAAAGGTTCTGATCTGCATGATCTCCGCACACGTCACCCTCATTTGTACGCGGTGCCCAGGCATCCCCATGCTTTTCTCCAGCGTTTGCTTAGTTACACCGCAGTAACTATTTTTAATTCTCTGCCCACGAACGTCAGATTGGCTCCTGGTTCTGCCGCGTTCTGTAAGGGCGTTAGGGACCACCTGCTTGCGGGTCACGCACAACCTCTTTACTGTAATTCGTATACAATATGCTTATTTCTTTTTCTTTCACTTGGCACTTTAATAGCTTAGGTTAATTATTGTAATACTTATTTATATCAAGCAGGTATTAGCCTTCATTATGTATATATTTACATTTTTATAATTAATGGTAGGTACCAATATTTTAAAACGCCCAGTATTAAACGTATTGAGCTATGCTACGGCTGGATGATGTTTACTTTTTTTAAAATACCTTTAAAGAAAAAATAATGACGTCTTTATCAGCGAGTTTTTATAAACCCAAGCGTATAAGAAAAAACATAAAGCAAAAAGAATGAGACGAGACGAATGGCTAAAATTGTCAAGATAACTAACCCTCTTTAAAAATGTTCATTCGAGCATTCCTTTAAACACAACTTCCAAAATGTTCTTCAATTATGAAAATTGCTCCTGTTATGCGAGTTAAAGCCATTGGAAATGGAAGGACACCAAGATTACTTTTATGTTTAGGAAGTATGATAATAAAAGTTTGCTTGTGTAAAGGATTTCCAATTTAAATACAAAAAATTCTTGATAAAGCTAGCAAAGCGATTAACTGAAAATGTGGAAAAAAATATAAAAAAACAAAATTAATAAAAAATTACAAAAGGAAAAATTGTTGTTCTAACTAAATCATTATGTTATATGGAGAAAGTACATTCATAAAAAAGAAAAAGAGAAAAGAAATATTTATTGTAACGACCAAAAGTGCATAAAGATGGTGTTGTAAACGACCAGAGGAAGCAACGACAAAAAATAATCTTGAAATGTTAGCAGTGAGTTTTTTTCAAAAAACATGATTTCAAAAAATAAGCTGATATTTTTGATTTCTAGCATATTACGACACTGAGATTTGTTAGAACTTAGGCAATTGGCAATGCTCAGCAATATACAGGGCGGTATAAAAATACTGGTATTTTGATTACTTAAAAAGATGTCTAAAAGTCGATTGTTTGTTAAAGTTGTTTATATGGATATAGGATTTTTTCACTTTTTCAACATGTGTAACAGAATTTGCCCAACTTTGTGAAGGGATGTTAAAAACTTCAGTTTCTATAAGCTCAAGTACTATTATTATTATTAGTATTTAAATTGTTTATGTTTATTGGATTGCTCCATTGTGTGTTTTATTACTTGTGTATTGTTTTATATATATATATTGTACATATATTTTTTATTATCAATGACAATATCCTATATTTACTGTTGTAAATCTTAAGGGAAATAAATAAAATAAATAAATAAATAAATAAAGTACACTGGAGTTAATAGTAGGGCAAATATTGTTACGACGAATGGCAGATATCATTTGGTGCCAAACATGTTCGACGGGATTAAATATACAATGGTATGGTGGAAGCCTTAAAACTGTATGCCCTACATTTTTTGCATAATTATCACAGAAGTATTCCTTTTGTAGTTTTAAACTTTGTAAAACCTCAATTAATTGTCTTTTGGTGTAATCTTCCTGAAAATAAAGGTCATTATCATACATGTAGCTTTGGATTGTTGCTTTTGTGTCATTTGAGGAGGGAGCCTTGGTCAACTGTCTACTATGGTCTATTACAATTACGCTATTCGGAGGTATATTTGGAATTAGCTTGTTTTTAAACCAATCTTCAGGTAAATCAACAGTTGTGCTCTCATGGTAATCCAGAGAAGAATCTTTAATGTTTTTTGCAGACAGAGAAAGTTCATTTGGAATCCATCCGTCTTTAGATCCAGCATGCAAAATCGTAATTCGTTTACCTCTTTTTGATGACGCGCTTGTTTTACACTTGCCGCTTGAGTCAACCCAACCCTTTTCCGGGATATCATATGTGTCGAACAAGGTTTTAATCAAGTAAATAATCGGCCTTTACTGATCTCCGTAAATCCTAACTTTTTGTAGATATTCGGATCGCCATTCCAGAATTCTACTGGATTCCATTAAAACTTGTCTTTTGTTAATTTTTTTAAATCTAAAACCCATGTGTTGGGTACACTTCCATAACGTTGTTCTGCCACATTTAACGCCGGTTTCATCTTTTTCAAGCCTCTTAATTAAATTATCTAATGTAGGCACGCTTTGTTCCTCGTATAACTTGTAAATTTTACGCCGTATTATATCTTGATCACTTCCATCTACCTTCGAGAAAATACCAGTATCGGTTCTTTTTTCCTCGCTAACATGGGATTATTTGCAATTTTCCATACAGTTGATGTTGGAATTTTTGTTAATGTGGCCGTTTCTTCTAACGCTACTTGCTTGCTGGCCGCGCGTTCAATGAAAGTTGAATAAACATTGTTTATAACTTCCTTAGTTTCCACAGAAAAGTGTTTTCCTGCTTTTTAACGGGGTTATCTCCTGAGATACATTGGGCTCGCACATATTTTCCATGACTCACACACAATTAAACAAACGCTGTATTACACACGAAGTAAGAATAATTAGTAAGCTTAAAACTAACTAGAGTGGCTATATATACAGTCTTTAGAACATAATTTGTTTATCGGATTAACCCTCTCATTTTGAATCAGGTAAAAATCGGCTTAAAATCACCAAACTATTACTTTAATAATGAAATTACGTCTTCCAGATTTGCAGTTTACTTTAAGACATTTTTAAGTACGGACCATAATTTACCTGCATTTATCCATTTATTCATTGTTTGTTTATGGCCACCCTTGGATAATCCTATTTAAAGGCAAAGTGTAACTTTCCTATATCTCTGAACTCTGAATCTCTATACCTAACTAGGCAAGCTTCTGACATATAAGCCTTTATCTGTCACAATTTTTTTCATTTTTGGATATCAGTAGCTAGCTGCCACACTTTCCAAGGTTTTTTCTAGCCCCAAATGGTGACCAATCGTGACAAAATTAGCAAATTTGACACGATGCGCTCTTGTGAACTACCGTGCTAATCGTCCATTTCCCGACGAAATGGTTGTTGACTGCACCCGTCGTGACAAATCTAATTTCATTTACATCTAAATCTTAAAATGCTGGGGTAGACCGAACTTACTGTTACTGGTCATTTATAAATATTTTTTTTAACCATACTTTCAATGGTAATGTATTAATATCGAGTCATCCGATAACAACAGTGAATTAATACATATCATTCATAATATATAGTTCGCAACACGGTCTAGAGCTACAACGCCTGAGGGTTGCCATATTTGATTTCAAGAAATAACGGACATCTTTCTTCACCCAACTCAACCTTCTGACACATTTTTTTTTCGTATACTAAGTAAGTACATACCTATTATCATTATTACCTACCAGTCCCAAATAAATTTTTTTTGGAGAACCTATATTGCTATCATTATTGCATATTATCATATCTAAATTCTCAATCAACACAGAAACAGTAACGATTAATAACAAGATAGAACTGAAACAAAATATTCTTAAACAATATTTTACAAAAATATTTTTAAAAGTAGGTAATATAGAAATAAAACAAAACATTAACCTTTTATTTATTTGGAGGTCACAGAGGTACTTGCTCCTAATTTATCTTTTGACCATTCATATTTTTCGGATGATAACATTTTTTTTAAAAGCTGCTTCCTATATGTATATAACTTGATTGTAATATGAAAAACAATCCATATTTGTATTTACTTTTATTTGAATGGGTGATTTTACTGTAGGAACAGCAAGTATACCCCTCTTTGGCCTCCAAATATTATTCATTATAGAAAATATTCTTTCAACCGCAGCCGAGGTTCCAGGTTAACAGAATACAATCTCTATAATTTTTTTTTTATATTAAATTAATTATTTCCTATTAATAAAACAGCTATCTTGGGATGCAGTGAATATTACTTTCCATTTTTCCGCAAGGCTATTAAATTCATCTAACAAATTTTTGCTTTGCTCAAAAATATCATTTATTCGAGTCACTTCATAAAACAAATCATCTATGGTAATAACATTACTATGTAGTTGTTTATAAATTATTTCCGCAGAATTGTTAATTAAAGGCCATTCTAATTTTTTTTTTGATTAAAACCCAATTAAAATTTTTCATTTCTTCAAAATTGTTTTCGCACAAAGCTAAATAGGTATACGTCAAGCAATTATCATAAATAGAACCATTAATCGCCAGGAGCATTCCCAAAAAGATATATTAATTTTTACTTTTGGTTTGGCTACCAAAGTGTACCCCGATTTATTATTATAACAGTAGGTGAGCAGGACTCTTAACTCCTGAATTATTTTTATTAAACCTCTAGAAACGAATTCACTTTTAGATATTACACTTATGAACTTATCAATCGCTTTAAGTATTTTTTTTGCTTTTCGCCTTTTTTCCTTTTCTCCAATTCAAATATTGATTTTATTTAAAATAAGGCTTTAAAGTCTTTTTAAGGACTAATCAGCTTTTCGACAAACGTCGCCCTATTCTCCTTTTTTATAGAATAAGGAGCAGCCTTGTATTCTGCTTTTGTGGCACTTAAAGTAAGATATTGAGTTTTTTTTATTCTTTTATACCTTGGGAATATTTTTATAAGATTCTTTTTTTTTTAATCCCACAGGGGACTACAGTAATTCGTACAAGTATTAATACATAAACATAAGGTGATGTACCCGCGTCGATGTTAGCCAGTGTGTAGGCAAATTTTTCGTTGCCGGATAGACCATCTCAAATACTTTCTTTTTACGATATGTCTTCCTAAACCTATGAAATTTATAAATTGTAGATTTTCGATAAAATCTAAAAATGACAATATTAGTATATTATTAACCAAGGTTTAGACAGCCATCATTATTGCCCGAGCGGCAAGTTTAAATCCCGAGGAGCGGAGCGACGAGGGATTTAAGACGCGAGGGCTATAAGCTGTCTAAACCGTGGTTAATATAATATTTTTTCCACTACTACAAACTTTTATAAGACATTTATCTTAATAGTATTAATAATTATAAAAAATTATAGGTAGGTATAAGCATATTTTTTAATCAAGTTACCTGCGCTTTGGAATTGGCAAAATATTTTGTTGTTTTGTCAGGTGGCTTTGTTAATGTCAATTTTTGTTCATTTATGTCATCAGATTTCACGAGTTTTCCGTTCTTTTAAATAATGAGCGAAGAAAATGTTAGTGATAATATTATGTGTACACCCCCAGAATTAAGGATGTAAGCAAAAAAAATGTTGATTGTATCGATATTTTACAATATCAAGCTCTAATAATCTAATATGTTTTGATAATTATCTGGTTGCCTAACCACAAAAAATGATGTTTATGAATTCATATTGTAGAATCAAAAAATCAAGTTACCTGCGTTCAAATAGATTCTTGAAGATCGGTCAATAATGGATTTCAATGCCTTATTATTGACCATGGTCAATAATATGGCTCACTCAAATCACTGATTCTTTTTTCTTTTTTCACTCTCAAGAAAACTCCTTTCTTCACAAAAGCATTTGTTTATTCTACCAAACTATGCCATTGGAACAGATAATGTCAGGTGTTTACATAATTTGTGAATCCATACTAATACTTCACATGGCTTATTATCGATTAACTAATCAATGGCCACATTGACTAATCACACTCAAGGGGGTTCATGTAACCCGCAACAAACTTTTACTTCAACAATTTTTGTAAAAGGTTGAAAACTCACGGCTATTTAGGTATTGATTGCTTAAGAAATCCGCGGAGAGAAGACGTTCCGCCACAAAAAGAATTTGTAACTCGACTCACTGTTTAAAAACACTAGACACTACTAGCCCGTGACATCCGTGGGGAAAAGTCGTTCCGCCACGGAGAAAATCTTAAAACCTACTGTCACTAAAAATGAAAACATTCGCTTTGTTGATCACCCTTCCCACGCGAGAACCATTTGCAACACCGCATCCCCTTAATCGCTCTTCGTACCGCAACCCAGAACAACCAACCTGTCTAGCACGTACGCAACGGCTCCAACGCTCGCCGGTCGCCGTTTGTCATAATTGGAAAAGCCTTGCCGAAAACTGATCTTCACCGCCCGTCAATAAGACTGCCTAGTCATATATATACTGCTTTCTGGTTAGACGAAAGTTGAAGGTGTATAAAAAAGTAAAGAAGCTGTGTTATGAAGGGTTTTCTATTGTATTATTTTACCGAAAGGATTATTAAATGCGACGTAAATTGCAGTTAAGTTTGTATATTATTTTAAAAGATGAGTTTTATTTATTTCCTTAGAACAACAGAACATGACTCAAATGCGGCGTTGCCGATCAGTATCAACTTTTCACTGAACTGCGATTATAGTTTTGGTCTAATTATTAAGTAATATTAGGAGTTTAAATTATGTTAATTAATCTTAAAATGCATATGCATGTTTTTCCAACAAAATTCTTTTTTATGATAAGACACAGTACTGCAGGATTAATCCTCTGTGAGCGTGCGTGTGCGCAGGAAACGATTCACGTTGGTCTTGAATCTTTGGAGAGTTAAAGACTATACTCGTTGGGGAACACGGCCCCAGGGAGGTCGTTCCAGAGTGATGACGTTCTCTAGATAAAAGAAATGTCGTTCGAAGGACACCAAGTTGAACCACGTATGGGTGGGCTGTAGTCGTGTATTTCTATCATTCACCGCTCTGGGTGGAATTAAGCGGGCAACCTAAGTTGAACAGTTACCATAAAAGTATTTGTACAATGGACCTTCGATGTTCAAGGCTTTCCAGGTTGTTTGTTTGTCAAATCATGAGCACCGATCAAGCAAATTGCTCTTCTTTCAATGGAATCTAGCAATCTCAGGATATGTTTAGGAGCAGAGCCACAAATATGCGAACAGTACTCCAGCTATGGTCGAATTTGGGCCTTATAGAGCATCAAAAGCTGTTGGGGTGCATAGAGGTTCTTAGCTCGGAAAGTGTTCCAAGTCTCTGCGAGGCTGCCTTAGCAATGGCCGCTACGTGACTATGCCAACACATATAGCAATGCAAATTGATGCCCAAAAAATGAATTGGTGAAATCAAGGGAATCGAGTGTCCCGCCATGACTATATCCGGTTCTTCAACATTAACTTTTTTAGAAAAAACTGCCGCCTGGGTGTTTTTTAGCGATAAATTCTACTTGGTTACTGTCACCCCAAGACAGAATTTCTTCCAGGTCTTTGATGATATGTGAGACCTCTTGCTGCCTATAGAGATGTGCGTTGGCAGCCGATGTCTGTGCATCCAAAGTAAAGGATGAAACAAGTGTGCTATCATCAGCGAAGCCATATACCTATAGGATTTTTAGTTTTTTCCAAAAGATCGTTGGTAAAATATTGAACCTCGAGGGACTCCGGCGTTGATGTTAAATGTGTCTGAAAGAAATCCCTTCATCGCCACTCGCAGAGAACGATCTTTAAGAAAGCTTGACAGTCATGAACAAAATTGAACCGGTATTCCGTATGCTCGCACTTTGGTTAGCAGCCCCCTCATGCCATACTCGGTCAAAGGCCTTGGAAATGTCCAGTGTTACCGGCCGGGACTCCCATGATATTCTATTGCGTTGTTCCAAACGTGACTAACATAAGCGAGAAGGTCTCCTATTGATCTAGACTTACGGATATCATACTGGCGGTCACTAATAATGCTGTAGCCTTCCAAGCACTTTAATAAATAATCGTTTAATAATATAAATAATAATTTCATATTAACTTTATTCAATCTACCAACCATTTAGCTTGATATCAATCCCGTGCAAACTCATGGAAAACTAATCGCATAAGACCTTACTAACTTCTTTCTCCGGGACCAAATACTACCATTTAACCAGCATGGCTTCCTACCTGGTCGTTCAACAGTGTCCAATCTATTAGAATGTGTAATTTATTGGACTTCTTTATTGAATTAGAGCAACCCCATTGATGTCATTTGCCTTGATTTTAATAGGGCCTTCGACCTAGTGCCCTATAAAATATTAATACAAAAACTTAAATCCTTTGGAGTAAGGGTAAATTTACTAAAATGGATCACTGACTTTCTTACCGACAGAACCAGCGTAGTCAGAATAGATGGTGCTACTTCACGGACATTTAAAGCCACATCAGGTGTACCACAAGGGTCAGTCCTGGGATCAATCCTCTTAAATCTGTATATCTGTGACTTATCAGCAGAACTTAGATCAAATGTTTCATTGTTCGCCGATGACACCAAAACTTACACAAATCCTATTACACATTATGATATGTTGGCATCAGATCTGAAGACAATTGATCAGTGGTGTGACAAGTGGCTTCTACATCTTAACAATGAAAAATGCACAGTCCTCCATATAGGCAACAATTACCCAAAAAGACGCTATGCTCTCAAAAACGTAACCATGAAACATGTTACCCACAAGAAAGATCTTGGAATCATCATCAGTAAAAATTTAAAATCAGCAGTTCACATTGGTAACATCAGCAGGAAATCCAATGCAGTTGCCTATATGGTGTCGAGGGCCTTTACAAACCTGTTTGCGTCCTTTCTTGAAAACATTTACAACACATACATTAGACCAATCCTAGAATATGCAGCCCCAGTCTAGAACCCCTATTTTGTAAAAGACATCCATGCCTTAGAACAGACGCAAAGAAGAATCACAAAGCTTCCATCCTCAATACGTAGTCTAAGCTACGAAGAAAGGCTAAAAAAAGCTCCACCTGACAAGCCTTCATGACAGACGAATAAGAGGGGATCTAATAGAAACCTACAAAATTCTGCACGGTCACTACAATGCCAATTTGAACTTCTTTACCCTAAACCAAGATTTAAGACTAAGAGGCTATAACTATAAGTTTACACGAAAACGTTTCAAAAAACTCTGTAGACAACATTTCCTACCCAACCGAGTCAACCGCCAATGGAACTCTCTCCCAAGAGACTGCGTGAGTGCGTCTTCCACCGACCTTTTTAAAAACAAATATAATATATAATTTAATATTAATATTTTCATAGCAATTTTAACTAGTAAAAAATAAAAGTTTTCCACTAATATTACAGATATATAGGTTTCTATGCCGCGTCAAAGGCCAATTCCGATATTAACAGCGACATGACAAATGACAGATGACACCAGCTAACAACGGAATGAGAAAAACTTCCATCGACCGTGAATATTTCTTTACAACTCGCTCGGTACAGTATTTCTGATTTAAATTGAAATCTTGTTTTATTACTGTAATGGATTAATGAGAAACTCCAATTATAGCTTGGCCTGTTGATTACTGGGGCCTTATTTATTTAGTTTTACTCTATTTTAACAAGTTAAAAAATGAGTTAGCGAGCTGGTTGTATTAATATATTCAACTAGCACCATTAAAATTTCCGCATGACATGACACAATTGTATAGTAGATAACGCTTTTCATGTTTAGTATTCCTATATTGTATGCTACAGACACGAACAGGAATATAAAACTAGAAATAAACAAAAATGGCGTAATGTGGATAATTCTCTCTAGAATGGTAAATTTCCTGTAACAATTGTGTATGTAAATATTTTATAAAACAGTGTTCTATCCATTGTTACCGGTTTGTAATGAATGTACATTTTAATATTTATGTATAATAATAAATAAAATAGAGTGAAATAGTTTTGATTAGTATGAAATTGGTATAATAAATATCAAAAATAGCCCTCCAATGTAGTACGCCAACGAATATCTCACATCCAAATCATAAATTAAAAAATATACCAGCTCCCACCACTGTCGCTCAAAGTCGCTATATTAATTTAAGTAATTGTTGAAATATCCCTCAACTTGGAAAATATTTGCGAATTGAAAAGGCTTCCCATTAATCCCATTATTGGGGTATCACTTGATAATAAATATGCAAACTTTTCCGCTAACATAGAAATTACACAAGACTTGTTTTAGTGTATATGTGTATACAGCGTGGGCAAAAAGAATGGAACACCCCTAATATTTTCATAACAATGTATATTTTTAAAAAACGCTCGGACGCGTCGATTTTATTAATTATTTTTACAAATTTTGAGAATTTTTAGTATTATACAGGATTGCTCAAGAAGTCGGGGCACACGTCAACTTTAATTTCTTAAATGAAATCCCCAAATTTTATTCCATTTTTGAATTATACATAAAATTCTGAATATTTTTCATGTAACATACCCTATTTCAATATTCAGCTGTTTTCGATATATCACAATCTAAACAATAATAATTGACAAATTGGCAGTGTCTTAAACGTAAAACAAATTCGTTTTGAACGTTTCCAATAACCTGTTCAGGAATTTGTCGAATTTCATGTTGTATTATCAGTTTTAATGTCTTTAAATCCGATGACTTGTTCTTGTACACTCTTTCTTTCAAATATTCCCCCATTCTATGTCTCCCCTTCTGCCTATCTATCTGTGTTGGAAAACCTCGTTTATGTATTCTCGTACCCGTGCGGCGTAATAGGGCGGTGCACCGTCTTGTTGTAGCCAAATGATTTTTTCAGGACTATCTTGTTCATCATGATCTGGATATAGGCCAGCAAAAGCAGGAACTAATTTAAATTGTAAAAACTCCAAATACCTCTCCCCGTTTAACGTCTCTTCGAAAAAGGAAGGTCCTAATATTCTGTTACGTAAAATTCCGGCCCATACATTCAGCTTCTGTGGGTGCTGTGTATGGGCCTTTTGCATCCAGTGAGGATTCTCTGTCGACCAATACCTACAATTATGTCGGTTGACTGTTCCATTAAGGCAGAATGTTGCCTTATCAGTAAATGAAATATTCTGCGCGAAATAGCCGTTATTATTGCAGACGTTTTGCATATTTTCGCAAAACTGAAGAAATTTTAAAACTATCTTACTTACTGTAGACCTTGATATCGACGTTTGCTCTCGATGAACATTATTAAAAAGTTCACATACTTCAAACGCAGATTTCTTTCTATCGTCATAGCCAACCATTATGAGGATTTCTATGCGCTCTCTTTCACTTAAAATAAAATGATAGTGGTGAAAAAATACAATAATGTGCTTGGTTACCAGGGTTACTACAATAAAGGTAATAAGTTTCCGTATTTTCTTCCCTAATCATTAATTCCATGAAAATAGATAATAGGTACAACATGAAATTCGACAAATTACTGAACAGGTTATCGGGAACGTTCAAAACGAATTTGTTTTACGTTTAGGATACTGCCAAATTGTCAATGGCCATCAATTTGAACATTTAATTAAGTACTCTACTTTTTATAATTAGATTTAAAAGCTGTTCTTTTTACTTAATGAATCTACCACTTAAATTTTATTAATTATTATTGTTTATATTTTGATATATCGAAGCAGACCTTTTAGCTTTAGTTTCATTACTAAAAGTATATATTATACGATTATTGAAACTTTGCTTGTATTGTCTGACAAACTTCCTATACACTTTCCTTTCATTTTTGTAGTGATGCAAAATACATTATCATTCGTTCTTTTGATGCCATCATTTTTGATATTCTTCTTGCGTTAAACAAATGATGAGGTTTTGACGTTTTCCAAGCTTCAAAATTTTTAAAGTAATTTGCTTTGATATTAATGAATGTAAAAGGCCTTGAGCTTTTAGCCATTTGGGCTAGTTGTTGCCAGTATCATGGTGTCCCGATTTGACAGGCGGTAGTGTTTTTCTTTTCTCTTTTTATTGAATGAGTTAGAAACATCCACTTCAAGATGAGTATGACCTCGTAAGAGGATTTGTAATCATTTTAAGTGAGGGTATTTGCTTGAGTAGGAAAAAAGTAACAAATCATTATAATCATGGTTCTGTTCTGGGAAGACTCGAGTTGTTAAAGGTATTTTTATGTCAGGATTTTATCCCTTGACATCTGTTACTCATTGTGCACTGTTTAGGTATTGTCGTTTATAGAAATTTTGATATCGGCTCTTGCCTTAATTAATTTTGGTCCGTGCGTTTCTTTTAAAATTTTTTGTCTTCAAAGTTTTGGCGCCTTTTTCTATTATATATCATATAGTGCCTTTCTACTATGGATTTGGATTTGGACCAACAGAGAGCCAGTCTTTTGGTAGTTTATGTGTCGTGTCTTGTCTAGATCTCGTAGTCTGTGATTAGTGGGCTTGTCGATACGTTTGTGCGTCGGTAATAGTCTTTAATAAATTTCAAGAAAAACTCGTTTATCATCTGCATTTAAAAGTCACGGTGAAGTACTCTGTTGGGTGTATATCTAGGTACGTCCGCGTTAGTTTTTAACGCCCTGTTTTGAATTAGCTGAAACTTATTAAGCTCTGTTTTGCTTATGTTGCACCACGAAGGTGCACCATAAGTGAAAACCGTCCTGACCAATACCTTCTAGGGGTTGACCTTGGTTCTATTTAAAAATGTACTCCGCCTGCGAAGCAGGAGGTAGATAGAGTCTAATTGACGCAATGCAATCTTTACTCTATTAATTGAATTGAGCCTCCAATTAAGCCTTTGGTCAAATATAAGTTCCAGGTATTTCGCCTCCTGTCATCAATTCACTTGAACTCCATTAACACGAAGCCTAGTTTCAGGCCTGCGCACGGTACTTTTTTAAAAGAGATGACTTTCATCTTGGCGGGATTCAGGCAAATCTTCCAAGCTGAAAGCCATTTTTCCAGCTCGATAACGTGACGCTGCATCTGACTGACGACAATGCGCGGTGATTTAGAAGTCGAAGTAATTGCTGTATCGGTTCTGAGAAGCATATTATCGGGCCAAATAGTAATTTCCTTAATATTATGGTTACAGTTATTTTCAGCTCATTTAAAAAGGCCTGAACCCATTTCACTAGCTCCGCGATTGGCTTTTGACTCGTCTCATCTTATGCAAGTGGTTTCACAGCTACTTCCGTCATAAATTGTGTAGTTGTAAGTCCATATGGAGTAGCTAAACTTTTTTTAGAGATCCTTGAATACAAATTTATATTTTTCCTTGGTAGGAACTGCTGCTTTTTTATGTTGTTTTTTAAAATTATACCGATCACTTGCTTCAGCAAGATGTTGATCATATTCCTGCCGTATTTTAGATTTTTCATCGGCATTGTTTGTTTCATGTAGTTTAATTAAAAATGAATTGCAAGTGTCACATGTGTCGTTATCATAAACCTAAAAAAATCTATACTAATAAGTAAATAAAAAATAATAATAAATTAAACAATGGTTAAACTGCTCACTTAATAATTAGTATTTAAAAGCAAAGATTTACTTACTTTTAACGAAAGGTTGAACTCAGTATTGAATATTTTATCATATTATTATTCTTTAGCAATAAATTACGGAGGTAGATTATTTTCTCCACTTTAAGTTCTATACATGTTGTAGTTTCGCGCCAAATTTAAATGACCTTCCAAATAATGTTTATCAGTTCTTTTGTTAGAATATTATGATGGTGGCTCCAGGATACTTGTTGATGTGGTCACGAACTGACTGTTTCATAAAGTATAATATAATTTAAGCGCATATAACTCTGACACTAAGGAATTAGTATTGTCTTCTTCTATACCTTTTCAAGTAGATGGCGCTCAGCCGGTATAAGCCGTTTGAACCTAAAATAAGAACTATATTAAGTAATCTACTGTAGTTTTGCACCAGGGCGATACCTGAGTTAATACTTTTTTAGAACGGCTTAATTTTAATCGGATATAGTTAGGAATTAATTCGATATTGCATTAGAAAGAACGGGAAAGTTTATGTAAGAATACGTTAAATAAAACTTGGAGTTAGTTAGTTTTTCTCTACGGTACAGATGTAATAACGTGTGTCACAGCGTTCATAAACGACGACTAAGAGAAAGGAGCAAATTAAAGAAGGAATAAACAGATTTAAAAATCCGTTAACTGGGTAAAAAGTTTCTTGAATGCAAAGGTACGAAAATCATATTTTGAAAATAAATGCCTACATTTTCAGACCTAAAACTCATCATTTTAAGCCATTTAAAATTGCAGAATTATATTTGCTCTCATAGTCAAAATTATGTGTCTTAGCTCAGGAGAGAACTAAAATAGTCCCTTTATTGACGCATATGGAAATATGTAAAGGGGAGAGAAGGCACTTTAGCTTTGAGTTGGCGCAATAAAAATTATTACAATGTCGTAAGCATAACGAATTAGTTGGTTTCATTTACATGAAAGTTACAGTCTTAGTTCTAAGTCAAGCTGTTTTAATAAATTAGGAACTGAAGTAGGAGAATATTTAAGAAGATTTAAACGCAAATTGGAACTTTATTGTTGTGAACACCTAAAATTTAACCTGAATAAACCGTCCCAATATTAATAAAGGTCAAATCCGCATATAAGATCTCATTTGTCTACAACACAAGAGAGTATGCAAATTTTAAATAAACAATCAACTAGTTTTAATGTACAGTTGCAATTAGCCAAAAACAACAAAGGAAATTACCTTTTACAATTTACAAATATATTTGGCAAAAGAAATAAAGTAACGGTTTCAAAAGACAGTTGAACTGTACGTAACAGTATAACTCAGAAGATAGCCTGAACTAACTCAACGATATTATTGTAATTTCTGGGAAATATTCATTTCTCTAGCCAGACAAGAAAGTATCATATCCAACAGCGACTTTATAAGTTAACTTAAGAGAGCTGGTGGTAACGGGGCTTCAAGTCAAGTAAATATGCAAACTAGTTCAGGTTAATTTTTTTGATATAACGCCGACTTACCACTCGGTTACTACTTTATCTCAATACTTATGCTAGTTTCTTATTGGCAAAGAAAAACTATGGCTACCATTGCTATAGCCACATAACGTGTCACTATGGCAAGCTAGATGCTTTTTACTAATCATATTTTTAATATTTGAATTAAAAAGAAACGCACATACTTGTGCCATTTTTAGTTTTTTTACCTTCTTGACGGACTATCTCAGACACTAATCTTTTTCTATCAAATAAAACCTTAAAAAAATATTATATGAAGCCTTTAAAGGCCTGCCTTTTCAGGTTATCCTTGGCCTCTAGCATTGTATAATACAAATCCTTTTGAAAAATGTATAAAAGCCTTTTACTTTGTACTTTTTCGGCTTTGCCTTTATATTTTATTTAATGATCCAGCAAATGCGGTGTTTCCTCCCACAACTTTGCTAATAATAGTTTTGGGTGGAGAAACTTTTGTGCCTCCAACTTTTATTTAGTAATAAACGTTGGTTTTTTGCTTTTGCCCTGCCTTTCTACTTTTATAAGTAGGGCCAGAAGTGGGTTAAGTACTAGATTTGCCAACAAAAATTATTACTTGGGCGTTTCAACGGTCACATGTAAATCCAATAAAGTATCACGTTTTAGGACCCAGCCCTTTAAATAACTAGGTATCCTCGTGAGTCAACACTACTGGCAATTACCTCAAGAAGGACAGTATTTTGTGCATGATTTGTTGTGTGATTGTCAATTTGTCATTTTTGTGTTGCAATACTTAACTCATTAAATATGTTGCTACTAAAAATAATTTCCTGCAACAAGAGCACTACTCGGTATTATGATTTTCCACTCTCCATACTGTAAGTAGGATTAAAACGGATTTATTTTATGACAGGGGTAATAAATAAATAGTATAGCTGCATGATGGGTAATGATGCATTTTACTGCCGATATTTTGCGTATTCGCTATTTTGTTCATATTTTGGTCGATTACAATACATTCAAAAACTCGTTAAAAGATTTAAATATAAAAAAATGTTTTAGAAATAGTGAACAACGTAATTGACAAAGATATGTATGTGCACTTTTGTTGTTCTTAAAAGATCAGTTTATTATTATAGCATGGCTAAATGAGTAAAACTCGAGGCAATTAAAAAAAAATGTATTATAGCTATTTATGAAAAGATCGAGAGCTTTTGGTAAAAAGATAGACGCACAATATGAAACCACAGAATAATAAAGGTTAGTTGTGTTAGTTAAAAATGTAAACAAAACGTCGAAAGAAGCCAACGAACGAGCTGGCACCACCGCAGTTCGGTTGCCAACTGTCTGTCAATAAAATTCAAATTAAGTTAATTTTAACAAGCTTAAAGACACAAAATATTTGCTATAAGTGGGTTCGTATCAAAGAAGAATACTTTAGGTTTTTAGTACATTCAGTATCGTACACAATTTTAATATTTTTTACCCAAATTTAATTTCCTCGTGTTTTGTTACGGATTTACATCAGCTGATTGATGACGTGCATCGGAGATTGTTTGCAAGAACTGTATGATAACTTATAGATACACTTGTAGTAATGTCATTACGGTGACATTATCTTGTCTGCACACTGTTTTTCTTTTACTTTACAGCCTGCATGTATTTCTAATGATTATTTCGTCGGCTTAGTACGAAAACCTCCACCTTATAACAAATTATTAAATTCACCAATTGAGAAAATTGCACACTTATATAAAAACGCGTCAATGCTCAGAATCTTATAACATTTATAATGAAAACAACTTGACTCCCACTGTACAGGGTGATTGTTTATATTTTACTCGATGGATATCTCGGTTACTATTGGTCTTACAGAAAAGTTTAAATTAGCAATTTTGAAGTACTTTTTATGGGCATTCAGAATCCGCCATCGGAAAAAACAAAAAAGCATCAGAAACTTAAAATTTTCAAGTCACCTGGTATTTTTTAAATGGAACACCCTGTATTTTATATTTTTAGTCGCTAGATATCGTTCTCCTGAGTTCAAATATATATAGTTTATTATGGTTATTTTTGTTAGTTTACGAAAAAAACAGACTTTTTCGTATAAACCTAAGACAGCGGTGGAAGGCCATTTATACGACCATGCTGATTTGTTTTTATCAAAGTAGCCATGGGTAATAAAACAAAAGAAATTTATTTTTTTGACAGCTATTTATCTTCCATTTAATTTAAGAGCTGTCGACAATGATATATTCTGAGGTAGAAAAAGTTAATATTGTGTCAGTTTTTATAAAAAGTAATCAAAATCAACGCTTGGCGCGTCAAGAATATGGACGAATTTATCGTAACAGGAGAACTCCTAGTGAGAAAACATTTGTTAACTTGTATAAGCGTTTTAGAAATACCAGTTCGTTGAAACGAAAACCCAAAATTGTTCGACTAAATGAAGATCAAGAATTAGATATACTTCTATATTTTCAAGGTAATATATTTAATTGATACTTTTTTTATCAGGCGAGTGAAATAAATTAAATTTTTTAGAAAGTCCAATGAAATCCATACGGGATTGTAGTCGAGACATGCAATATTCTTATTGGAAAGTGCAAAAAACTTTAAAAAAATATCATATGCACGACTTTAAATTTACCAAGGTTCAAAATCTATCTCACATGGACAAACAAAAGCGTTTAGAATATTGTAGAGTTATGTTGCGTCACTTAGAAGAAAATCCAGATTTTTTTAATCGTATACTTTGGACCGACGAATCGAATTTCAACACGGCCGCACCACCTAATTTAAAGAACCTACATTTTTGGGCAGCGGAAAATCCAAAAAAAACTTTAGAAATAAAAAGATCTGGTCGAGAGTCGATAAGTGTATGGTGCGGTATAATAAACAATCGGGTTGTCGGCAAAATATTTTATAATGGGTCCTTAACAGGTATTAGATACTTGGAGCTCCTTGAAAATGACATTGAGGAAGAAATTAGTATATTACCTTTAAATTTATTTAGAAACTTAATATGGCAACAGGACGGGGCACCACCTCATAGCATTTTAGCCGTTAGACAATACCTAAATGCAAATTATAATATATGGATTGGCAGGAACGGAACTATTTCCTGGCCTCCCAACAGTCCAGACTTAACCCCCTTGGACACTTTTTTATGGGGGTATTTAAAATCAAAAGTTTATATGGACCGAACCCGAACTATCGAAGAAATGCAACTCAAAATACAAGAAGAAATTAATAATCTCAACAACCAGCCGGAAATTTTACGAGGATCTATAGAAAATTTAAAGAAAAGATATCGTTTGTGTGTAAATGTAGATGGGGGCCATTTTGAACAACTACTTTAATGAATAGTTAATAATAAAATTAAACAATATTTCTTTGTTTTATTATCCATGGCTACTTTGATAAAAACAAATCAGCATGGTCGTATAAATGGCCTTCCACCGCTGTCTTAGGTTTATACGAAAAAGTCTATTTTTTTCGTAAACTAACAAAAATAACCATAATAAACTATATATATTTGAACTCAGGAGAACGATATCTAGCGACTAAAAATATAAAATACAGGGTGTTCCGTTTAAAAAATACCAGGTAACTTGAAAATTTTAAGTTTCTGATGCTTTTTTGTTTTTTCCGATGGCGGATTCTGAATGCCCATAAAAAGTACTTCAAAATTGCTAATTTAAACTTTTCTGTAAGACCAATAGTAACCGAGATATCCATCGAGTAAAATATAAACAATCACCCTGTACAACCAAAACTAACTGGGAAAAGTTTAAAAGTCATCGCCACTAGTAGACACTGCGATCACCGCCACCTCAGTGAGACCGGAAATCGTGGTCTGGCATCTGCAGCGCCACATTATCATCCTGCCAGAGTGGCTGAATAAATGAAAGTTGAGGTTCAATGAAGATAAGACTCAAGCCATCTTCTTCTCGAAACGGTGAACAAGGCTACCAAGATCGCGAGTGAGAGTTAACAATGTACTTCAAGAACATAAATTTCCAATAAACTGGCCCCTACCCTAAAATCTGTGCAATATTGGATTGAAGCAGTAAATTTCATTCAAATTAAATGTCTAAAATCTCACTACAATTATCAGACTCAATAAAATCATCCCGACAAAATTAAATCTTCAAATTTAAAATTATAATCAATAAACCAAATAACTTCCAATAGTCATCGATAAGATATTCACAATAAATAATAAGAGTGAACGTTTAACCAAACTAACTCAAGAAACTAACCATATGATCATGCTGATATCACGTGATGTGATCATTTTACTGATTCGAGTATATAGGCCCTGGTGAAATTTTTTTTTATTTTGGATATTTTGAGTGGTGAAAAAATGGGTTTATCCAATGATTTCTTCCTCTCATATTGATTATAAGAAGTTAATGTTTCTATAGGGTGCGGCAAAAAAGACCCAGCCATGGAATATCGTTATAATTTTGTCTGTCAACAGTGAAGTTTCGTATCAAAGGCGAAAAATCCAGAATTTTGTTATGGAGTGGTATTTGCCTCAAGAACGTGCAGAAATTGTTCAGTTGTATTTCCAAAACTTCGATGATATCAACTCAACGTGCTTTTAGGAGAGCGTATCTCGGTCAAACCACACGGAGAAACAATTGGACGTTCAGTAATCGCATTCTTACAAAAGTGATGTAAAGCATACTGGAAGACCTCGTTCTGGCCGTTCAAATGAAAATATTGAGATTGTTCGGGCTGATGTTCAGGAACCACAAACATCTACTTGAAGACGTGCGGCGCAATTAGGGTTGACTGAGCGGACTAATTTTGCACTTAAACTTGCATATGTGTTCATAAAAAATTTAAACTACAGTCAATTGATAATCAAGAATCGTTACAAACTTAGTGGAAGCAGAATCCAATTTTTGGCAAAATTTGATAATGAGCAACGTAGCAAACTTTTCCCATTCTGGTCGTGGTAACAAGCAAAATGATAGTTTTTGGAGAACAGAAAACCCCCACCTTATTCAAGAGAACGTTAAGTTTGATCAAGAAGTCATTGTATGGCGCGCAATATACTCCGAACGAATCATCAGACCCTTCTTTATTGAAGATGTCAGGGGCAACGCAGTTACTGTTAATGAAGAATGGTATCGAACACTGATTCGTGCATTTCTATAACCACACATGAAAAAGCTTGAACTTCTGGTTCCAGTAGGATGGCGCAACATAGCGCGTGAAACGGTCCCTTTGCTTAGGGACATTTTCCTTGCCAGACTGCTTTAAAAAAATGGAGATATTGAATGGCCACCTCATTCCCCTGATTTGACAGCACCGCATTTTTTCTTGTGGGGGATACTTGAATAGCAAAGCTACAGGCAAATATTCATGAAAAAATTGCGCAAATTCCGGCTGAAATATTGCGAAAAGTTATGCTAGACGCACGAAGTAGAGTTGGTCATTGTGTAACAAGCATTTGGACATGCTCGTTACAAGATCATAGTTTGTGTTTATCTTAAAATTAAAAACGCTTCAAATTTTACATAATATCAAATTAGCCTGCTAAAAATGACTACGAAACAAGAAAAGTATCTCTCGTTGCCTAACCTCAATCAATCAAATGACCTCCTACCTCCACTGCAAGTATGGACTACTGCTTCAAATCAAATATTAATTTTACCCATTTCACAGTGAGCAAGCTCCAGTGGCGTGTGCTCGATTACCATTTTTAATTTTAAGATAAACGCAAATTATGAATTTGAAACGAGCATATCCAAATGCTTGTTACAATTGTCTGACTTATCATAGTGAACATAAGATATGACGAAATTAAATAATTTTGGAAAATGATTTATGGGGTGCGGCAAAATATACCCAGCCAAGTTGTGTTAAAATGAAAAGAGACTTAGCGGAAAAAAATTGTTTTATTAAAACATGTACAGGGTCATTCCGTATATTTAGACAGCGTCTGCTGCGTTTGTTATAAGAGATAGAAAAAAATTTTAAATACAAAAGTTGTAGGGTTTATCCTAAATCGCCAGAAAATGTTACGCAAAATAACAAATGAATATCAAAAAGTTAGGAAAAAACACAAACTTGGTAAATCTTTAATGGATCACCCTGTA
Organism: Polydrusus tereticollis; assembly: GCA_963920685.1. Taxonomy (NCBI): domain Eukaryota; kingdom Metazoa; phylum Arthropoda; class Insecta; order Coleoptera; family Curculionidae; genus Polydrusus; species Polydrusus tereticollis. Next base: position 1,934,369 of record OY987329.1, on the reverse strand, counting down.
TATTGAAACAAAAATTAATAGATCTTTTTTTCCTGAATTCAAAAATATATGATATGTTGACATTTGGTTCAGCCGTTTTCGAAATATTTGCATTTTAACAACGTGCATGATTATATCGTTTAAATTGTTTTAATTATTTTCAATAAACAAAATAGAGCCAAAAAATTAAAAATATATTTTTTAATGAAATAATTTATGAGAATTCATAAGTGTTGAATGTGACCGCCGTTATTTTCAATACATTTTCTGTAATCTTCCTCTAATTTAGATAAAGCATTGTCAATATACTCCTGATGTTCTTCATTTAATGAATCTATACTGCTTTGAATTCTTTGCTTTAAGTCCTCTAAACTTTGACTTATTTCTTTGTATACTTCATTTTTAAGATAGCCCCATAAAAAATTGTCCAAAGGGGTCAGGTCAGGACTATTAGGTGGCCAGTTAATGGTCCCATGCGTTCCAATCCACTCGTTAAACCGGTTATTTAAAAAATTTCTTACGAGCATTGTGTTATTAGGCGGCGCGCCGTCCTGGTGCCATATTATGTTGTTATATTCCCTAATAGGAAGTTCTTTTAAGAAACCTTTAATATCATTTAAAAACTGGATGTATCTATCTCCTGTTAACGAGCCCTCAAATATAACCGGGCCAATTATTCGGTTCTTAAGAATGCCATACCAAACATTTAACGACATTCGACCCTGAATTTTAATTTCAACATAAGAGTGGGGGTTCTCTGATGCCCACATGTGTGTGTTTCGTCGGTTATACACCCCTGCTGTGGTAAACGTAGCTTCATCGCTCCACAAAATCTTATTAAAAAAATCGTTGTCTTCAGTTTTTCTAACCGACATATCATTACAATATGCTATAGTCTTCTAATTTTATGTTCATCTGTCAATTTTTGTACCGGCAACATTTTATATGGGTGATCTCCATATTTGTGTAGAACAGTTTGAATCTTTTTTGCAGATTTTCCAAAGTATTTACTAGCATCGGCTATAGATAACTTTAGACTTTCTAAAAATAAGTAATAACAGATTGATAAAACAGATAAAATAATTAATATGATACCTTCAAAATTTAATAAAATCTGTAGTTCATCATCCTCATTTGCGATAACTGTGCGTTTTTTCCCATGAAGGGTTTTGCGCACCCTCATGCTCCTTTCGGTATAATAAAAAGTGGACCTAGCAGGAACTGGCATTTCGCGATGAATACGCCGATACTCTGCTTGCGCTTGAGCAACATTATTGTTGTTTTTGTGAAATAGGCGAACTATTTCTAATTTTTCTTCCTCTGTGTAACCCATCTTATGTATGGAATAAAGGAAATCTGACAGCCATATAAATAATGGCGTTCGAGTCATTTGTTAATTCATGGCAAGTGCGATTTAATTAAACAATATAATCACTATTTTTAAAATGCATATAATTCGAAAACGGCTAAACCAAATGTCAACATATCATATATTTCTCAATTCAGGAAAAAAAGATCTATTAATTTTTGTTTCAATATACAGGGTGATTCATTAAAGATTTCCCAAGTTTGTATTTTTTCCTAACTTTGTGATATTCATTTGTTATTTTGCGTAACATTTTGTGGCGATTTAGGATAAACCCTACAACTTTTGTAATTAAAGTTTTTGTCTATCCCTTATAACAAACGCAGCAGACGCTGTCTAAATATACGGAATAACCCTGTACATGTTTTAATAAAATAATTTTTTCATTTTAACAAAACTTGGCTGGGTATATTTTGCCGCACCCCATAAATAATTTTCCCAAATTATTTAATTTCGTCATATCTTATGTTCACTACAACCTGATTACTATGAGTTCAAATTAGGAGTTACTCGCGATATCCGCATATTTTGAGATTGCCTTACCCAGGCGCATAAGATGTTTTCACTAATAAACAGTCTATCAAGTTTATTAGCTCCGCCTACAGACCCAATTTGATCGGTGTAATATGTATTGTTTTATTTGACATTTGATAGGGGACCAATGAATTGTAAAATCTTCACATTCTTTTAGCAAATAAAACTGCACAAGACAATAAAATTCACGCAGTAAAATACTGCCTAGGAACGTCGTAAAGTATGCAAGAAATCAACGAAATCTTATTTTTACTACAGAAGGACAAAAGCTCTGATAGATAAAACGATGATAATAATCTTAATAATAGTAAATGAAAACACATTCTTGTCAACAAACGGTTCCATTTAAGGCTTAAGCTTTGTATATTTTTACTATCTACGCTAACAATATCTTTTTGTATAGAAAGTTTTCTGAGACCTACTTTTATTTAGTAATAAACGTTTATTTTTATTACACTTTGGAACCCTCGTAGTTTTTTATCAATAAAAATACAAGTACTAAGCCGCAAAAAAATATGTGGGGTTATTGGGACTGCCTCGGGCTCAGGGTCTAAATGAAACTTTATATGGCAAAACGGCTTTTTTACAACGCAAAGCATGAATTATGTGACTATATTCTGTTTGGGAGGAAGCTTTGATTTTTTATCACTTCTTTTATTTGTGTTATGCTGCTTTAATATTTAAAGTTATTTATATGGACTGGAAAATACAGAAAAAAGGTTATATATTTGTTATCTAATAAATACGTAGAGTTTGATTAAGTTATGTTACAGTTAGGGTTAGTTGCACGGGTTCCACTTTAGCAAACTTAAGTTCTGCTTAAAACAAGGTGGTACATAACGGCTTGGGAGGTCCTTAAAATACCCTAAAGTGGAACTTAAATCAAAGAAAAATAAGCCGAAGATTACTTTGGCTTAAGTCCCACTTACCAAGAATATATAAAACTTAGAAGTAACTATCGCTCAATATTTTAGAAAAAGTATTTTTAAACAATAATGCGTCTCTGTTGGTATTACGTCACCTCCTAAGTGGAGAGACAAAGGTTAGGAGAAACAGATTTCCATCCATATTTCTTGAAGATTGGCGCAAAGATAACTTTTCCTAAGCTTGAGACCAAAAATTGGATTATATCCATGTTGCTTCCTAGCATAGACTTGAAAACTCAATCCATGGAATGACCTAAGAGATCCGGGTTACAGAATAGTATATTACAATACAAGTACGGTAGGTACGTCTTTACCGCATGTGCGTAATGTTTAACAAAACGAGCCGAAGGCGAGTTTGGTAAATCACGCAAATGCGGTAAAGACACCTACCGTAAGTGTATTGTACGATAATTTATCTACAAGCATGTTTTAGGGCACCAATATTAAAAACTCTAAAAGAGCACTGTTTTAATTTACCCCGTAGGTGCCTCGTAAGTCGTTATCAACAATGCATTAACATCAGGATGCTGGGGAAATAAATTATAGAAATTTAATAGTTGGCTTTTATATGACAGATGTAAAACTTGACAACGGAATAAACGATAATTATTTTTTTCCACTACTAACCTATAACATCGCCATTATTGACCGATTATTAACGCTAGAAATCGTTTTTCTCTACCTTATAAGTCATTATTGACCATGGTCAATAATAAGCCATTGAAATCCATTATTGACCGATCTTTGACCTTAACCGAATTTTGTTTGAACGCAGGTAACTTGAATTTTTAACTCTACAACATCAATTAATTGTGGTTAGGCAACCAGATAATTATCAATACATATTAGATTACTTGATATTGTAAAATATCGATACAATCAACATTTTTTCTGCTTCCATCCTTAATTCGGGAGGTGTACACATAATATTATCACTAACATTTTCTTCGCTCATTTTTTAAAAAAACGCAAAACTCGTGAAATCTGATGACACAAATGAACACAAATTGACATTGACAAAGCCACCTGACAAAACATCAAAATATTTTGCCAATTCCAAAGCGCAGGTAACTTGATTAAAAAATATACTTATACCTACCTATAATTTTTTATAATAATTATTAATACTATAAAGATAAATGTCATATAAAAGTTTGTAGTAGTGGAAAAAATAATATATTAACCACGGTTTAGACAGCTTATTATAGCCCTCGCGTCTTAAATCCCTCGTCGCTTCGCTCCTCGTGATTTAAACTCGCCGCTCGGGCAATAATAATGGCTGTCTAAACCTTGGTTAATAATATACTATTATAACAATTTCGTGAAAGTGTGTTTTACGTCCTTTAAAAGTCAGTAGCAGCAGTGATGATGAAATTCCGAAGAAAGTTCTGGACATTGCTAAAGCAGCTACCCTTAGTTTATTGCCGGATAAATCACGGCATAGATATGAGAAGGAATATGGGCTCTTCATGTACTGGTGTTCATCAAAGAAAGTTAAAGCAATTAGTGAAGATGTGATGCTTGCCTATTTTGTGGATGAATTTAAGGACAGTAAATCATCCTCTTTATGGAGTTATTATAAGATCTACTACAAGTATCAAAAATAATGTCGACATAAGCAGGTATGCAAAACTGATGGCATATTTAGTCTGTGGGATACAAAGCTAAGAAATCAAAGGCATTCTCCAAGAATGAGGTTGTAAAATTCCTTGTTACGGCACCAGATGAGGAGTTTTTATTAATGAAGGTACTTAATTGCGATTTTTTTAAAATCTACTTTTAAATAACAACTTATTTGTTTGTTTCAGGTGGTACTCATTGTGGGCATCGCTGGGGCATGTCGCCGAGTGGAGTTATGTAAAATGAAAATTGAAGATATTAAGGAATTTGAAACCCACCTTGTTGTAACTATCCCGGATACATAGACACATGTAGATCGACAGTTCGTGGTTTACTTGGAAGGATTTTCATCAGAAATTAATAATATTTCAATTTTCAAGAAGTATAGAGCCCTTAGACCCGATCATACTGCCCATACACGGTTATTTATTGCATATAAAAAAGGAAGATGCACTATCCAACCACTGGGTATAAATACTTTTGGAAAAATACCTTCTCAAATTGCATCATATTTATAGTTGTCCAGTCCCAAAGAATATACGGGACATTGTTATTGAAGGACGTCAGCTACATTATTAGTAGATGCTGGCGTGGATATCATGAGTTTAAAAAGACATGGTGGATGGAAGTCCTCCAGTGTTGCGGAGGGCTATATTGAAAATTCGGTGCAAAATAAAATAGGAATTGCAAAGCAAATAAATGGTGTAGAAGAATATGCAGAGAGAACCTCATGTTTTAGTAAATCTGTAAATTTCAATTCTTGTGTCTCGTCGGATAGTAAAACACTTCCTTCATCGATATCGTTTGGAAATGTTACAAATTCTACAATTAATATTAATATTTCTTAATTTATAAGTTTGGATTAGTTTAGAAATTTAAATATGTAAGTATTTGGTATACTTATTATGTTTAATAGAGTTTCTTTTAAAAATAAAAAATACACTTGAATAATATAAAAAGTTGTTTTTATAGTATGTAATTACTTACAGCACTAGTGCGGTAAAGTGATACTTATCGCACTCAAATCAGTGCGGTAAGTAGTTACTTACCGCACGCTTGTAGATAAAAATATTTGAAAATATACTGTAAAAAAATTATATCAATTCGATATTCTGGCAATAGAACTTTTCGGAAACGGTAATAAGGTTTTCAAATATTTACAAATATAAAATTTTCTCCGTTGGAAGTTTAAAGGTTTATTCCATAATGCCGTGCACGTGTTTGTATTTAACAATGTTAAGCTTTTCTGCTTTGTCATGCGAACTGCCAGTACATTATTCAGCTAACTTTACTGCTACAGTTTAATCAAGTACACAGCTAAACATTTTACTTTGGGTAATTACGTTATTGTATAGTTGTTTATCAGTTTTGCCGATTAATATGACTATATAGGTACTTTATAAAATTACGCTGTTGTAATTTGCTGTGGTCATTAAAGTTAGAAGTCGTATTAGTGGTGTTTTTTATACAACTATTGACAAGTCCGCCACGGTGCTATCACAACTTTCTTTTACATTACGTAATAGGGCGGAGCAATGGTAATAGGTGCGAAAAATATACTATTTTTTTTTGCTTAGCCTAGGTGCGGGATCGTTGCCTTTCAGTCAATTTAATATACCTGTGAATTTTCTTTGAAAATATGTAGTCCTTCAGGTTCCTTTTTCATTTTACAATGGGGAAAAATGTAAAAAGTTGCAATTTTTGTTACAGCTCTTCGCTTGTTTCTTTTTTAGTTGAAAAAGGAACCAATCCAGAATCCACCACGAGGAGTTGGCTGCAAGATGAATTCCATCGCCCAGCATTATAATTTAGACATCTTTCGAATGAGCAAAAAAAACATTTTCCTGGATAACCTTTTTTACAGTGTCTCCCATATTTACAAGCTGTCATGTACTTTACAAGGAACAGGGTTGTGGCATATGCCTTAATGACATTCTCGGTTAATATATTTAGTTCATGCGATGGTTCTTCTATTGTGACATATTATAGTCTTGATATTCTGTTGTCTATTGTTAACCATCGTGCACAGGACATTTCTCCTGACTGTTTAGCTGCCAATTGGGGGGAAACTTTGCCTTCTCCTATTGCCAAAACCATTTCATCTGTACTTAAATCGCTAAAATTTATTGGAGGCAATTCAACGTCAGGTTTAATTTTCTAAAATGGCACAATAGGTATCTTGTCACAATTACTCAACTGCCTTCCTATCTCATGAACTAAATGACGAATAAGGAGTTTATTACGGCGCAACAGGTATAAAGTCTGTGCGTTTTAAGAAGTCCGATATCGGATTAAATCACCAAGGGATGTTATCGCTTTTAAAACAGTAAGTCGGTTAAGTTACAATATCTTCGCACCTTCGCTATACTTGATCACACCGAACATCCCACTGGTTTACTGTATTCTATTACTGGGCGAAATCAGAGGTTTCAAAACAAAATTATCTTAGAATTACGCGTTGAGCATAAATAATAATTAAATAGATAATTAAATTATTTTGCTATTATTATAGTTAAATCTATATAATAATCGCTATTTTCCAAGAACCAATTAAAATTTGCTCAAGTGCGGGATGGTTAAATATGTTAAAGATTTTGTCAGGTATATACTTTTCCGATAATGACATTATTTTGGGATTATTATAATTAAATCTTCATAATAATTACTATTTTCCAAGAAATAATTAAAATTTGCTGAAGTGCGGGATGGTATGTTCTACTTTATTTTAAATAAGTAGTTGTGCTTTTTACTTTTAGTTTGTTTCTCATCGTGTGTGAATTAAAATCAGTTATTAAGCAAAGTTATGGAAAATGTTCAGCAAGGTGGCACATCGCCTAGAAGGCATTTATCTCCAGGTGAACGCCGTTTGGTATTACAAGTGGAACGTTATTTTACTTTAGAAAAAGATAACTCGGGCCCGTTAGAGTCTGTTTTGGCAGTGCAAAAACGAACGTCTGATGCTTGCGGCATTTCAGAGAAGACCTTAAGAAGACTTCGAAAAAAGAGTGAAGAGGATTTGGACAGACCATATAAAAGGGTTCGACTCCATTCAAAAACTTTGGATTTATCCCAAGGGATAAAACTCTCTATTAGGAATATTGTTTATGATATGTATAAAGCCAAGGAATATGTTACCCTCAAAGCTATTCTTGAAAAGATAAAGCAGAAAAAACTTTGCGATATTGGAACTAACAGTTTGTCCATCATCTTAAAACATATGGGTTTCAAATATAAAAAAACGAACAACAGAAAACTGCTTTGCGAGCTGTCCAATGTTGTTTCGAAAAGACGGCAATTTTTAAGGGATTATTTAAACAACAAAAAATCGGAATTGTCAAGACAAGTTGTTTTTCTTGACGAAACATGGGTATTTGCAAACGGAACTTCAACAAAAACGTCTTGGCAGGATGACTCAAAGCATTGTTATTCAAGTACCCGTGCAAGTAATGGAAAAAGGTTTATTATATTACATGCTGGTAATGAAGAAGGTTTTGTTTTAAATGCCAGTTTGATATTTTCATCAACAAAAAAAACGGATGATTATCACGGCAATATGGATGCTGAAATTTTTGAGCATTGGTTCGAGGAAAAACTTTTAAAAAGTTTAGAAAAACCTTCCTTAATTGTTTTAGACAATGCCTTTTACCATACGAGACTTGAAGAGAAATTCCCTACAAGCAGCTGGAAAAAGGAAGAAATAAAAGAGTGGTTGTCAAAGAAAAACATAAACCATAAAAATTTATATTTAAAAAGTGAACTTTTAAGCAAGTGTAAAGGGCAGTCATTTAAAAAAAAGTATGTTGTTGACGAATTAGCCCTCAAATATGGACATCAAGTTTTAAGATTGCCGCCCTACCATTGTCATTACAACGCAATTGAATTGGTATGGGGTATTAGCAAGAACTATTATGACTAACATGCCTGTAAAAATATCGGTAAGCCTAGCGTTATAAAGTTATGGGAGGAGGCGCTTAGCCAAGCGGGCAAAAAAGAATGGCGGAAATGCATTGAACACACAGAAAAAATTATTTTTGAATCTTATGAGACAGAACAGGTTATAGACGAAGTAAGACCGTTAATTATTACGAATGATGATGATGATGATGACGATGATGTTGATTCTGATGAGTCTGAAAGCATGGGTAAAATTTCAAATGCAGAGGAAGACTACTTTTAGTAGTACCTATCTACAAGTAGGTACGTTCTGTCGCAAGACTACAAAATCGGTTCTTTTTAGAACCAAAACTTTATAAAAAAGAATTCGTAAAACTAATTTGTCTGAATACTACAAAAGCTAAAAAATTATTATTTTTCTTTACCTAAACTAATTTTTTATTTACTTTAAATTATTTTATTTAGAAAATGTAATTCATCAACATCCAAAATTACCTTCAATATAATTTATTGTTTGAGAGCCACCGACATAATGCTCAAGAGGTTTTATGGCTTAGCGGACTTCTTAAAACGCACAGACTTTATAAGCCAATAAACTAGGGAAACTTTTGATTATTTTATAACACCATTTTTGAATCCTGCATTTACGACTGTACCGTCACAACCCACTGCTGCAATTTTGTTTAAATTTTCACCCAAATAATTTTGCAGGAATTAAAAATACTTGTCTTACAACTGGCACTTCCGGCAGTAAGCGTCACATGACCTAAGTAAGTAGAACCTGGTTCCGCAACAGGAACTGTGTATGTATTATATAGCTCTTGAAAATGGTTTAAGAAACCGAAACGCGTAGAGCGAAATATTAAATATTTGTGAAGAATTTTGGATTTTTCTTTCCTGTTAAATAGGAACTGTGTGTTCCTCAGTAATTTGATTACTGTGATAAGAAGATCCGATTTTCTCAACTGCCATTGTCTTGTTCTTTCTCCCGTCGAAGTGGATTCCGGGAACTTCTTTCTGCTTCTTTTCGTTTTTTGTTTTTTTGTATGATAGTGTAAAGCACTGCAGGAATAACCCTCTATGGCGCTCTACGAGCGGTGCGTGTACGCAGGAAATGATTTACGTTGGTCTTGAATCTTTGGAGATATACTGGTTGGGGAACACGGCATCAGGGAGGTTGTTCCAGAGTGATGACGTTCTCCAGATGAAAGAATTATTATACAGTCTCGTTCGAGGGACACTATGCTGAACCACGTACGGGTAAGCTGCAGTGGCTCGTCGTGTATTTGTACCATGCACCGCTCTGTGTGAAATCAAGCGTGCAACATCAGTTGAGCACTTGCTATGAAAATATTTGTAAAATAGACTCAAGTCGCCAACCTGGCCTCGATGTTCAAGGCTTTCCAGGTTGCTTATCAGATCATGTTTACCGATTAAGCAAATTGCTATTCTTTGAACAAAATCTAGCAATCTTGGGGTATGTTTAGGAGCAGAGTCCCAGATATGCGAACAGTACTCCAGCGATGGCCGAATTTGGGCTTTATAGAGCATCAAAAGTTGTTGGGATTTATAGAGGTTCTTAGTTAGAAAATTATTCCAAGCTTCTGCAAAGCTAGATATATGATTTTTAGTTTTTTCCAAAAGACTGTTAATTGTTGTCCCATTTCCACATTAATTAGATTTTCCCTCCGTCCTTTTCGTTCTCTCCTAATTTTACTTCTGGCGATAATTGCAGAAGGATCCTCGTCACTCACTACATTAAAATCTTTAAGTATAGCGTTTAGCAGGAAAGGTGCATTTCTGTCTGAGAGTCCACTTCTGTCACATACTTCAGCCATTAAATAAAGCTAGTCCTTCTTTGCAAGGCATTATTGAAGACGTCGATGTTTGTGAGATATCAGACTCTCTTTCTTTACTTTTACTTTAAAAAGCAGTATATTCTGAATTTGTGTCTTTACTTTATTCCCAAATCTCTTTTCTCTAACTTGTTTCCTTTTAATGACCTGTAAGCATTGTGCACCTAGGGATCTAAGAAATCGAAAGAAACGTTAGTTAAGAAAGTTTAAGAATTAGGATTTTTTATATAAATTTTTAAATTTCACATTCAAGAATGAACCTCAAGATGTCATCGCACAATGCCGATTTTTTTAAAAGTTAAATATAACCTGAAAAGACAACTAATCCACATCTAGGGATATAAAATTTCAAAAAAAGTTTTTATTGCTCCGCATTATTACGTAACACTATTCAATCATACTTACAGCCCAGTCAAAATAGTCCCTAAACTTCGGAATAATTCGCATAGAGTTACAAATTCGTACACACCTCGAATACACTATTAAAAATGAAATATCAAAATGCCCCAACCTTCCTTGTTCGGCTAAGAATTGTATTCAAGTTGAAAGGTCACAAAGATGTTTTTTCCCGCATATTTCTCTTAAATCGTAAGCGTTGTCGTAAAAGTAGGCCATGCAATTATCTACAAGACCCATTAGGGTACTCTTTTTCCAACGAATCACCATTCATGAGATATCTTGATTCTAAAAGTTAATCCACGATCTATTATGATTAAGCAGGTCTGATCAGACACTTTCCTATTGATTAAAAGAAAATCGTACTTTTGGTAAATTATTAATTATATTTAAACTCTACTTCAAAAGTCATGTCTTCTTCTTCACCTTCTTTCTCTCCTTGCTGGATTTCTGTAGATTATTCTAGGAAAAAAGGTGGATCAGTTCTTGATATCATAGGTATTCTCATTTGTTGTATTTAATTCAACATTGGAGCAAGACTGACCTTAATAATTGCTACATACTGGTGAACAAAATAATCGGACTTTTTTACAGCCACAGTTTTTGTTACTAAACCCCATCTTACAATTACAAAAATTATATCAAAACGTTTTTTCTGGGAGAAGCGTTTGAACTAGCTCTAAGCTATTGTCTATTAATTTCCATTCCTAGTCTTCTGGGCCCACTTCGTTGCCAGCCCATACTTAAACTCGACAATAAAGTCCTGCGACCTGCACCACATGGCCGGCGTAGAAAATATACTCATACTATAAACTTATAAACCACTTACAGCAAAATAACAAACGATATATTCAACCCTGACAACCCATTACAGAGATATCAATTGACTTCTATATCAACAAAATATACAACTCATTACTGACAACAAGCCTTACAAACAATAGACATGACATAAACAACCCAACAAAACACAAACGCAAGATTACCCCTGTATCACCTCCCCCTGCCTTAGGCATGGGTATTGACTAATAAATACGAACACACTTTAACAAAACACACTGAATTAAAGTCTAAAAACATCATCACACAAACACATTAAAACAACACTGTTAAAGCCACCACAAAATTCTTTCGATCACACATACGCATACACAATAAAACACATTAACACTCACACAGTCGATACACATGCCGTTGACCAGTGAGAGGAGACTACTGGCGATGCCCCCGACATGACCCACCAACAAAACAGACAATCTCCGCCTCCATTGTAATGGCCTCCTTTTGCCGGCACTCCATGCTGGTTGATTGGAGATCTCGCCCACTGCATTGAAGTTGTCTGTTATGGCGGACATAATGTTCGACTGAATAAAGTAAATAGGGTTTTTTTGGAAGCTTTTTTCCCAAATGCCAAGCCGTACTACAGTTGATTATCGTAAACGCGTGAAATATCTTTGAGCCAGGTCAATAATACACTTGCATAATACGCTGTAAGATCACTACCGGAAAGTTGTTAGCTATTTTTAAAATTATAAATTTGCGCTACTACCAAGGCTAGAAGAACGGCCCATAGCTTCGGCTCTGATTACAAAACATCTTTGTATCTCTTTAGGTTTAGGAAACTAGAAGTTGTACATTGACAATTTTTAGTACAAGACCCAATATTGGGTAAACGTAGACTTAGGTGTAAATGTAGGTACAACTTATTAATGAAAATAAATGGATTTAAAAAGAAAAAAAGAGGAAAAATCAATTTGTAGGGGTGCCCAATTGACAATTTTCTACGTTATAGAAAAATGTAATTGTAAAATAGATGAATAAATTAAAAATTCTGATGTGTAAAAATTAATCGAATTATGTTTTCTGTTTGTTAGAAGTTATTCTTAAGAATTTTTGATATTTTTTGAATTTTACTCAGTTTATCAAAAAACAGGAACACTTGGGTAGTGAAACTGAAGTGGGACATGAACAACACAATATAAAAAACTGTTTTTGTGTTTCAATGAAGTGTTCCTGTTTGCTAATAAAGTAAGTAAAAAGCAAAAAATATCCAAAATTTTTAAGAACAACTTTTAGCAAAAAGGAAATATATTTATTTATTATATTTAGCGATTTCCAAAAACATGAGATACACCTCGCCGGTAAATCTTCCTGGTAGAAATACCGGTCCAAGTAGCCAGTTACCTACAATTCCAGCCCAAACGTCAAACGATCTTTAATTGCCTCATGTGGATTTTCTTTAGCCCGCATATGGTTGTTGTAAAAATTCCTTATTGCAATCCGTGGAGAAAAATCAGCAGGAGAAAGTCCTGAACGTATGTGGTATGGGTACAACAAATAGTCACTAAGGGTTTTCTAAACAGTCCCACCACTTACTTACATTCAAAGTATTTGCAGTTTTTCGAGCAGACGTTCCTGGATCTTCCTCCATTATGTTCAGCATATTCTCTTCTACTTCTAGCATTCTCGCAGTCATTGGCCTTCCTGGTCACCCACTTCGTTTCAATATGCCTGTTTTTTGAACACGTTGATGAATGCTTTACAAGGTTTTTCTATCAGGAACATTTCGGTCAGGAAATCGTTCAATGTGCAACCGTCTACCTTGTAATGAATAGCCATTAGCAAACTAATTTGCTTAAAAGATAACAACGCATTTTTAAAAAAATTTATACTCGCTAAGCCAAGTGTAGTACGCCATACTTTTGCTTCGACCTTATTAATAATTTAAAAAATATCAAAATTGATTTTGTCGAAATTTTCTCTCGCTCTGTACCTTCGAAACAAAGCGGCTTTTCAATAATCATCATTATTTTTTGTATTATACTTACTATGTTGCTCTGATTACTTTCACTTTCCCGAAATAACACACCTCGAAATAAAGCTGCTACACAGGAAATTATTTTTAAATTAAAGCTTTTCACGTCGTCGGCGTCGGCCGCACCTCCCAGCGCTTATTACCGTCAGTAAAATACCCTCTTCAGAAAAGTGATGACTTTAACAAAAAAACGCGCTTATTGATTCTCTGAAACATTTTCAATAAATCGTGTCTGTCGATAGAGTTCAGTATAAAAGAGATAGGTCTATGAAATAATGAATGTAACATTGAATTAACTATCACAAAAATCGAAGAAAGTCTCCACTCGACTTACTAACTAACCCACTTTGCATTACACTCTATAAACAAAATCAGTCAATCACGACAGTAAAATATTCTTTTCCAAAAACTAGCTATTTTAACAGAAAAATAAATCATGTCAGAAAATATAATTTGCTATTAGCGGTACCACTAGACATTTTTAAAACCTTTCCATCGAGTATTGTATGAGAGGCTCCTATATAACAAATCAGAGCATACAGTATGCCTGTAAATTTTGTTCACGGCTGTCCAGCTTTCTTAAAGGCGGTTCCCTGCGATTTGCGATGGACGGATTTCTTTCAGACGCAATCATGTTACATCAATGTTGGAGTCTCACAATGTTCTATACTGTCTCCCACCCTCTTTCAACTATAAATTACAGGGCAGTACACTTCTCTCAGCTTTTACTGTGGATGCTCGAACAACGACTGCCAATGCACATCTCTTCAGACAGTAAGAAGTGTCACATCTCAACAAAGACCTGTAAAAAATTATTGGTGTGATAATAACTAAGTTGACTTTAACGCTAAAAGTGCTTTCTAAAAAAAAGAAATGTTAAAGAAATTAATAAAGTCATGGAGGGATGCTTGATATCCTTGGTCTCGTAAATTTATTTGTTGGGCGTCAATTATTTGGATCTTGGCATAGTCACGCTGCGGCCATAGCTAAGGCAGCCTAGCAGAAGCTTGGGATACTCTTCCGAAATAAGCGCCTCTATATACCCCAACACCTTTTGATCCTCTCTAAAACCTAAATTAGACCATCGCTGGAATACTGTTCACAACTTTGGGGTTCTGCTCCTAAACATACCCTGAGACGTCTGGATTACATTTAAAGAAGAGTCATTTGCTTGATCGGCGACCATGATCTGACAAACAACCTTGAAAGCTTAAAACACCGAAGGCAGGTTAGTGAGTTGAGCCATTTTTAAAAATATTTTCACTTTTACAAATATTTTTATGGTAGGTGAACTCAGGTTTCCCGCTTGATTCCACCCAGTGCGGTGTATGGATACACGACGAGCGTGGCTCAGCTTAGTGTCCCTTGAAGACACAGTTCAAAAATTCTTTTATTTGGATAACGTTATCACTCTGGAACTTTCCCAACGAGTATAATCTCCACCAATTCAAGAAAAATGTAAATCGCTTCCTGCGTAGACGCACCGTGCTGTGCCTAAAAATAAGCGGAGTTTGTCTAGATTAATGACTGTTTAATAATGGAGTGCTGATCCTAAAGAACGATAATCCTTGAATGATATAAAAACAAATTCTTTACGGGAATATATAGGAAGCCAGGCGACTGTATCAATAGCGCTTCTCGAGTAGAATAGTTCCTCATGATCGAACGATTTCAAGTCCTCAGAGAAGGTTATATGAAACAGGGAGCTTTGAGCTAAACAACTACGTAAGGAGCACCTCGAACTGCAGGAACTTTAGGAATTAAGGTAGCTGTTTTAAATTCAGTTGAGGGAAATCCCGAAAAAAGTACGAGGAAAGTTGGCAATAATTTAAATATCGCCAATATTCTAGTATAAAGGTTTTTCATGATTATTTATATTATTATCTCTAGCACATTCAACGGGTTCAGGCTCTACTCCCTTAAGACATTCCATTACGCGTGAATTTTTGCAAATGGTTTCTCCAAAATTGTATTCACAGACCAAGCTAGTTTTACGAGAAATGCTATCAGGAATTTTCATAATAATCCTTTTTGGACCGAGGAAAATCCGCATGCAATCGTGAAATCTCATCTCCAGGATCAGTTTTTATTATATGTGTGGCCTGAAATGACTGAAGATTACTCAGTTTCACCTTTTTCTACCACGGAGTTTACATGAGCATAATTACCGCCAGTTTCTTGAAGATAATAAATTATTATGTTGGAAGATGTTCCTATTATGGTTTATGCACGACGGTTCTGGCATTCCAAAACTTTATTAATCGCTGGATAGGTCGTGGGGGTACACAGTCATGGCCAGATGACCTAAACACTCTGAAATATTTTCTTTGGGGTCAGTTAACCGATTCAAACTGAGGAAGAATTGCGATACCGCGTAATAGTTTTCTGTGAAGCGTATAAGGAATACTTTAGAAATTCTGCAAAGGGTACGCGAGTCTCTGAGAAGAAGGACTGAAGCTTTCATACTTGCAGGTTTTGTGACATTTACTTTTTGTTCGCCGTTGCCACCTTCTTGGAACAAATTTCTAATTTCGGCTTTATTTTAAAGTAACTAGTCACTTGGGTTTTAACCACTTTAAATTTTTCAGTCAATTTCTTGGTACTTAAACCAGTTTTTTCACTTTCCTTGATTATTTCATTCTTTCGCTTAAAGAAAGACATTTCCTTTTTCCCGCCGTCTTCAAATATTTACGTTAGTCTCAAAACACACCAAAACTGTTCAAAATAAAACTAATGTTAACAATCGATTTATCAGCCTTTAAAGCAAGTTGAAGGGATCCGCCTGCAATAAAGTAATTAGTGTGTGTACCTATATTTCTTAAGAATTGTCGGGTAGAGTATAAAATAATGGGATTTCCATTTTTAAATATGGGGAATTCATAACCGCTCGTTTAACGCACGTGGTCACTTTATACAGGCGGTCGCAAACAGACGTTATACTATAGTATAGCCACATACAAGTTGTTTCATAATTGAATGTTGAACTTAAAGGACGATAATCCTTGAATGATTTTAAGAGGAATGACTCCGGAACCGCTTTACTTCTGAGATACAGACTGACGAAATTAAAAAAAAAAAACAGTTTTCCTCAATGTCTCTAATACCGATTTGCATTTTGGTAGATGCACAGTAGGCTAAACCAGGGTCGGCTGTAACAGGGTACGGTTGAATCATGCAACGCCAATAATATAAAAGAGCAGATGGACGCGGCTTTCATGTCGAGGCGTCTGTAAAGTGTTTGAGTTCTGTGAGTGTGACTTTGAGCGTGTTACACGCATTTGAGAAAGATTATTGTATTTTCGCGATCATAAGTAAGAAGTTTTGCTTCTATTATTTTGTATTCTTATCGAGAACTAAACTATACTTATACTCATTTAAAGATTCCAACGATATAAACAACATGCTTGTTCCAGCACAACCAAAAATCGTACCTATCACCGTCGAAGAATTTAATTTTCAGCCTGTCAATAAAATATTGAACTGGGCAATCGATTGCTGCACTGGTAAACTAGTTGAGCGAGATGAATTTTATTATAGATATCCTTAACATGGTTTGTAAAGTAAAAATTTTGGCTATCGGACTTTTAAAACGTGTAGTTCTTTTACACCTGCGTTGTTTATTTTTTAAGGTTATAACAAGAAAACTGTTACGGCCGCCCCGGATATGGGATCGAATGAAACTATTTCTGTGATTTTATAACCTCAATCATTCTGCGTAAGACAATTAAGGTTAAATTGAATTGTACTATCCAATACATTAAATTTAAAATTATATTACCAGAGAGCACTTTTGTCGAATTGGTTTAACCGTCACCGGTCTACCCTACGCATAAAAATACTTTTTTTTTCCAAGATAAAGATTTTTCTAATTCTTATTAGTGGCGTCACTGTAAACATGCCCTGTAATATTTTGAATTAAAAAATTATACGGCGTTGTTTTTTTTTAATACATATTATTTTTATAATTGCCCTCTACCTTGTCTTAAAAATGGTCTCTTGACTTTACTATGTCCGGCGGACGGTTTTCAATTTAAAAAATAAAATGCACTCATTCGCTTATTGTGATGCCCGATACAGGGTGACAAATTACTAAAAAAAATTTTAACTTAAAATGTACTACAATATAATTTTAGCTTCACTTGAATTGTTCAGCTAACTCTCACAAAAGGTTCATTAATTGACATTTAAAATCTTTGTTTTTTTATTTAAATCAATGTCGATGTCAAAAGACAATGATTGTTTTCGTGTAGAAAATAAATAAACATAAAACACGTCACAGGCATGAAAACATCTGATATCTTTGGCTAAAGATTGTGACGTCAAACCAAAAGCTTCGAGAACAATCTAGAAGTTTTCGGTTGTTGAACTTCTTTTGAACTCAATTTGGGTCATGATGATATCATTGTCACGAGCCTAGTATTGCGTTCTATTTTTGCCACGGTTCTTAAGAACAAAGGAAAAGTGCGTTGTGTGACGCAAATAGAACCTCGATTTCCAGCTATAAAAGCAGTGTGAAATTCAGAAAAATAAGATAGATCTTAATATCCAGTTGCAGAACGAAACTCTGCCCGTTTCAAAAATTAATTACTAATTAATTAATTAATTTCTTTTAAAATAAATATAATATTTTGAGACTTAGAAAAGTAACATGAGTTCAGATTAAAAAAGTTATATTTTTCAATATTTTTATTTATGAGTGAGTGGTTTCTTTAGTGAAGACTAGTTCTGTCAAAATACTTGCCAGTGTCGTACCGTACAGTGAACGAAAGAACAATGAGAAGTAAGTTTCTGGTTTCGAATAAACTTTATATTTTGGTCATGGTTTAAAAAGAAAAAGAATATATATATTTATAACTGATACTATTTTCTGAAAGCATTAGAAAGCACATCTATTAAATAAATGTCTAAGTAGATTTTTGCTAGGGAGTTTTGAGATTTTTTTAGTTTAATAATATATTTTGGAGCCTGAGAGGACGGCTAGGGTAATTTGAATTGCACTTGTTGTGGGAATTAATGGGAATGTAAAACAATAAATAATTACTTGATTAAAGTCTATTTGGTCGTGTGAGTTTGGCTACCTGTATAGTTATTATCCGTTTTTTTTATTCTAACAACTTTAATTTGTTTTAATATGATTTAGGACGAAAGGTGTGCTGTAGTGTTTGATAAATGTTTTCAGGATTTGGTATTAAGTTGCTAGTTTTTGATGTTGGCACGAATTGTAAGCTTTTTGTAATCAATTAGAGAACAAGAGGTAATTATAATATTGGATTTTCGTTGGATCATAGTCTCAACATAGAGTTTTTCTTATTTTTTTTGTGTCTGTTATTTTTAATTAATTTATGGTATCTATTGTGTGTAAAGTTTTTATATTTATTTTATCAATATTTTGAAAATTTCTCCAATTACGATACTTATATTTAAATAAAGGAATTATTTTAACCCTATAAATTTTCGGTGTTTTTATACTTAAATTTAGATGGGGATTTTTAGTATTTTGCTCTACCAGATTGATTTTGCTCTACCAAATTGATTTTGCTTTACCAAACTGATTTTGCTCTACCAAATTGATTCTACTATTCCAAACGGCTAAGAGAACGAATAGTAATCTGATTCTAACTTTTAAGTCAAGATATAAAAACTGTTCATTTTTATTCTTTCTGGTTACAAAACCTGATATCATATGATACAGGAACATCATTAATATTTGATAGTGTGGAAAATAAATAGGAAACATAGGTAAAGTGTAGTTTTGTGTTGGTGCGTGAAAGGAAGGTGACTATTTCCAAAATAGCAAAGACCCTTGTAGCTGCTGCCAGGAGTTGTAGGCCTTGATATATATATAAACCGTAAGTAAAGTAAATTACTTTATTAGAGAGGGGTAGCGCAGCACTACAATTGGTGGAGGTGCCGGGCAAGGCAAATTTGAGCGTAAAATACCCCGACGCTGAGGGCCTACCGAATTTTTTTTAAGAAAAAACTATTTTGGCAATAGGACGAAGATTTTTGTAACCCTGTGCTAAGATGGCTACCGGTCCTACCACGACGCCAATCATTGCTACCACGACGTCGACAATGACCACCACTTCAACGGTCACGTCGCCTACACCTCGTGCTACAGGAGGAGGACCTCCTGCCAGTCCAAATATTGCCCCTGGAAACCTTGTTATAGGTCTTGATTCGTTACCAACATACGATGGAACGACCAATGTGAAAGAATTTCTAGCAGTAATTGAAGAAACAAGTGCTGTTGCGAATTGGACCGACCAACAAATGGTGTCAATTGCTCGACTCAAACTTCGTCATAGAGCCAAGCAATTTATTGACTCTGAACCCGCTCTTTTAAGCACTTCAAATTGGAACCTACTGAAAAATTCGTTAAGAAAACAATTTACCCGTCCCTGTGTAACAGGATCGGCAATGAAAAATTTTATGGACTGTAAGCAAAAAACTGGAGAATCCTGTAGACAGTACTTGACCCGTTTAAAGTTACTCGGTAATCAAACAATTACTCTTACCGGAGATACAGCAAATGACTTACCTATACAAAGAAAATTGGAGCAAGATATTACGACTCAATTTATATTGGGACTCGTGATGCCAATAAAGCAGCGAGTTTTGTCAGGAAATCCACAGACTCTTGACGAAGCGTTAGATACTGCAGAAAGAGAAGAGTCTATCGAACATCTCATTCATCCCTCCATTAGTAGAGAGTGCAGAGGAGTGAATTGGAATTCAGCAGAGAAACAAAATAGTTTTAAAAAGAATTTTGCCTCACAAGCCAAGGTGTTTAAGTGTGATAAATGCAAGAAGACAGGACACACGGAGAAGTTTTGCAGGATGACCAATCAAATGGTATGTTATCAATGTAGTAAACCCGGTCATTTTAAGGCGTCCTGTCCCCAAAATAATGCTTATCAGCAAAGAACACCTGGAAACAGAGATCAGGTGTGTTACGCTTGCGGAAAACCGGGACACTTTGCAAGAAATTGTTTCAAAAATCAACAGGTGAATGGCTCAAGAGCTTTAAACACCAACGCAGCCACTTCTCAACCCCGAAGTTCGGCTGCCAAGGAAACAAATTGGGAATAGACGTTGAGAGTAGGGTAGGGATATATGCATGTTCAGGTAATAAAGCTCCTAAAGTAGGTAATGCAATTACCGTAAGTGTAAGTGGCAGAGACTGTTACGCTTTAATTGATTCAGGAGCATGCGTATCCCTAATTAAACCCAATATTGCCAAGGGGTTTATAAAAGAGTATAATGGAATTTCCTTAGTCGATATTCAAGGAAATACTATACCAACTTTTGGAGTTGCAAAAATTTCGTTAAGGTTTTCAGAAAATACTATAGTGCAACATGATTTTATTGTCGTTGATACAGACAGCTTTCGTACTGAAATGTTGCTAGGAATTGATTTTTTACAAACTCACGGGATTAAAATTGATTGGAAAAGTAATTGTATGTATGCATTTGATAATGTGATACCACTGTTTAGTAAGGATTTGGTATGTAGCAAGCAGGGCTTGTTGACAAAAGATGAAGAAGGGTTTTGTAGTCGAATTGCTAAGTTAGAATTCGAGCTAGTGCAATTAAGGCAAGTTATTGCAGGTTTAGATACCGGAGAAATGAAGACTTGGTCAAAAGATATTTCTACGCAGACTTTCTCGTTAGTACCAATAACGGAGGAAGAAAGTTCAAAGGTGATTGGTACTCGCCCTGAACTTGAACCACTGATGGAAGTTTCTACGACTAAATCTAGGAAGACTGCAGCTTCCCTGGTAAATAAACTAAAGAAGAAAAATATGGAGATTTTTAAGAAAGAAAGTTTGAATGACCTGAAAGTGAGTCAGGAGGAATTTTTTGCTGAGAGAGAGCAAGGGAAAAGTGAGATTTTGAAGAAAGAAAGTTTGAATGACCTGAATGTGAGTCAGGAGGAAGTTTTTGCTGAGAGAGAGCAAGGGAAAGGTGAGAGTTTTTTTAACCCGTATGAGGATGGATCAGATGTTGATCTTGGACTGAATATGACAGTGCCAAGCATGGGAGAGAACCTTAACGAAAGCAATTTTGAAATTTTACGAGAACGAGAAGAAGAAAAAGGTAAGCCAAGTGAATTAAAAGGAGATAACAAGTGTATGAAGGCTTTTGTGAACTTAAATCAAGAATTAGTTATTCCACGGATGAGTGAAGCTGTGTGCCCTGTTATTTTTAAAAACGTGTCTGAAAATGGAGCTTATTCGACCGCTCCACTAAAAGTGAAGAAGAATCAACCGTGTCGAAGAAATATGCTATCTGTAAGTTTAATTTAAGTTGTTCTAGTTAAAAATAAAGGATAAGATAACTAAATTAGGTATTTGAATAGGGAGATAAAAAGCGATAATCTAGGAAAAGATAGCCACTTGAAAACTCAAAGATACTTTAATTATGAGAACATGGGAAAAATTTAACACTTAAGAAACAAGAATTTTATTTTCACACGAGAACTTATCTAAGTACAGATAAGTAAAAAGGACTAATGAGTTTTACTTAAGAAAGGGAAAGAGGCGAAGAATAAAGACACCTGTATAAAAAAATTCATATAGAAAACAAGGATAAAGCAATTGTCGTTTAGGGTAGAAGGTGATAGGGTAGGATTATTTTATTTACACTTAAGCCAAACTAATGACGGAGACCGAAAGAATAAAGATATACGTTAACAAAGGAGAGCATTTGAAGTCGGGTGTGTTATTGGGGTAGCAAGAATATTTATCTTAACTAATAGAATACGTTTAAGTCCCCACCACCGAGGGGTTTACAAAAATTCTTAGTGATGTAACTTACGAAATTCAAAACGACCTTACAGTAAAACCTTTGAACTCTGATTGAGCGGTAGTGTGCCACAACAAACAGAAAAAAATTTAAAAGATAAAAGTGCAGTTTACTTTATCAAAGTAAAGTAAAAACAAAACCATGACCACGTGGATAATTGTATTTTTAACCTATTTGCGGTTGGTGGAGGACAACTCCATAAAGAATCTCCTGTTGCGGGCTTCCCTGGTCCATTTGAGGGACCTCTATTTCCTGTTGGGTGGAGACGGACTGTGCTATCCAGCTCTGTTTCCGCTAAAGGCATTAGTGGCCTTATGGTGTGAAATGCTACATGCAGAATACAGAACTTTCCTTGTACATTGGGCCACAGCGGAAGGAAGAGAGCTGGAAAATCTCCTCCCCCCAGCCAGGGCCATCCGGCGTCCCAAGAGGAGCAGCCCGCCAGATCCTACAACCCGCCAGACTGCATGTGCCAACGGCGACACCACCCCCATCACCTGCACGGACGACCTGTGCCCACCGAAAATGGACCCCTCCCTGATAACTATCAGGTGGAACAAACTGAGGAGTTCCGACTACGTTTCCGTAGGATCTAAATGTAGTAAGACAGGTTGGGGTTAAAAAAAAAAAAAAATTTGGGACAGTTTATAGTTGATAAGAAAAATGTAAGGTAAATTTAGTTATGAATTCAATTATAGTAGACGTAGGTGATTAATTTTACTTTAAGGAACAGTATGATTTCCCATCTTATAAGTAGAAAGAAAAAGAGAATTTAATCATGAAGGTTTAACTGTAGTTGTGGAATTGCAGTTGTTTTGTTGCCACATATTTTGATTTTGGTTGTTCCACGGAAATGCTTGGATAGAACATGTACGATTGTATATTCTAGTTTTTATATTTCTTTCTATATTTTTTTACCTTTACATTTTACAATGCATTTATTACTATTTTACAATATATATTTTATACACCCTATATGAATAATTTTTAATCGAGTAGTTATAGACCATTTTTTTTTATTGAAGGAAATCAGATACTTATAGTAACAGGTAGCGACGACAAGTCAGTTGAAACCAACCACAAAGAGTTGTAAATCAAAGGGGACATGAACCCTTGACTTTCTTTTTCATTGAAGATTTTACCATCTGGTAATAAAATAAAGTACACATAAATTTCAATAATAAGTAGACCTGTCGAAAAAGCTCTTGAGAGCCATTTCGACTAGGTAACGGGGGAGTAATGTGATGCCCGATACAGGGTGACAAATTACTAAAAAAAATTTTAACTTAAAATGTACTACAATATAATTTTAGCTTCACTTGAATTGTTCAGCTAACTCTCACAAAAGGTTCATTAATTGACATTTAAAATCTTTGTTTTTTTATTTAAATCAATGTCGATGTCAAAAGACAATGATTGTTTTCGTGTAGAAAATAAATAAACATAAAACACGTCACAGGCATGAAAACATCTGATATCTTTGGCTAAAGATTGTGACGTCAAACCAAAAGCTTCGAGAACAATCTAGAAGTTTTCGGTTGTTGAACTTCTTTTGAACTCAATTTGGGTCATGATGATATCATTGTCACGAGCCTAGTATTGCGTTCTATTTTTGCCACGGTTCTTAAGAACAAAGGAAAAGTGCGTTGTGTGACGCAAATAGAACCTCGATTTCCAGCTATAAAAGCAGTGTGAAATTCAGAAAAATAAGATAGATCTTAATATCCAGTTGCAGAACGAAACTCTGCCCGTTTCAAAAATTAATTACTAATTAATTAATTAATTTCTTTTAAAATAAATATAATATTTTGAGACTTAGAAAAGTAACATGAGTTCAGATTAAAAAAGTTATATTTTTCAATATTTTTATTTATGAGTGAGTGGTTTCTTTAGTGAAGACTAGTTCTGTCAAAATACTTGCCAGTGTCGTACCGTACAGTGAACGAAAGAACAATGAGAAGTAAGTTTCTGGTTTCGAATAAACTTTATATTTTGGTCATGGTTTAAAAAGAAAAAGAATATATATATTTATAACTGATACTATTTTCTGAAAGCATTAGAAAGCACATCTATTAAATAAATGTCTAAGTAGATTTTTGCTAGGGAGTTTTGAGATTTTTTTAGTTTAATTATATATTTTGGAGCCTGAGAGGACGGCTAGGGTAATTTGAATTGCACTTGTTGTGGGAATTAATGGGAATGTAAAACAATAAATAATTACTTGATTAAAGTCTATTTGGTCGTGTGAGTTTGGCTACCTGTATAGTTATTATCCGTTTTTTTTATTCTAACAACTTTAATTTGTTTTAATATGATTTAGGACGAAAGGTGTGCTGTAGTGTTTGATAAATGTTTTCAGGATTTGGTATTAAGTTGCTAGTTTTTGATGTTGGCACGAATTGTAAGCTTTTTGTAATCAATTAGAGAACAAGAGGTAATTATAATATTGGATTTTCGTTGGATCATAGTCTCAACATAGAGTTTTTCTTATTTTTTTTGTGTCTGTTATTTTTAATTAATTTATGGTATCTATTGTGTGTAAAGTTTTTATATTTATTTTATCAATATTTTGAAAATTTCTCCAATTACGATACTTATATTTAAATAAAGGAATTATTTTAACCCTATAAATTTTCGGTGTTTTTATACTTAAATTTAGATGGGGATTTTTAGTATTTTGCTCTACCAGATTGATTTTGCTCTACCAAATTGATTTTGCTTTACCAAACTGATTTTGCTCTACCAAATTGATTCTACTATTCCAAACGGCTAAGAGAACGAATAGTAATCTGATTCTAACTTTTAAGTCAAGATATAAAAACTGTTCATTTTTATTCTTTCTGGTTACAAAACCTGATATCATATGATACAGGAACATCATTAATATTTGATAGTGTGGAAAATAAATAGGAAACATAGGTAAAGTGTAGTTTTGTGTTGGTGCGTGAAAGGAAGGTGACTATTTCCAAAATAGCAAAGA
Organism: Polydrusus tereticollis; assembly: GCA_963920685.1. Taxonomy (NCBI): domain Eukaryota; kingdom Metazoa; phylum Arthropoda; class Insecta; order Coleoptera; family Curculionidae; genus Polydrusus; species Polydrusus tereticollis. Next base: position 1,909,195 of record OY987329.1, on the reverse strand, counting down.
CCCTTGTAGCTGCTGCCAGGAGTTGTAGGCCTTGATATATATGAGCCGTTCAGAGGAAAAGTGGTATAACTGCATTAAAGTAAATATTTAAAAAATCGATGTTTTGCGTCGGGGCGAATTTTAAAATCAGTTTTATACTTTTCAAGACATTTTTCACGTATTCGTCGTAAACATGTATTAAAATTTCACATGATAACCATTTGTGAAGATTATAATGAGTTTAATTAGATTTTAATGCGCAATACCATTTTTCCACTAAGCACTCTCCGAAAATTAGCGGAAAAGCGGTATAACTCACTGAGTTATATCACTGTTCCACGTACAAGCTGGTATAACTTCACAAACCTATTGGAGCAATGACACAAAAATAGCATTAATCTGCATTTTTCTTTTCTTATTGAAAGAAGTTATACGTGTACTGATATTATTTTCACCTGAACTATCATATTAAAAAAAAAATTAAACCATTTTTCTCTATTGTTTTTTATCTTTTTTATCTGTTTTAAAATTTTAGTAAAGTTTAATTTTTTAATAGTAATTAAAAATGATAAACACCATACTTATTTTCAAACATTATCTTTATTGTAACAAAGAATGTGAATATAAAAATACAGAGTTCGATGAGCGTAACATTAACTTTATTACAAGTTATTAAAAAAAATTAGTCTTCTCCATCACTATTTTCATACTCAGACAGTGGGCCAATACCAGCAGCATCCTCTTTAGTCACTAGTTCAAGAAAGAACTGATGCTGAATAGGGGGAATCCATTGAAGAAGCTCTATCATATCCTTTTCCTTGGCGGAAGTGACCGGTCTGGAAGAATCGTACAATGGTTGTAGAACTACAGAAGAAAAGGAATAACGGGGTCTACCCTTGGCTGTTTTTTTTAGATCCACTTGGGCCCCCTTGGTATCTCCGCATCCTCCTTAGGGCGTCGTTGTTTTACGGAAACTCTCTGAACAAGTCCAGAAACATAGGCATTTTGCCGAGAAAAATCGCCCATACTCCAAAAACGCGAGAACAAGCTGTTTCTTTCATCTTCACTAAAATATTTATTACACTTTTTTGTACGGCCACACGTTATGTTTTCAAAAGTTTTTGCAAGAATAACGCCTTTACGCGTAACATATATACTCCTTGCCGGAATTCCTCTGCGTTTTAGCTTTGGTTTTTTTATGTTCACTATTGCGACGTACCCGTTTCCTTCCCTTCGGTACACGATTTGTGTCATTATCCATACGGTTTTCACCTATGTTGTTATCATCCGAATCACTCATGGCTATTATTTAAACAAAACACAACTGGCAAATTCGAAAAACTGTTAATTATTTTTGCTAGTGCTTATACACACTAAAACAAACAAGTTTAAACGGCAAGTTTAAAGGCAGGGTAATCACACGCAGCGCGGTCGGAAACGGCGCGCGCCTTGACTTATACCACTATTCCAGCAAACGCATGGAAAAAGGTCGAGAGGAATAACGTTAGACACCTATTTTTCAGCCGTTATTAAACTCTGACTTATACCACTTTTCTACTGGATGTAGTACACTTCTAGTAACCCGAATAATGATATAACTCAAAAATGAAAAACCCCTGACTTATACCACTTTTCCTCTGAGCGGCTCATATATAAACCGTAAGTAAAGTAAATTACTTTATTAGAGAGGGGTAGCGCAGCACTACATTATCCCTTGCGATATATTCAATTAATCTGAATTTCACAACTTGTGGTAACCAAAGCATCTACCCTAGACTTTTACATTTTATAGTAACTATTATTTAGTTTTAGTAAAAAGTGCGCATACAAATACATTTTTTATTTTTTTAAATTTATAACTATTTTGAACAAAATTATACCAATAATAAATTAACTGTTGGAAATGTCCATTTATAAAAATAAAATAAAAAAAAAAATATGAAGCAACAGTTTCTAATTATTTTAAAAAATAAGAGTTTCAAAGCAAACATACAGTACCTACATGGCATAATATATATGTTAGTGTGCACGTGCAGTATATACAAATTTTTTAAATTGGTTTTATCTCATTTAATTTTAGTTCTGATAAATTAAAACAGAAATATTTAAAATTATTTGCATATATGTAGATACTTATTAATAAACAAACATTTTAAAATGCAGACCAGTTGTTTAAATATTTCTCTATAACCCCCGACCACCCCAACATTTGATTCCTCGAGGGTCGTCGCTATTGAGAGATTTTACTGTATAAGCTAACATAAAAATAATCTCAAATCTTCATTAGGCTTTCTAACCGGAACGCTAGTTTTATGATAATCTGAAATTGGAACATTTATAGGGTTTAGGTAAGTTGAGTAAGCATAACTTCTGGAATTAAACTCATTAATGTACTTTACTGTAAACTGAAACCACCTCTATACAAAATACTATTAAATATGAAAGCCTCTTCCTTTATAATATCCTCCTTAATTTAAGTTACGTACAAAGTTAAAAATTCCCCTGTTGAAGAACGATTCTTTACGAAATACATCTGGCACGGCGAACCCGTCCTCATAATGTCTTCATTAATTTCAATTATCCATTTGATCTCAAAGCTAAGAGATTTTCCAATCGTAAATTAAAGAGCGATTTAGTTCATCGATTCCAGTAAAAGGGCCATAATATTTCAGTGTTTGGATCATTATTTCTGTAAATATAGCATTCGACTGCCATTAAATATGCGGCGTCGCTGCGCCGATACCATCTGCCATAATTTTTAAATAGTATTTTGCTTTTGCCTAGAAGCCCTATGAGCTAAGGAGGTTATTAAAAAAAAACTTAAATTAGTTATTTAGTAGAGGAAGAAGGAAATTCCTATTCAACTTATAATTGCTTTAATTTTATATATTTAGCTACGCGTCTCGATCCTCCAGGACCATAATCAAAGCGCAGGTATAACAATTATACATACAGGGTGAGGATTTTTTAACTGTTATACAATGCAAGATCGGACAAGATACAACTATGTATGTAAGCAGAGAAGTGTTACATTTAGAGCGTTTTCATACTGCACCATCATAATATGGTGCAATATGAAAACGTTGTTGTCGGACAGTAACGACAGACAATAATATCGGGCACGCCTTAACAAAATATGACCGGTCGTGTACAGGCCCGTAGCCAGAAATTTGGTTTGGGGGGGGGGCCCAAAACGTAGTTATAATCTCCTCTCGCATTTTTCCAATTTCTATAGCAGCTGGTGACAAGTTGTCCTGGAATTTCGTGGTTTCCTTGGCCAACTCCTTCATGAAAAAACAGCCAGCATGTTTTGCAGTACACACCATCTTCTCGTTGAGAATAAGCGAGGAAAGGAAAGTCTTTCATCCAAGTTTCTTGAAAACTCCTGTTGCGCCCATGTTTTTTAGTAGTTGGATAGAAAACCCCTTTCTTCTTTAAATCTATTTGAATAATTATGAAAGTCGCGAAAATCTTTATATTAGAAAAATGTTTGTCAAGTAGAGAGAACGACTAGTTTTATCTAGCTGTACACATATTTATTTGGAAGTGTTGACGTTTGAGGTTATGCAGACCCTTTCATGACTCCGGCTATTAGTAAGGTCAAAATGCACATTACTAACCTTTCAATTCATTCTGTTTTGATTTCTTAAGAAATCCAACAATACTTGGTTGGCCTTGTGCACGTTTCATTTCAATTTCAATTCTCGTAAACAATATATAGTGTTGAAAAGGGGTTAACTTACGCCTGTCCTGTAACAGTTGCTTATCGAAACTGCAACTAAGTGTGAGTTCGCGACGTGTGTATTTGATCGAAACGAGATATCTGATATAGCGCTTTCGGGTTGAAGACTATTTTCTGATCCGGATCGACATATCTCGAATTGGATCATGAAAAATTGCGCGCAAAATTTCAAACACCAGTAAACTGTGCGAAAACCAACATCTAGTATAAGCTTTTTTTATATTTCACACGCAATTTTTGATGATCGGATTCGAGATAATCGATCCAGATCAGAAGAAAATCTCCTGTTCAAATGTGCTAATAGAGATATTATATGTCTCACAGGCGTAGCGTTGTCTTAAAAAATATGGCCTGTTGTCGATAGACGTATTTTTAAAACATGATTCACATCTATAGGAAAATTTTAGGATTCGCGGAATTTCGAGGGGGGGGGGGCGGGCCCGTCGGGCCCTACGGGTTGCACGACCGTCGTGACGATCTACGATTTATTAATTATTTGTTTATATTAATCATGGCGGCGTGCCACAGAAGGTGTACCTTACGTATCTTTTGTATTTAAGACGTAAGACTCAAAGTAAAAAAATAATTTTATTGACCCGATTGTACATGCTATAGTTAATGCAAGAGAAAAACCGATGCACGTCATCAATCAGCTGATAACTGTAGATCCGTAAGAAAACACGAGGAAATTAAATTTGGGCAAAAAGTATTAAAACTTTATGCGATATTGAATTTACTACAAACTTAAAGTATTCTTCTTTGATACAAGCTCACTTATAGCAAATATTTGGTTTATTTATACTTGCAAAAATTAATGTAATTTGAATTTTATTGACCGACAGTTGGCAACAGAACTGTAAACGGTGCGGTGACGTCAGCTCGTTCGTTGGCTTGGATTGACGTTTCGTGCCAAACTGACCTTAATTGTTCATGGTCTCGTCTTGCTGTGATTCTATTTTTTAACAAAGACTCCAGAACTTTTCATAAATAGCATTAAAAACTGTTCTATTAAGAGAAATAAAATAGTTAACGTTATTTACTATTTGTGAAAAATGCCGAAGCATTTAAATAGTCGGCGAAAAGAGCTAATAGCTTCTCTAAGAAGCTTCTTAGAGAAGCTATTTTCAGATAGAACTTAACAACAGTGGCCTCTTGTTACCCTTGACAACAACAGTATGTTGAGGTCTAGATATTTTATTTCTACTTTATTAATTTTAGCTGCCCTAAATTTGAATATCACCACTGTAAGCGCAATTTCATCAACAGTTAAGGAAAATAAATTATTAGAATCACCTTGAAACAAACGTTCTAATTCAAACAGAGTTATAAATGTGTAAAGATTGGATGTAAGTTCTATCCGTGACACTATTTATGGAATGTACGAAACAAGCAAGTTGTATTATTTAAATATATTATTTTACATCGGTTATTCATAAGCTGTAACTTCTTTTAGACCATCATGTAAGTTTAACAACTTTAAGTTAGAAATTAAAAGACAGAGAACTGTTTGATGGTTGTCTTAACTCTTTAAGAAGCCTCTTCAAAAAAATAGGCTTCGGATGGTAAAAAGGTGAACTGAGGCGAGGGTTTATGGAACTTTCCCATGTAGCTTTCAAACGACTGGTATTTTTGAAAGAATATATTAAACAAAAAGAAGCATTCATGTGCCAATTCGTTTTCTTGGATAAAACATGGATTTTTCAGAATGGTACCTTTGATCGATCTTGGCAAGATGAAAATAAAAGAAGTGTTAGATCTACTAAAGTTGATGGTAAAAGGCATTATGCAGGAAACAAATATGTGTAATTCCCTCACTCGAATATTTTTGTTACAAGCTGGCAACACTGTCGATAACTGACGTCACTCGAAGGGTATGACGTGCATCGGCTTTTAGAACAGTTAAAACCACTAATTTTGAAACTTATTATAGTTTAAAATATCAAAACTGATTATTGCTCATCAAAACTTTAATTATCGTGGTATCCTAGGATACTTCTTTTGACTTTGGTGACGTAGTAATCTGATTCGAAAATATCCTTTGAGTTTGATAGAGTTGACGGAGAATCGATTTAACGCAGAAAATGATCATCTTTCCATTTGACATTTTAAATTCGTCACCAGCAAGATAAAATCTGGAAGGCGGTAAATGCCAAAAATGTTTTAAAATTTGTCGCCCAACCTCCCTACTGGTTTAATGGAGTTCTTTATTAAGTATAATTACGGAACAATTATACGACATTAAAATAGACATGTTATTAATTCTGAGAGAATGTAGAAGGAACTACTGAGAAACATTTGTGGGCTATTAGGTTTCCCGTCATTTAAAAATCTCATATAGCGCTTAAGCGATTAGAAGATCGAAGACGCAGTACTGGTAACCTTCGAAATAAGAGCAGAGTTCAATGACAAATAAAAACCAATGACGAAATGACCGTTGGAATTTTGGCTGTAGTAGTTATAAATCCTTATGTTGGTTCAAGGAAACTTGCTCATGATTTAGGAATGTGCCAGAAATGGGTTCTGACTATTTTACACAAGCACAATTTTTATTCTTACGACATAACTCTTCATCAGGAATTGCATGACCAAGATCTCCAAAATAGGATCACATTTTATTTTATTAATACTTGCAATGCACGACGACAATGTATTTTTAAAAAAGATGGTATTTTCTGACGAAGCAATATTTACCAATTGTGGTCATGTAATTATTTAAATTAAACTGGATTATTTCTCTCAACCGACACTATTAGGCACCAACTAACCTGAACTAACCTTTAACATTTTTCTGGTCATTGTTTGCTTACTCAGCATTTTTGTTTAATATTTAATGTTGTATCGACCGGAGCTTTGAATTTTTGTAGGTGTTTTTCGTTCGACTTGGCCGGATAAGCGCCCTTATAAATAATTGTTTACGGTTTTCGTAGAGGACGTTTTTTTGTCAAACATCAACCCCGAAACGGTAGGCGAAAATTATTAAAATACCTATCTAGAACATATCTGTGTGTGTCAACGTTAAGTATAGATATTTCGCTTAACCACTACGCTGCAGATATTAGGTACCAGTAACTATTGGGTACCTCTGGTTAATACCAGATTAGTTCTAGATGGTGAAATTCACAATATTTTTTTAAGGAACAATTTGCCACCACTTCTGAATAATAATGTAAATTAGCAAGTTGGTGCTCCGCCACACTTTGCGCGAGAGAGATACATTAAATCAAATGTTTGGAAACAGATGGATTGGTGGTGGTGGTGGTCTTATGAAGCGACCTGCAAGTTCACCGGACTTAACCCCATTGGATTTTTTTTTGTATGGTTTTGTATAGGATAAAGATATGGCTACCACCGACCACAGCAGAAAGCATGAAAGATCGTATTCGATAAGCATATAATTTAGTAACTCCTGAAATGTTAAATCGAATACACTACTCAAAAAATAATTGTAAAATGTTTAGAATTAGATGGAGGTCATTGATTTTTAAACATCTTTTGAAGTTCAATCGTCATTAAATTTCAGGTAATATGATAAGTTCTAAGATGTTCTATATTTCTTTATTAAAAAATTCATAACTAAGCAACCAGCAACGTAACAATTTCCTACTTACTTACGTAGCTATTACGGGAGAATCGAATTGTCGAAAAAAAATAAACACCTTTTCTTTTGACATTTTAAATTTGTTACAGCCAGATAGAATCTGGAAGGAGAGTAAATGTCATAAATGTTTTAAAATTTGTCCCCTACCTCCCTATTGGCGTCCGAAATTTTGAATAAAATATTTTCAGCCGTTTTTCGGATTTTGCATTGTCACACTTAAAATCCTCACCCTAAGTCTAAAACATATCTTAGCGCACCAGGAAAAAGAACACAGTATAGTAATTAAAATATAATTAAACCTACTTGTAAATCCAGTAGTATAGATAATATGAAACTTTACTGAAAGATAAACTACTTTCATAAAGAATAGTATATTTTCAATAAGAGAAAAGACGAAAACATCATGATAAAGAAAATATATTTAAAATGATTAAGTAAACCAAACAAAGCAATAACCATCAACAATTTTGCAAGCCGCACATAAACGCACATCAAATATCAAAATTTATGATCCCAATTTTATCTTTCGTAAACCAGTAATCAAACCATTAATTTCAATTAATTTAACCCATGACTAAAAGGTTCTCAAACCGTAAATTAGGAAGCGTTATGGCTCATCGATTTCAGGAAAACGACCATATTTCAGTGTTTAGGCCGTCATTTTTGCAAATGAAGCGTCGAGTGGAGCCGCCGACCTAATCAAAAAGTTGTAAACCTCGAGTTGGTTTATATGCCGCTGATATTTTTTAGGTAATGTGTTTATTTTCCGAAGTTTAAGGAAGTTGGTTATTTATTTTGAGAATGTTTGCTTATATTACGTATAAATTATGAGGGAACACCACCATGGGGGATGAAGAAACGGTATTTTTTTCTTACTTCTTACATATTTTTAGTAATATGTTTATCAAATTTTAGGCTAACTGATAAATTAGTAATTTTTTTCGCTGTTGGTTACCTTAATTCGTAACCGGTGACGTGGATTCTTGTAGTATGGTACGAGTAGACTCTGTACATAAATTATTATAAGTTATAGTAGACATTCTTTAGCAAGTATAAGTAGGTTACAACGAAATAGGAAATAATAGTGCTGATTGATATGTGCTAAAAGTCAACAGCGTTTTAATTAGCCAATAATTAATATATACAAGGAGATAAGAAAGTAAAATCTTTACAGTCTACGAGAATCCTTCCACATTATGCTTCGATAAAATTCTTAAACGCGCGGCACCATCTACCTTCCTGAAAGGACTGGAAGACGTATGGGTGGGTACTAAGAGCGTTAGTACTAATTTAGACGTAGTCGAGTAAAGCACCCGTCGGAGTCCGTCAGACTTCACGTCACCGTTAATATAATTAAATTAGGTTTTAGTGAATTTATTTTACACTTGATTATTCTAATGAAGCTAGTATATTACGCACTGTTCGTACGGAGATTCTGACTTCGAGAAGATAGTTACTAAATGGTATAATTCCCTCGATTCTGATAATAGAGATGTAGACTATATTGATGATGAAATAAGAAGCAACCATGATTTGATGTCCGAGCAATCAGAAGATGATGATCAACAAATAAAATCACCGAAAACAATCGAGGATGTCTTTTGCGCATAGCCTATAGCTAGATCTACAAAAAATATCTTTGGCAAAAATCGCTATAAGTGGTCGGCAAATGAACCCACAGGAAACGTCCGTGTTCAGAGACATAACATAATTACTTATATACCAGGACTACTTGAAAAATCTGAAACTCTATGGCCTTCAGCAGATCCTCACGCAGTATGGAGCTATCTTTTTATAGACGAAATAGTAGACCCCTTGTTCTCTGCCTCTTCAAGTTGAGCACATAATAACAGATCCTATTAGCAAAATCATAAACAGTTCATTCTTTAAGGGCTTTTCCCTTCTCAACTAAATGTGTCAAAAGTAGTGTCTATTTTTAAGCAGAAGGGGAATCGGGAGGATATCGCTCAGTACAGACCTATATCACATTAAATAGAATTAAACTAAATTTACTCGTAGAAATAAAGCACACAACTATCCCATACGTAATGGAACTGTTTTGCACCTTCCTCATAGCAGACTGGTGATTGATCAAAAGTCATTTGAATATGTAGGAATCAAATATTTTAACCACCTCCCCGAAAATATTTATATTATTCCAAATCTTAATAAGTTTTGTTGTTAATAACCAACATTTGCTACAGCTAGACAGACTTCTTTGCAGTTTAGGCAGAGTATTTTTGATATGCTTTTTCTTGTCTTCTGAATACTTAGTTAGGATATTTCAATATGTACATTTAAAGTTTTAATTGTCTAGTATTTCGTGTCTTACATTGGACTTTGGCGTTTTTGCCACGTTGCAGATGTAATTTCATTATTATTTGTAATTTGACTGGAAATGAATGATTTGATTTGATTTTGATGATAAAGTATAAGAAAGCTTTCCTCTAAAATGGGAGGGGAGAGACCATAGGCATCCGTTTCCAAGAAGACGCCATATGGAGTGGCGTGACTTCCCTTTTCAATATTCGGAAGAGAAGAGCAACCAAAAAAAAACAAAGGTTAGTTTTTATAAAACAACAACCCCACTTAATCACCCCAATATAAGCAAGAGCTGACCTGTTCATTTAAAAGTTGTTGCCAACCCAAATAATCCACAAAATAAAAGAACAATGAAACACCCTACGACGGATCAGAACAATACCGGAGTTTGGGCTTAACCAGAACTTAATGAAACGAATAAATGAAAGAATGGAACCATTCCGGACAAACTTTACAAAGAAATTATATAAGTGGTAAGAAAGCGATTTGCTACTTAACGGAAATGCGGACGGGAATTGCGAACCTAACGTACCCTTGGCAGCTGGGGATTTATTTTTGAGACACCCTGTAGAGTTATTACTCCTAGTGTTTGATTTACTGATTATTCTGATATAACAAAGCAAGATTGTTTATTGTCAAGCAATTGTATTGCAGCATCAAACCAATGAGCATTACCATCACAAATCAAATTTCAGTTGAACAATGTCAAAGTTATAATGTTTTGTTTTCAAAATTATGCATATAGAGCTCATACATAGTAAATACCTTTGGTATAGAGAATATCTTTGCTACAGTGAGGCAAACGAGCTCATTTGCAAAAGAGAGAGAGAGACTTCGGAAATTATGTCGTTGCCTTCGCGATTATTCGAGTTTCGCTCGTAATTATTAGTTGAAGAATTCTGTATGGCTACCCTCTAAATATCTTTATCCACAAGCGTGCGGTAAGTAACTACTTACCGCACTGATTTGAGTGCAGTAAGTATCACTTTCCCGCACTAGTGCTGTAAGTAATTACATACTATAAAAAAACAAGTTTTTATATTATTCAAGTGTATTTTTTATTTTTAAAAGAAACTCTATTAAAAAAAAATACTTACATATTTAAATTTCTAAACTAATCCAAACTTATAAATTAAGAAATATTAATATTAATTGTAGAATTTGTAACATTTACAAACGATATCGATGAAGGAAGTGTTTTACTATCCGATGAGACACAAGAATTGAAATTTACAGATTTACTAAAACATGAAGTTCTCTCTGCATATTGTTCTACACCATTTATTTGCTTTGCAATTCCTATTTTATTTTGCACCGAATTTTTAAAATAGCCCTCCGCAACACTGGAGGACTTCCGTCCACCATGTCTTTTTAAACTCATGATATCCCCGCCAGCATCTACTAATAATGTAGCTGACGTCCTTCAATAACAATGTCCCGTATATTCTTTGGGACTGGACAACTTTAAATATGATGCAATTTGAGAAGGTATTTTTCCAAAAGTATTTATACCCAGTGATTGGATAGTGCATCTTCCTTTTTTATATGCAATAAATAACCGTGTATGGGCAGTATGATCGGGTCTAAGTGCTCTATACTTCTTGAAAATTGAAATATTATTAATTTCTGATGAAAATCCTTCCACGTAAACCACGAACTGTCGATCTACATGTGTCTATGTATCCGGGATAGTTACAACAAGGTGGGTTTCAAATTCCTTAATATCTTCAATTTTCATTTTACATAACTCTACTCGGCGACATGCCCCAGCGATGCCCACAATGAGTACCACCTGAAACAAGCAAATAAGTTGTTATTTAAAAGTAGATTTAAAAAAAATCGCAATTAAGTACCTTCATTAATAAAAACTCCTCATCTGGTGCCGTAACAAGGAATTTTACAACCTCATTCTTGGAGAATGCCTTTGATTTCTTAGCTTTGTATCCCACAGACTTCCTTTTTAAATATGCCATCAGTTTTGCATACCTGCTTATGTCAACATTATTTTTGATACTTATAGTAGATCTGAGCATTGAGTAATAACTCCATAAAGAGGATGATTTGCTGTCCTTAAATTTATCCACAAAATAGGCAAGCATCACATCTTCACTAATTGCTTTAACTTTCTTTAATGAACACCAGTCCATGAAGAGCCCATATTCCTTCTCATATTCATGCCGTGATTTATCCGGCAATAAATTAAGGGTAGCTGCTTTAGCAATGTCCAGAACTTCCTTCGGAATTTCATCATCACTGCTGCTACTGACTTCCATTTAAAGGACGTAAAACACTTTCACGAAATTGTTACAATAATAATTATCGTTTATTCCGTTGTCAAGTTTTAAGCTTGATTAATAAACTCAAAAAGTTGGTGAGGTTGAAGTTATGATCAAGTTTGTGAGGTTAGATATTCCGAACTCCGAGCATAAAAATTGGTTATCTCGAACTACCCGGGAAGTTTTCGAATCTTACATGAGCTTTTCATGAACAACATGAACGAGTGTATAAATGGAACTTAGTATTCCCTTTAGTTTAAATTGAACTCCTATTTCCAACACCAACTGAACCTCAACCTCGCCAACTTTTCGAGTTTATAAATCCAGCTTTACATCTGTGATATAAAAGCCAACTATTAAATTTCTATAATCTATTTCCCTAGCAACCTGATGTTAATGCATTGTTGGTAACGACTTACGAGGCACCTACGGGGTAAATTAAAACAGTGCTCTTTTAGAGTTTTTAATATTGGTGCCCTAAAACATGCTTGTAGATAATAGTATATTAAAGTACATGTTTTATAAAGCATCATCTTATAGCACGCGTCCATGTTAAAAAACGAGCCGCTTGCGGCGAGTTTTTTAACGGGACAAGTGCTCTAACTGCTTTATAAAACACGTACTTTATACTATTTTTTCTATTTTGTATTTTTTTCAATAAGAAAATACATATTTAAAAAGAAAATCAACCCTTCAAATTTTGTAAATTTGTGTGTCTAAATTCTATGTTGGTAATACTCTAAATTTCTTTTTATCATAGTAGCCTTGACAATAAATAATATTTTCTTTGTGTCATTGTCACGAAATTTGTGGTTTAATATTTCATAGAGTTGTTCATAATTATAATTAAAAAAATATGGAGCATGATAATCTAAGTTTAACTCCCCCTGAGTTAAGGGATATTGCTAATAAAACGATAAATCAACTTTTACCAGAGAAATCCCGAAAACTTTCTTTTCTCATGGATCACAATAACAGGAAACGTCAGACGTCAACAGAATAAAACATTTAAATATAACCAATGCCAACTTTTAAAAAATAAAATTCGGAGTTCGAAATGGATATATTTCGAACTCGCTAGCGCGTTCGAAATATCTATTTTTCGAGACAAAATTAGAAAAAATATCGTACAATACACTTACGGTAGGTGTCTTTACCGCATTAGCGTGATTTACCAAACACGCCTTCGGCTCGTTTTGTTAAACATCACGCACATGCGGGAAAGACGTACCTACCGTACTTGTATTGTAATATACTATTACATAACCCCAAAATAAACTTTACGTGTTTGTGAAAGTGTTGCTTTGTTTAAGTTAAGAGAGCAAAATTTATTGGCTTATTCAATAATATATTAGTATCCTACCTAAGTGTTTTAATGATAAAATATTGTTAATAAACATTTATATAAACAACGCGAGAGTACGTGAGTGGCGTGAGAGGAAATCTACCATGAGAGTGCTATTGTATTTAGGGTGACAAAACCTATGTATTATTAATAGCTTTGTTTCAGGCACTCAGTATTTTATAAAATATTTTAACGTTATGCCCTTTTATCACTAGTAATTTGAGTGCTATCGACCACGAATATCTTATTGACGCACCCTCTAGAAATACCTGCAAAACTAATGAAATAAATGAAACGGTAACGCCACTGGATTTTGGCTGACGTATACTGGTATACCAATATTTAAACTTTAATATTTACATTAAAATATCGACTAGTTTGCAAAAATTAAGCTTGCTCAGGCTTCATGATTTTCATTGTTCAAAATAATATTTTGACCTCTAACAAAATTATACATTATAACTTTTTTGGCTTAAGTTTTAAGTTGATGTATTTATATTGTTTTAGCTTCTAAAAAACTTTAAAGACACCTACTCATCATAATATGTTCAATGGAGTGATGTAGGCAATTTCAAAATAGTAAGAAGATTACAGAAATATTTTGAAATATGACAAGTTAAAGCATTGTGTAAACTAAACTAAGGGAATACGAAAACTAAATTAAAGTATTTTTATTGAATTTCAGGACGATAAATACCGTGTTATTATGCTAACATATCTTATTAATCCCTTTCAGCTTGTGGATTATAATAATAATGTGTCGAAGCTCCAGCCTATCAAGCGCGGGGTCGGTTTTGGGGCCAGCATGTCCTAGTGAGCAATTTTATAACAGCGTTGTTCCTACAATTAACGCTAACTTCATTATTAAAGAAGACTCTTGTCACCGTCCAAATATAAGAAGTCCGCTCACTTGCTCTTGCCGCTGTAAATTTCTCCCCTGCCGACGCCCTACCCCGCGCCCAGCGAGTCAACGCTCAAGCGGCGTATGGCTGGGTATTAGTTTTTGCAAGTGCATACTTTAATCCACAGCGCTCTCCGCGAAGAGTTTTCGTATGCTGCCACGTTATAATTAGTATAATATTAGCTTACTTATGATGGAGGCGAATCACCTTGAGAGTTTTTCTTATTGTTGTGCTGATAATTGTTTTTCGTTATTTCGGTGCCCTAAAGATCCAATAAGGTAAGTAAAAAGGATTGTTTACTTCCTTTGAGTAAGATGCAAAGTAGATTTAGTGGGACATATTACACACCATGCCGACGTTTCGTTAATTTATTTTAACTATGAATTTTCATGTATGTATTGATTATGCTGTCAAACAGGTATATTAAAATAATAGTAATTTACGTAACAAAGTTCCGAAAGTAATATTTTACGGGATGAGTAGGAACTCCAGGGCGAGCCGTAGGCGAGTCCTGAAATCCTGCGAGTTCACTTTTGGATCGTGTTACGTACAATATTTTTTCTGTAGTTGTTTTGTATGTTAAAAAAATATATAATACGTGACAAGCGCTGTCATAATATAGTGCAATGTTCATGTTATTGTCAAAGCCGTTTACATAGAAACCCAAAATCGTCCCGAAAGTAACAATAGTAGACCCGAAAGTAAACAAATCGTATCGAAAGTGAAAAAAATCGTTCCTAAAGTAGCTACTTTCGGTACGATTTGTGTTAAGTATTTATTACCACAACTCCCTCGTATAAAAATATTCAAGCGGCCAAGCCACCGTTCCTACTGAATGACTCACGTATCTCCCTCGTAGGCGGTTCTCGGTGCGATTCGAGGTCACCGCCGGCGTTTTCAATACTTCAAAGAAGTGATCGGACTTCTTATATTTGGACGGTGCTCTTGTTATGATTTACCCTCTATCACACATCCGACTATTCGTAATAAATAAAAAGCATTTTCAAAAACTTTCTATAATTGTATTCTTTAAACTAAAGCTATTAGTGTTGGGATGTTGATATTTTCTGCCAATAAAGCCCAGTAATTTGTTTTTATACAAAAAGTATATAAATATGGATAAAATTTTAGTAATTATCATTGTAAGAAAGCACAGTAAAATACATACATTTATTATTGTGGATTCATTAAAAGTAAAACACGACACAGCAATATTTTCAAATTATCTGGGGCGTTCTTTCACTGGAAATTGGACTTTAACCGCCACAAGACGAACCGAGCGCTAAGGCCTCAGAGTATAAGTATAGTGCATGTTTGTAACTTGGAATAAATTCGGGTTAGTTCAGTATTAATTTTTTTTGGAACAATGCTCGGGCACGGGTTTTGATATTTTAAGGTGCGGCCTTTTTTATTTAAATAATATTGATACATTGTGTCATAAATTAGAGGTATGACGTCATCAAGAATCTTTTTAAATGACAACCCTAGTCTTTATTTAGTATTTTTAAACAGCATATTAATCTACACATAATTAAAGAAGAAATAGTCCATACTTTCAGTGAAGGCAAAATGATGTAAATGAGACAATGCAATCTTCCTTCACAGTTTATACTATGAAGGAAGACTGCACACCACATATAATTGCCAAATTTCAAATTTGTATTCCTTGTCATTTAAAAGATAGGAAACAAAAGTTCATTTTATTTACTTTAAACTAAAAAGAAATATTCAATGAAAAAGGTAGTATCGCCCTTTTTTGTTGACAAATCTTGCTTTTCAAGTAGGGAAATTAATAATACCTAGATAAAAATATTAACACATTTTTTAAAGAAATACTAAACTTATCTATTTTTATAAATTAAGTCTATCCTACGTTCTTTTCGGTTCGCAAATCTAATAATTACTTTGTGATTGAAATTGTCTATGTCGGAGATAAACTTTTTTTCATTAGATAGCATGGAAAGAGCTGTTAAACGATCTTCGGTCATTAAATTGAACCAAAAAGTAAGCAGGTTGTTACATTCGGTTATATCAAAAGTTATGGAGAAGGCTATCAACGAAAAATTACTAAAATACCTGGAAGGCTTCAACATTATTAGTGACCGCCAATATGGATTCCGTAAGTCTAGATCAACAGGAGACCTTCTCGCTTATGTTACTCATGTTTGGAACAACGCAATAGAACACCATGGGGAGTCCCGGGCAGTAGCACTGGACATTTCCAAGGCTTTTGACCGAGTATGGCATGAGGGGCTCCTAACTAAAGTGAGAGCATACGGAATGCCGGTTCAATTTTGTTCATGGCTGTCGAGCTTTCTTAAAGACCGTTCTCTGCGAGTGGCGATGGACGGATTTCTTTCAGACACATTTAACATCAACGCCGGAGTCCCTCAAGGTTCTATATTATCGCCCACCCTTTTCTTACTATACATTAACGATCTTTTGGAAAAAACTAAAAATCCTATATATAGTTTCGCTGATGACAGCACACTTGTTTCATCTTTTACTTTGGATGCTCGGACATCGGCTGCTAATGCACATCTCTATAGGCAGCAAGAGGTCTCACATCTCAACAAAGACCTGGAAGAAATTCTGTCTTGGGGTGACAGTAACCAAGTAGAATTTAACTCTAAAAAGACCCAGGCGGCAGTCCTTTCTAAAAAGGTTAATGTTGAAGAACCGGATATAGTTATGGCGGGACACTCAATTCCCTTGGCTTTATCAATTCATTTATTGGGCGTTAATTTGGATAGTCATATGTCTTGGCATAGCCACGTTGCGGCCATTGCTAAGGCAGCCTCACAGAAGCTTGGAGTACTTTTCCGAACAAAGAACCTCTATCCACCCCAACAACTTTTGATGCTCTATAAAGCCCAAATTCGATCATCACTGGAGTACTGTTCGCATATTTGGGGCTCTGCTCCTAAACATACCCTGAGATTGCTAGATTCCATTCAAAGAAGAGCCATTCGCTTGATCGGTGACCATAGTGTGACAAACAACCTGGAAAGCCTTGAACATCGAAGGCAGGTTGGCGACTTGAGTCTATTTTACAAATATTTTCATGGCAAGTGTTCAACTGAGGTTGCCCGCTTGATACCACCCAGAGCGGTGCATGGTAGAAATACACGACGAGCCACTGCAGCCCACCAGTACGTGGTTCAGCTTAGTGTCCTTCGAACGACACTGTTTCAAAATTCTTTCATCTGCAGAACGTCATCACTCTGTAACGACCTCCCTGAGATCGTGTTCCCCAACGAGTATAATCTCCAAAGATTCAAGACCAACGTGAATCGTTTCCTGCGCACACGCACCGCTCCTAGAGCGCAATACAGGATTTATCCTGTAGTGCTGTGCCTTATCATAAAAAAAATCCACAAATTCATTCATTTTTTAAATAAATGTCTCTATTAAATTTACGTGTATAGCTCTTTCCTCTACTTATACTAGATTTTTCAATAATAATATCTGGTAATGGTCTACCTTTTGCTTTTAATTCTCTTAAATCTTTTCTTCGTGTGAATATTTAAAAAATCTCTTCACATTAATTAAATTGAAGACCACTTCCATAGTACACTACACAGTTAATAATTGTCACAGCAATACACAAAAACCACCTCCGCACTCAATTATTATTGTTTTTAAGTTCAACTCGCCGAATAAAAATTCGTTCAATACTATTCAATACCGTATCCCGCGAACCGCACTGCGCTGGACTAAATTCAGCGAACTCTCCAGTTAAAACACGGCTTTATTTTAGACCGTTAAGGGTTTCGTTCCTTACTTTATGTACACGCTGTATAAAATTTCGTTTAAAAATATTAATTCCTGAAGTTTCTTGTAAGTTGATGAATAATCGATTTTGTAAAATTATCTTGTATATTAATGAAAATTAATTCTTGTAAATTTCCCATAAATTCTAAATTAAAGATAAGGTTATTAAGTGGGAATAATTAGTGGTTGATGTGGTGCTATTATTGCTAATCAACTAAGATTCTCTATATTATGTACTAATGTTTTTAGAGCGAGCCATAAATGATTTGGACTGTTATAGGGTTTTTATATGTCTTGTTTTAAATTAAAATAATAATTCTTGGTTAGTTTTAAAATAATTTGATTATAAATTTTATGGATTTAAACTAAATTGTTTTATTTTAAGCAATTAGTCGAAGATAAGTATTACTCATCACAGTGATTCTGTCTTATAGTTATCTTATATCTTTACGTATTATCTTAGTATGGTATTACTGATCACAGTAATTCTATCATATACAGGGTTCCCCATAATAGACAACCCATTTTATATTATTAATAAAATCCCTACGAGATAACTAAATAGGTTGTTCTCTGTGGGATTATCTTCTGTAGTCTTTGGGATTTAAGTAAATTATTAATCAAGTAGGCGCCTGTCACAAATAAATTTTAAATTAATAATTTCGTGGAACGTCATTTTTCTAAGAGGAGTTTGTTAGTTTTCATCAATAATTATTTAATTTTTTTGCTTTGAGACATAATTTCAACATCCGTTTGAACTCATGGATCACTCAGTCCAACAACGTGTGTTTTGTCTAGAAACTTACATAAGAAGCAATTCGATAGAAGAAATTAGGCGTGCATTCCGGCGTCAGTTTAATAACAACAATAGGGGTCACGCGCCAAATCGTAAAACTGTTAAGTTATGGGTTCGTCATTGGCGTGAAAATGGTTCTGCACAAAATTTGAAGAAGCCTGGACGTCGAAGAACAGTTCGTACACCAGAAAATATTGAACGAGCTAGAATTGCGTTTACGAGAAGTCCTGAAAGGTCTGTTAATCGACAAACCCTTATCCTAGGAATATCGAAGGGAAGCTTAGATCGAATTCTTCAAAGGGATTTAAAATTTCATTCCTATAAATACCAAATGGCACAGCACCTTAGCAATCAAGATAAAGAAGCAAGGTTAGCATTTTGTCAAGAATTTTTGGATTTACATCAAGGAGCAATTCACAGTCTCCTAATGACCGACGAAGCAAATTTTTATTTGAACGGCATGGTCAATAAACAGAATTTTAGATACTGGTCAAATGACAATCCTCGTGAAATCTTTACACAGAACCTCCATAATCCAAAAGTTGTTGTGTGGTGTGGAGTAGGATCTTTTGGTATTATTGGCCCTAATTTTTTTGAGGATGAAAATAACCGCGCTGTAACAGTAACATCCGAGCGCTGCGTTAATATGCTAGAGACATTTCTCATTCCAGAATAAAATAGACGAGGATTACTAAACAATGCCCTACTATTCCAACAAGATGGGGCAACAGCTCATATCGCCAGAAACTCAATGAGGGTCCTGCGAGAAATGTTTAATGGCCGACTCATTTCTCGATTCGGAGATTTGCCTTGGCCTTCAAGGTCCCCCGACTTAACGGCACCCGATTTTTTCCTGTGGGGATATTTAAAAGCCAAAGTGTTTGAAAGTCGTCCAGGTACAATCGAGGAACTGAAAGTCAAAATTCGTGAAGAAGTTGAAGGAATAGACGAAGTGTTGCTACGCCGTGTAATGAACCACTTTTTATCTAATATTGAAAAATGTGTTGAAATTGGTGGAGGTCATTTAGAAGACGTGATTTTTAAAAGTTAGAATTAGATTAGCCAAATATTTATAAGTTATCATAAATCCCAAAGAGTTAGCTGTAATTTAGTAAAATAAAAAGTTTGTTTTGTTAACTAAAAAAAATTTAATTCAAATATTAAAATGGGTAGTCTATTATGGGGAACCCTGTAGTTATCTTATATATTACCTATAACCTTATCTTTATTTTTATTTTCTCCTGGTCCCATCCGTGGATCTGGCGCTCATATAAATTAAAAAAAAAATCTGAACCACAGAACACAGAAACAAAGTTCTCTGAATTTACTCCCAATTGTCGCCACAAAATTTCAAATCTGTGCAGCTTAAAGGGCAAGGCATATTTTAACATCTTATAGCCTTACAAGGGATCAGTCACAAAAACAATTAGCTTAAAGTAAGTGTTACAATGTAAGGCGTCATATTTTACATATCGTATTTTCTAATGTAATTGAGCACATTTATGTAATAAAAAAGATGTGCAAGTAGCGTAGTTAAAAAATAACAACGCTGTTACCTACCAACAAGTTTATTATTGCAATTCCATTTCTAAAAATTTACATCCAATTTGAATCAGCATAAAGCAGCTCTTAAGTTTATTAGGCAAAGTGACTAATCTGTGTAGTGGTCAGAGAATTTGTTTTACTCAATAGTGTTTTGCGAGTCCACACTATACGATTTTCCGTTGTTGCGTCCATTGTTTTCAAAACTTTGATGTCCCCCAAAACAATTGCATGACAAATAAACTCGCTTTGTTAACTGAACTGCAATTGTAGAGTGAAAATTTATTTGCGGTTTAACCATATAGGAAGCGTCGTATATTTAGTGGCTTGTGGGTGAAAAAGAGACAAATTGTGCCAGATCGAATAAATAAAACGATGGATTTAAAAAATCTTTTTTTCTCGGTCCTACATATAAAAATTGTTATTATAATTACACTCACCGGCATAAAATTCGGGACAACCAAAATTTAGATCAAATATATATTATGATAATTTTTTCTTCCTTAGTCCGATTTCAATCTTTTTTGTTTTTAATGTATATAATTGTTTCGGTTTTAATTAATTTCATTCAATTATCAAAAATATAGTTTACATGCTGAAATATACAGGAAAATAAAAAAGTATATTTTTCTCTTAAGTTTGTTACACTCTGTAGAGTAATTTTGCAATGTAAACTACACTGGACATGCTTTTCTGCAAAGTTTGATTAATTTTTAACATTTTGCTGTTTTATTCTTCTCGGTATCGTTATCGGTTTTAGACTTGGTTTAAGAGATATGAATTTTTGAAATAAACATTACACTTTTTGATCAAGTCTATTTTTAATTGAAACATAAAAGTAGGAGATTTAAAAGTTAGTATCTCGTATTACCTCCTCTAGCTCTTATAACAGCTGCTAAACGTTGATTTATTGCACTAATTAGGTTTTGGATATCCTCTTGTGGAATAGCACCCCATTCTTCTTCCAGAGCATTTCGGAGCTGTTGGAGAGTGAATAACTGTCCTCGGCGTTTCCTGAATCGTCTACCTAACATGTCTCGTACATGTTCTATCGGATTAATATCAGGACTACGAGAGGGCCAGCGCATACCGTTTATTCCAACCTCTTCTAAATATTGGGCCACTATTCTGGCAGTATGTGAACGGGCATTCTCATGCATGAAAACGAATTCGTTACCGATGAATTGTGCAAAAACAACAACATGTTCTTCCAGAATTTCTTCAATGTACCTTTGGGCAGTAACAGTTCATCTGTCAAAAAAAAAACAAGTTCTGATCGAGCGTCAAATAAAATACCGCCCCACACCATAATGGATCCACCACCAAAGCTAACCCTTTTGCTAAAATTACGTTGGGCGAATCTCTCCCCTTGTCATCTCAATACTCTTTCTCGTCTGTCAGAAGACCTCAGGCAATATCTGGACTCGTCTGAAAATAGCACTCGCCTTCACTTTTGTAGGTTCCAGTTAATGTGTTCTTGCGAAAAAAGGAGTCTATTAACTCGATGTTGTCTGAGGAGCTCTGGTCCAGTTGCCGGTCTTTTGGTCTGTAAATTGACTTCATTAAGTCTTCTTCTTACTGGTATTTCATTGACAGCAACTTGACGAACTCTTTGGAGTTCATTTCTTATCACTACTTCACTGGTATGCCGATCTCTTAAAACTGAGACTCTAATGAAGCGATCATCATTGTAACCCAGATGTTCCACCGGTCAAAGGGAGTGTATTTTAGTACACACCAAACTAAAAGATACAAACGTGTCAATGACAACTAAATGTACCACAGCCTTCGACAGGAAAATTTAATTAGGGTGTTTCGAATTGCGGCACTGCTCCTGGCCTGGCGTATCACACGGGACCTGCGGACGAGGTCATAAGCAGTAGTTTCGCCCTCCCCTGTGCTGCGTCGATGTGCAGACTAAATCAGGGGTCAGACAGCCACTCCCACAATATAACTCTGCCCGCAAATCTGCCTTCAGCAGAACGAACATTCCAACAAAAGACGGCAAAGCGCCACCCAGGGGCACCCGCTGCCTCTCAGCCTCTTATATAACAGAAAAAAAGAAGGCTGTATATAAGTAGGTCAAAATTGGTAAATATAAAGTAGCTAACATTAAGCTATTAGTTGCCACAAGTAAAACCTAGCATATCCGCCACTTCTCTATAGGAATAACCAACATCATGAAGAGCAACGGCTCTAGCTGAATCTTCGGTCGACAAAGGCATCGTGAAATAAAAAATAAATTCGGAATACACTCACGAAACGTTTTAAATGCTCGAAATGTCTGATAAAACTGTTTGATAAATGCAGAATACGTTTCCAAGGAAACCTAAACATTCTAAAAAAATCAACAGTGTTTTCAATAATTGTTGCAAGAAGTTTACTTCAAAAATTCATATATCTTAAACCGATGACGATACCGAGAAGAATAAAACAGCAAAATGTTAAAGGTGAATCAAACTCTGCAGAAAAGCGTATCCAGTGTAGTTTACATTGCAAAATTGCTCTACAGAGTGTTACAAACTTAAGAGAAAAAATATTATTTTTTTATTTTCGTGTATATTTCAACATGTAACCTGTATTTTTGAAAATTGAATAAAGTTAATTATAACCGGAACAATTATCTACATTTTGAAAAAAAAAAGATTAAAATCGGACTATGGAAGAAAAAGTTATCATACATTAAAATTGAACTAAACTTTGACTGTCTTGAATTTTATGTCGGTGAGTGTATTATAGGTACCTGATGACTCAGGAAGTTATTCAATCCACGACCAAATCAACCTATAAAACACTTTTTAATTAATACCTATACATATGGTCAATACTTTAGGTTGATTAACACGAGAATTAAAAAAAAAAGGCTTTCTGTTATAAGACGAGAAAAGGAACAAAAACATACCTGAAAAAAGATGTCCATATTTTTCGAAGAGACCTAAATCTAATATTCAACAAAAGATAAACGCAAGTCTTGTGCTTACTCAATGTATCAGTACAGAATTACACGATTCACCATTAGGCCTCAAACACCAAAAAAACAAGAAATAATAAATAAATTACGGCTATACATTAAAACATAATCACCTTTTTGTGTCATAAAATATTTAAGATATTTTAAAAAATCACATTATTTTAAAGAGCTTACCTTTTTTTAGTATCGTTAAACCTCCAAGTTAAAAACAGAGTTTATGGACCTTTAAATTGAGGTATCACTTGAGCCCTGATCCCATTTTAAATTTTAGAGGTGTAGCTATCCCCGTTAGTGGGTTGAAGTTACAGGTTTGAAAATATTAGCATCCCCCTTAAAACGAAATTAACGCGTTAGATATTAAAAATTAGGGTTGTTTCGTTTTCATTGGAGAACCCTTTATTGATGACTGCCTAAAGAAACAGAACGCGATCTCTGTCTCTGTTGCCTGTATATTATTCTTCTCTTACCTACTTCTTGTGATATTTCAGATTATGACCTCGTGTTCAATTTTGTTTTGATGTATTTATAGGTGCAGGCTTAATTATTTAATCTATACGATCTTTTTAATTAAATTTTACGGTCTCTAAAATATTTAAGCTTGCGAACTAAACAATTCACATAACTGCAGTTTTTTGTTCAATCCAAATAAACTAAACTTTGTATTTATTTTAACAGCATCTTGGTTGTGTACAAAGAAAATTATAGGTGTCTAAGAAAAAACACGTTTCTAAAACGTGTCAGAAACGTTTACGATTTGTTTCAGTAGTTTATCAAGATATTGCGAAACAGTTTCGAAACAAGTTTCAATATTTTTGAGTTCCCGTCGATAATGGAAAACATGAGACAAAGTTTGCAGGTCTGAACATGTTTTCAGAACAAATGGGAGATAATTGCTTCTTTTGTTGAAACTTATTGAAAACTTTCATGCTTTGTCGTGTTGGTGGGATATACTAACGAAAGAGATAAAAGCAGAAGAAAGATGACTGATTCTTATATGTCTCTTGCTAAAGAATTTAATGTTACTGCTACTGAACCAGCGTTTTGTTTTCTTTTTAACCTCACAATTTAAATAAATGTAACCCGCGCACAAGTTCCAGCCGCGGCCAGTGCAACGTTACCGCTCGACATTCCTTCATATGGACGTGTGGGTAGGAAACATTATCTCCAAGTTGTTTCAAAAAGTTTCCCATATGTTTATATAATTTGTTTATAAACAGTCTATAAACGGTTTCCATATTTTGTTTCTATGTCTGTACTAGACATAATAGACTTTAATACGGGCGTCCCTCAAGGAAGTGTCTTGCGACCCCTTCTATTTTCCCTTTACACTACGAATTTTTCGCATTATCTTAGACACTGTCTTTCGCACCAATATGCAGATGACATGTAAATCTATTTCTCCTTTTCATCTAATGTTATTGTATTGGCATGCCAACAAATTTTTAGATTTAAGTGGTATAAGTCAAATTTCTGAAGCACATGAACTAATGCTTAATAACAATAAATCGAAAATGCTTATTTTTTGAAGAAATAGAGAAAAAATTACCATTAACAACAACCTGACTATTGTACCTAACGGTTTACGTTTAGTACCCCCAGAGTATTGCAAAAGCTTGGGTATTATATTAAGTACAAATCTACGCGTCAGTTAGCACACTATCTTTTTCACACAAAAAGCTTGCGCTAAGCTTAAACTCTACAGGTACAAGGATATTTTGAGGCCAACTGATTATCTTGTCCTTTTTCATTTGGCATTTGACAGATTTTATCTGTCAACCTGAACCTCGCCTTTTTGTACATTATTAAGTATATATTAACAACTAATTGTTATAATATGTAAAATGTTATAAATGTACAAATAAAGACCTTTATTATTATTATTATTATTATTATTATTATTATATGGTGACGTCTTGTACTGGCCAGCCCTGACCGTCAAAGACAAGAATAGCTTACAAGGGGTGCAATACTCTTGTCTTAGATACAGTCTTGGGCTGCGTCATATTGGTCACATTACACCCGCTTTTCTGAACTCTATTTGATTGTACCTTCAGAATAGATTCTTAATTCACTTAGCATAGTTGGTCTTCAGAATATCTACGGATCAGACATCCAAATATCTGTATAATAAATTGATTAAGGGGAGTAACGTTTACTCCAAAGCATAAAGCTGCAATATTCCAACGAACTTTTACGTACAATGCAGTCAAAACGTGTAACTCACTGCCCATCGACCCCAAGTCTTGCGTATCTGTTGACGGGGTACGAAGGAAGCTTAGAAAGGATATAACCGAATAAAGAAGCCAGCTCATTTTATTGTCAAATAATTACCTACTCACAATATTGTGCTACACTAATTATCCTTCATTTCTATTCTTGTATGATTAGGTATAATTTTAGTGTATATTTATATCACAGAAGTGTGAATAGCTGTACTAGACCTCACTACCAAGATATAATATTTTATTCTGTATCTATTTTTTTCAATTAAATAAAGACCTGTTTATTTTTTATTTTATTTAAATAAGAAAAATTTTTAGCATTTTGAAAAAAAAATAGTTTTCGGTTTATATGGATTAAAGGGCTATTCAAATCGATTTAAATGATTGAAAAACAAGTCGATTTATGGAAGATTTGAAATGATTTAATTTGATTTAACAACTGCATGTACACAGATTTAATGAAGTAGTTAGCAGCCCCTCGTCAATTGTAGTAAAAACAATTAATGTTTTTCAAGTCTTTCATCTTTTGGTGATTTGTCGATTTAATAAATAGTACGCCCGTGGATATGAAGGCTTTCATGCAAAAAGAGTGTGAAAAAAGTCTAAAATGTGTCATTCTGTGTTAATAAATCGAGTAATTAGACCTTCACGTCGCTCGTGAAAAATTTTGCCCAACAAATTTGTAAAAAGACGATTCAACGCCATTATAGGGTTAAAAGAATTTATTAAAAAGACTAATGTTCTGACGTGGCAAAGGGCCTAAAAACATTATGCCGCTTTTATATATTTTTTATTAATAGCGTGTAAAAATGAGAAGAAATTTAGTACCCTTAAATAATTATAGCTTTTTTAAATGACTGTCGTATTTTTTTAGTGCACAGTCATTGCAAATATATTTATTATATTTTTTATTTGCCTAAAAATCTCGTAAAAACTTATTACCATTTTTTTGTGTAACATTCACGAATAATTCCCTCATGTTTAAAAAGAATCCCATAAGAGGTGTGGCACAGCTTCCTTTACTTCCAAGCTATGAAGGACAAAGTCTGGCAGCGTTGCAGTGACGCATACGTTGTTTGTTATTTTCCCGAGTTTTAGTTATCAATGTTATCATTATAGGAAAATCTTAAGGTTAGTTCCAATGTTTGTTTAACTGGCAAAATGATTTTATTTGCGTACGGTAAGGTTTAAAAAGGGACGATTGAACTACCCCAATATATTTAAAAAAATGATTTGAAGGTAAACTAGCTAAAGAAATTTGTGACTTGGCTTGATATATGGCATAACGATCCAGAGGGGGCGAGTTTAACTAGGGACACTTATGATGCTATTAAACGTAGTAGGTACCAGTACCACAGTTCTAATAGAAATTATAGAATACTCATTTATCCATTTTGAAATAAAATACATTTTAGCTGGTAAATTTCAAACAGATACCCTTGAAAAAATATTTGGCCGATATAGGAACCTTTCTGGTTGTAACTGTCATGTATCATTTAAACAGATCCTCGAATCAGAAAAAAAAAATTAGACTTCAAAGTATTATAAAGTCAGGGTTAAAAAATTTTACAGTGTTAAAATCAAATACTTTGTTAAGCATGATATTGAAAGTACAGAAATATTAGAGGTTCCTTACATATTTCAATCCGATTATCTTAAGGATTACCAGTTGGATGAGTCTGTTTAAATGTATAGGTATATGTATTATATAGCCCATTCTATCTACAAAAATAGGAAATTAAAATGTATGGATTGCAAAAACCTTATTATAAATAAAACAATGCAGTCTTCCTCCACAGTTTAATAATGAAACTGTGGAGGAATATTGCATTGTTTTATTTATATTACATTGACTTCACTGAAAGTATGGACTATTTTTTCAACTTTAAAAACCTTATTGTTCGAGTCGTAGGTTTAAATGTGGGGTATGAATATTTTGATTCTTTGCAAAGGGGGGGTTTATGTCTTGCTATCAATGAAGTAAATATTATGTACTTTCGTATATTTGCAGCTTTTCAGTTTATTATAACTACTAAAGAACTGAAGCTTTCTTTTAGCTAAACTAGGTATGGCTAGTTTAGAAAGTGGCAGCTTTCTGATACCGCTTAATGAGACATGTCCCTGTGGAGAAAGCTATCGAAAAATGTTTTATAAAGTATATAGCACTTACTCTTAGCAATATATTACTAAACAATTACACAAAAAACAGAAATGACCTTCAACACCAAAATACATCATCAAAAAAAAGAAAGCTTTCCACTTTAAAATAGGTTTTAAAATCACTAATTTTTTTAAGTTAATTTAAATTTTCTATTATTATAATATATTTATATTATATTATTATATTCTTGTTACTTATTAGACATATCTATACTGAAGTAAAATGCAAAAAGTTCAATAAATAATTTGAAATAAACCGTAATTTTTATCGCCTAAACGGGCGAATCTGCACGGAAGTTGCGTTAGTTACTTATTAAAAATCGGTCTACCTCTGACAGGATTTGCGATGTTGCCTTTCTTACTTCACGGCTTGGAAATGTAGGGAGCTATGGGTGTGGCCTTTCGAAAGAATTATAGTGAATATTCGACTCACGTATAAAAAATCCCATAAGGACAGTAGTATTTTCGAAAACTTACAGCGAATATACAAAATCGAAAACACCAAAACGAAAATACCACTTGTCAGTGTCACTTTGTTGACAAATTTCTATTTATTATTTCAAAGTTGACAAAATGAATGTTTTTGGATTCGTGAAATATTCCTTTAAATACCATGCGTGCTTTAAAACTAACCGGATAATTTTTCACTTATACGTGTTTTCTTTACAAATTTCACTCGTCCTTCGGACGTAAAAAAGTATCGGTAATTTTAAAGCACTCGTGTTATTACACCCGAAAATCTCATACCTGTTGTTTCAAGTCAATCAGATGCCCAGATTTTGACAGCCTGCTATGACGACGACCTGAATTTTCGAAAAAATTTTCGGTCACGTGACCTAGCTGCAAAATTAATAAGTGATAATTTCCCTTGCTTGACAGCTGTCAGGTGCAGATGCCAGAATTACAGAAGCGTAGATTATTTTTGACAAATATTTATTTTCAATTTAAAAATAAGTACATGTTATTTATTATTGAAAACATCAATTATTATTTGCAAGTATTTTTAAAATTCATTTTCCTTTTATTTTTTCGTCAATGGCGAATAAAGTAAAGAGCTGTGGGTTTCTTTACAAAATGTCCATAGTAATACTTCGATATGATTTTGTTCTTCTCAACACTAGATTCATAGATGAAATATGGTGTAATTTCACGAAGAATATTGCTCATACCTTTGAATAGATCTTCTTGTTCGGGATTTAAGACGAAATTGTTCACCAAATACGTTAAATATTTTATATCTTTATGATAATTTTGAATATGCTCAGATTGCGTACAAAAGGAACAAAGATTGTACGATTTTCCATTCGTTTTTTGATGTTTTCTTTGCGACTCTAATTATTATATGGCGAATAACGTGAAACGTCATTCCACCAAAGCGCTGCAGTCACAGCCAACTTCACAGATTTTATGTTACCGCGTAAAATTGTCATTGATTTTGCATGAGTAATTATTAATTTTCCTTTCTCTCTAGTAGTACAAAATTATTTATAGTATGAAGAAATGTATTTATTTAAGACTCTGATTCCTACTTTTTTTTACCAGGGCAAAGGGAAAGTAAAAAAAATAAATAAAACTATTTAAAATGCAATATAGGTATAGGTAGGTTTATCAATAAAGGAGGTACCTACTTATAATACCTATCGTCCAATATAACACAGACCAACATTTTTTCCCTATCCTTTAGTACTATAATATTGTGTGATTTTAATAGAATATAATCAACTTAATTCAAAGATTCAAATCTTATTGTACTAGAGTATAAGGAAATGAAAAAAATATGATAAATAATCGTATAGCCACAATATAACACAGATTTACATTTTTTACCTATCCTCTAGTACTATAATATTGTGTGATTTGATTAGTATATAATCAACTTGATTCAAAGATTGAAACCTTATTTTATTTTACACCTCTCCTTTTTAACCAATAAGATACCTTAATGTTGACTAGTTACCATGGCAACAAAAAAAATTTCCGGAAATTTTTTCGAGGCGCCACGATCATATTATATTGTATATCAAAATATCTTATGATATTTGTTTTACACGTAGACTTTAAAATACTGGTTTTAGAGATGTCCTTTAATATATTAAAATTAAAAGCCGACCGTTCGTTTTAATTTTGCTAATCCGCTCAATCATTCTTTATAATTTATAAGAATAAGATATTTGAATTATTTGCTGATTTATTAAATACAAGCCTTAAAAAGATAAGACAAGGCTTTCAATAAGAAAAGGTCCCAACAGGTGTTTTTAAGTTTAATTATAATGATATTTCATTCAAAAATGTGCAATTAAAATAGAAAGTTTGCCTCTGGACATCTTAAACAAACCTAGTCGTATTCTTTTGATCACTATAGATCGATTCTGGACTTTGTTCAAAAGTGATTTTAACTTAACCAGCGACAAAGCAGGATCACTTAAATCTATTCAGGTTCATTTAAATGTTCTGCTGTTGAACCTGGAGAGGTTACAATTTTAATTTTCGATATTTTTTTAGAAACAATGTCCTATTAATATTTGGCCTTAATTCACTTAACTGGTTTTAAAATCGAAGCGATCCAATTCAAGTTTTCAATAGAATACGGCCATTTCCATTTTCGCTGTACATAATTGTTCTATTTTCAGTTTTGAACATAATTAAAGCAAGCCTGTGAAGTTTCCAGACCGTGAAATGGATAAGCTTAACCCAATTTGTGTTATTATTACCGTCTAAGGTTAATGTCCCATTGGTCGGCAGGCTAAGCTAGAAGTTTCTCATTATTTTATTAAAGTTACAAAGTTACTGATTTGATTTTTTTAATACATGAAGGCATGGAAAATGTTTAAGCAATTACTGTCGGATTTATCAAAAGGATGCTAAAATATGCCGGGGCACCGTCATGCATAAACCACATTTCATTTCGTAGTCTAAGCGGCACATCTTTCAGTAAAGTAGGCAGATCTTCTTGAAGAAAATGACGATATCGCTCTCCGTTTAATATTTGTGGAATAAGGAATGTGCCTACTAAATAATCTCCCAGGATTCCTGCCCACTCGTTAAGAGAGAACTGTTCTTGGAATTGTGATACCTGTATCGCATGGGAGGTTTCCTCTGACAACAAATAATTGTTGTGAAAATTGCATTTGCAAATTTGCTTCGTCAGTAAACAGGATTTGATTTTTAAATAAAAAAATTTAAATAAGGCATTAGAGAAACCAACGACAGAAGTTAATACGTAATGGAAAATCACGAGGGAGGAATGCCTGAACTCTTTGAATGTGGTAGGGATATAACAAATTATCAATTAAAATTTTCCAGACTAGAACATGAGAAATGTTTAACGTCAGCGCTATTTTTCTGGTACTTGTTTCCGGCTGTTCTCCTGCCAGATTAATAACTGCTTTCTCGGTTTCTTGGGTTCTTATCGTCCGATGTGCACCCGACTGATGAGTAGCTTTCTGAAACCTTCCTGTTTCCCTCAACCGAGCGTGAATTTTTGAAAACGTTTTTGAAGTAGGAGTTGTGCGGTTTGGATAACGCTCCTGATATAACCGTTTAGCCTCATATGCATTTCTGTTAGTAAGTCCGTATGTAAAATATATGTCTGCATACTCAGCATTCGTAAAGTTTACCATTTTTTAACAAATAATCACAATCATAATAAATAAAACTATTTAATTATGCGTCAAGATAATTTTTGACATGACACAAAATAAACATTTCAATATACTTACTGGCCTACTTGATACCTTTATTTTTAAGTCTTCAAAATTGCTTTACTTTTTAACAAACACATGCATCGGTTAATTTAACTCAAAATATCTCGAAAACGGCTGCATGTAGCGACTTTTGACCAGAATACCATTTTCACTTAAATATGAGAGAGGAATCGATTTTTCTTCTAGAAAATGTGATACATACATACAGGTGGTGCATCCCAAAAGAGCAAGTGGTGACTCCCCTAAAGAGGAAAAGACCTGTAGGTAGCGCCCCCTACAATTAAGGGCCAAACTAAGATCAAATTTGAATTTCTCATATTAAAAAATCCTCAAATATCAGTTTTCGTCCAAATATAGACATTATTTTTTCAAAAATTATTTACGAAAAACAAAAATTAAAATAAATGTTTAACACCCTTTATCTCAAAAACGAAGGGTTTGCGGACCCATGCTTATATAAACTTTTCACCTTATAAAGAACTGAGGAATCGTCCTATAAACTGTCGGACACTTATTAAATAACACGCTGTATATTTATACTCATTAACCTCTTTTTATACGTTATTTACATATCGTTTTAGTATCTTATATAGTTTTCAAAATCAGGGAAATTATACGGTTTCAAACAAACTAATTCGTAATTCCCTAACCTCAAACTCAAGCTGGGCATCAACTTCACACAAGATAGAGACAACTTCACTTCAGTAATAAACACATTGTACTTAACTATTGTTCTACTACTACTTAAGTCGAGCTTTAGATACTTTCCGAATCGAACGATATTTTTAGGTATATAATGGCATACAAGAACGTTTTAAAATTTATATCTTTAGCAAAACCACGTTGATATCTGAGACATTTTTGTTAACTAAGTTGTTTTTGTTAAATTATTGCTAAATAAAGCCCAAAGCATATTTTAAAAGAAAAATAGAAATTACGCATTAAAAAAACTGTTAACTCGAGAACATTTCTTTTCAACTTACCGTATTACCCTATTAAAAATCACAACCCTAATTAGTTCCCTTTGCAAACAAATAGCGTGAACTGTACTTTAAACTAGTTTATACAACTGCACGCAAATTTTTACTTAACTGCTATACGAATTAGCAACGATAAAAAGCGGCCGTTATCCCGAAACAGAACTGGTAATTAGGAAGTCCTTTTGCAGGCGAGAATAATTCTGACAAGAATTAAACTCAAACAGGATATTCGGAGCACTAAAGGACAAAAGAATTTATGAAAGGCGTAAATGCGTTCAGTTAGCAAGCTGTTTTAAAGCAACCCTTATTCATTTTTTAAGAACCTTCTTTTTCCGCCTTGCGTGAAAATCAGGTAGAATGCCTTAATTCCAAGGATTGCGCTTTTATAGTAAATAGCCAATTGAAGAATCCGACGAAATATAATCTTCGGGCGATTAAGATGGAGTTTCGCGCCACTAATCGATTGGCTCGACGCGTCGTCTATTTAATTTGGTTAATCATATGTAACTTGAGAGGGCTGTGTGCGTATGTGCGGTCTTCGTATTTCAAGTTTTTGAGTTTCAACGTGTGCGAAATGTAAAAATTATGTAGGTTAATTAAATGACAATAAATAAAAAAATTATTAGTACGTGTTGTTCCACATATTCTTGCTAGGAGAAAAAAAGGTATAAAGGAACTAGCAAAAAAGTAGAATGCTTCTAGCTCCAGTGCGTCAAGTTTTAAAAGTCGTGTAAGAAAATTTGAAATATTTACTATAAGTAAATGTTTTTTTGGACCAAAATTGATGTAAAACAGATGCAAAAAATGGTAATATTCCAGTTTATCGGCTTATGCGAAAAATGGCGTAAAATGAAAACCGTTTCTTGCAATATGTAGGACGTACTTTCTAAACGACAAATCCGCGAGCGGAAAACCATTTTTTTAATTGGAAATATAAAAAAAATGTGAAAATAGTCGACCGAAAAGCACAGTGAGAGTGACAAGTGAGGTTATGTTTCTCTAGCTGTTAGTCACTCGACAAAATAATTGTAATAATTATAGACT
Organism: Polydrusus tereticollis; assembly: GCA_963920685.1. Taxonomy (NCBI): domain Eukaryota; kingdom Metazoa; phylum Arthropoda; class Insecta; order Coleoptera; family Curculionidae; genus Polydrusus; species Polydrusus tereticollis. The sequence continues at coordinate 1,875,838 of OY987329.1, read as the reverse complement.
TATATTGGTTAAACAGGCGCTAACACGGCATCTAATCCACCTTTTTGGTTCCAATTCGGTATATGCTACATAAATCAACAAGAGTTTTTTATTTTTTTTTCATTTTTGTCACACGCGGCTGCCCTATTTTCACGTTTTTTTTATATTTGCAATTAAAGAAATGGTTTTCCGCTCGCGGATTTGTCGTTTAGAAAGTACGTGCTACATATTGCAAGAAACGCTTTTCATTTTACGCCATTTTTCGCATAAGCCGATAAACTGGAGTGGTACCCAAAAAATAAATACCTACTCATTACCTTGTGACAATCCGATTTTGTCACAAATCAATTATTATAATCTAATACCACATATCACATGTCTGACTTGTATTGTGTCTTTTAAAAATTTATTTTGCCTTTTTAAAACAATGTTTGTTTCCCTGTATATAAGTAAATACGTACCTAAGGTCAACGGCCTCTGTTTTCGTTGTCTTTGACTAAGCAGGGCTACATTATCCACCTATTTTAAATCACATATCTCCCTGGAATACACTATCCGAGACTTATACTAGTATTTCATTATGTATTTTAAATATATTTCCTTGTTTCCAATTTTCGCTTTCACTTGTCAGATTGGCTAATGAATTTTCTAAGTTAATATTCTTCTTCTGAAAGGTGTTAGGGCCATAATACTCAGCAACCGAACTTCAACGACCGTTTTTCGAATGGCAAAGATATTTTGGGATTTAGGTTTTTTTTTAAATACTTTATAATGGATTGCATGGATTACGAACTGATTTCTTATGTAAAACTAAATTTGGGTACATCTGTTTCATTTTCCTTGGCTTGGAATATCTGCAATTGAATGGGCCAGGCTCTAAAGACTTCATTCTATGTTACCGCCAGTGTGTGAACTAACCTTCTCTTTTCGGCTCGAGCGGTAGATCTGGCCGGAAGTGGGTCGCCCCAAATTCGCTTTGTCCCTCTCCACCTCTCTCTGTCGTTTTTTCCCTCTCACATCCTGTTGAAGGACGGCACATTTTTAACTTTAACCTGAAAGTGCACTTAACTTCCAGCGATCGACGAAGCAACAAGCCTACCTAAATCCAGGGCTATTCCAGCCATCTTTCGAGGATTTTGGATTTAGGGGCGTTATTTTCTGTGCTCCTTTAGTTTGCTGGGATCATTTTTGGTTTCCGGGGCAACAGAAAGCCACGAATGTGGGATTTTTTGTCGCAGTTGTTCGCTGTTGAGAGTTAAGTCGGGTCACCAGGACCGAAAGGGGCCGAGTATATGGAACCATATATATATATATACCATCACCGTTGGGACCCCCAATATTAATTTTAAAGACCCTAAATCTCCGAATAAGGTCTTCTCTTCTCGTCTTTCTCTTCTCGTCTTCTTCTTCTTTTCTCCATTCTTTTATTTTCTGTTCTCATCCCCTTATCTTCGTCTTACGGACGTCTTGTTGACGTCCCTTGATGCACCATCGTCTAGAAGTCACCTACAGCTAGCTGTGGTTTTCTCCTATTTTGTTTTGGTTACCTGAGTTGCGAAACACAGCTGAGAGTGAGGCCCCAGCACCATCCTGGAGGTTTCCGTTTTGACCTGGCTGCAAAACGGTGGCGCCCTATTTTAAATCCCCCCGCAATTGAGCTAGGGCATTTGCACGCGGTCCCTCAGCCTCTCACCTCAGCTTAGCTTCACTTTTATTTCCTTTAATTTAATTTAAATGAATTTCCAATTTAAAAGAAAAAGAAATTTTAATTTTATTTAATATTGTATTTTTGATAGCAGCGAAAGACGCGTGGCAACCTACAAGAGGAAACTTAACTTGTAATAATCAAACAAGGCAGACCTATACAGTATTGCATCCAAACTACCCTGAATATACAGAGTTATTTCAACATTCGAAGATCTTGTGCTTATATTGAATATTAATTTGCTGTCCTAATGACCAAGCAGTTTAGCAACTTTACCTGATGAAACGACATTGTTAAAAAACCTTTTGTTCGTGAGCTCACTCTGTGGAAGCGAATTGCATAGAATATTTATTTGGCTTTTCAGTTAGCTAATTGCGCGCTTGAATTGTAATAGAGTACATTAAAACGGCATTGTTAACAATTTAATCTAAGCGATATTATCATGATTTCGGCATAATTTTTTGTGCTCACTGTCACAGGGTTATCATGGGCAATTGAGAGGTCTTGATTTAAAAACAAGCGGTAGCTATTCTATTAGGCCTCTTTAAGTAAGTTTAGAGTATGTGTGCGAATGAGAATAAGTAGTTATGGTTTTTGATATGTTGTAGCAAGCACGAAAGAGCACAAACCGCATATTTTTTTATTATAATATTAAATAATTCATCTCAGTCAGAAATTCCCTGATCGAGAACGACTGGAAATAGTTTCCAGCCAAAACGTTACAATTTGGCTTAGCTAATATTAATGTGTTGACGCCGCCTTTATATGCTTGCGCTAAACATAAATTGTTTACTGTATTTCTCCATTGCTTGGTTCCAAATATGTCTGTTGAAATAAAAGGCTTTTTCTCCCACAAAATATACCTATTTACTTCTAGTATTTCATTTACTCATCTTCACATCCGTTCCGCGTAGCTGCAACTGCTTTTTACTTTAACAACTTAGTATGGTAACTACTTTCTGCATTAAAACAGCTATACATTTTTACATTACTAATATTATATCACTAAACAAACAATAATTCGGGATACACTACTGTATTCTTAAACCTTCGGGAAGTTATCGTATTTACGAACTTGAGACTGCTGTTTACAACAGATAAACAGGACTTGAGTTGGGGTGTAATAATCACATTAGTTACACCTACGCGATACAATACCGCGAATTTTCCAACTATTTCATGGCTTGAATACCATAAAACCAACTAAAACCGCGCAAAGTGCCGCGAGGAGACCGTGTGCTTTCTGCAAGGCGTGATACGGAACTTTACTTAAGTCTGGATATACTAATCGCATTCGGCATAACATCGCGAACTGACCGACTTAATTACTTGGCTTAAGTGCCATAAAAAAAACTTAAAGCTCGCGTAAAACGCGAGAAGGAAACCGCCTGCTTCCCACGAACACTGTTATAGATCTCTCTTGTCCGCCCGAAAAGCTAAAACACGTCAAGTCTAACTTGCGATATATCATCCATCCCTCTCGTACACAGCAAGATTCTGTCATGCTGTTTCAGCCCCTGCTCTCAGTCACGCAGGTTTATTCCGCCTTCAGCGAAGCTAGATGCTTGCTTTACTTCAGCAGATTCTGGGAATTTAGTTGTAGACGGCGTATATTCTAGGAAATTGTTATTGGTTATATGTTTTAGAACTTATCTGTCTTGTCTTGTTTCCATACGGATTTTTTCGCCTCGATGCACTGTAGAAACATTAAAAGATTGCAGACAGCGGCGTTCCCGTACTTTCTCTACTTTGAATTCATACTTGTTTTGTTATTAAATTATGCAACTAGATAACTAAACATTTCCCCAACATAATGCATTGAATAATAATTGAAGACATACATCAGTATTAAAATGTTGGGTCGATCTGATTATGGTTTTATATGCGGCAGCAATTCTAGGTGCGAGATCTCCATTGAAACTTACCGTTTCATCAACCGTGACACCTAAATTCTTATGAGTCGTCAGCCTTTTTGTGTTATTATCAATGATTTAATCACTTTTCAAAATATTTTTCTTTAAAGTAAATGACATGCCTACCCACCTTTTTATATTGAAATAAAATTCATTCAGTTCACACCATTCAATCACTTCCTTCAAATCTTCCTGCAAGTAATCATCCTCAGCAGTCAATACCTCCATAAACATTTTAGTCATCGGCAAATATAGGCGATCTTGGACGATTCACTACCCCAGTTATCCCATTATTCTCATTACAAAAATTAAGTTTAAGCTCTGAGGAACCACAGAATAGACAACTTGCATAAATATTAATATCGAAAAATAACACTAAAAAACATAAGAAACCATGTAACAAAATATACATTTCACACACTAAGGTGATTAGATAATAAATAGATGCTTATTTTCTTGATTTCTGGTTTATTTTTAATAGGATTATTGTATTACCTGCTTTATTATGCCTGAAGAAGGGATTTTAAAGGGCCACAGTCTGATAATTTACCGAATGTAGGTAGATATGTTCCCAGTAGTTACCACGGAAAGTCTTTCACTTGGAGCAAGTTTACCAAGTAAAGGCAGATAAGCATGTGTATCATATTATTGTAAATAGTAGTATGAGTAGTGAAAGTACTCAGTAGTCATAATAAAAAATATTGGTCCGTAAAAATTGGGAACAAAGTAGGTAATGAAGTCAATTATGCGTAATAAAACAAAAACCTTTCTGGACGTTTCAAAAGTAAATGATAATTTACTAAGTCAGTCAGATAATTATTTCTAAGAAGCTCTCCCCATTAAAATGTTGAATACTACCAAGGGCGGATATGAAGCTTATAAATACATTTGTGGTTCCATATTTTTTGAATTTCAAAGCAGGGCTGTTGGTTTGAAAACAAAAATAAAACGGGCCGCAAAATATTATATCTCCCCCGTTTTCGAGGGCGGAAAACAAGACTCTGTCAAAATTAAAGCCACTTTTCTCTAACTACACCTAAGTAAGTACCTTCGAGTGAAGGAAGTCCATTAAACCCACGGAGCTTGAAACAAACCTTCCAAGGACTGCTGCGGGGGAGAAATCTCTTGCGACCAGGCTTCATCACAATTTTTTTTTTGCACTTTTGTATGGATTATTATCAGTTTTTATCTGTGACTTCTTACTATTTGATAGGTGAATACCGAGGTGAACTCCTACAAACCAATATTTATTATAAGTAGGTACTACTACCTACTACTCACTAGATATTATTTATAATAATGAAATACATAAACTAATCTGCCTTTACTCCGCGAACCAAGGGAAAAACTATCTCTGGTTTTTATGTAAGTTGCCACCATAAACATATCTACTTTGGGCACTTTATCAGATTTACCCTTTAAAAAAACCTCTTCAGTCATAATTAAATTCATAAATCAAATATATTTATTTAAAAACAATACAGAAATCATTTGCATAATCGGTAGAAAATGACATTAGTTCTTTTAACAGCGTTCCACAACCTAACAAACTACTACCTACGTTAAGCATCCGTCAGAAACAGAGATATACAGACGAGTACAGAAAAAAAGGCCAACAATATAGAACTGCTGTAACGTTGGTCCTAGCTTTTACTTCATGGTCACGTAACCCGATGTTTTACGGCGGATTCACCAATGCTTACTAAAAGAATCATTGAAATTATGTTTTATTTTGTGCCGTAGAACCGCAAGTCCGTAGATCTACCTCCGTGCACAAAAGCGCTTTTCATTTTAAGGTTATGTTCTCTTAGATATGGTTTATTCTCTGTGACCTCTTTCTGGTTTGACGGAAAACTGTCATCGGTGATCGGTGTCATTCGGTCAAACGTAATTTTGATGTCCCCTCATTATAGGCAAGGGCCTAGCGACACCTAAAGCACCGGTTCATAGACAAGGGAGATGCGCTTATGGTAAGGATAGATAGGCAACTCAACATACTAAATTGGTTCCCTTATAGCGCCATTCGTGTCTGGTTGAAGAACTAAATGTAGCACTATGGGCGAGGGGGGGGGGGGGGGGGTCGGCGCCACGCATGAAAATTTAAATTTTACAACTTTGAATTCAAATTTTCGTGCTTCTAACTCTGATGAAAAAGTTAGAAGCGCGAACCTTTTGAATTAAAGTCAATATATTTTGGGAGATTAAAAGAAAGTTGTAACTACGTTTCTGATATGACGACAAGCTTTATTAATATTAGATATTTACATAAATTAATATAATAACAAGGCAAGTTTTACCTAGGATTGTGCTGTAAAGAATTAACATAGGAACAGCGTTCAGCTTTAAATAGGATCCTCTGCTGCCATGCTCAATTTTTTGGTCATATCCAAAATGTGTGTGATAAACTCTATAAGTTTTTTGAATGCCAATCTGGTCTTTGCCACAGAGTAATGGATTTTGAATAGCATTTACCCAAAGTTTATGCGTCTAAAAATACACGGACATTATACTAAGATCGTAAACTGTCATAACTCTAAGAAAATCAGTATATAAGTAATGTTTATGATTATTCAGGATGAAACGGTGTCCTGTATACATTTTTTTTAGATAGCAACAATATTTTGTATACAGTATAGGCGCAAGGTGCCTTTTTGGCTTTTCACGATGCACCCTTTTTATCACTTCGCTAAAACAACAAACAACTTACCTGGTAGCTTTTTGGAAACCTGTGCATTTTCACACGTTTCCCACTTTGTACTTTACATCCGGGAACCCAACAATAAATCACCATTTTAGCAAAATAAACTTAATAAACTTATACGTCGCGCCGCTTCGTTTAAAAATTTAATTTTAAAATGTCAATGTCACTTGGGTCCGACTCCGGAAGATATTTTTATTATGGATCAGCACATACGTCATATTTTCATCTTTATTGCACCTTAGCTGGTACGATTGAATTCAGAGAGAGAAAGATAGAGAACGTTCCCCACGCTCATTATAAATACATGCTTTGCCGCTACCAACGTTAGGATATGAACAACATTATAAAACAAAATACCTACAATAGCGCCATCATCGTCTGGTTGAAGAACTTAACGAACGGGGAACGATCCTCACCATTTAAGTTATCCTAGCCTGCATCGGTTCCCGTCAGATCACCGAAGTTAAGCGGTGTCGAGCGCGGCTAGTACTTGGATGGGTGACCGCTTGGGAAACACCGCGTGCTCTTGTCTTAGGGAAGAGTGTAAAATGAATCGACATCAAAACCAGCCTATTCACGCCGGACAGGCCGGATGAGATCGGATATCTCGTAGGATGAAGGTGCCGTTTCACACTCCCCAGTCGGTAGAGCGCACGATTAAAAACCGTACGGTCGATGACCGGTTCTAGATGGCCTCAGATACGCCGACGAACCGTAAAAAAGTAAAATAAAAAAAAAATGTCTCCTCAGACCTTTAGCTCTTGTGGGAAATTCGGAAAATCTTTCCCCATCTTTGTGTTTTCCACATCAAAACTTGTTTAGGGCATATATATGGTAAGTTCACAACGTATATTTTCGTGGATTATCGATATTTTTGAAAGGTTTTGCCACATAACCCGAGACTCCATACTTTTTCTTTTAGACCAGAACTATCGAATTAACGTTATTCGTTTAATTCTCAATGTAATAGTCGCGATCTCGTGGCACGTGACGTCACGCTGCGTCTCAAATTATAAGCTGGCGCGTGGAACATTATTAATCGATAATAAATTAATTAATGATATTACAGGCGTCATATTTCGCATATCGTATTTTTTAATGTAATTGAGCATATTTATACATTAAAAAAATATGCTCCCTATCAATCTTATATAAGTTTGATTTAGCTTCTCTGATCTGCACATATTACATAACATTCAAAGAAATAGTCCGCCATTCTCAAAGAGACCTGATTTAAATATAATAAATAAAGACACACTAAGTCTCGGTCTCAGTCACTTGTAACTGAGACCGAGACTTAGTGTGTCTTTATTTATTATATTACATAACATTAATGTTTGCGCTACATCTTGATAACTTAGCAGTAATAAAGCAAACAAAAATTCAATTACCATCATCCATGACAAGACAGCTCTGTCTTAATAATTATTGAACCACACTTCTTAATTTGTAGCGAAATTTCTTATTTCTAATATATATTTTCTTTCCAGGTAAATGCACGTTGGTATCATCATTAGATCAAAATATTTATTTCACATCGACGTACAAGCGAATAATACAAATGGATTTGAGAAATTTCCCACCACGGGTTTTAGGTAAGTACATGGAAAGTGCTGTCGAGAAGTGAAGAAGAAAAGTGACTATGCAAAAGTCGATAAATTCATAATTTTGAGTAAATGACACAAAACGCATACAAAAACATTTTTTAACCTATCTTAAATAAATAAATTTATTTGTCTTAGTGCTTAAAAATAGCAATATTTTACTAGATTACAATACAAAATATATTTTTAGTTCAACTTTTTAGAATGGATTTATCGGCTTTTGATTAACTAAGAGGTTGATTTATTGAGTTTTGCTTAGACAAAATTATTTATCTCACTTAAACCAACTGAAAAATTTGAATTTTGAACTCAGTTCTTATTATTTTACAGCATACTTGAGGAGGTCGCGTGCAAAACCGGATATATCCACTTTTACAAATTTTTCAGGAGATGAAAAAACACCCTAAATTTTTATTTTATCAAATAGTAGTATTTTAAGGAAACGTTTTTCATTTTACGCTGTTAATTAACTGATCGACGTAAATTTTTTTGTAAAAAAAGTAAACAACTCGGCGTTATTAGCAAAAAAACATTGGATATATCCGGTTTTGCACACAAATCATATACATGGAGCTCAAAAAATTATTTATTTTTCTTTAAATACAAGTTGGTTGAAGTAATATTTTTATTCCAAACAAAATTTAAATATGAATTGCGGTTTCTTGATGCAGGCAATCGCATACCTCGTCTTGAGCTTCTTGGGTTTCTGCTCCGTTACTAGCTAATAAGTCTTTATACCATAAAAGGTCTTCCCTGTTTCCCCAATCTTCTCCAAAATGCTCTTTCATCAAGTGGTTCAAACTTTTTTTCTTTTTATCTGGAATGGAGTTACCCAATGGTAACCTATTTAACTGTATATTATTGTCGTCGGATTTTCCTTTCTTGACCAGCGACTCCCAAGTTGTGTCGGCTAATGACGTGAACCGATAAAATTGACTCGTCTTTACTTTAATAGTAAGTGCATTATTTTTATTCACACATTTTTTTTATGTGAATTTTTTTGCAATCCGAAATTCCCTTTATTTTCTTATAGACCTTTTCCAGTTCTTTAACATCATACAATTGCCAGTCAGTACCGAGTGTTTTTACGGAACCTACTTCCGAATACATTTCTATGTATCTTTCTTTTGATGTTATTACTGGGTGCCTTCTCAAGATCTTCTCAACTCTGCCGAATGCTCGGTCCGCAGGAAGAAAACTTTGGCCTCGGACTGGAAATGTTATGATTATTTCTGTAACATTTTCTGGGGACTTGTTTTTAAGCCAATGCATTAGGGTATGAATAATATGCGAATTCTTATTCTCCCCCCACATCCGTCATAGAATAGTCTAAGAAGGTGTACTCCTTCATAAGTTAAACTTTGAAGATGCTGTAACAAGGCAGAACCAATTTGAGTAGCCCCCCTTCCAGCTAACTCTTCGGTCCATGCAGACATAGAATACCGCATTCCGAGACGTCATAGGAACGCAACAAAAAGCATACAAACTAATTTGATGAGAATAAAACGCATCCCCGATTGGTGTACGGGGTAGCGGTTGTACCTGCTGGAGGTCGAAACAAAAGGTTATGCTGTTATCAGGTGTTTCCTTGGCGAGTTCACAAAAAGTGTTTGCCCTTTTTCTGTGAACTCGGTACTCCATAACAAGTTTTTGTCTTTTCTGTAGGTCCCTTGTATGTCTTACTTGCTCCCTTAACCTGATGCACATGGAACACACATCTGACGCAGGGGATGAGAAGCCGATATTAAAATCGTGCAAAAAGATGTTTCTAAACATATCGTACGTTACTTGAGATTCTGGATTACATTGCCTGTTATACATTTTTTGCAGCTTTGCCACAGAAAGGGTTGGAGCAAGATATATACGTTTGGACTTTTTTCTATTATAATGGCTTTCCTTACCTCGTAATTTACCAATAAATTCTCATACTTTTTCTTTTTCCGATGCACTTTTCTTTGATACTCTGTCACCTCCCCTTTTCTCCTTCGGAACAACTCCTTCCTCCAGAACCTTCGCAACTGTGACAAGTCTGTGTTTACTGACTCCAATAACAGCAGCGAAAAATGTTTTGCAAACCCTAACCGTACTTTTATCTGCTTTCAACATGTAACAAATTGTTGCGTTCCTTTCTTTTATTTCTTTACTTTGTCTCCGCCGTTTAGCTGCCATAACAGATATTATAGTTGCATAGAAACATATCCTGACGTACTTTCTCTTTGTTGTCATGAAACTGTGTTCTAAACCTTAGAATATCGTGCATAGTTACTTTACAGCATTCATAAGTTTTACCATCATGACTACAAGGACGTGTAAGGCTTTCTAATGTAGGGTCGGGGTTTACATCCCTAAAATACATTGAAATTCTTACAAAAATTTTCTTTAAACAAAATATCCTAACCTTACTTTTGCTCTTTACGGCCTTCCCTTTTGTTCTTGCGCCTTTTTCTTGTTCTGCTTCCATCATTTCCTTCATTTACAAAAATATCCTCTTCCATTATACACAATAAAATTTTAACTTAAAACAGTAAACACACTACGTTAGTGACAAATTAATCTTGCAGGGCTAAAGACACGTGGCACCATAACATAGGATAAGTAACGAACTAAAAACCTGTCACACACTACGTACAGACTTGCTTATTTGGATATATCCGCTTTTGTTTACAAAATTTGGATATAACCGGTTTTGCTCCAAAAGTCGAACTTCAATGAGGATTTTTAATGGGTTATATACGATTTTGGTTACAAACGAGACCATGGGTCGATAAATATCACGCCTTAGATCCAGAAACCGCCAAAACATGATTTTGTGAAAAAAGTGGATATATCCGGTTTTGCACGCGAGCTCCTCACTTGTATTTAAAAATAAAAATACTGTTTTAACAAATACCTTTTATTATAAAAAATGAGGTACTTATAATACACTAAATATAAAAATTCAGGTATTACTAAACGTGAAGGCTAACTTCATCTTCCAAGCAATCACATTCAGATGGATCTTCATCTTTTTGACCTATATCTTCTCTACATAAAATGTTTTTTTACCATACTAAGTCTTCTTCGTCTTCCCATCCTTTACCAAATTCTTATTGCAACAAATTTTTTAACGATTTCTTCTTTTTATCTTTAATAGGATGTCTAAGTTCTATCAGCTGCAGTTTTGAGAACTTGACTTTTTCGAAGAAGTATTCTTTTTATATCTAAAATTCCATCTACCTTTTTTAAAGTATCACTTAGTTTTTTAACATCATAGAGTAACCATTCAGATCCTAGCGTTTTTACATCACCAAATCTTGCATAAATTTCTTCTTAGTCCACTTTTTTTCTGATTGTTGAATGCATTCTTAGTTCTGTTTGTACCCTACCGAAGACCCTATCGACCGGCAAAAACTGTGTCTCCTGACTCGAAGTGTAAGTCGAATTTCCTGCAAAGTTTGAAGCGATTGACGTTTTAGCCAATCATACTGTGCATGGACAACGTGAGAGTTCTTATTTTGGCCCCCGCAACCATCACAGAACAGTCGTAGGATTTTTATTCCATGTAAATCCAAAGTGTTCAGGTGAGTCAAAATATCCGACAATACCTCTATCGACCCCCTACCTGCCAAATCTTCTGTACACGTATAAAATATAGGGTTTCTGGACTGTAAATCCACACAACTGAGAATATAAAAGCTTATCTGCTGCGCATAGAAAGCGTCATTAATTGGAGAACGGGGCAAAGGCTGTACTTGTTGCATATCGAAGCAAAAGGACGGTGATTCTGGTACTTCTTTCTTCATCAGTTTGTAAAAAGTATTTGCACGTTTCTTATGAATGCGAATTTGTGATATGTAGTCATTTCTCTTCGAGGCATCTGTTTCAATTTTAATTTTATATTTTAGCCTGTTACATAGAGCACACGAATCAGATGCTATGTTAAATTTAGTTCGAAATATTATTTTAAACATTGTTGCACTGCAACGATCAGCGGCTTGTGCACATTAAGAGTTTTACAACTTGTGCAGTTTGTTTATATTCAGATGGGCTGGAAGGTACATTCTTTTGGATTTAGATCGGCTATAGTGGCATTCACGGCCTCTCAAATTGCCAATAAAGTCAGTAATTTTTTGTTTTCTGCTTTGAGTTCTATGAGAGACTCTGTCTCCATGATCTTTAAGAACATCACCTTTATCCATCTTCCTGCATAAAAAATTAACTCGATCTTTACTTATGCCTAATGCTTTTGCAAAAAGGTTCGGTCACAGTTTAACGGGTCTTCTAGATCCGTTTGGACAAGGAAGTAAACTTACGAGTTCTTGGGTTATCCTTCAAACTTCGTTTTCTCTCTAGAGGTTCCAGGGTTATTTTGTAACTTATTTTGATGCCTTGCTCAGACTTTTTCTATTAATGGCCTAACAAATTTCTTAAGATGTGGATCTTTGTCATCGTACCTGCAAAATCAACAAAAAATAATGTTACATTCTTGAAAGCTGTAAATTAATTAGAGAAGCTTTAAATTCAGCCGCAAAAACAGTTTTTGCATTTTAAATATTTGTGATATGACGTAAGTAACTTCCTTACCTTTTATCTTTTTTCAACTTTCTTTTAGAAGGTTTCGGTACTTTCGTTCTGGATCTACTGTTACCATCTTTTACAGATATATCAACATCAATGTAATTCATATTTAACAGTCCTTATTGCCAAGAACCTAACAATTCTAAAATCTATATACGAATGAATAAACAACGTGGCACTTGCTAATAAAACAACCAACAGTATCTCCATCTTCGGTCGAGTAGAAAAAGTAAAATAAAAATGGATTTATTGAATTTTGCTTAATCGCAACTGGAAATATCGACTTGTGCTCAACCAGCCCTCGTATATACCGACTTTTGAACGACCGACGAGTTTAAGGTTGTAAATTTAAATTGGATTTAAAGATGTTTGTTTAGTTTCGGTATACCAAAATGTAGATGAAGTTATGAAGTATAAAAATTAACAGCTATCTGAAAAAAGTTAAAAAATGGATTTATCGACTTCTGCATATTCACTCCTCAACTATACTTTCTGGTTAAAAGAATGGTAACGATTTTTATCTGCGTACTATTAAACTAACCTGAACTATTTTAAATCCAATTATTTGCTTATATAGGTTCACTTAACACGCGTGTGTATGCGATAAAATATTAAGTATTCTCAAGCTCTGCCGAGAATCATTCATGCAATTTTAAAATATCCCTGGCTTGGAAATTCTCAACCAGCTCTTAACGCTGCAATAGGTCTTTTCAGTAATAAATTATTTATTTACTAAACTAGCAGAGTACTTGGAGAAACAGTAATGGATTAAAGCAAAATAACGTTCCATCCAATAGTCAATCTAATATATCCCGTTTTAGGCTAACCTAGGTTTAGTTGGAGGCTTTTAAAGCTATTTGCAAGGGAGCAGGATAATTGATTTGTTTCTGGTGTAAGTAGGGTAAAAAGTTAGAAAATGTGTCTAGAACGCTTTTGTTGAATAAATTATTAAAACAGAACTCGACTTTTTGCAATTTCATTTAAAGTTTCATTTCCTGACGGATAATTGAAATTGGGTCATCTCTCCTATGTATTTTTTTAAAATCTTATACCTGAAAATTTGGTTTTATAAGTGATTGGGTTTTGGTATTAAGGTATTGGTGTTGGTCTCTTAGGCTGAACCATTTTGACAAACAAATACTAAGCGTATTGGTATTAATGTACTAGACTTAGGTAATTGCTAAATATAATTACATTGCTAATCAGAAGAGAATCTAAACTGATTGAATTTAAATATCTTCATGGTGAAGTGCGTTATCATAAAAAGAGTTCTAAGAATGAGAAAATGTGACTTATGCACATCTTGCACTGGGTTCTTTAATTTTTAAACTTAAAGACTTTCCATGTGTAATGTTTCAGTTTTTGTTATAGATTAACCCGGGATCGGTCGCTTGGTTAGAAAAAATTTAACAATTTTAATTTTTTACTTGAATATGACCGGTTTGTTTAAAGTCTTTCCCACTCCAGAAGTGCCTTAAGACAATAGTATGTTAGCGCACGGCAGGTTTGCATTTGATGCAGTAAAGTACAGTCGTCCATAAAGGCAGTTGTTGGTATTATTCTAATACGCGACCGATTAACTTCGATTAGTTTTTAGAGAAAATCGAACCACGCGACTGATCTCGTTTCTAAAATATTTCTTCTTTATTCTGCGCTATTTATTTTTAGTTTAATGCAATGTTTACTGGCGCCTTATTGCTGCTCCTTGCGTATTTGATTTTTAGAGTTAAAATATTAATTTAAAAATTAATAAAAAAGAGGAAGAGAATCGTTCTTTTGAATTGGGTATCTTCCCATATCTTTTTAAAAACTGGCTGAACTAACTCCAACACTCAAAGGAGATTAATTAAATGATTCATCAAACTTAAAACCGATATCACTACTATCAACTCTGTCAATGATTCTTGAAAAACGTATTCCCTTTTTTATGGCGAGAAACAGTATTCGTAGTGAAAGTCAGCTCGGTTTCCAAGCCAACAAGGGCACGGTTGACGCAATATTCCGACTGTTGGTGGATCTACACTCACGGATTGATGGGGGGGGGGGGGGGGGGGTCTGACCGCGGTTGCCTTCTGCGACTTGTCTTGACCGGGGACGTCAGAGTATGTTTCGCTATTATTACCGTTGGTATTATCCACTTCTTCAGAGTTCATGTAAACCCTCTTTGATTTGAATTATTACCAAAGAATCGTCCTCTAGTATACTGTCCCCGTGGTGAATAATAATTAGTATTAGAGCGAGCACCTCTCCCTCTAAAATTAGTATTACCTTGCTGACCACGCGAAAAATGCCCCCTAAAATTGTAAGTGGTAGCACCAAAATTGTTTGCACCCCTATTACTCCGGAAGTTTGTATTTTGTCCGCGTCTATTATAATAATGGTGTGAGCAACTATTGCCTTTACCTCGCATATGAAATAAGGGTTTTGAATTTGTTTCGCCTAGATATTCATCTTTCGCACCACCAATTGCCTCACTAAGAGTATCGTAATTTCGCGCTTTCACTATGGTCCGCAAACTGAAATTTTGAAGACCGTTAGCAAAAGAGCTTATAGCGATTTTCTCATTGACCGGCCTCAAAATATCCATCGCTCTAGATTCTCCCCCAGACTGAGATATAGTTAGGTCGACCATCAGTTCTTCAATCGCTTTCCCAAACTCTTCTACCGACTTTGACCCTTGTTTTATGTTATTTAGCTGAGACGATAAAGCGGTCGCGGATTTTTTTGTAATAAAATGCCGCCTAAGATCTGTAACTAACAATTGGTTTGAAGCATAGGATGATTTTAACCTAATACGTATCGAGTCTATGTATTTGGCTAACTCTTATTATTCATTAATGACCTTGCTGCATTGAATATATAGGGCCAGTTCACAATATTTGCTAATGGCACTACAATCTTGTGGTATCTAAGACACTAAAACTCTAATATAGTTAAGATAAACGAATGGTGTAATTCCAACCTACCAGTACTAAATTTTCAGAAGAGGAAAAGTCGTAGTTTCAAGTGTAACTTAGAAGGGATGACCATTGGTAAAACCCATGTAGAAGACCCTCCCGAAGCGGCCTTTTTTGACTGGTGCTCATTGATCAAGACATCAAATTCAAATCTCATATTCTAACTCTGGGTAAAGAAATAGCATTATGTGTTATGTGGTAAAGACAACGGTAAGGGAATTAGGACCTAATATGGGTTTATTTTTCCCTTTTTGAATTCCGGCTAAGATGAATGGTATTGCACTTTGGGAAATGTCCAGCCTGGACGTGCTTAACATTTTGTTCGTCCTGCGATAGCGAGCACTCAGATATTTTGCAGGTCTGAGAGAGTCGTGCAAGCCCCTATTTATAAGAAAAACATGTTAACATTGCACTGCCTCTTTACTTTAGAAACTGTATGTAAATGCAAAAAGTGTCATCAGCGTTTTTTATTTTGTATAAGTATATTCACTGTTTATATTCGGTACTGTTCGTTCTTCTCTTAGCTGTTATACTAGTTTACTTTTCTTAACCTTAGCTTTGTCAACAAACCGTCGTTTTTCTGATAATAAAGCTTACTTGACTTATTCCAAGTAAGGAAAGTCGATTATTTAACCGACTAAAATTAAAATTATAGTTCGAATTGATATTGACTATGTTTCGTGATATCCCTAATATAAATAATATTATTTAATTAAACAAACCCGCTCTTTATCAGGATTCCTCGTAGTACCCCGGAGCTCATGTTCAAAAGTAACCTTCTAATAATGTATATTGCTACCTATGCTTGAGATAAATCGAACGACGCTTGCTACTTGTATAACTAATAAAGTAAGAAAATTTGAAAATTTAAAATGCTTGTGAAAACAAATAGAATCGTTAAAAAAAGAATATCATACAACTAGAAATAATTACAAAATAAAAACATAAAACTCATACAAGCCAGCCAACTGTGCTAATCTGGTAAACATATCCATTTGGAGCGGCTAGTCGAGCAGATTACTCGGGATAATTTAATATTAATTCCGCCGTTAACTTGTTTAGCTACACAAACAAAATGCTTTATTTAGATGAGCTTAAATAACATTTTCATTGGTCTGATTTCCGTGAGAATTTCCCGGCAAATTAGAATATTATAGTAAACAAATATTAACACAATATGTATTATATTGGAGTTTTTGCTGAGAAAGAATTACAAATAAGTGTATTTATTTTTTGATTCTCAAGCCAGTTTATGGATTTATAAATGATTGACAAATGTTTTCATTGTGCTGACTATTTAAGAGGAAGATATTTTTTAATTTCACAGAGCTTACCCAATTTTTTGAGCTAATACCAGAAAACTAGGACAAACGAGAACCAGAAAACTACGACAAACGAGAAGTGAAAGCCCAGTGTGGTGTTCAGCCTTAAATACCCAACTACAGAGGCTTCTCAGGTTGGAGAATAAAATTCTGCGATGTGTTACGTCATCCGACAGGTACGCACGCATCGCAGAACTGCACCGCATGGCCGACATACCGAACCTACTAGACTATATAAGAGACATATCATTCTATACAAACAAAATAAACAACTCACCATTGACAACAAACCTAACTAACAATAGACATGACATAAACAATCCAATAAAACACAAACCAATATACTCAAAACTACCCTTGTATCACCTCCCCCTGCCATAGGTATGGGTATAGACTAATAAACACGAACAAAATTCAATAAAATACACATAATTTAATTCCAAAAACATCACCACACAAACATGTCAAGGAATAAATACATTTTTACACATCAACACCCACACGGTCAATACACATACCGTTGGCCAGTGGGGAGGACTACTGGCGACGCCTCTGACAAAGACTCACCCACAAAACGGAAAATTTACACCCTTATTGTAATGGCCTCCTTCCGCCGGCACTCCATGCTGGTTGATTGGAGATTTCGCCCACTGCATTGAAGTTGTCTGCTATGGTGGACATAATGTTTGACTGAAGAAAATAAATGGGGTTTTTTGGAAGATTTTTCCCAAAATGCCAAGCCGTATTCCAGTTGATTATCGTAAACGCAGGAAATATCTTTGAGCCAGGGCAATATATACTTCCATAATACGCTGTAAGGTCACCACCGGGAAGTTGTTCACGACCTATATTAATTGTATATATGCGCCACTACCTATGCCAAACCGTAGTTTAAGCGCATATTTAGATAAAGCAGATTTTGATAATAAATGAATTTAAAAAGAAAAAGAGAAGCGAAAGCAAGGCGTTTTGCGTGTACCGTTTTAATAATAATAATAATTATTAATGCTTCTATTGTCAATAAAAAAATAATATAAAAGATGAAAAAAAAAACAAGGAAAATAAGTAAAAAATAATAATAATAATGTACTATTCCATTTCTTTGACAAGGGCAGATTTCGCACTCATCTGCCATAGCAGTGAGCAGCGCTTTTACAATCAACCCAACAAAACTTGCACTCTCTGAATAATTTATCCCTAAAAACCTAATTTAATCTATTAAAACATCATCAGAAAGTATAATTGACTGATATTTCAATTCATCATTTAAAATTTAAAACAATATATAATTGTAATATAATACAATAGTGCTAAAGTAATATAATAATATCTTAATTAATTGATTCAGCCGATACTAGATGGAAATCCATAACTAATCTTATGGGATAAAGTAAAACAAGGTTGAACTTTAAAATTCCACTATATTAAAAACAAAAATGACATGTTTCGCTAACACTGTAGCTTCGTCAGATGACAATGAAATAATAGTTATTCAAATAGAAAGAAATATGCAATAAAATTCACATTATTGATAGTATAAATAAAACAGTGGGAGGGATACATAAATATATTAACAAGGGTTGTAAAAGATTAAGAATTTAATATGATGAGTTTTTACAAATTCTAGGTACAAGGCAATGATGGTTAACAAAATAAATTTAACAAAGGAGAATTATTTAAATCTAATTGATCGTTTAGTAACAGGTCCGTATTTTTAAGTTTATTTATTTCCATCGACTCTAGTAAATTTAGTTTAAGGCCTTTATTTTCAGAATGTAGAATTTTAAAAGTTGGATCAAAATTATGTTGGGTTTCGAGTAAATGATTAGCATAATTAGAATCAGTTTTGTTATTAATAAAACTCCTATGATGTTCTTGTACTCTCTTGCTGAAATGTCTACCTGTTTGGCCAATGTATGTTTTCGGACAATCTTTGCATTTTAATTTATACACGCCAGATTTTTTGTTTCTATCTACTTTGGTTTTATTGTTTTTGATAAATTTTCCTAAAGAGTTGTTAGTTTTGAATGCCACATCTATATCAAGATTATAAAGAAAGTTGCTAATTGTTTTACTAGGTTGGCCTATGAAAGTGATAAGTTTAAAGTATTTTGGTGTTTTGATGTTAGGATAAACTAAGTCAATAGTCTTTATGTAAGTTTTTTTCCTTAATATATGGTCAATTAGATTTGAACTATAGTCATTATTTACTGCAATTTGTTTTATGATGTGTAATTCTTTATAAAAATTAATTTGATTTAAAGGGAGAGTTACTAGTCTTTGGATCATACTATGAAAGGATGCTAATTTATGTTGTATAGGGTGGCAAGAAGAATTATGTATAACAGTGTCAGTATGAGAGGGTTTATGATAAACAAAGAAAACGTGTCTATCATTTTCTTTTTTAATGTTTAAATCAAGAAAATTAATAGAGTTTTTAGTTTCAAGTTCTATAGTAAAGTTAATGTTTTTGTGTAAGTTGTTGATATATTTTAAAAAGGATGTTAATTGTCTGTCAGTTCCGATGAAACATGCTAAGACGTCGTCAACATATCTATGCCAATATACGAAATTGTTGAAAAGAGGATGTTTGCTAATTTTATTTTCCAAAAAGTCCATAAAAATTTAGCCAATAAGGGGCTAAGAGGGTTACTCATAATAAGACCGTTATTACTAGTGTAAATTTTATCGTTGAACTCAGAATACTTTTGTTGAAACAAAATTAGCAAACATCCTCTTTTCAACAGTTTCCTTTATTGGCATAGATATGTTGACGACGTCTTAGCATGTTTCATCGAAACTGACAGACAATTAAAATCCTTTTTAAAATATATCAACAACTTACACAAAAACATTAACTTTACTATAGAACTTGAAACTAACAACACTATTAATTTCCTTGATTTAAACAATAAAAGAGAAAATGATAGACACGTTTTCTCTGTTTATCATAAACCCTCTCATCTGATACTGTTATACACAATTCTTCTTGCCACCCTATACAGCATAAATTAGCATCCTTTCATAGTATGATCCATAGGCTAGTAACTCTCCCTTTAAATCAAATTAATTTTTATAAAGAATTACACATCATAAAACAAATTGCAGTAAATAATGGTTATAGTTCAAATCTAATTGACAATATATTAAGGAAAAAAACGTACAAAAGGACTATTGACATAGGACAACCTAGTAAAACAATTAGCAACTTTCTTTATAATCTTGATATAGATGTGGCATTCAAAACTAACAACTCTTTAGGAAAATTTATCAAAAACAATAAAACCAAAGTAGATAGAAACAAAAAATCTGGCGTGTATAAATTAAAATGCAAAGATGGTCCGATAACATACATTGGCCAAACAGGTAGACATTTCAGCAAGAGAGTACAAGAACATCATAGGAGTTTTATTAATAACAAAACTGATTCTAATTATGCTAATCATTTACTCGAAACCCAACATAATTTTGATCCAACTTTTAAAATTCTACATTCTGAAAATAAAGGCCTTAAACTAAATTTACTAGAGTCGATGGAAATAAATAAACTTAAAAATACGGACCTGTTACTAAACGATCAATTAGATTTAAATAATTCTCCTTTGTTAAATTTATTTTGTTAACCATCATTGCCTTGTACCTAGAATTTGTAAAAATCCATCATATTAAGTTCTTAATCTTCTACAACCCTTGTTAATATATTTATGTATCCCTCCCACTGTTTTATTTATACTATCAAAAATGTGAATTTTATTGCATATTTCTTTCTATTTGAATAACTATTATTTCATTGTAATCTGACGAAGCTACAGTGTTAGCGAAACATGTCATTTTTGTTTTTAATATAGTGGAATTTTAAAGTTCAACTTTGTTTTACTTCATCCCATAAGATTATAATAATATCCATAAAACAATAACAATGATAACAATAAAACACCCATACTTAGTACCCTCGATGTCTTTGAACAATTCATATAATATACTTAATTACAAGACACAATAACCCTAAATACTTAATCATTGTTGTTCATCAACACTTGCCTAATATTGGACTTAAATGTAGGAAGGTTTGTACTTTTTACAGTCTCGCTTAGTAAGTTATACTACTTGGTGACGTTGTATGAAACGGATCCACGATATTGGGTTGTCCTGTGATGTGGTGGAGTCAAGAGGTTTTTAAATCTAACATTAAAGTTGTGAATAAATGTTCTAAATTTTAGCTTTTTATATAAATAAGCCGGCTTTTGAGTTGCTATTGTTTTATGGTAAAAGGCAAGGCAATGTAATTGTCGCCTCTTTTCCATATTGAGCCACCCCAGATTTCTAAGTGAGCAAGAGACGCGCGTTTCTCTTCTCAGGTCACAAATAAGCCTAATACAGAAATTCTGAATCAGTTGCAGTCTGCGTGAATGTGCGCGAAGTAGATTTGGGCCATAAACCGCATCCCCATAGTTAAGATGCGATTCACAGAGTAGCGTACGATATTTCTTACTGAATAAATGGCGAATTGAATATATCATTTTTAAATTGCAGAAAGCCCTTTTAGTTATGGTCGTGACGTGGTTCGTAAAACGAGTACACCTAAATTTCTTGCTTTATCTATAAGAGCGAGCTTCTCGTTA
The DNA here is from genome assembly GCA_963920685.1 of Polydrusus tereticollis. NCBI lineage: Eukaryota > Metazoa > Arthropoda > Insecta > Coleoptera > Curculionidae > Polydrusus > Polydrusus tereticollis. The sequence continues at coordinate 1,854,478 of OY987329.1, read as the reverse complement.
TTAAGACAGATGTTGGCATGCTTTAAGCATCTAAGACGCGCAGCAGCTCTGCCAATGAGTGTTACTTGTGATTTTAGGGCATTGAGTTTAAGGCAATATTTGTTTGAAATGTCGCAGAGGGCGTCCAGGTCCCGATTGATTAAATGCCATGAAGCAGTCATTTCGAACGCGCATGTTCTAAAAGAAGTTGTGTATCACTCAAAACCATTCGTTCCTCTTAGTTGTGTTTAGCTAACGTAAACCCAAGCTAGGTGTGATATTCGTTCTGAATTGTAAAATGTTTCAATATTTTTGTGCATACAGCTCTTGTTCTAGCACCGGCCAATGATTAACTTTATTTACTTTTTCAAAGGAGTAAAAACGGTAAATATAATGATAATCATTTAATAATAATGTAGGTAATAGATTGAAATTATTTAAACCATTTATAACCAGTATGTATTTTTTTCTACTACTGCATAAATAAATTAACCTTCAGGCCCTAGCAACACGAAAGATCACGAAATAAAACATTAGAGTTACCTGAATATTATACGTCGCTAGCTACGAAAGTAGTATGTTTCTAGCCACGAAAGTACTACTTTCGGTGCCAGGACAAAAAAACGCGAATACTCTACTACACTACTACGAATTTTTATTGTATTAATTCAAGCGAATTTTGGAAAAAACTTAATAACAAAATGCTTATATTTATTAAAAAAAAAGTGGTATAATAACAATAATATAAAACTTAAATAACAATTATTTATTGCCATTAAGGTTAGTGAAATTTGAACAGTTGGAAAAATAAATTGATGGAATATTATTAAATTCAATAGCTTCGCCGCTTCGTATTAGAGTCTCGTTATTATCCTGGACTTGGACCATATTACAACTCGTTCTATTTGTCACTCACACGTCGTTAGATGGAATAAAACTAGGAGATGGTAGATGTTGGCTCACCCGACATCGCCCGGTGAAATACCATCGCATCGGCTTAGGTGGCGTGAAGTTGCTCTTTGAGCTAACGTTTCGTCACTGTGCCGATGTCTCCGGTTTCCAGGGTGGGAAATATACAAAAAATGCTGTGATGATGGTTCCAAGATCAATAAATTCCGGAGTTAAAAACGCCCCCCGATCGGATCTCCGGGTGGGGGCGGGTCCTGGCGCCTTATCAAGCGAGATTATCCAATCATCCACCATGTCCAGTAGCCATGCGGGTCCTTCGAACAATATTCTAAATGGAAATGGTGTGAAAACTGGAGTTGTTAAAAGACCCGAGATTAGCAACTTCCAAATTGACTTCTGCAATATAAGAGGACTGAACTCCAACATCAATGCAGTCCATCAACATCTACAATCTACCAAACCTCATGTACTTGCACTAACCGAAACCAAAGTCAGATCATCGATTAGTACGGTCAGCTATTTATATCCTGGGTACGACTTTCATCACCGATTTAGGCGGAATTCTGGCCTTTGTCTCTTTGTCCGGAGTGATATTTCTTGTCAACGAGAGGAGACACTCGAGCCTAACGACTTTGATGTAATGTGGTTTAAAATATCAACGCAGAGAATTACTAAATTCATCTGCTGCCTTTACCGGCCGCCAAGCGATACCCATTATAGAGACTTGTTCTCCTCTCTTGCTAATACTATCGACTTTTTGCAAACCCACCATCCCAATTCCGAAGTTGTCATCCTTGGCGACTTCAACATTCATAATGTCAACTGGCTCAAATACTCAAACATGACTGACGAACAAGGTCGTGAAGCCGAATCCTTTGCCATCAGCTCTGGCCTCACCCAGCTGGTGGGTGAACCAACTCGGATTCCAGACCGAGATGGTGATTTTGCTAGTTTGTTGGATCTTTTCTTAACTTCAAACCCCGACTTGTACACTGTCACCGTGAAGCCGCCGTTAGGAACGTCTGACCACAACCTTATTTCGGCATTGAACAAACTACCAATTAGTGCTGAAGAGCCTCCTAAACCACGCAAGATATGGCATTATACATCAGCTAAGTGGGAGGACCTAAGGGACCATTTTCGAACCTTTCCTTGGCGGGACGTTTGTTTTACCTCTGATGATCCATCCATCTGTGCAACAGAAATATCGGAGGTTATCCTTACTGGTATGGAAGCCTTCATCCCTTTCTCAAAAAAGTGCCCTTCTAACGGCAAGCCTTGGTTTACCAAAAATTGCGAACGAGCTGTTAAATCAAAAAATTATTTCTACCGACAATGGCGTAAAAATCCTACCGCCGAAAATCGTACCATCTTTGTTAACGCTCGAAACCAATGCAAGCAAACGATAAACCAAAGCAAAGAAGCACACAACCAGAGGATCAGAGACAAACTTCTTGAATGTCCTAGCGGCTCAAAATCATTTTGGTCGGTAGCTAAGGCCGTCAGTCAGAACTTTACCAAGTCAACCATTCCACCTCTAACACGTTCTGATGGCACCATTGCGACCAAAGCACAGGAAAAAGCAAACTTACTGGCGGAACTATTCTCTTCAAATTCAACGGTAAATTTTCAGGGAAGTACTCCAGCGAACATTACCCCTGTAGAATCGAGAATGCCCGAGATTGTCTTTCGCCACCGCCATGTTAAGCGAATCTTGAGGAGTCTCGACACTAAAAAGGCTTCTGGTCCTGACGATATTCCAGTCATTGTAATTAAGAAATGCGCTGACGAACTGACACCGGTATTTTGTAGGCTTTTTAACTTATCCTACAAAAAAGGAATATTTCCTTCTTGCTGGAAAACTGCGAGAGTCCAGCCCATACCCAAAAAAGGCAAGAAGACCTTGCCAAACAACTATCGTCCAGTCGCATTGCTCTCGGTTATATCAAAAGTTATGGAGAAGGCTATCAACGAAAAATTACTAAAATACCTGGAAGGCTTCAACATTATTAGTGACCGCCAGTATGGATTCCGTAAGTCTAGATCAACAGGAGACCTTCTCGCTTATGTTACTCATGTTTGGAACAACGCAATAGAACACCATGGGGAGTCCCGGGCGGTAGCACTGGATATTTCCAAGGCTTTTGACCGAGTATGGCATGAGGGGCTCCTAACTAAAGTGAGAGCATACGGAATGCCGGTTCAATTTTGTTCATGGCTGTCGAGCTTTCTTAAAGACCGTTCTCTGCGAGTGGCGATGGACGGATTTCTTTCAGACACATTTAACATCAACGCCGGAGTCCCTCAAGGTTCTATATTGTCGCCCACCCTTTTCTTACTATACATTAACGATCTTTTGGAAAAAACTAAAAATCCTATATATAGCTTCGCTGATGACAGCACACTTGTTTCAACTTTTACTTTGGATGCTCGGACATCGGCTGCTAATGCACATCTCTATAGGCAGCAAGAGGTCTCACATCTCAACAAAGACCTGGAAGAAATTTTGTCTTGGGGTGACAGTAACCAAGTAGAATTTAACGCTAAAAAGACCCAGGCGGCAGTTTTTTCTAAAAAAGTTAATGTTGAAGAACCAGATATAGTTATGGCGGGACACTCAATTCCCTTGGCTTCATCAATTCATTTATTGGGCGTTAATCTGGATAGTCATATGTCTTGGCATGGCCACGTTGCGGCCATTGCTAGGGCAGCCTCGCAAAAGCTTGGAGTACTTTTCCGAACAAAGAACCTCTATACACCCCAACAACTTTTGATGCTCTATAAAGCCCAAATTCGACCATCACTGGAGTACTGTTCGCATATTTGGGGCTCTGCTCCTAAACATACCCTGAGATTGCTAGATTCCATTCAAAGAAGAGCCATTCGCTTGATCGGTGACCATAGTCTGACAAACAACCTGGAAAGCCTTGAACATCGAAGGCAGGTTGGCGACTTGAGTCTATTTTACAAATATTTTCATGGCAAGTGTTCAACTAAGGTTGCCCGCTTAATACCACCCAGAGCGGTGCATGGTAGAAATACACGACGAGCCACTGCAGCCCACCAGTACGTGGTTCAGCTTAGTGTCCCTCGAACGACACTGTTTCAAAATTCTTTCATCTGGAGAACGTCATCACTCTGGAACGACCTCCCTGAGATCGTCTTCCCCAACGAGTATAGTCTCCAAAGATTCAAGACCAACGTGAATCGTTTCCTGCGCACGCGCACCGCTCCTAGAGCGCCATAAAGGATTTATCCTGTAGTGCTGTGCCTTATCATAAAAAAAAAAAAAAAAAAAAAAAAAAGTTCCATTTAAGATCTTTTTGAAAATTTCGATTTTATTAATATACGAATCACCAATATATCCCTCCGCAACGGACGAAGACCTCCAACCGCCTAGTCTTTTGAAATCCAAAATGTCGACACCTGGAGCATTTGCGAGAAACTTAACTGATGTTTTTCTAAACGAGTGACCAGTGTATTTAATAATGTCTTGAAGTTTCAAAAATTTTGCAATTTCTTTGGGGACATTCGAAATAGTGTGTTTTCCAATCACCTGATTCACACACCTACCTCGTTCATAGCGATAGAACAAGCGTTCGTCTTGTGTATTACTTGGCCGAAGTTTAATGTAATCTTGTATTAACCTCACAAAAGAAACTGGACCTCCATCTTCGGTTATCACAAAATTTCTTTGAACCTTGTTTTTCTCTGGAGGATTTTAACTGCAGCTACATCATCCTTGATTTCGACGTCTTTCAACCTCGTTTTATGGATCTCATCGGTGCGGCATGCTCCAGCTATTCCCATTACTGCTATCACTTTCATAGATAAATAGCTATGATTAGAAGCGTCCAGTAAAAACTTTATTATTTCTTCTTTTCTGAAAATTTTAGATTTTCCAGCTTCGTAACCATCGCTTTTTCGTTTAATAAATGCAATTACTTTCTTAAACTGCCAAATATCTATATTCTTGTTCACAGAAATAGTCAATTTGAGCATGGAATATTGTGACCATAGGGACGGAGGTGATAAGGCTTCAGATTTCTCTAAGAAGTACGCTAACATCACATTTTCGTCAATTTGAGAAGCGTTTTTATCCGCGAACCATTCCAGAAATAGATTGTACGTTTGATAATATCTATCTTTCGACTTCTCAGGTAACAGTGAGGCACATGCCAACTCGGCCGCCTTCTGAATAGCAACTTTTTGGTCTTGGGAGAACATTTTAGACTAGCGAAATTAAAAAATTCGAACTGACAGACTCTGGCAGTACTCAAATAACTAGTTGTCATGGATTATTTTACAGGTGGAAAAACCTTATTTTATCATTATAATTTGGATAAAATCAAAGGTCATTACTTAATAATATATTGATCAAAGAACAGTAGTAGAAAAAATTTAATACATCACCCGATTCGAAACCTTTTTTGATGTTCGGAGGTATTGAATTAACTTTCGCATCTAGTAATGTAAGTAACTATTAATAATGTCGGATGAATTCTCTAATATTGTAATATTGCAAGATTTATTTTCTGGTTTTAATAAATTTATGCTACTTTTCTCAACGCTACGGTCGCACGAATTCGATTTAAAAAAAATCCTCTTCCATTAAGATCTTCTTTGGTAACATTTCCGTCTTTCTCGATGTTGGTGTATCTATTTCTGTATTGGTGTAGTGGTCATGATTCTCGGCTAATGGATTTTTTGCCAAAGTTTTTACAACAGCTTTTTTTTTTCATTTTATACCCATATGGCTAATACCTATTAATAATTTTTTAGTAGAAATTTAAGCCGTTAGCGTTGCGGACATATTATTACGTTCATTTTCTTTATAAAAAAGGAGTTAAATGCTGAAATACTAGCGCGCCATTGAGAAACACCTTGTATTTTTAAATAGGTAAGTTTAAGATTTAATATTCGGTAATATACAGGGTGTTCTATTTATAAATTACGTTGAAAGGTTTCAAAAGTTTTCTATCTCTAGCAACAATATCACCAGAAGCTGTTAAATTATAAGGAAAACCCCTGTGCGTTCCATAGCGGGACTGTATCTATGTTACACTTTATTATATAACTGACACTCGTCGCAAAAACACAAATTGCCATTACGTTTTTCGACTCATAAGTTTTAGTTGTTCATGGGTTACGCATATACATCATTTTAACTACACCAATAAAAGTCTTTTTTAGAATATTTACGTTTCACGTTATTTTACGATAAGACTGGCTCGTTATTTATTTTACTGTATTATTTCCCTACGTATATTTTTAAAATACCCTGGTTAACATTATTTTTACAGGCTTTAAATTTGTCATTCAGCAGTGCTGAAGGATGAGATATACGTTGAACAATCTTAAGACAAGTTGAAGGACTATTCCGTCGTATGGTAAGCTTATTTAGTTATTCAAATTAAGACTTTTATTCCTATTATTTAATTGTGTTTTTCCTTTGCGGTTACTAATTGGAAGGTTTTTGGATTTTGCTTATATACAGTATGTACGGTGAAGTGGTAGACAAGAGGGCGAAAGGACCAAAAATTTCATTTTTCGAGGAAAAGTCATTATTTATAAAAATTCTTGCTGTATATTGTATACAGGAAGGGTGTCCAAAAAGTTCAAAGTTCAAATTTTTTACAAGAGTAAAGTATCCTAGTTCTAAAGTTCTTAGCAAAGTGCTATTTAAGATAATTGTTTTAAATCGTCACATCTTCTAAGATATTGGTTCTCATTAAGTTTGGATAGCAGTAATATTTTTGCTTTAAAGTTGCATTTCACTGAAAGGTTTGGTAGGTGCACCTTTTATTTTGTATACCTTTAAGTATCACCTTTGATTAGATACCTCGGAATTAAATTATTACAGTGTCAAGCAAGACGTCATTGTCAGTAACTTTTAAGGATTTTATTAGTTTGCAATGTTAACAACGGAGCAAAGAATACATTTAATTTAATGTTATGGTAACGAAGACTTTTCATACATATACGTTATTTCAAAATTGCATGAAATGTTTCCCAATTTACCCGTAACTAGATGGGTGGTCTGCAAGCTGGCTAAGAAATTTCGTTTACGGGATCCGTATTAGACTTTAAAAAAGTAAAAAAATACTATATTGAAGATTATGCAGCGACTCTACTTGAACAGTCTATTAGAGAAAACCCCACACTGTCCTTAAGGAAACGAGCTACGCAACTACAGGTGGTTCAAAAGTACTATTCAAGAAATTTTAAACCTACAAACCCCATTATAACCACACAATAAAAGGGCGATGTATGGATTCCGTAAGTCTAGATCAACAGGATACCTTCTCGCTTATGTTACTCACGTTTGGAACAACGCAATAGAACATCATGGGAAGTCCCAGGCGATAGAGTCAGAATCAATTATAAAAGGTACAAGGACGTTGTTGACGGCGGAGGAAAAACTGTAGTTAAAAATGTCTGTCGTTAGGTACTCATTTGATGGCGAAATATACAACAGTGTTGCCAGGTGAAAAAAATACAAGTCGCTAGAGGTTAATTGCAAACTATTATTTCCAAACAGTTATAAACACTACCAACTACACTAAATACATAATAGATAATAATATAGATACACATAGCTACTACCTAATGTTATTTTGACTTAAAGTTAGGTAAGTACAAACCAAATCCTAAATTTTCTTAAGTACCTATTTGAAATATTAAAAATTGGTAACTTTTTTAAAACAATCTAAAAAATACCAGAAAATTAACTTTTACGAGCAGTTTTTTACCAATCACCAGATTATTCATAAAATCACCAGCTCTGGTAAAATTTCACCAAACCTGGCAACACTGACACAAACTGGGTCCACTGGAGACGCGACGTCTAGCACTGGACATTTCCAAGGCGCTCAACCGAGTATGGCATGAGGGGCTCCTAACTAAAGTAAGAGCATACGGAATGCCGGTCCAATTTTATTCATGGCTGTCTAGCTTTCTTAAAGACCGTTCTCTGCGAGTGGCGATGGACGACTTTCTTTCAGATACATTTAATATCAACGCCGGAGTCCCTCCAGGTTCTATATTGTCGCCCACCCTCTTTTTACTATATTATATTAACGACCTTTTGAAGAAAAGAAAAAGTCCTATATATAGCTTTGCTGATGACAGCACACTTGTTTCGTCTTTTACTTTGCATACTCGGACATCGGCTGCCAATGCACATCTCTATAGGCAGCAAGAGGTCTCACATCTTAACAAAGACCTGGAAAAAATTCTGTCTTGGGGTGACAGTAATCAAGGGGAATTTAACGCTAAAAAACTCAGACGGCACTTTTTCCTAAAAAAGTTAATGTTGAGGGACCGGATATACTCATGGCGGGACACTCGATTCTGGAATTAATAAAATTCCCATGCAAAAGTGCAGACTAAGCACCAACAAAGGTTCATAGTTAACATGTACGCGGGGATTATTAGGAATATAGGAATCATCTCTCATCTCATTAAACCGTTCTTTATTGAAGGCAGGTGCCATGTATTTGCAATTCTGGCAACAAACTTAAACGGTTTATTAGAAAATGTGTCCTTGGAAATTGGAAATCAGATATGGTATATGCATGACGATGCACCAACCCATTTTAGTAATTTAGCTCGTCAGCACTTATCAAATACTTTTGGTAATCGATGGATAGGTCGAGGTTGGCTTATTTTAGCGCCACCGAGGTTGTCCGATATGATTCCATTGGATTTCTTTTTATGCAGAGATTAAAAAGCAGGCTTGTATATTCGACGCCAGTCCACACCAGGGAAGATCTGATAAAAAGAATAACACACCATTTCATCGAAATTCGAGGCAATCCTGAAATGTTGTTTCAAGTAAACTGAGAAAATATCGGTCGGCTAAGCAAATGTATAAAAGTACAGGGCGCCCACTTCAAAAGTCTGCTGAAGTAAATAGCAAGAAGCAAATCTTTCACATTTTTAACATTCTTGCGTTTAAGTGATTTCCGAAATGCCAACCCTTTCAATGGCTCCTTTATGCGGCACACTTCGATTTGGAAATGTATCAGAATAGATTCTTCTTGTATCGACAAAAGTGCCGAGTGCTTGTTCATAGTGTTATGGATTTATTAGTCTCCATAGCCTACATAAATTAATAAAATTTTATTATATTATACAGGTCGGTTCAAAAGTTAGAGAGCCGAGAAGGTAAGTCGCTGGGTACCCATTTGAGCTAGCAATTTTTTTTATTTCACAAATTAAGGATATTTTGGCCTCCCTTATACACTTCCAAGAGTATACCAAATACTTACCGGACATCCTGTATAAGTATTCACAAAATATTCCTAACCCCTCAAATACTTAATATCTCTAGAATTTTAGGTCAGAACATTACAAACCATTTAAGCACCAACGCTTCGTGATAACGTTATTACATTTTTCGAGCGGACAGGACTCAGCAGACAGTTTAGTGCAACTAATTCAATTCGTTTCAGATTTGAATTAGTGTACGCTCATGGAATATATAACTCGAATTTATGGGCGCCATTTGTTAAAATTATATAAATTTATAAGGTGGTAGTAAATGTACAGGATATTTTTTTGTTTGTAAATTTGGTACTTGGTATAGAGGACGATGACCTTTCTGGTTAAAACATTTTGACGATCTTACCACTTCCTGTTATTTCGGAAATTATAACTGTAACGTTTTGACTTCCAGCTGTCCCGGTTATGTTTTATTTTGCGTCGTAGAACCGCAAGTCCATCTACCTCCGTGCGCGAAACCGCTATTCATTTTAAGGTTATGTTCTCTCAGATATGGTTTATTCTCTGTGACCTTTTCGGTGGGTTCTTTGGTTTGACTGAGAACTGTCATCGGTGTCATTCGGTCAAACGAAATTCGGACAACTGGTCAGACCATTAGTCTTGTGGGAAAATTAGGGAAATCCTTAGCTATCTCTGTATTTTCGACACCAAATCTTTTCTGAGGCACATGTAGCGTAAGTTCATAACGTATATTTTCATGGACTATCGATTTTTTTTAGATACTTTTGCCACATAACTTGAAACTTCATACCCTATTTTTAGACCAGAATTATCCCTCTTCCGCCATAGTCAGTCTCCTTTATGTTTCCATTACAATGACTACTTTTCCGGTCAGGTGAGTTTGGACCTTTGGATTTTCGACCTATGTAGTTGAGGCATTTGTGAAGGGTTGTTTACCTACGTTTCTGAGTAGCAGCAAGGGGCTATCCCTTAAAAGACAACCAGCCACCTCCAGGAGGACCGTGATAGGTACCTATATTTTTAAATGCAAAAACCTCATCAATTTGAATTATTATTTTTTTAATCAGTGCCTTATGGAGCTGTTTATCGCCGTTAAAAGAATTATGCTATCGACCTGTCAAATACGAATCCAATTTTTAAAATAGATTTCAGTCGTTAAGTATTCCCTCGATAAAAATGCCCCGATTTTCCGCAATTGCGGAGCATATTTGAGCATGAAAAATGACGATTCTCGACTGAAACCCCGACGGAAGTATATCTGGCGAGTGAAACGTAGATATTCGAGAATTATTGCTCGGAAAAGAGCTCTTAAAATAAATAAGAGCCGTTAGGCATTTCTCAAAGGAAATAATCTGTAATACGTTTTATAAATGAGTTTAATCTACATAAACCGAATTGTGGGTTTAGCGAATTTGACTGGCATTTATGAGTGCATAGATTTTCTGGCGCATATGAACTTTATGGTTTACACATATTTTATCAGGCTTTATTTGAAACTGAAGTCGAAGGTTATAGAATCCGCATTATCTGAAAGAGTAACAGTGTTAAAGTTGCCGCCTCATAGCAACCACCTGTTTTAGTATTTTAAGCTTTGACGTGAAGGTGGATGAGAAACTGGTAAGACGGCAAAGGCGTTACGTTAGACAAAAAGTCCCGAACATGTTGTTTGTAGAATATTTAGGCGAAACTTAACTATCACTTGAAAGCATTATCATAGAATATGGCTTTAGAAAATCCCCTTTAATAAGAATGATATTCCCACGGAAGAAGTTTTATCCAGAAACTCTTAAATGTTGAGATCTTCAAAACCAAAATCCTGGTTTAATTTCACTGCAGCATGTAACAGCGGAAATAGGTATCACCAAAGAAAAGTATAGCTACGCAATACAAGTTCGATGTAATGTTAACAATTCGACCTCTCCATCGACCCCGGTTTTCAAAGCGAGGATCCTTCTTGGTCAACCGGCCAGGCTTTGCCGAATGCACGTCCGGAGTTGTCATCTTTTCAGGTACGAAGCAATGAATACCATTGTAATAATAGAATAGTCTTAATATGAAATAAATCGTTACCCAGTTATTATGTGATCAGGGGATTGAAGATGGTGGCTCGAGCCTAGCCCCACTAAGGTCGAAAAGTATTTTTCATCAGGGCTACTACATATTTAAAAAACATATTTCAAAACCTTTCCTGCCCCAACTTTTATAAAACAAAACACCCACTGGCTGGACTATTAAGTGATTAGTAAATTCTATATTTTTCATGTTTGTTGAACTTTAATTAAATTTGAATTTAATTATAATTAAACGATGTTTGGAGTATTCTTCATTATAAGTGCATTACAATTTTTGATACTTTTTAAGAATATTAATTTTGAAATCGTAACTATACGCTATACTTCAAAACATATAACATGCATGCATGTTAGTCGAGCTGGCAATCTGGATCGCCCAGATTTAATACTTTTTGTTTGGTTTTCGAGACCATAAATCACAGGCGGCTTTAGCTGCTTTGAACTTGATCTAAAAATCGATGTCGTAATAACATTAACTTTTAAAGTGGCTTTTGTAGTCCTTTTTAGGTATATATGCGGGCGAGAAATGATATTTCTATCTCATAATGACATTTAAAATTTAGGTTATTTTATTCTCGGATATTAGGAATTATTTTCAACTTGCCTTAAAACATTTCTTGTCAACTAGTATTTAAAACTGTTAAATTATTTACAATCTACTAGGGCTATGTATGAAATGTGATGGTTTATTATATACAGTGTGGTCATTTATATGTGCAACATATGGGAATTTTTTTTATTACCGATTTCTCAGAAAATTTTATTCCTGATAAAAGTTGGTGCATGTTCGATAATCATATTAGGTGCACTTTAAATGGTTGCAAGTCAAACGGCGTACAGTGTAGGTCAAAAAATATAAAACTTGTACAGGGTCTTCCAACGAGGACTGAACAGGGGCTCATTTTTGAGCTTCCTTGTATTTAAAGAAAAATCCAAAATAGCCAATCGATGTACTTTTTCCTGCAGAATTCAAAAATGAAACCAAAAATTTATTTGAACCAGAAACAAAAGAGTTACGCTATGGATAAGGTGTTTTTTAAATGGAACATAGCTTTTTTTATTCGATTTTTGGAACGAGCGATTTTTTTTTTGTCCGTTCTGATTAAAATATTTAATATTGTGACAGCTATTTTTATTAAATTTTATTGTTTTATCCAGTATAATTTAACTTTAACCTGTTTGAAACATACACTAGGTAATAAAGGTATAATCACCTTTGAATCCTTCAAAGTCAAAAAATTTGACAAATTTACTATAATATTGCCAAAATGAAATATTCATTAGATGAGAGATTGCAGATTGTTATCTTGTTCTACAAATGCCAAGAAAATGCAAAAGAAGCAAGGAGAAGATTTATTGCAAATTTTCACAGAAATATATCCGTCAATACTATTCTAAGGATAAAGAACCTATTTGAGGAAAATAAAACATTACATGACAGAAAAAGAAATCCAGAAAGGAATAGAAATCGAGACCGTGCCATTGTGAATTATTTTCGACTGAATCCAACCAAATCAATTTCGGACGCAGTTCGGGACGTTCAATACGGCGGCGGTATAAGACGCAGAAGAGTTACCCAAGGAACTGTTCACAGGACTTTAAGAAATCATAAATTTAAGTATTATCATATCCTCCCACTTCAACATCTAACATTGGCACAAAAAGAACTTCGCTTCCAATTTGTTTCCCAAATTGTGATTCGGAAAGAAAACGAAGACCCTAATTTATTCAGAAATATATTATGGACTGACGAAGCCACATTCACAACATCGGGGGTTTTCAATAGACATAATAATCATCACTGGGCCGTTGGAAATCCAAGAAAATTTCAGACAATTAAATTTCAAGGAAGGACTTCAATCCATGTTTGGTGTGGTATTAAAAATAATAGAATTTTGGGACCAATATTTTTTAACGGGGCTTTAAATGGACAGAGATACTACGAGTTCTTAGAAAACGAAATAGAGAACTTTTTGGAAGATTTACCATTGGAAGAATATCAAAATTTAATTTGGCAACATGATGGGGCCCCTCCGCATGCCGTGCGTGAGGTTACTCAATATTTAAACGGACGCCATGAAGAATGGATTGGTAGAAATGGAACCTATGCTTGGCCACCCAATAGTCCCGATTTGTCATTATTAGACACATTTCTTTGGGGCCATTTAAAGAACGTGGTATACAAGCAGCGAAACCACGATATTGAAGAGATCATGCAGAAAATTGTGAATGAAATAAATCGCCTTAACCAGGAAAATCATAGTATAACAGCAAGTTTGGAAAGGCTACAAAGAGCTTATCGCACATGTTTCGAGAACAACGGAGGTCACATTGAACAATTAAATTATTAATGTTTTTTTTTTTAAATTAGTATAGAGTTGGATTTATTTTTCTGTCATGTTCTGTTTTATTTTCCTCAAATAGGTTCTTTATCCTTAGAATAGTATTGACGGATATATTTCTGTGAAAATTTGCAATAAATCTTCTCCTTGCTTCTCTTGCATTTTCTTTGCATTTGTAGAACAAGATAACAATCTACAATCTCTCATCTAATGAATATTTAATTTCGGCAATATTATAGTAGATTTGTCAAATTTTTTGACTTTGAAGGATTCAAAAGTGATTATACCTTTATTACCTAGTGTATGTTTCAAACAGGTTAAAGTTAAATTATACTGGATAAAACATTAAAATTTATTAAAAATAGATGTCACAATATTAAATATTTTAATCAGAACGGACAAAAAAAAAATCACTCGTTCCAAAAATCGTATAAAAAAAGCTATGTTCCATTTAAAAAACACCTTATCCATAGCGTAACTCTTTTGTTTCTGGTTCAAATAAATTTTTGGTTTCATTTTTGAATTCTGCAGGAAAAAGTACATCGATTGGCTATTTTGGATTTTTCTTTAAATACAAGGAAGCTCAAAAATGAGCCCCTGTTCAGTCCTCGTTGGAAGACCCTGTACAAGAATGAAGTACCCTATTTCACAATATTCAGCAAAATGTTATTAGGAAAAGTTGTTTAGAATTAAAAGCTAAGCATAGATTCGAAAACGTGACCTCCTAAAATAAAAAATATATATTTTTTTTTAACATTAATGATTTTCAAAAAAAGATTTTCTTTTATATTTACACTAAAGACCTTCATAAATTAATCAAAATCAAATCAATTTCACATATATATGTGTTCAAATTCAAGCATATTTGTAAAATTAACTTGAATTTTTGATTTATTAAGGAATCACAAACTTTATGGTTGTTGCAACGACATTAAACACAACTTTAAAATATCCTAAAAATTATTCTTAACAAGATAAAACATTAGTAATGATAATATGTCAATTAAAAACTCTCATTTTAAAGTGCAAAATTTTGATTTTAAATGTTTATTAAAAAACTTTACAAATTAATCGACAAATATGAAATCCCACTAAAATAATCGCAGATACCTATGGAAAAAAACAAATAAGGGTTAAAAGTAAACATTCTGACAGTTTGGTGGCATTATTCATTCTTAAATAGTTATTGTTGTTATTTGATTTCAAATGCCTCCTCCAATACAGTTAACGTTAGCCGAGAAGGCAGAATTAGTGTTAATATGTGGAGAAAACTATAAAACAGTGCCTGAAGCATATATATTCAATGAACCACATCAAGATAAAGAAGTTTACTATTCAACCCTAAGCAGAATTTTAAATAATTTTAAACAGGCAGGGTCTTTACGACTATAAATATATAAAAATGAATGTACCAAAACTGTATGTACTAAAGAAAATCAATTAGAAGTACTTCAAGCAGTTGTTGAAAACCCTAGTAAATCCACCCAAGAAATTTATGCTTATACGGGTATAAAATAAAGCTCTGTTAAGAAGATTCTTAAAAAACAAAAATACCATGCCTATAAGCTAATGTTTATTTGCACGTTTCACAGATGACACTATGACTTGCGGTATGATTTCTGCATGTGGATTCAAGGACAAATAGAAGATCAACGTGATTTCCATAGACACATACTTTTTGGGGATGAATTTACGTTCACAACAAATGCCGTTGTTTCTTCCCAAAATTGTAGGTGGTGGTCGGACAAAAATCCATTGACAATAAAAACCAGTATTACCAAAAAACAACCGTTTGGTGCGATATTATTAACGACAAATTAATAGGGCCGTCTTTTTTCGCCAGAACCTAACTGGTGATACCATTTTTTGGAAAACGAACTGACGGATTTTTTGGATGATATGAGTAGGTATACAAAAACGACATGATCGTTGTCCCGCTCATTCTGCTAGAATTGTTTCTGAATGGTTAAATGGGGAATTTATGTTAGGACGAATTACCGATCCACGGTGGCCTCCTCGTTCGCCAGATCTCACCCCATTAGATTTTTTTTTATAGGGATATTTAAAGCAAAAAGTTTACAAGGATCGACCGTTTAATAATATTGGGAGCTTTAAAATTCGATACGACTTCATTGCGGAAATATTCCAGCAAGTTTATTGCGATCCATTCTTAGTGAATTTTATGATTGGACAATTAAATGCATTGGACGAGAAGGTGGACATACAAAGACGCGTAGATAATTTTTTTACACATACAAAATTTAATTTTTTTCTGCATTTCGAATATTTTCTGTTTTATTTTTTTTTATTTGTTTATTGTTAAGTTATAATAAAAAAAAGCCGATACAAATTTGCAAAACTATTGGCACCATATTCAAATACGTTTAAATACATTGTATTTCTTGAGTTTGCACTAAACGCATACATAATGCATACAGTGTTTTGTTAATAATGCCACCAAATGTAATGTTATCTATTA
The DNA here is from genome assembly GCA_963920685.1 of Polydrusus tereticollis. NCBI lineage: Eukaryota > Metazoa > Arthropoda > Insecta > Coleoptera > Curculionidae > Polydrusus > Polydrusus tereticollis. Next base: position 1,838,450 of record OY987329.1, on the reverse strand, counting down.
ATGTAAAGTAAACTAAAATTACATTACATTAATAGATAAGTATGTGAAAAGTTAACAAATATATTATGTTGTTTTGTTTCTAAATCGCATACAACTTTGTAAGCATAAGTAACGTATTGTTCAAACAAAGAAAGGCGTTTGTTTTTATGGCTGAGAGCGGCTGCGTCGATTGAGCAGTGGGTATAATTGGCTATAGAAGAGCCTGGCTTTGTTGGCGGTGTTCTGAATATGGGGGCGCCAATGGAGGGTACTTCACTGTGTCGCGCCACGAGACGTTGCGTCCATCCAGGTTAATCACGTCGAAGGGTGGCTGCCTTCTACGAGCAAACTGGATGGTTTGGGTTGTATCGGAGTTTAGACAAATTTCTTAGTTTGCATAGTAACTGGAAAATTCGTTTGCTGCATCTTGCAGTTTTCGCGTGGACAGTGACCTTACGATGAAGGCGGTATCATCAGCATAGAGGGCTAGGTTGTTGTCGGGGGCTTTGGGGATGTCATGGGTATATATGTTAAAGAGATGTGGGAAGAGGACTGTGCCTTGAAGGACGCCGGATTTTAGAGTTCGAATGGTTGAGAGCCAGTGGTCTATGCGGACGCGAATTTTGCACCGGCTTAAGTAGGATTGTATTAGACGGACGAGATTGGAGGGATAGCCAAGGGCTGTCATCTTGTAAATCAGCCCATCGTACCAGACGGTGTCAAAGGATTTTTCAATGTCGAAGAGGATCATACCGACGTACTGATTCTAGTTGAATCCCTTGGTTATGTACCCAGTGAATCTAAGGGCTTGGAGTTCGGTATTTAGATTTTTGCGAAAGCCGAACTGTTCGTCTGGAGGTAGATAAAAGTTTTTTCCTTTAGACGTTCTAGAATGATAATTTCCATTATTTTTGTTATGAAGTTGACGAGGGAGATGGGGCGATAGTTTTGGAGAAAAGTGTGGGCTTTTCCGGGCTTGGGGATCATTACAGTGGCTCCTTTTCATTTTTTGAAGAAATAGTTGAGGCGGAGTATGGCATTGGCTATGGATGCCATGGTTGCCAATCCTTTGCGGGGAAGAAATTTGAGGATTTTGTATGAGATCTTGTCGGGGGGCATGGGGCTTTTTTGAATTTGCGCAAGCGAATGATGTCAGCGACTTGGCGGGGGGAGACAGGTCTAAAGATTTCCTCTGTTTCGAGGGAGCGTCTGATTGTTCTGGCGGTGCGCTCCACCGCACTACCACACTACCGCATTTAACACTGTTTTAAAAGGAAAAACCGATCAAACTATGCTAATCATTTAATTCATTAGCTATAATCATAATTTCAACCATAATATCGAAATCTCACATACCAAGAAAAAGGTTTAAAATTAAACCTTGTCGAGTCTTTAGAGATAATGAAACTTTAAAGTTCGAGGAATCTACTACTCGCAATTAAGCAATAATTGGACCTTAACAATTCCCCGTTTTAATTAAATATGTTTTAATTACCTACTTAAGAAAACCCACGATTTTTGTGATAAATCTTAAATATTTAATAAAAAAAATTATGGATTCTTTAAAATAGGTAATTTAAACATACTTATATGTAAATTTTACGTTAGGCATAGTCTTACCAAATATAAAATTAATTTAAAATTTTAATTATTTAAAATCCTGTTATTATGGGTATCCATGACTTATTAAAATAACGAAAACAAAAAGAAAAACTATATTTAGGTAAAAAGCGTAAGGATGGCAACATCGAAGAGGCGCTTTCTGAGTGAGCGGGCACTAAGCAAGAAGAAAATAGATGGGGACTTTCAGGTATATTGCTCCTGTACCATTCTAGTTTAAATCTGAGTATAGACTAAAAGCCAATCTAGAATGGTACAGGAGCGTCGCTGTAGATCGATTAATCCGTGGCGTAAGCGGATGACGCTTTGTGCCGTTCTGGTTTTGAATTTTAGTCTACAATAATGTTTGTTTAAAATAATACGCTAAAGTGTAGAAAAACATATTTTCAGATGATGTTTCGTTTTTAACTTAATTCAATCATAGTTTTTTTTTTGAAGTATCTTAATTACTTTGACAAACTGTCTGTTTCGGTTTTTTAATTAATTGTCCTAAGCTTGTTTATAAATAGTATTTCAGAAAAGAATCTCTTTTTATAGTAAAGTTAGTCGCCCTATCCAAAACTGTATAGTTATTGTTGCAATTAACTTCTAAATTAACCATAAAAATAATGATGATGATCAAAGAAATATAATGCTATAGAAGGTTAAAAACAATAGACCAAACCGTTAGCTAATAAAATAGAATTTATTTTTCATCACTCTTGTCCCAAATCTGACAAATACACAAATTATTATATTAAAGTTTCCTTTTGGGGGGTTCAAAAGTTTACTCACAACGTGTTAAATTAGAAAATTAACAATCAGTTTTGTCGATGCCTGGCAATCTAATGGTGTATAACAATGATTCAGTTTTTCTTTTTTTAATTTATACGTGATGCGTGTTCGATTTGTTTTTAATTACTCACATTGTAACGGTAGATTGTCAAAACCCCCAAATACATATTGCGCTCTTAAGAACTAACTTAACCTGCACTCCCCTGTAACTATTTTTTCTGAACTGCCATTTACTTTATATTTTATTGTTATCGTTAAACGCAGATATAGTAGAAAACGAACCAACCGGCTTTTAGTAATTATAAAAGCAAAAAGGGCAGAAGAAAAGATAAAAGAGCCCTGTTTCGGTTGAATATAATTTCCAAATTAAGCACAAAGAATATCGTTAAAAGCTCAAATAACAATTAACTTCTTTTCCCAATTTTCCTTATGTTTTTGAAGAAAATTATTGTTTTGTTCTCAAAAATTATTTTATTGTCATTTTGCATGAAGTATATGTAAATAAAATGAATTATTAATTATAAAAGTTAAGTTTTAAACCAGCAATCAATAGTTTCCAATCAGTATGTAAAAACTGAAAAATTCATAAATAATTTATTTCAAGTCTGATTTTTTTACTGTAACTTGAAGTTGAGTATTTCTAATAATTACCTGTTAATTGGTGCAGTTAACTTCTAAAATAAACCATACATTGCTTATGGTGCTACGCTGTAACTTTACTCCATAGCACTGTAATAGTGCATCGCTATAAAGTTATAACTGATGGATATATGCACCAAACTTACAGTGGACTTAAAATTTCCTATTCTGTAACGTCAGATGTAACTTACCAAAATAAATTGTATTACCTTTCTTTAAGTGAAACAGAAAGTCAAAGAGTCAAATCTAAGTTGGCCGAAAAAGCCGAGTTATCGGAAAACTGGGAAACAGCAACGTGGAAAACCGCAGCTGGCCTAAAAAATGTATGATCATATATGAAAATATACCTTGTAAACTGACCAACTATATCGGGATTAGATATGAAAACCCAAAAAATGGGAAAAGATTTCCCTATTTTTTTCACAAGGCTAGATAAGTGATTAGTCTGCAGAGTATAATTTGACCGAATCACCCAGATGACAGTTTTCCGTCAATCTCAAAAACCCATGGCAAGGGTCCCAGAGAATTATCAAAATTTGAGCCAACACAACCTAAAATGAAGAGCGGTTTCGCGCAAGGACATAGAATCATGGACTTGCGGTTCTACGACACATAATAAAATAATTAGAACATACTTGAAAGTAACAATGTTACAACATGCTGACTTTTAGCATACAAAGGTTAGCTTAAACATGTCCCAAATATAATCTTACATCAGCTCCTTTAACTTGCTCCTGAACTAAAAAATGTAGGGTGCCAAAATTTTTTCATGAAAGAGAGTAGGTATTTTCTTCGCCCAGCTATGGATGTACTGGTAACTGTTTAATAATTTGGTGAACATAAAAGTTTGAACAGTCTGTAAATTTTAATAAACTGACATTTCGCAATAAAAATGCGTTTTGTTGGTCCCTAAAGGTTATTCGTTCAACTACTTGGAACCTCTCTGCAAAGTTATGGCGCCTATTCTATTAATTCTGATATTGATAGTGCCTCACTATTGTTAGTGCCTCTCTACTACTGAATTGGACCAACAGTAAACCAGTCTTTCGGTAGTTTGTAAGTACTGTTTGGTCTAGATCTCGTGTATGTGTCCGTAATTAATGGGGTTGTCGATACATCCGTGCGCCTGTAATGGTCTGTAATCATTTTAGTGAAAAATTAATTTATTGTCTGAATACGAGAGTCTTGATGAAGCATGCGATTTATCGTGTACCTGGGTGCATCCGCAATAATTTTTAGCGTTTCGTTTTACCTGGAACTTATTAAGCTCCGTTCTGCTTAGGTTGCACCACGAAGGTGCACCATAAGTGAGAACCGGCCTGACTAACACCTTGCAGAGGTTGACCTTAGTCCTATTATCAAGTCTACTCCGCCTGTGAAGCAGGGGGTAGATAAAGCGTAATTGATGCAATGCTAGCTTAACTCTATTAGTTAAATTGCGCCTCCAGTTTAGTCGTTGATCAAATATAAGTCCCAGTTCACTGAACTCCGTTGACACGAACCCTTGTCTCACGCCTTCTAACATTGCTTTTCAAAAAATAAATAGCCTTCGTCTTGGAGGGATTCAAACGAATCTTCCAAGCCGAAAGTCATTTCTCTAGCTTGATTATGTGGCGCTGCATCCGGCTGACGACGACAAATCGCGGCTGTTTGGCAGTTAAAGTGATTGCGGTTTCGTCAGCGAAAAGATAGAGCTGCGTAAATCTATCGCGCGGAATGTCACGAGTATAAATATTATACAACATCGGCGAGAGAGGTGAACCTTGCGGTACTCCCGCCTTGATGTACTTATTGAAAGAACATGCATTCTCTGACGAGACAGCAAAACTTCCATGTTCCAAAAAAGAAGCTACCACCTTGATTAAATAGTTCGGAGCTCCGGGTCTTATCAATTTCAACAAGAAACCAACATGCCAGACCTTGTCGAATCCTTTGCTTACATCAAAGAAAACTGCTCCAGTGTGTGTTCTCTCCTGCGCAATGTTCAGGCCGAAACCCAAGCTGTTCGACAGGCAGAACGTTACGCACAAACACAAAGTCATTTAGTCTATTCAAAATGAGTCTCTGTTATTTTTCGTAAACTCGACAGCAAGCTGATCGCTATAGCTAGGCGGCGCCTTAGGGTTCTCACCTGTTTTATATATTAGGATGACTTTTGCATGGTTCCAGGAGGACTGAAAGTGGTCTTCTTTAATTATTGCCTGGGATATGCTTACTATGTTTCCCAAAGCTTTGCCAGATAGATATTCGTTTAGCCAGACTTTGTGAGTTCAGCCCTAGGTAATAAATAGTAGGTACACATACCAATATTGACATATTTTATTATATATTTGGTGAAGTAACAAGCCAGACCATTTTTGTAGAATGTGCAAGAAGTTCATTTTATGTATTTCGGTATTTTAATTGGAGATAAAGACAAGCAGTGGGCTTCCGATGTGGGCAGTGTCAGCTGTAGCGTGTCATTGATGCAGTAGATAAAAGGGAAGACAAAAAGTATGACTTTTGCAGTTCCAGTGGAATGGCGAGATTGCTATTTTTGCATTACAAAAACTAAAGGTTATCCGAAGAAAGAAAAGCACAAGGTCGAATATCCGAATTTACCTTCTGCCATAAAACCTGTTCCTCACAATGCAGACTTACCAGTACCGACTGCGCCTTTAGATTAGCAAGATATTCTTCTGAAAAATAATAAAGATAATAATCATCAGAAAGCTCCGAAGTACAGCTTGCCGACCCCACTTTTACTACAGGTCCCAAGTCCGGTGAGCCACATTGAATTATTTAAAGTGAGTTAAATGATTTTGGGTTGTCAACGTAACAGTCAGAAATTCTTGGTTCCTATCTTAAGGGGTAGAACTTACTACCAAAGAAACAAAGATTACAACTTTTAGCAAAAGAAATGCTACGTTTTCTGCATTTTATAATATGGAAAATTTGTTATGTGCGTATACTCATATCGAGCACTATCCTTGTGAGTGAAGCTTATTCATAGACTCATCGAGATATAATTTAAAACTTGTGTTATTACATCACGGAAATTTAAAGTCATCAATACGAGTTGCCCATTTAGTGACAATGAAAATATGCGAATCCTTTTAGATAAAATAAACTACAACCGGTACAAATTACAGATATGTAGGGATTTAAAAGTTATTAAATTTTAGAGGGACTTCAGGGAGAATTTACAAAATATTGCTGTTTTCTCTGTTTGTGGGACAGTCGTGCCGAGAATAAACATTATGTAACGAAAGTTTGACCGGAAAAGAGTGAATTTCAACCGAGATCTCAAAATTTTATGTATGTGCCCTTTGTAGATCGAAAAAATGTCCTTTTGCTTTCCCTCCACATTAAATTTGAACTAATGAAGAACTTGATGAAGGATGTGAGTAAAGAGGGTGAAGGAATAAAATACCTAAGGCTAATTTTTTTCTGAGAATTTGGGCGCTGTCAGCGACGAGCAGGTCCATCAAGATATCAGGACAATGGAAACTCGATACCATGGACGATTAAATCCAGCTATGATGGGTGATTACTGTTGGCATTTTACAGAGAAGATATGACTCATAAAAGGCAAAAATAGAATTAGTGTGTCTGAAATAAATATTTTTGATGTTTTCTTTTTCTTAGAAGTTAACTGACTATAAATTATAAATATAGCCGATAGTCCTTAACCCTGTTACGTTCTACACGTGATTTGTTTAAAGTAACAGGAAAACCTTACGTGTTACAACTTTCTATTGGCTATTTACACCGGACAACAATTTTGTTGTTTTGTCGTCCGGTATAATTAGTATTTTTCACAAGGCAAAGTCCGAATACAAGCAGAAATGTCACATTTTTAAACAAACTTTCGGGTAAGTATACTATTCGTTATAGCCGCTGTAACGAGTTTACATTGCTCACACTGGGTTTGTACATTTATAGTGGATGTTATAAATATTTACAGTGCTTTATGAGGTTGAATGAAATTGAATTATAGAATAGAACCATTAGTTCTACATTGTTTTAATAGCTATTTATACAACAAGTTACGAAATAAGGGTCTTTTAGGCACGCGACGTGAAAATTGTCCTACGAGGCGAAGCCGAGTTGGACAACGCGTCAGAGTGACTAAAAGACATTGTTTCGTAACGAATGGTATACAATATTTTTTCTACGGGCGTTTTATAATAAAAAATTTAATTTATTTTACCAAACATTTTATTACTTATGTTTCATTTACACCTTTCATGTCAAAAAAATTGACACCTGTCAAAAAAAAATTCGAAAGAATTTTTGTGTCAAAAACTGCGGCAAATATTAAGTAAAAAATGAGTGATTTAGAAGACCCAGACATTCAAAATGCCGCAAATGAGGCAATGGTGAAGCATTAATTTTAATAATATAAGTAACTGTACCTTTAATATTTATTATAAATAAGTAAAATTATAGTCTGTGTTTAGTTTTTAATTGTAAATAATTACTTTTAAGCTCTGCGTCCAAAAAAAAATTTTAAGCAGGCTGTGCCTAAAAGGAGGTTATTTAAAAATCAAAACGACAATTAAAACGGGGTCACTATAAAACGTCAGTAGAAAAATATGATTTTAGCACTCTTCAATTTCTATCACGTTATTAAAAAATTTAACAATTTAGTAAAAAACCACAAGGTTATTGGACATTTTCACTCTAAGTTAACGCAATATCTCAAGCGTATTAGTAAATAAGAATCCAAATATTCTGCTGTAAACTAATAAGTAGAAGTTGAAAAAGTAGTCCATACTTACAGTGGATCCAATGTAATGTAAATGAAACAATGCAGTCTTCCTCCACAGTTTAATATTAAAGTAAATTTTAAGTTCCCAACATGTTTCGAATGCTTAAGCATTCATCATCAGGGGATACTAACATCCAGTTTAAAAGCGATGTATGTTGTCTCAAACTAATGAGTACAACTTATAATGTGATACAGTAATATATGAAAAACAACACGTGTTGTAGCACAGGTTATATTTAATTCATTTATAACTTAAAAATTTTTCATTAACTTTCAAATATAATTTATTAAAATGATAAAAATCCAAATAATATAATTTAAAATATGTGGTATATCCCCATACCGTCATGTCAGCTAAGACACCAATTTAATTTAAATTTCCTCTTTTTAATTCTCTAAATTTTTAATTTCTAAATTTGGTTAAACACCTAAGTTTAACAAATAATATCAAAACAATATAAAATAAAAATATTTCCTTAATATGCTTTAAATTAATTTACTGTCTCGTTAAAATGCTTCTTTTTCTATTTGAATTTCACATATCACTCAAATTTTTAACTTTACATTAATTTCAACACAACTAGCTAGTTCATACCAAGTCTACAACTTTCACATATTACTGTATCACATTATAAGCTGTACTCATTAGTTTGAGACAACATACATCGCTTTTAAACTGGATGTTAGGTAAGTCCTAAAACTTTATTTTATATTCAATGTTCATTCTCAATCATGTAATTTCCTTTTAGTATCCCCTGATGATGAATGCTTAAGCATTCGAAACATGTTGAGAACTTAATTTACTTTAACATTAAACTGTGGAGGAAGACTGCATTGTTTCATTTACATATTAAGTAGAAGAATCATCACAACTTTTAATGATATGATCCACGTTTTCTAAATTTTAATTTAATAAATAGCCGACGATTAGAATGTTTTTGCTTAAAATAAATATAATATACCGTATATCTAGCAAATAATAAACCAATAATTAAAACACGTGATTTTCCAATTTTTTTCACAACTTTAAAGGGTATGATATACGTTTAATCCCCTTCTCATGAATGAACTTTTACGTTAAAATGAAATTATTTTGTAAATGTATGCATGTTTATTTGTTTTAATACAATAAAGTTTTATTATGGTAAAATTGTTAATTCCTTTAATATAGAGCATTTTAAAATTGTGAAAAATGCCTTGGTCCAAAGGTTGGCAATATGAGGTAGTATTGGATGGAAGAAAAATATTATCCAGAAACAATACCACTCTTCTATTCTGCTTCTTCAGCTTGGTATTAAATCTGTGAAGCCATGTTGTCATGATATCTGCTGTTATCCACGCTTTCTTGTTCGAGGCCCATTGGAAAGGTAACTTATCGATATGTACGCCATTAAAACATCGAGGATTTTTGCTTTTGGCTATTATAAATGGTTCTTCCTTCTCATCTTCCATATGTGCACAGAACAAAATTGTAAATCGTTGTTTTGCTCTATTTTTTCCAGTATACTTGTCATCTTTCAATGCATATGTTTTTGTTGACAATGCACAATAGTAGAGATCTGTCTCATCTACAGTTAATACGTCCCTTAGGGCATAATCTCTTTCCAAGCATTTACGTCTTCGACATTAATTCGATACTGATTCACTACATATTCTCTTGGTTCTCGCATTTAATAATCCCTTCGGTAAAATAATACACAAGAAAACCCATACTAACACAGCTTGGTTACGTTTTCATAGAACCTTAAATTGCGTCTATAGCTGGTAAACAGTAAATATATGTCCATTCGGTTCGATTGAAGATCAGGGTCGCCAAGGTTTTCCCAATTAAGACAAAGGGCGGCCGGCCGGGCATTGAAGATAATGCCTACGTGCTATACAGTTCAGTTGTTATGGGAGGCATTAGAAAGATGTTAGAGGGAGGCGGTGTTGCAAGTGGTTTTTGCGTGGAAAGAGCTTTCAACAAAGCGGATGTTTTCATTCTAAGGGAGGCAGTGGGTTCTAGACTTTACTCCGTGACAGAACGTGTCCTCACGTATCTTCGGGACATCAGCGCCCAGTGTGTTTTTTCGAGTAGGTCTTAGAAGTCGGTCTGTGGCGGATCGTCTCCTCCCCATGGACTTCGCGGCCAGCATCGCCAAGTGCTTTCAAACAAGGAGTCGGTTTTAAGATTTACTCCGTGGTGTAAGTCTGCCGTGATATCGCCACGTAATATTTCGGGCGATCGGCGCCAAGTGTTTCTAAACAGTGAGTCGAGTTACAGATTACTTCGTGGTGAAACGTCTTCTTCCCATGAAACAACCTTTTGCAAAGAGTGTTAAAGTAAACGTATATTAGTTTGTTGCGGGTTACACGAACCCCCTTAAGTGTGATTAGTCAATGTGGTCATTAATTAGTTAATCGATAATAAGTTATGTGAAGTATTTGTATGATTTCACAATTTATGTAAACACCTGATATTATCTGTTCAAATGGCATAGTTTGGTAGAAGAAAGAAATGCTTTTGTGAAGAAAAGTGTTTTCTTGAGAGTAAAATTATAAAAATGAATCAGTGAATCACCCTATGGAAAAATAGTACTTTTTGTTACTGGGACTGGGATTTTAAAACCCAGGCCTTGTACACACCCCAACAACTCTTGATGCTCTATAAAGCCCAAATTCGACCATCGCTGGAGTACTGTTTGCATATTTGGGCCTTTGCTCCTAAACATACCCTGAGATTGTTAGATTCCATTCAAAGAAGAGCCATTGGCTTGATCGGTGACCATGATTTGAGAAGCAACCTGGAAAGCCTTGAACATCGAAGGCAGGTTGGCGACTTGAGTCTATTTTACAAATATTTTTATGGCCAGTGCTCAACTGAGATTGCCCGCTTGATTTTACCTTGAGCGGTGCATGGTAGAAATACTTGACGAACCACTGCAGCTCACTCGTAAGTACTTCAGGTTAGTATCCCTCGAATGATACTGTTTAAAAATGTTATCACTCTAGAACGACCTTCCTGAGTCCGTGTTCCCCCAACGAGTACAATATCTAAGGATTCAAGACCAACATGAATTATTTCCTACGCACACGCTCCGCTCGCAGAGCGTCATATAGAATTAATCCTGCAGTGCTGTGCCTTATCATAAACAAAAAAAAATTATTAATATAATTTTTCTAATGGGTAGGATTTATAACAGAAAATCGTTGTAACGTTACACATAACAGTTTTAATAGCCCATTGTCAAAAACAATTTTTATTGTACATCTTTCATATTTATACAAAATTTAGCACTACCTAGATCTATTAAAATGCATTTTATTTCAAATATAAATTTAATTGTTATGTAGATTTACCCATTTTGGTGGGAATTTATTGGTTTTAATACTGTTGTTGTGACTTTTAAAGGTAAAATAGTGTTTTTATTTGATATTAATTTCTCAATATATTTATTTTCAAATACAAAATATCAGTTGCAATTGTTGCTAAAGCTAGAATATTAATAATATAACAGTATAATGTGTTCATTTAACAAGTTAAGCATATTCGATATTCTTGTTTGTTGTTCTAAAACCATAGTAACTAGTAATGAAACCAGTGGCGGCTCGTTGGTTGGCAGTCAGGGTCAGCAGGAGTGTCCACGCCCAAATTTTGTTTTTGTCTACTATTCTAATATACTTGCATTGAATAGATGTATGATGAATTATTCAATTTCACGTCCGTTTTTTTCAACTTATTTATATGCAGGGAAATTTGAGAAAATGTAAATCATACTCTTTATTCATGATAATGTTATTATGTAGTGTCACATTTTTTTTATTCACAAGCCCCTAAGACGTTTGGCTTACTTTGAGCAATGTCCTTTCAGTTATTTTAGTAAGGATATTCGTTTTAGGGGCATAGAAAGAAATAAGGCAAATCCAATTAAATTAGCAGAAAGAATTCGGCATTCCTTAATATTTTTACAGGTAAAGTGTATTCACAAATATAAAAAACTGACCAAATGACTCTTATTTATTTCTATCTAAATAGGACTGAGCTAGGACTGTCTTAGAAAATACATATTATTGAAATATTTAATTTAGCAGCACATAAATATGAAACTGATGTTTATTTAAGTTTATTAAATTCAAAATATAAAAATAGAGTTATGGTCTTACACTTACACTTATATTGCTAAATTATTATATTAATTAATAAATTACCTAACTAAATCTTCACTATCGCTATCATCATCTAAAGTAATAATAAACCTTTCTGTTGCATTCCTAATTTTCAAATAACTTCGCTGATGTGTCTTCATGATAGTCAACACATGATTCACCAATATTCTTTGCCGAGAGAGATAGACCACTCGGCACCCACCCATCTTCAGAACCAGCACGTAAAATTGTTATTTTTTTTTCCACGGTTTGACGGGGCACGTGTCACACATTTGCCGCTAGAATCGGCCCAACCGCTTGACGGGGTGTCGTGGGTGTTTCATCTAAATAAATAATAAGCCTACCTTCAGTTCTGTATTCATTTACTTTTCTCAGATATTTCCACCGCCATTCTTGAAGACGCTTGGACTCCATCAAAACCTGCTTTTTATGATCCCTTTTTTAAGGCCCATGTGTTGAAGGCGCTTCAAATGTCGTTCTTAAGCATTTAATTTCTGTTTTATCTGTTGTCAGCCTTTTCATTAAATTGTCCAACGTTGGTATACTTTGCGCTTCGTACATTTTTTAAATTTTTCGTTTTATAAGTTCCTCGTCCCCTTGGTCCAACGTTCTTGATTTTCCAATATCACTTCTTTTTCTGCCAAAATTGGCCCTTGTGTAATTTTCCAAACTGTGGAAAAGGATATTTTTGTGAGTAAAGCTGTTTCCTTTACAACTTCTTTAGAGCACAAGTTTCCGCGCGACATTAATGTCAAAAACACATTATTTATAATCTGTTTCGCATCTGTTGATAAATGCAGTCTGTTATTTACTTCAGTTTCATTGGTTTCACAAATCTGACTAGAACACCAAGAACGAAACATTTTCAAAGAACAAACTAAACTTAACAGTGTACGTTGACAGACTAAAATCAAAAAGGACCCTGGTTTATCCGCATTTTTATTTACCTAAGTACGGTACTTAAAATTAATATCATTTCACAAAACTGGTTTATTGTTGTTTATTATATTTTGAATTCCCTAATAATAGCAGTCATTTAGGTCGGTTTCTTATATTTGTGAACACACTTTATCTATTTTGCTATTCTATGTTCGAAATTACCCCATCTACTTCCAAACATTTTGCAATTCTTTTTTGATATGAGTAGAGCACTCGATTTAATATTTAAGGAGTTACTAAACTACATTCTTGTTGAATAAGACCTTTCATGTTTTCTGGTGTGGTCGGTGGTATAGCCATAACTTTTTCATTTATAAATTCATACAAGAAAATAATTAGGGCCACCATCTTGCTCGAACCATAGTTTTTGCTAATTTGCGTTAAAATCTAGAAGTTATGGCAAATCATTCCGTAATAGTTATTTACGATATAAGTGTTGTAAAGATTCATATTACAACACGAGATGTTAAAGTTGTTAAACGAGGCGTCAGCCGAGTTTAATAAAACATCGAGTGTAGTAATATGAATTTACAACAAGAATATTGTACAAAATTTTATCTACTTTCATCTATGAATAAAAATATTTGGCTAAAGACATTTTTAAAAATAAAAATGCACCTGCTATTAAAAATCGTTTTGTAAGGGAATCTATTACAGCACTAGTGCTGTAATAGATGCCCTTACAAAACGATTTACAGAACTGTAAAATTCATATTACTAAATGAAAGTAGATAAAATAATATTATAAACTTCTCCATTTAGATAACGGTCAAAAAAATATGGTCCATTGACTCTATCTCCGCCTATACCACATGTCTTAACTAGCATTACTAGTACCTAGTAAAAATATTTTGGTTTCTTCTCTCTTCATTCTGTGTGCGTGATAGTGGGTTAATAATGCCTGAGGGGCAATGGTTCTAATTTTCGCTTGTACGCCGTTTACTTCGCCCGCCGCAACTGCAACACCATCGTAAGTTTGACTAATTTAATTTATTCGCTAGATTTTTACTAGATCTTCTTTTTTACCCATATTAAAATGGATGCGGCTTTGTCGCTTTTACTAACATTAGCAACCCCTAAAAATCTGTCAAAAACTTCCCCATTTAACGCGTGCCTTATAATGATAGATAATTAATTGCGATCGGCACGAAATATCTGTGGTTTCATCAATTTCAATACATACAAATACAAAGTTTTAGCTGACTCTAGGTGTGATCCTTTGAAATATCATGCTTTTGGAGAGCCCGAACAGTTCTTTTAAATATCGTAGCCAACTTCGCACCACAAATTTTAATTGTTTCCTCTTTGATTTGAAAATAAAAGGCGTGGCCAACAAGACAGTTTAATTGTAGTTTCACTCCCCTAAGCCATGCATACTGTTGATACCACTTTTCTGAAAAAATCCTAGTACTCCCCTTGCCTCCCGTGTTAATTAGATTCAACATTTTAGGGGTTGGACGACCATCGTTTTCTATTTTCATTTGTTCATCGAATGAAAGAGACGAGAGATTCCATATTTTAAACTTAAAATATATTGAACAACACTTTTTATCTGAGTTTTAACTTGATTTTCCAAATCATTGCGTGCGTTACCCTCAATTTTTCGGAATGTCCAAGCAGGATATTTTATTTAAATTTTAAAACACTTACCTGAGGTACCTGGCGCGGCTAGTCGCTGGCAGTTAGAGAGTCATTAAAATTCAAATTGGTGTAGATAAATATAGTAGTCCAAAACGAAAGGTAACTAGAAACCTGCAGTAAAAAGTGAAGGTACTTATCGCACGGTGCTCCTGGAGGCGGCTAGTTCTTTAAAGGGATAGCCCCTTGCTGCTGCTCAGAAACGTGGGTAAACAGGCCTTCACAAATTCCTCAACTATATAGGTCGAAAACCCAAGTGTCCAAACTCAGTTGGCCGGAAAAGTAGTTATAGGAATAGGCAACGTAAAAGGAAGCAACGTGTAATACTGAAAGGGATAATTCTGCGGTCTAAAAAAAGGCATCGAGTTTCAGGTTATGAGGCAAAAATACCGTAATCCACGAAAATATACGTAGTAAACTTACCATATATGTGTCGTAAACAAGATTTGATGTGGAAAATACAGAGATGGGAAAAGATTTTTCGAGTTTTCCCACAAGGGCTAAGGGTGTGACCAGTAGTCAGAATTTAGTTTTACCGAATGACACCGATGACAGTTTTCCGTCAAACCCAAGAACCCACCGAAAAGGTCACAGAGAATTAACCATATTTGAGAGAATATAACCTTAAAATGAAAAGCGGTTTTGCGGACGGAGGTAGATCTACGGACATGCGGTTCTACGACACAAAATAGAACAACCGGAACAACCTGAAAGTAACAACTTCACTTTACGGATATTTAATTAAAGGAATAATGTTAAATATCTGGGTCTGTTCTTTGATAAGCGGCTGACTTGAACAGATATCATAAACTAACGGTTAAAAAAAGCGAATGGTCAACCTGGTGCCATCTATTCACTTATCGACAGTAGGGTACTTACTTACGGTGTTACCACTTGGTGCACCGTAAATGAGTCAACGTTTTGAAAAATTCAGACCTTTCAAAATAAAGTTCTCCGAATTATGAAAAATGCTTCACGCTTCACGATGATTCATACTTTACATAATAACCTACAAATACTGGCGATCGCTGAACATGTAAACAAACTAACTATTGACTACTACAAAGGGATGGACGTTACCTTCAATCCCCTTATAACATGATCACACGTTCACTTAAACCCACTGAAATCATATAGAATACCGAGAGACTGGCTCACTCCTCCCCAGCTCCCGCCTCTACAACGATTTAAAAGTAACCTCTTCCTTGCTGTCCCCCCTAGAAATTTGAAATCAACCCCTCTGTTCAAGATCCGCCCAGCGTCAACTCTGTTTAAAGATTGAAATTAAGGTCGAAGGCTATTCAAGAAACGAACATGATCCTAAGTATTTAACAATAGCGGTGCTCTTAAAAACGAGTGAACAAAATTCGTTTCTTACGATATTTATTCATCTAAAAGGTCAAACATTTTATGAATGTCAAAGTATACTTTCGAAGTTTTAACTAGCATGAAAAAGAAATGATTTTTTCCGAAAAAGACGCTTATTAAATAATATCCAGCCAGTGATCTCAGTCGTTAAAGAGAAATAAACCTTAAGAAAAATACTATTTTGATTTAAAAAATTATTATTATACTACAAACTCCAAAACCAGACCGTTTATAACTTTATAAGTTTAACTGCCGGGTAAAATAACACCTAACACTAACATTAGTGCGCTGCAAAGCAGTGCATAAAACTTCCATAAATTACTAAAAGCAGGGATGTTAAACAACTCAGTAAAGTTTAGAGGCGTAATGGTACTTCTTGTGTGAACACCAGAAATAAATGCAAATTAGAATTGTACAATAAAACCTTGACAGACGAATGCGGTTAATTTTAATATTTAAAATGTTACTTTTAAAATAAAACTGGTTTGCATTGCCACAACTACATTTTTGTGTGATTGCGTTGACAACAGTGGAAGCTTGCTGGCCAAAATGATTGTTTTAGTTTCAAAAACATTCTCAATATACAGTGTGATACTCTGGTAACTTTTCTTATTTTGATAAAGAAGAAAAAATTGTTTCACTATTATCTGCCATGTCGTCAGCCCCTGACTTACAATCACAAATGATTAAAACTAAGATCAAAATTAAATATAAGTTTTAAATAACATTACCAAGTCATTAATCGAATGATTTCTCATTATTTTGTGATTTGTTCATGATGTAGTTTTTTAAAAATATATATAGTTTCTACCAGCAAAGTCACTGTTCCATGATTTCTCACATGCTTATTATTAAATTAATCGTTTAATAGTGTTTTTAAGGCTGACGATGAGAGCTTGAACCTTGTTTAAATAAATGAGTGGGGCATACTTGGTGCTTTTTATTAGTAAATATTGACTTTTCATTGAAATATTGACTATTTTAATTTATTGAGAAAAGGTTACTAGTGATAAACCGTTTTATCTTTTGTTTGGTTAAGTTATATTGAACGATCATTTAAGAGAGTTATTAAAAATTTGGGAAATATGGTGATAACTATTTCAAAAAAACCCATATAAAAAAGTTGTTCTAAATTAAAGCAAAGCGTATATACGAATTCCTATTTAGAAAAAACTACTTATCTACAAAAGTAAATATAGAAATTCTGGGACCCCACACTCTGTTATTCGCTCCATCTATTTGAAGCTACATAGCCCCTCTTATGTCAAATTTCTTTCAACATAACGATTTGTCGAAATGCAATAATGAATGACTTAATACACAAAACAATATTTTGTGGTCTACATTATCGAAATTTCGATTTTTCATGAAAACAAAAACGAAAAAGATTAGATATCAATTGCAAGACTAAAATGCAAGTTCGCTGGGTGTACCTTAAGACAAATAAACGACAGACAAAATAAAATAATTTATACAAAAAATTCAGAGTTTTCCCAGTAGAATCCAAATATGCAATCATAATGTGCAGGGAGTTCCATTTAAAAAAAGTAAGTATGGCAACCAAACCAGAAATGACAGAAAAAAATCATGCAGGCAGAAATGTGAGGAATAATTTACTGAACAACTTTCATAAAGGTCACCTTCTCGTATACGAGGTAATTCAAAAGTTACAGGCAATATGCGCGACATTTTTGCCACTCTGCATATATATACTATGTTCAAAAAGTCCCGGAACGGTCAATTATTTAGAAAATGGCACACAATATAAAAAGACTTTCGGTATAAAAGTTGTAGGCCTTAAAAAATCTATAAAACTAGGACACCTGTAATTATACTGGGTGCCTCAAACAGTCATGGTAAACAAAACTTTCATTTTTTTAAATGGAACGCCCTATATCTTATAATACTTTTGGATTCTACATAAAATATCAATTGTTTTTTAATAAGCACACTATAAGTCTAAACTTAATAGTTTCTGAGACATCGACTTTCGAAAAATTACATTTTTGAACTTTGACAGGTTTTAGCTCTCTAACGGTATATCTTAGAGCAAAACGGCTTACATGTCCCTATCTTACTTTTCTATTATCTTCCCAGAAGTGTAAACTTCCGGTTAAACCGGATGTAACTCGAGAACCGGAAATATAGTACTTCCAGTTTAACCCAAAATTGATATTTTTAGGAAGATAATAAAAACGTAAGATAGGGACATGTAAGCCGTTTTGCTCTAAGGTATACCGTTAGAGAGCTAGAACCTGTCAAAGTTCAAGAATGTAATTTTTCGAAAGTCGATATCTCAGAAACTATTAAGCTTAGACTTATAGTGTGCTTATTAAAAAATAATTGATATTTTATGTAGAATCCAAAAGTATTATAAGATTAGAAGATAAGAAGTTACGTCTTTGATATTAATATCTGCTCGCCACATTTTCGTGACGGTAATATCGTACCGACGACGAAATTCTTATAACCATCCATTTGATGCCTTGAAGTTATCTAGTCCTAGACATTGAGCAGATTCGAGGGCTTTTGTTTAAATTATGGGTCCGGATATTGGTAAGTTCTTATTTCGCACCTTACAAAACCGGTTAAAAACAACTTGGTCCACTGCCAGTCCTTCGGTTCTGCGGATTATTTTGTTCACCGTTGCCACTTTCTTATACAAATTGGTCACTTGGGACTTACCCACTTTAAATTTTTCAGCCATCTCCCTAGTACCTAAACCAGTTTCTTCATTTTCCTCGATTATTTCAATTTTTTTGCATACAGAAAGACATTTCCTTCTTCCCGCCGTCTTCAAAATACTCACGTTAATTCCAAAACACACAAAAACTGTTCAAGACAAAACTAATGTTAGCAACCGGTTTATTAACCTTTAAAGCAAAGTGAATGACGGGATAATCCGAATTAAATATAATCGATAATCCGATTTTTGAAATAATCGTGATCATCCGATTATGAAAATATAATTCGAATTAATTGATTTGAATGATAAGAATCTGAATATTCGCAATTCAATCACCCAAAATCGTTCTGCGATCTGCCAGGTCTTAACCGGCGTTGCCACAGCTCGCTCCATCGAGCGAGATCTTGCTCTTTTTTCAGAATCGCTCTGTCGCTCCGACTTTATTAAAATAGTTTCAAACAGCTGATCTTTTTTTAGTGCCGGGTATCATTATTTAGGTACAATTCATTTATTTAGGGTATTATAATATTTTAAACTTTTAAAGAAAACTGGAGTAATAAAGAAAATAATAATCTAACGGCAACAGCGCGCTACTGTCGGGGACAATAATCGGCGATCGGTAGCACTTGTTGGCGGTTGCGTAGCCCATATTCGATGTCTATTATGAATGTTATATAATTCGAATTATAATGCGATTATTGAAATCATTCATAACCTAATAATCCGATTATTAAAATAATACGATTTTTCCCAACACTAGTAATTAGTGTATGTACTTATACTTCTTAGGAATTCTCGGATCGGGTTTTACTGCCTCTAATGGAGGGTATTTTTAGCAATAATGTTTACTAAAAATTCCGATAGTGAGGGCTCGTGGTCGTTTAACGATGAGCCGGTAGAGCGGCGCTCGCAAATAGAGGTTTTACTGTAGTTTAAAGTGTTCCAATTTTGTTTATTCAAAAATTCGTAATGTTGATGGAGAATCGAGCTGTCAAAGAAAAGATAGACCTTTCTATTTGACATTTCAAATTTGTCACCAACCAGATAAAATGGGAAGGGGAGATAAATGTCAAAAATATTTTAAAACTTGTCCTAAAACCTCCCCATTGACGTCCTAAAATTTGTATAAAATATTTCCTGCTGTACCTATTTCAGATTTGGCATTCTAACACTTTTTAATCATCATTCTGTATTGTAGACGCATTTTTTCAATAAATAGAATTTTAAACAAAAAATTATTTTATCATTTACATTCTCACTGTGTAATATGTATACTTGAAGACTGTTTTATTTATTTACGGGGATTTGGGGTTATTAACAACATATCCAAAAAGCGAAAGCTACTCTATTTTTGTTTCGAAGTGTGCTTTAACAGGGATTACACAATGACAGGCGGATATACCAAACATATGGGAAACATTTTTTTGCTGAAATTTATTTTCCAGATGAAAGTATATAACTGGATATCATCATACTGTCGTAATAAATAAAAACTTAAGTTTTTATTTAAGAATAAGGTTAACCAACCAATTTACTTACAAGAAAAGATATTTTATTATTTTAATGTCTTCCTCAAAAGTTTTTATACTGTGCAACGTATAAAAACGATTTTTAAACTATTTTTGTATTTTAAAAAGTTCATAAATGGTTTTGAGAATCAAGTAGATATGTGGCGTTTTAATTAATTAATAGAGAACTTTGTGCAACCAATAATTAGGAGAAGAAACAGTTTTTGTAATTTTTGTCCATATAAAAAAGTAGTTGCAGGTGTACACACGAGTCTGTGGCTACAACGTATCGATACGGGAAAGCACAACCTTTTGAAACATGACGCAGTCGTAGGCGTGCTACACCGAAATGTAATAAAAATATTGAATTATAATTCGGCATGAAAAGAAATAGTTTTATGACTGATTTAGTGATAATGGTTTTTTAGACGCAGGAACTGAAGTTGTGCCACACGCCGCCGACCTATTTAATAAACTTATTCAGGTTTTGCGTGTTGTATCACTACTCCACTGACACACACAAATATCGGCCGCTTGTTTTTGCGAGCGGCACGTGAACCGTGTCAACCAATTAAAATAACAATAGCCACCTATTCCCTTTAGTAGTGCACTATGTTGCCATATTTCCATGTCATTTCAATGTCAAATTAATAGAATAAGAAGAAATTTTGAATAATGATAAAATTATATTAAAATTCTCTTAGTCTTAAATATATTATCTTCAATTAATACATTTAATTCTAGGGTATCCTTCCCAATAAATATTAAATTTTAATTACGTAACGCAACATCGTAAATCACTGAACGTTTTTTGTCCGCATTCTTCCGGCAGCTACAGACAAATGTGTCGAGCTATGTTGTTTCATATTTTTAAAATATTGTGTTTTTTTCGTCATTTGATTCAAACATGTCGGATCATCGATAGAGAGATTTAAACTGATCTTAACTATTAGTTTATACAGAGAAAATCCTTGTTTATGGAAAGTTAATAATTTGGTCAAACCTTAAATTATTCTCTTTACCTAATTTTTATGAAGCATTCATAAGGTATGGCCAGCCCTGAAAATTTGAAGTCAATCCGATAAGTAGTTTTCGAAATATACGAGATTACAATCAAACAAAACGCTCGCGAGGCGGTGACGTTATTACCTCCCACAGTTCGTCCGCTTCGAACTTATGCAACGGTCTTTCTGTGCATATAAAGGGTGTCCCAAAATGAACGCACATTTTTATTTGTTAACAAAACACATTTATTTCTTGAAATATTATGTCAAAACTTTACTGGGATTAGAAAGAATACATATCACGATTAAGTGTGAAACACAATATCCGACAAATGTCCACCGCGGCTTTGCTGGCAGGCCCTTGCCCTATTGACGAAATTATTGATAACATTTTCACATATTTGTGGACGAATTTCATCAATGACGCGTCGAATTTCGTTTTTCAAGTCAGAAATTGCGGCTGGTTTATTGGCAGAAAAACAAGACTTAAGAGAACCCCAGAGAAATAAGTCGCACGGTGTTATATCGCAGGATCGTGGTGGCCAATTCTGATCACCATTGCGAGATATGACACCGACCAGAAAATTTCAGTCGTAACGAGTCCATTGTTTCACGCGCAGTGTGACAGGTCGCTTTTCCACATTAATAAGTTATTTACCAAAAAGTGCCCTCCCTTCGGTCGGGCACTTTTTGGTAAATAACAATGAAAATGCATTCAAGCTGTTTCTAGGGCAACAAACCTTCATGCATGATTTTCAGCAATTTTACATGCACTTAACATATTACTATTGAAAACAGCACTACCAGAAATCGAAAATTGCATCGCAAGTTTATATTGTTGACGAAACGTCAAAGCGGGATTTTATTGTTAACAAACGTCAAAAAATGTAATATTCTGACAATTAACGTCATCTTATTGAGTGACAGCAGACAAAAAAGTCAATGACAACGAATGTTTTCCTTTCATTTTGTCAAGAATTGTTAATAACTATCTCTTTGCATTGGGATAACCCGTGGCAACGTAAATTTTTTTGTTTTTTTGTAAACAACGCTATTGAACTTTTCCGTAGACGTAATTTTACTACAAAAATGTCTCGTTTTGGCGAAGAATCTATCCTCGAAATAGAGCAGAAAATAACAGAAGCCATTCCAAAGAATACTGCATCAAATCACGACTATATTTGGCGGCAGTTCATGTGTTTTTGCAAGGAAAGGGGGCACGTTCTTGATGAAAACACTAATGTTTCAAAACTGGCAGATATCTTAAAGGACTGGGCGTTTAATATGAAAAAGCAAAATGGTGAGGACTATAAAGATTATACTATCAAAACTATATGGAATGTTGCCGCTAAATTGTTGATGAATAAGTATCACAGAGATTACAATATTATTTTCAACCCATTCAGTGACATTCAGTTCAAATCATCCCGTGATGCCAAAAATGCTAAGCGGAAACAACTACAGCAGGAGCCGGAAAAAAGAAAACAAATCTCAGTTTTTCTAAAGCACGACGAATTCATCAAAATAGTAGAGACTTGCGACGAGGAAACCCCCGACGGTTTGCAAAAAAAGATGTTTTTTGTTTTATCCTACGAGCTGGTCTGGCGTGGAGGAGAAGGCCCAAGGTGTTTAACAAACTATCTTAAAGAAGAACTGGATCACGCGGGTCAGAAGACGGGACGAATAGAGTACAATCCGATTTTTACCAAGACTACTCAAGGAGGAGATAAGCCCTGCGCATCCTCGAAATGGTTGGTCAGGAATAAAGTAAACCCGAACATCTGCCCTATCCGACTATATAAGAAATTCATGCAGAAAAGGCAAGCAATAAAATGCGAGCGACTTTTTCTCACCGTGAATCCTTTCTGGCAATCAGGAAAATGGTATAAAAGCATACCGGTTGGACGAAATTTGATGAATAAATGGACCTCTACACAAGCGGAAAAGTCAGGCCTCACCAATAAAAATATCAAACTCACGAATCATAGCTTACGAGCAACCGCCGTATCAAAACTTTCCAAAAAAGGTGTTGGAGAACAACAGTTAATTAAACTAAGTGGACACTCAAATACCAAGTCACTGACGCCTTACATTCAGATGGATGAGAACCACCATATGCTTTTGATTGAAAAAATGCGGGACAATGACCAACCGTCAAGCTTAAGAGAGTCCCCCGCCGAAATAAGCTCTCGCTCGTTGACTGCATCAACCACCATGTCAACGAATTCAAAGCAAAATATTGTTAATTACAATAATAATTGTACTTTTCATTGCAATTCTTGTAATTTTTAAGCATTTTAATTTTATTGTTAGTATTTTCTGTTAAATAAAATATTTAAATTTACTTGATTCGAGTTCTTAATTAATTTGGGAAATATTCAAATAAATTACACTCGTGCATAAATATAACCAGATAATTTTTTTATTCAATGTGTTTTTTTACAAATTGCAATCGTTTGTTTTCATATTTTACGAAAATTCCCTCCTCCTGCGGAGTCGGGCTTTTTCGCGAAAATATGAAAACAAACTCTTGCAATTATAAAAAAACACATTTCATTCAAAAATTATCGGTAATTTTGATGCACTTGTGCACTTACCCCCGATAATTCACCTCACTTTTATGGAACCAATCAAAACGCTCATTTTCATAGCAACCACCTTGGTAACGGTCGTCTTACCCGATAAGACTACCGCTAGCTCGAAAAGACGCTTTCGAAAAGACGCTTGTA
The DNA here is from genome assembly GCA_963920685.1 of Polydrusus tereticollis. NCBI lineage: Eukaryota > Metazoa > Arthropoda > Insecta > Coleoptera > Curculionidae > Polydrusus > Polydrusus tereticollis. The sequence continues at coordinate 1,814,667 of OY987329.1, read as the reverse complement.
GCTTTTTTACTTAAATAAAAAATTAGTAACACCTCTAACTTGTATATTTACCTTTATCAGACGGCCTTCATTTTTATGTTCAGTAAATTATCCAATAAAATACACCTCTAGAGGCGGTTTCTTATCTTCATACCTTCGTTTTTCACTCGAAACTCGATTTTCCAAGAAAATTTTCACTCAATGTAATTTTTACTTATAATCAAAGATAAGATCCTCGAGCTAAAGCTCTCGGGATCATATCAGATTAAAAGTAAAAATTACATTTCGTAAAATTTGTCAGAAAATCGATTTCTTGTTAAAAACATCGGTATTACCGATAAGACGCCTCCTCTATCGGTATATTACCGTTGAAAATTGCCCAGTAGGTGCGAAAATGTCCCGTCGAAAATTTCCCTATAGGTCCGTATCTAAGTAACAATAATTAATATTTACAATAGCACCTTGTAGGTGTATTATTGTGTTGATATTATGTATTTGTCATTTTGACATACATAAATCAAATTTAAAAAGTCGTAAAAATGTCGCGATTTGGAAGTGATTCAATAAGTTTAATTTTAGAGAAAGTTACCGAAAGTAAACCTAAAAATACATTACTAAACCACCAGTATATATAAATATTAAATTTTGTGCTTTCATTTCACGTACTCGAGAAATATTCTACCGAATTACATTCGTGCATCAAAATAGACCTGATAATTTTGATGCACTTATGTAATTACTTACGAAAATGTGCCTCATCACTAAACAGGATTTTCTTCGAAAAATCTTCGTCATTTTCCTCGTTTTCCAAAATCCAAAAAACAAATTCACGGCGCAACCCATGATCTGCTGGCTTCAATTTTTGGGTCAATTGGATTTTATAGGCATACAAATGAAAATGTTTTATAAGAATTCGCTGCATACTGCTTTTGGTAATGTTCACTTGCTGGGACCGACGGCGAATCGACGTGCCTGGATTCTCACCAACACTTTCCGACACTGCTGCAATATTTTTAATAGATCGAGCAGTTCGCAGCCACCCTGTTGATTTTATGTTTCCAACTGGACCACTTTGCTCAAAATTTCTTGATCAATCTTTGCACTGTCGTATGTTTTGGTGCATTATGTCTTCCAGAAACGGCTCGCACTCTACGGACTGTTTCCGCATAACATTATTCACATTTATAATACGTTTTCACGGTAACAACGCGATGTTCTACCGTGTAGCGTTCCATGGCTATTAATTGTAATAAATTTCATGACAGCTATCAAATTTTCAGAAGCCTACTATGACAAAAACGAAAATGCCATGATATTTAAAATGTGCGTACATTTTGGGACACCCTTTACAAGGGAGATGCGCTTATTGTTTCTTTGTTAAGCTAAAGCAGAAACTTATTATTACTCTTTTAATAGTAACAAGTAGGAAATTACATTCCATATGAGTTCTAGAATATACATTCTCTATCACTATTTTAAATTAAATTTAGTTGTAAATCACGTTATCTCTTGATCGTTGATCCATGATGTACCGGCAAAGATCCGCCGTGCCGACTGTAAAGGGTAGTGAGCGCGACCTGCTTTGCTATAGGAAATAGTGACGTCACATAGCGGTTTCTATAAGTCGACGTTCCTAAATTATTTTAAATGCTGTAGAAGCGTCAGAAACTTAAAAATTTTTGCAGCTGGTACAAAAATTCCAAATTTTTCGGAAAATGTGATTTAAAAAAATGCTAAATTACCCTATTCTACAGAGCATTTGAGCAAATAAAACAAAAATGCAGACTACAAAATTTTATTATGAAAGATTAAGACTCAAATTTCATTTTTAGTGTTTGCTGCTAATTTCCAAACACACTCGGTGTTTAACTTAAACTGAACTAGACTTAGTTTGAAGCTTAAGAGAAACTTGTGAGTTCTTTTGGTTAAACATTAAGTAACTTGATCGAATCAGCCGATATTTGGTGGAGATCCATAATTAATTACGGATAAACAGAAAAACAGGAGTTTTACTGGTAAATTTCCACTGTATTACATTAAATAATTTGACATGTTTCGCTACACAGTAGCTTCTTCTTTATTGTTGTATTTAGCACCGAATCTAAGAATTGAAGAATATCATAGAATGTTGGAATTTTTATCTTCATTAGATTTTTTAAATTACGCTGACACACTCATTTTAGGAGATTTCAACATTACTAATTACGCAAATTTTTTCATTCGTAATAAAAGATCAGATAATTTTGTAAATGCTATAAATAACTTCTTCAATCTGACAGGACTACGTCAGTTTAACTATGTTTTAAATACTAACGGCAGGCTGTTAGATCTTGTCGTTTTCAACAGGCATTGTAGTGTCAGTGAGTCGGATATCATTCTCACTAGGATCGACGACCCTCACCCTCACCCTCCTTTATCGATTTCATTTCCCTACAGTATCAGTATTAACTCTAATGCTCTCATTCCTAAAAAATAGGGTATAATTTTCGTGGAGCTGATTACCCGGTTATGTACGAGTTACTACTGGATATTGATTGGTCTTCTCTGAACCACTTTGCCGATGTTGACCATTGTTGTAAACTATTTTACGATAAAATTTATAATGTATTTGAGAGTTGTGTCCCGAAGTTCGGCGTATTGAATCGTCGTACCTACCCCCCATGGTTTACAATTAACATTAAACGCGATATCCGACTTAAGACCATTAAATGGCGGAAATATAAGCGAACTGGCGACGGTTTAGCTTATGAAAATTTTTCTCGATTAAGGCGTCAAATTAAGACTGAAATTGACGAATCGTATAGGGTGTATATGCTTGGAATCGAGCATAGCGTAAATCAGGATCCTAATAAATTCTGGGCGTTTGTTGACTCTAGAAGGGGCTCTGTGGGGGTTGCTCGTGGAATGCATTTTGACAACACTACGCTACAGAATTCTGAAGATATTGTCAATGCGTTTGCTGATTTTTTTGGTCGCTCATTTCTGGTGTCTTCTGGCTCCTCCACAGATGATAATGTGTCGAATATATCCACATCTACTATTAATATTACCAGTTTGAATGAGACTGAAGTTTTCAACGCAATTAAGCTGATTAAACCCAAATTAACCGCTGGTCCGGATAAAATTCCCGCGTTTGTCATCAGAGACTGCGCGGGAGTCTTTGCACGTCCTCTATCAATCATATTTAACAAGTTCCTTAATTTATGTAAAATGTCAAACATCTGGAAATGCTCCAAGGTTTGTCCAGTCTTCAAAAAAGACGATAAAACTGATATCTCCAACTATATATAGACCAATTTCAATCATTTCAAATTTTTCCAAAGTTTTTGAGTTACTGTTACATGGCATTATCTTTTTAAATGTTAAAAATTCTATATGTCCTGCTCAGCATGGATTCCTTAAGAGTCGATCGAGAACTACTAATGTAATGTGTATTACTCAGTTCGTGGCAGAGGCAATTGACCAGCGCCGCCAAACAGACGTTATATATACTGACTTCTCTAAAGCTTTCGATCGGCTTGATCACACCATTCTATTGCAGAAACCTCAGAACTTTTGAATTCTCAGACCTATTATTGTTATTCTTTAAATCATACCTGGAGGAACGACAACAGTTTGTGGCTTATGGTAGTGTTAGATCCACAGATTATATTGCTACTTCTGGAGTACACCAAGGCTCTATTCTGGGACCACTATTTTTTACGCTGTTTACTAATGATATTGTCGATAAACTCTCAGTTCATTGTCTGCTTTATGCTGACGATTTAAAGTTATTTTCTACAGTCTCTAACGAGGCTGACTGCTAGGTCCTACAGCGTAATCTGGATATTTTAAACGACTGGTGTATTGAAAACAGATTGAGTTTAAATGCCTCAAAATGTAATGTTATGACGTTTACGAAAAAAAATGTCCCTCTTCTGTTCGGCTATAACATCAATGGTAAAACTTTAAAGCGACCCGAAGTGTATAAGGATTTGGGGGTCGTCTTTGACAGTGAGTTGTCTTTTATTCCTCACATTGAACATACCGTCTCCGCTGCATATAAATTACTTGGCTTTGTTTTACGCACAACGAAAGATTTTCAAAATACGGTTCCACTTAAAACTTTATTTTTTTCCTTCGTTTTATCTTAGCTGGAGTACGCATCACTTGTTTGGTCTCCTTATTATAATATCCACATAAATTCTATAGAGTCGGTGCAGAGGCGATTTGCTAAGGCTCTGTGGTTCAGAGCGGATGGTGTCTATCAGATTCAGGGTTTTCCCCATGAACAGCTGCTGCAAAGATTTTCGCTTATTAATTTGGATAGAAGACATGATTACCTATCTCAGTCGTTTTTGAGCAAGCTTGTCAGCGGTCATATTGTCTGTGAGGAGTTGTTGTCTAAACTAAATTTTAGGGTTCCTACTTTAAATTCTCGCAACACAGATACTTTCTACCTACTACCGTTCCGTACCAACGTTTATAAGTTTGCACCTATTAACTCGATGTGCGGCTGCTATAACTCCAATGCTAATGCCTTCGACAGTTTTGCCTACAGGTTGAGCGCAATCAAGAGTCACTTTTATCGACGACTGACTTTTTGATGTTTAATTTTTCTTTTTTTTTATGATTTTGTTCTGTATAAATCTTTTGTGTAATATTGTGTAATAAATCATATTTGTTTAGTTATGTAAGTAAATTAGGTAGTTTGTAAGTTTTGTTCGTACCTACCTGTTTTGTAATTGGGTAACTGTTATACAGTGTATGTATAAATAAAATAAATAAATAAATAAATAAAGAATAAAGTGTATGATTGATACAAAATTGAGGTTTGTAGTAAAAGATAATTAAAGACAGGTAAATTGATATAGCAGTAATAAATCTGGGTTTTTACCGTAAGTAATTGGTATAAATCTAAATAATCTAAATAACATTATTGAATTCAAAGATACACAAGATTTATTAACGAAATGGTTATAAAAAGAATAACGTTTGGCTAGTTGAATAAATTTAACAAAGGAGAATTGTTAAGATCTATCTGGTCATTAAGTAATAGGTTGGAATTTTTAAGCTTGTTTATTTTTAAAGATTCTAAGAAGTTGAGTTTTGGGTCTTTATTTTCTATATGTAAGATTTTAAAATTTTTATTGAAATTGTGCTGGTTTTCTAGTAAATGATTGACGTAATTAGAGTATTTTTTTGTTTTTGGCATAGCTATTATAGTGTTCTTTTAATCTTGTGTTAAAAATTTCTACCGGTTTGACCTATGTACGTTCTAAAACAATCGTAACAAGTTAATTTATAGACACCTGAATTTTTATTCTTGTCAGTTTTGCTTTTGTTATTTTTAATAAACTTGCTTAAATAATTGTTAGTTTTATATGCAATGTTAATGTTAAGATTATTTAAAAATTTGCCAACGAATAAACTAGGTTGGCCGATGAAGGTAAGCAGTTTGTATTGGTTAGGGGGTTTTTTATATTAGGAAAAACTAGATCAATGACCTTTTTATATGATTTTTTCTTTAAAATTTTTGTTACTAACTTTGTTGAGTATCCATTATTAATAGCAATTTGTTTAATTGGGTTTGATTCTTTCTGAAATTCGAATTTATTTAGAGAAAGGGACACTAGTCTATGGATCATACTATGGAAAGCAGCTAATTTATGTTGTACTGGGTGGCAAGAAGAATTGTGAATGGTAGTGTCTGTATGAGATGGTTTGTAAAAGACTGAGAAAACGTGTTTATTATTTTCCCTCCTAATGGTAAGATCCAAAAAATTAATGGAAGAATTGTTTTCTTGTCCTATTGTAAAATTAGTATTAGGGTGTAAGCTTCAAGGAATACTATAAGTTGTCTATCAGTACCGAGAAAATATGTTAGAACATCATCGACATACCTATGCCAGTAGAGACATTATTTAAAGAAGGGGTGTTGGTTAATTATTCTTACTTTCTAAAAAGTTCATGAATATTTCTGCTGATAAGGGGCGGAGAGGGTTACCCATGATAAGACTTTCATAACCATTTCGTTAATAAATCTTATGTATCTTTGAATTCAATAGTGTTATTTAGATTTATAGTAATTATTTACGGTGAAAAGCCAGATTTATTACTACTATATCAATTTACCTGTCATTAATTATCTTTTACTACAAACCTCAATTTTGTATCATTCATACACTTAATTTTGAAGGAGCTACTGTGTAGCGAAACGTCAAATTATTTGATGTAGCACAGTGGAAATTTACCAGTAAAACTCCTGTTTTTCCGTTTACCCGTAATTAAACATTAAATCTGGAGAACAAGGTTTTTGTTTGCACTAAAAGGGTAACTAGTGCTTTAGCAATTCTTTTGGTCTTGATAGTAAATGTAGAAGCCCTAAGTGCTAAAAAATTATTTTTCTGGCTAAGCCGAAAATTACGAATTTTGCTAATTTGTTTTGAACTTTCCCCTGCTCTGTAATAATTACTTTTAAATAATTTTCCATTTTCAAAACTAATATTCTCAATTATTCAAACTAACACTTAAGGAAGGGTATTTTGTCGAGTAATAAGCTATTTAATTACTTCCATGTTCTGCTTGCTTCAGTTAAGATTTAATTAAATATCATAAAATACCTCTTCTTCACACTTCAGTGAAGCCTTTGATGTGGCATACAGTAGAAAGATAATACAATTGTTTATTTAACTTGAGAAATAATTTCTGAAAATTATTTTATACAAAATCTCAGAGTAGGTATATTCTGGTAAAATTAATTCTCATTAATACTGTTGCCTCTGCGTAAGCCTTTCAACTAATGGCAATTATTTTTATATTCCGATAAATAACATTATCATGAATACATGAATAGAAATAAAGAACAAAAGGATTCTATAGCCTTACTAGCGAGCCGTTATACAGCGAAACCAGTATGGAGACTAACCTTTAGATTTCTAAGCAAAATATAATTGCCACTAATATTGTCATTTTTTGTTTGGAATAACACATCACTGGTCTACAAGGGAAATTGTGTTTTGGTGCAGGATAACTATAGACCAGGAAACATCGCCAGCAACTTTTGAGCAACTTTTCAATATCTCTGATAGGGGTGTAGCCATCGACTTACTGTGTTAAGTCGTTGGGTGTAGCTGTATAGTGTACGAACCGGACAATAGTCGCCGTTACACTGCAAGAAGCAATGTTTACCGGTGACTTTATAAACACAGCAAATTGTACCCAGCAACAAGTTGACAACGATGTTGCATGTCCAAACTAAAATGTAGTCAATGGCTTGAATAATTGAGGCAATGGGTTTTACAGAACTGCACAAAGAATTCATAGCTGAAGCGTATTTTTGAAACCGTATTAGAGTATATGGTAAGTGGCAATACAATCAGCGTTTGTACATGGACGATGATCGCGATAATTTTCCTAACGTCGCTTTTACTGCTGAGGATTTTTATCATTGCCTGAGAAGAACCGTTGCTTTATTTAGGGAAACAGATTCCATAACAACATAAAAAAGAAGCTGTTTATATAATAGCAGAGTTATTGGGAAAACCAATTTGTGATGATAATTTAAAGAAATAGTCCATTCTCGAAGTGGAGTTGAAATATAGGGAAAGGGGAAAAAAGTCAAAAAGTCTTTCTCCACTAATTTAATAGTGAGCTATTAAAGGCTCAATTTTAAAATTAAATTGTCTCTACATGTTTCGAAGGTAGTAACCTTCATCTTCAGGAGACTAAAGTAGTGCTGCAGTTATTATTAGCAGTAGGGAGAAAACTGTTGGTGGAAAATGACGTTGATGGAGCTTTTTTTATTTAAAAATATTTTGACAAGATATTAATAATTGAATGTAATCAGCATGCTAAAATTGGAATTGAAAGTGGAATGTTATACTTAAATCTTTCTGAAAAGACACTGTCAATCTGTGGTCGAATTTAAAAAGGGAAGATATTCGTTATTTGAAAATCATACGTCAGGATATATAAAAAGGATCTTTTGGACATTCTAGATCTTGTTAGAGAAAGATTTTTGTTTGTGATTTGTTTTATGAGAAAATCTGTAATAAGAAAGAAATTTGTAATTAGTAATGAAATAAAATTATTAATAATGTCTGTACTTACATAATGTTGAAATTTCATTTGTAAAATTAGTTATTGGAGACCTAAGGTCCCGTCACCTTGCGTTATGTTCGTCCCATTATGTAGGGAAAACAATAGAATTTGATTTAAAATAAAATTATTAAAAAAACAGATCTTATATTCTATATACCCTTAAAGACTAAAATAGGGAGACGAACACAGTTAAAATGAAAACGTGACAACCTGTTCAGTCATTTTATAGTCGACCGTTGACAGCTTAAGAACAAAATGGTTGACAATGTCAGTATAATTGCATTAACGAAAAAGGTATGAAAAGCTCAATCATCGTTCTTATAGTTACTAGTCAGTTAAATAAACATACATAAAACTTGAATATAACATAAAATATAAATAAAAGATATCATAATAAAAAAATTTTTTTCACAAGGTTGGGGGAATGGTCCTAAAAGATTTCCCTTTTATATTCTTTGGTGGTCTCCAGTGATCGTAAAAAGAAATATCGACATTTAAGTTGGGAGAAAAACAATCATTGTTAAGATACAGAATCTAGGAGTACGAGTAATAAGGCAGAAATTTAAAGGTTTAGTACAGAAAATAAATGTCAATCAAGCAACCCAAAAATCAAAATCAGTTGTCTGAAACTTCCCTTTTTCGCGAATAGGTGCTTTAAAGAAAGAAGAAAAAGGGAAGTTTCAGACAACTGATTTTGATTTTTGGGTTGCTTGATTGACATTTATTTTCTGTACTAAACCTTTAAATTTCTGCCTTATTACTCGTACTCCTGGATTCTGTATCTTAACAATGATTGCTTTTCTCCCAACTTAAATGTCGATATTTCTTTTTACGATCACTGGAGACCACCAAAGAATATAAAAGGGAAATCTTTTAGGACCATTCCCCCAACCTTGTGAAAAAAAAATTTTTATTATGATATCTTTTATTTATATTTTGTGTTATATTCAAGTTTTATGTATGTTTATTTAACTGACTAGTAACTATAAGAACGATGATTGAGCTTTTCATACCTTTGTCATTAATGCAATTATACTAACATTGTCAACCATTTTGTTCTCAAGCTGTCAACGGTCGACTATAAAATGACTGAACACGTTGTCACGTTTTCATTTTAACTGTGTTCGTCTCCCTATTTTAATCTTTAAGGGTATATAAAATATAAGATCTGTTTTTTTAATAATTTTATTTTAAATCAAATTCTATTGTTTTCCCTACATAATGGGACGAACATAACGCAAGGTGACGGGACCTTAGGTCTCCAGTAACTAATTTTACAAATGAAATTTCAACATTATGTAAGTACAGACATTATTAATAATTTTAGTTCATTACTAATTACAAATTTCTTTCTTATTACAGAATTTCTCATAAAACAAATCACAAACAAAAATCTTTCTCTAACAAGATCTAGAATGTCCAAAAGATCCTTTTTATATATCCTGACGTATGATTTTCAAATAACGAATATCTTCCCTTTTTAAATTCGACCACAGATTGACAGTGTCTTTTCAGAAAGATTTAAGTATAACATTCCACTTTCAATTCCACTTTTAGCATGCTGATTACATTCAATTATTAATATCTTGTCAAAATAGTTTTAAATAAAAAAAGCTCCATCAACGTCATTTTCCACCAACAGTTTTCTCTCTACTGGTCTCCTGAAGATGAAGGTTACTACCTTCGAAACATGTAGAGACAATTTAATTTTAAAATTGAGCCTTTAATAGCTCACTATTAAATTAGTGGAGAAAAACTTTTTGACTTTTTTTCCCCTTTCCCTAAATTTGTGATGGCTTACCAGCATTTCATGCATTGACAAGATGAGACAAAACAAGTTTTATAAAATAGGAAAATATTGGCTTTGAATATATATTTATTACCACAACTGTGATAAGTTTGATTTGTGTGGTTTTAAAAGGAACCCATTTGATGTGCGTTTAGAGAATGCTAGAAAACTGATATGACACTTGTACCAAAGCATATCAATCTAAATGATATAAGGCTTGAAATGACGTAGGAAACAGCGAAGTCTGACTAAGAAATTCCTCCTACTGAAGATTTATTTAATTTATACGTTATTTTATAGTTATTGTGGTCACAAATTGTTTAAATAATATGTTTTTTTCTTTATCTTGTCCTTTTGGAGGTGTTATTACGAAGTTCATATTTGGATACAAAGCCATACTAGTGTTGTTAAAAAATTAGTTCCCAAAAATTAAATTTTCGCAAAAATCAATCAATTTGAATGCTTCGGGTAGGATGCCATCAAAACAAAGTATTTGCTGTTATTGGTTTTACCCTTGGGATCCAACAGTCACCGTAAAATAGCCGAAATATATGTGGGTCCATTATTACCAAATACCACAAACAGAATAGTAGTTCTAAGAACGGTCAACTGGCAGACCCGAACTTTCCCACTAAAGAATTCTGTTTACTGCGAAATATCCTAAACCTCATTATTACTAAAACTATCTTAGCTATTTTGATTTCAACCCGTCAGTTGCAAACTATGGATCCTATCCAAGGTTTTTTTTTTAAACGATTCCAAAATACAGTATGATTCTTGACTTAATTTAGGATTAAAAGTTATATTATGTTACAAAAATGTTCAGCTTTCGAGATAGAATTTAAGTGTTTTTACTTTCTACTATAGTTCTCCTTCTGTTGTATAGACAGTAGGTTCACCTTTACATTACACTGAACAACAGTGAAGCTGTATCTGAAATATTTTGAACTAATTTTATTTATAACTCATGTCGTAAGTAATTCTGAAGTTTTTAAAAAAATTAAATTTGGTAATCACAGCAGAACAAAAAGCTTTTATGATTTAAAGTTATTTTAGTACTGATAGAAGGGTTAACGGTCAGTAGGTTTATTTTACCATTTGCCAAATTTGGACTACATCTGCGACTTTCAAAGACATAGGAAGTGTGAATAGAAAGGAAGGCAGTGGGAGACTCAAAGTTTTGTAATGCACAGGAAATAGAAGAAAGGAGGCAAATTATGAACGAACACCCACATACCCCTTGCTTTTCTACGGAATATGAAATTTGGCCTGCATATGCATGCTTATCTTCTAAGCCCATAATAATTAGAACTAGACATCTTTCATCGCAACTTTGAACGATATGCTGCATATTTTCTATATACTTGGGATCTCTGTTTTTTTTTTTCAAGTTAGGAATGCGACTTCATTTAAATCTTCGCAACTGTTTTGGATTCCGATCTTGGGAAACGGCTATAAATAGCGCGTTTCTCAAGACAGTAATCAGTTGGTGCCGTACCTTGCAGTGGCAAGACGTGTTGGGCCTTTGTCACTGGCTAAAAGCGGCATGGAGGTTTTATTTGGGGGGAAGTCCCTTGGGAAACCTAAGTAAAAGTTTGACGTGCTGAAGTAGCACCGGTGGAGGGCGCCGTAGTCGAACCCGATACTGCGGGGGTGCAGTGGTTCCTAGTCGATCCGAGGCGTTCGTACCTAGTGTACGGGCAGGTCCGAAAGAAGAAATATAGTGAAGAGGAAGATGGACAATTTTAACGTATGGAAGCCAACAACGTATGAATGTGACACTAAGTTAAGTGTTTTCCACCTGGGCATTATTTGCGCCAGTTCGGCAGCCTAGTGGTGTGCGACGGGTACCGACATAGCCGACGGTGCCGCTATTGGATTAGCTGCGCGCCGGACGCCATCGCCATGGGAGACGCGTACGAATGGTTGGACCTGGGCATAACCTGCTCCAGGTGGGGAAGCAAAGAAAACTGAGTGGCGAAGAAGAAATAAGGAAGAATAGAGTTACCCAAGTACGAGACCGCCGATGCCAGGACTGGATGACAGTTGCCAGTCCTCCAGCGTCGAGTGCCACTACCGAGAAGACCTGTACGAGTGTATACCACCTGGGCATAACCTGCACCAGGTCGGCAAGCAGCAGAAACCACGTGGCAAAATGAATTAAAGTTACCCAAGTACGAAACCGCCGATGCCAGGACTGGATGTCCCTTGCCAGTCCTCCAGCGTCAAGTGCCACTACCGAGAAGACATGTACGAGTGCTCACCACCTGGGCATATCCTGCACCAGGTCGGCAAGAAGCAAAAACCACGTGGCACCGTGATTTAAAGACGAAGAAGTAGAAAACCGGCGATGCCAAGAGCTGGACGTCGAAGCCCGACCTCCAGCATCAAGTGCCACAGCCTAAACGATGAATACCAGGTCCTGCCACCCGGGCATACCCTGCCCCAGGTTAGCAGCGAAGAAGCCGAGCGTGGCAAGAAGCGAAATAGCCAAAAATATGGCTTGGCAACGTGAAATTCCGCCAGCCCTGACGGCAGAAGGCGAAGATGCTCTCTACTACCGAGGCCGCCCCTAAGCCGCTGCTTGGGTGCGGTTTCAAACTGCCCTACACAATATGCCGCCCCTGAGAAAACGACTGTAAGCTAGCCGAGGTACTAAGAACTTCCAGGGATAGGCCCCTCGAAGGAGGAAGCGAAGGCATCATTGTGCCAGGACACAACCTGCTTAGGTTTTATCACTTGTAGAAATTTTGAAATCGACTTTTGCCTTGATTATTCTTATTTCTGCTTGCTTAATTTAGAAAGTCTTCATACTGCAAATTTTGGCGCCTGTTCTATTAATTCTGATATTGACTGGGTGATTGTTGGTTGATTGATAGTGCCTCACTACTATTAGTGCCGCTCTGCTATGGGATTGGACCAACAGGGAGCCAGTTTTTCGATAGTTTGTACGTACTGTTCGGTCTAGATCTCGTGCGTGAGTCCGTGATAAATGGGTTTGTCGACACGTCCGTGCGTCTGAAATAATCTGTAATAATTTTTGTGAAAAGTCCATTTATTGTCTGCATACGAAAGTCTTGATGAATTATGCGATTCATCGTGTACCTGGGTATATCCGCGATAATTTTTAGCGCCCGGTTTCGTATTACCTGGAACTTATTAAGGTTTGTTCTGCTTATGTTGCACCACGAAGGTGCACCATAAGTGAGAACCTGCCTGACTAACACCTTGTAGAGGTTGACTTTAGTCCTATTACCAAGCATACTCCGCCGGTGAAGCAGGGGGTAGATAGAGCGTAATTGATGCAATGCTAGCTTTACTCTATTAATAGAATTGCGCCTCCAGTTCAGTCGTTGATCAAATATAAGTACCAGGTATTTTACCGCCTAGCACCAGTTCACCTGGACTCCGTTGACCCGAAACCTTGTTTCAGGCCTACAACATTGCTTTTCGAAAAATAAATAGCCTTCATCTTGGAGGAATCCAAGTGAATCTTCCAAGCAGACAGCCATTTCTCTAGCTTGATTCTGTGGCGCTGCATCCGGCTAACGACAAGTCGCGGCTGTTTGGCAGTTGAAATGATTGCGGTATCGTCTGCGAAAAGATAAAGCTGCGTAAATCTATCGCGCGGAATGTCATGAATATAAATGGTATACAGCATCGGAGAGAGAAGTGAACCTTGCGGTACTCCCGCCCTGATGTGTTTATTCAAAGAAAGTGCGCTCTCTGACGAGACAGCAAAACTTCTATTATCCAAAAAAGAAGCTTTCACCTTGATTAAGTAGTTCGGAACTCCGATTCTTAATCAATTTTAATACGAGACCGTCATTCCAGATCTTGTCAAATGCTTTGCTAACGTCAAAGCAAAGCGCTCCAGTCTTAATCAATTTTAACACGAGACCATCATGCCAGATCTTGTCAAATGCTTTGCTAACGTCAAAGCAAAGCGCTCCCGTCTTAATCAATTTTAACACGAGACCATCATGCCAGATCTTGTCAAATGATTTGCTAACGTCAAAGCAAAGCGCTCCCGTCTTAATCAATTTTAACACGAGACCATCATGCCAGATCTTGTCAAATGCTTTGCTAACGTCAAAGAAAAGCGCTCCCGTGTTCTCTTTCACATTTTCTAAATTAAATTTAATAAAAAATCAGTGACGAAGCTTAGTGGATATTTTTCCTTAAAAAAAATGTTTGTCCCTTTTCTTTCCGTCAGACCCAATCCTTGGACGTGTTTCGCCGTATTAGGGCTCATCGGTAACGCTATAGAGTTTGACGAAAAGGAAAGGGACCTTACAGTGCATTTCAACACATAATGCAACGATACATATGAGAGATGTTGCACGTGGCGACATCTCGTGACAAGGATTGGGTCTGACGAAAAGAAAAGGGACAAACTTCTTTCTTTTACATCGCGTTTTCGGTTCGCAGATACCGACAATGGGCTTTCAGCGCAACCTGACACTAGATACCTGTTTATGCGGGTTCCATTTCAGCGTTTGGTCTTCTGACCTCGCTGGTTTGGTTGGGTGGATAGCTCGATTGCCACGAGATGTCGTCACGTACAACATCTCGCATACGTATCTATACATTGTGTCATGAAGTTCACTGTAAGGTCCCTTTCCTTTTCATCAGACTCTATAGCCTTGCCGAAGAGCCGTAATACGGCGAAACGCATCCAAGGATTAGGTCTGACGGAAAGAAAAGTGGCAAGCTTCTTTCTTTAATAACGTCTATGTGGTTAAACGTATTTTCATTTATTTATTTACGAGAAAATAAAATATAAGTTTCCGGTAGTTCTTTTAAGACACGCATTCTTCAAATTTAAATGTTAGTTGTAAACAAACTCTTCCCTATAGTAAAGTCTAGAGTATAGGACTTCCAATAGTAAAAATTCTTTTACTAGAGCTTTTAAAGAAAGAGTGAGAGAAAGACTACTCCCTTGGCAAAAACTACACATATTCTGGTAATTTATAATAAGTCAGATATTATATTCCAAGCATCACATTGAACCCCAAAATCCGCTTGTCAGAGTTATTTTATTTTATAGATGTTTGCATTGTGTCACCAATGTGTAAAGATAAGAAAGTTATTTCGAGCTTAGAAGTAATTAAAGGCTTTCCTGCAGCTATGCTCTAATTTTGTAGAGACTTTAACGAACTTTCCATTATTCGTGTAGCGAGAGAATATTATTATTATTACGTAGGTGCAGCATATTTAAGTCGACTCTCTGTGTGGTTATTGTAAAGATAACTAGGGAGAATCTGTTCAAAGGAAAATTATACGAAATTCAAGGGAGTTTTTAGCTCTGAATTCAGAATAGGTACGTTAGTACGAGAAGGGTGTAGTAATATTCTTGCTTAATTAATAATTACCTAAATTACTTTCGTAAAATATTTTTATTTTGTGAAAGAAAATTGGCATTTTTATGAATTTTCAACGTTGTAGTCAGTTTCAGGATAATTTTCATCCAATACTGTTTTTGACAAGCTTTTGATATTTTCGGTTTTGCATTTCACTTTTATGCAACGCCCGCATGCGTTACTGTGTGGTCTTAAACTAAGGTTACATCTACTTATTTCCAAATATTTCTTATGTCTAAAAAGGGTTTACTAAAGCAGTCTTTATTTTGGGTTATGACGGCCGCTTCTTTGAATTTCCTCTTTCGCCAGTGTTCTTCTTTGAGTATTATTTTTGTATCTGACCATTGCAAGTGGTGGCCGTGTATCCAAGCATGTTCTGTCGCACCGGATCTGTTTATTTATCCCTTCTTTGTGTGGTTTCGGTGTTCCTTGATTCTTGTTTCAAGGGGGCGTAGGGTTTCACCAACATAGGACCGCACTTGCGAGTTAGTTCTTCGTGTCCCTTTGGTCGGTTGGCTTTGTCTTTGTTAGGTGGTTTCTTAAGGAATCTTTGCAGCTGAATACTGTTTGAATTTTGTATTGCTGTTCTAATCTTCGAATTCGGAGATTCCTTTGACATATGGTACCTTTATGTTGGGTCCCATTTCGACGTCATCTTTCTTTCTATTCAAGTGATTCTGGCGCTTCTTGATAGTCTGGTCTACTAGTCTCGTGGGGTAGGTGTAGAGATCCTCTTTGATGGTATTGAGTTCTTCGGAAAAAGCTTCCTCGGAGTTACAGAGAGTAAATGCTCTGTCAAGTGTTTTAACTATTCCATGTTTTGTGGTATTTGAGTGGTTTGAGGAGTAATTAAGGTATTGACCAGTGTGAGTTTTCTTTCTGTATACCGATGTTTGAATGGTGTCCCTGTTCTTCTGTACTCTGACGTATAGAAACGGTAGTTTATTGTTTTCCTCCTTCTCCATGGTAAACTTGATTATTGGTGCCAAGTTATTCATGTGATGTAGAAAAGCTTGGAGTTCGTCATCGCTTTTATTTCAAATGATGAATGTGTCGTCAACGTAACGAAGCCATAGTTTTGGTTTTATTTTTGCCTTTTCAATTGGCTGGTTTTCAAACCGTTTCATGTATATGTTGGCGATTACTGGAGAGAGGGATAATCTAGTCTAGTTGACTGTAGAATCTATCCTTTTCTTGGAAGTAAAAATTATTTAGACAGCATTCTAATAGGTCCATTATGGCGTTGATGGGTAGCGATGTTTGTTCCTCGAGGGTTTGGTCTTCTCCAAGTTTCCTTCTGATGACCTGAAGTATAGCCTTCACTGGGACATTTGTATAAAGACTCTCGACATCGAAGCTCTTGTTGTATGTTGTTTCCACTTATTATTTTAACGAAGTGTTGCGAATTTTTAACAAACGATGAGCTATGTCCTTGGAGCGGCTATAGTATTGGAAGCAGAAACCTGGACAGTTCGTATGTTGGAGAGTTTCTGGAGCTTGTAATAGGTCGTAGAGGCATGTTGGGCTTGTGTATTTTTGGTAAACTGTATAGATGTGGGGGTTTACTGTGATGAGGTGTTAAACGTGTACGTGTTCTGTCTGGAATGTACTTAAAAGTATATACATTGTTATAATGTATTACACATAGTTTAAAAGGTGTTAAAAATGTCGCTACTTACTAGTACCAACTTAGTCGTTAATGAAATCCATTTTTCACATTATAATTAATAACTTTTAGGGCAAAGGAATCCTTTGATTTTCTTGACTAGATAAAGAATGTATCAGATATGCTTGATTTTTGAAATAAGTAACTAGCTGCCCTTGAACATTGACGAATTTCAAAATTGTTTGCAGGATCAGGCTTAAAATGCGTCATTTAACAGAAACTCATCATATTGAAATACTAATGATGGTCAGATACGGACATAAATCTAATTTAATTAGTAGTTAGATTATTTAGGGAAAAACATCTAGACTTGCCCCCTATAAGTCAAAATATGATAAGTAAAATTGAGGAAATCTACTAGGAGGCAATTTTCACTAAACGATAACACCAAATTATATGTACTCTTAACAATTAAAGAGAATCCATTCATTGTCCCAATGCAGCTAGGAAGAGAAAATGGTATATTTTAGACTTCTGTACTAAATATCCTTAAAGGATACAAATATCACCCTTGCAAAATACACCTTGTCCAGTAATTGGCAGGAGATGATCCAGATAGGAGGCTGCAGTTTTGTAAGGCAATGACAGATTAAATTTACAGAAATGTCGTAAACTAAGAAAACATATTATTTTCTGATGAAGCTTCGTTTACATTTCATGGCCATGTTAATCAACAAAATTGTCGTTATTGGGCAGATATGAATCCTTATTAGATGCGAGAAGTACATATCCAGTGTTTGGGCTAAAATTATTGGGAAAAAAAATAATTTTTTTGGCAATAATTTAACTGGAGTATCATTTCTTCAGCAAGAACTTGTTCCATATTCAGCTGTTTCCCAATACTTTGAATCCACAAGTGCCAAATGCCAGGCCTGTTTGTGATTTTCTAAACCAAATATTTTCACATAGAATGATTGGCAGGAGTGGTCGAATATAACGGCCACCGAGGTCTCTGGATTTTACCCCACTTGATTTTTCCCTGTGGGGTTACTTAAGAAGTAAAGTATTTAAGACAATACCCGAAAGTAATAATGTACTAAAAGAACGAATAAGTTCTGAGGGAGGATTTATTATACAACAGGTTATTTATAATGTGAGAAATGGATTTTACTTACGACTAGGTTTCTGCCAGCAAGGGAATGAATGACATGTTTAACACCTTTTAAACAAAAATTTTATTAAACATATCTCTGAATTCTAGCAAGTCTTTTACTCGCTTTACGAGGGTTCAAACAGGTCACTATAACATTTTCGGAGCCTGTGATCCGAGTTTTGTCATATTTTCACTGTTAAAAGGTTATAGGGTAAAACAAAGAAATAAACAGTTTGTATGCCATACTGCCAGAGCAGTTGTGGCCCAGACGTATATTTTTTAATTAAATGCTAGTAATAATTTTTCGTGATTATTGGAGCACCGTACTGTTACAGCAGTAAGACATTTCTATGACAACTATTAGTGCAGAAAAGCTTTTATTTAAAAGTATGGAATAAAATCTATGTATATAAATACATAACACAAGCTAATTAATTTCGATCATTTTAATATTGTTTTTTGTTTTCTTTTTATATAAGGCAAAAGCGTTAAACATTGTTATATCTATCAAATGGAATATACACTCCCCGACAATAAATTCCCGACATAGATAATTTTAGTCAGGTTCATAGTCCTGTAATTGTTCTAATTGTTTTCCGATTCTGGTGAAATTTTAGCGAATTGTAGACTAATATCTTGGAATGTTAGCCTCAATTTTAATTCCTAAAGAATACTGATGTCTTGATCATTATACAGGGAAAAACAAAATATACTATTTTACCCTCAATTTCTAATCGCCCTGTGGAATCATTGAGTCGCAAAACTTGGCTTCATTATGTTTTTGCTTGAAGTGTGATCTTTTATTAACACAATGTTTTTTGGTTCACGTCATAATCTGCTTCTTAAGAAAAGATACAAATTTTTAAAGATAGTTTTGCAGTTTTTCTATTTTATTAACAATTCAGAACATTTCATTATCTTATCTAGTAAGTCTAAATAATTATCGAAAAATTAATATATATATATTTTTATATTGTTATATTATAGCAGAAGTGCATCTATGAAAACATTTTACTTTACTACAATAGCAGTAGGTGTCCCATGGCACAAATTTTAAATTACTGCTAGAGCAGTAATGTTCATCAACGTGTTAATAAAAAAACGCGGTTTCCATTAAAAAAAAAGTTGGTCATTATAATTATTTTTTTACTCACCCTGTATAATATAGTATTTGTAGAATTTTATCGTTGATCTTTAGACTGCAATAAAACCCTCATTATCCCTTTGACCATAAAATAAATAAGGAAATCCCAAATTTTAATACCTTTTCGAGTAGAGCCGGACCAGGTACAAATTCAATTTATACCTAGGCCTGATGCATATACACTGCGTCCATAAAGTCTTGCACAAATTCATTTAAAATTCAGGGGCTTACTTTTTTTAAAAACGCTCGGACACGTCAATTAGTACTTTTGTTTGCGCATTTTTTAACGTAAAATGTTTTTATAGAGGGTGTCGCACGTATGAGGTATGAGGTCATCAAGGATTTTTTTAATGGAACACCCTGTATATTATATCAATTTTGAATTCTATGATGAACACTTAACACCTCTGGAAATCACGGTTTCCGAAATATTGACGTTTGAAAATTTATTTTAAACACATTTATTGATGACCTCATACCTCATACGTGCGACACCCTGTATAAAAACATTTTACGTTAAAAAATGCGCAAACAAAAGTACTAATTGACGTGTCCAAGCGTTTTTAAAAAGTAAATACCTGAATTTTAAATGAATTTGTGCAAGACTTTATGGACGCACTGTACAAATACAAACTGATTTTTAATAATTTTAGTCTTTAGTGGTTTTTCGGCGAGTAATTTTTATTTGGGCTTATTAGTGGTAGAATGTGGCGTCCTTGGAATTGTGCTGATAGGGGGGCATCTTCAAGTGTCATTTTTGAAAGAAAGCATTTATCTACCGATGCCAAACTAATAATTAAAAATGTGTATCAATCTTTGTTGAGTAGAAATTTTAATTCGATTGATGCTTTAGCAGAGACGTCTACTTTGACAAAAACTCCTTTATATTCGGTAAGAGACATAGTACTTAAACCTGTTAATCCTAGAAAAAATCGGAATGATTTTGGCACATTCAGAAGCATTGACGAAAATGACATGGATTTATTAAGAAGTAAGATTTACCAAATGTAGGAGGCACAAACTGTACCCACTTTGATTTCCCTCAAAGAGTGGCTGATTAAAGGCGAAACAAATATCTCTTGTAGCCTTTCAAGTCTTAGGAAAATATAGCATAAAATGGGTTTAAATACCGAAGCATTAATAAAAGACAAACATTAATGGAATCTCAACGTTTACGGGAATGGAGACTTAAATATTTAACAGCTGTTAAACAATTTAGAGAAAAAAATCGTCCAATTATTTACCTTGACGAAACATGGTTCGATACCCATGATACTCCAAGAAAAGGTTGGGATGATTCTTCCAAAAATTGGCAAACCAAGGCACCATCAAATAAAGGCAAAAGAATCACAATATTACATGCTGGTTCAGAGAACGGGTTTGTTCCAAATTGTCTGTTGCTTTCAGCTAAAAACATAGCAGATTCTTCTTTAGATTACTATCAAGATACCGACGCACAACTTTTTGAAGATTGGTTTAAACATAAACTCCTTAAAAATATACCTGAAAATAGCTTCATTGTAATGGACAATGCCAGTTATCATAGTCGGCAAGCAAAAATCATTCCCAATTCTAATAATACAAAAGCAGAAATTCAAAATTTTATGATTGAAAATGATTTATATTTTGAAGAAGTTTACAAAAAACGAGAACTGCTAGAAGTATTAAAAGCTTTTAAAATAAATAAGGAATACGAGTGTGACAAACTTGCAGCAGAAAATGGGCATACAGTGTTGCGTCTTCCTCCACACTATTTATATTCAGTCATATTGAGCTAATATGGCACCAATTAAAATCCAATATTAGGAGAAATAATATTTCTCCTACATTAAATGCATCTGTAGTAGAATTAATTAAAAACGAAGTAAGAAAAATTTCTGCAGACAGCTGGAAAAACTGTGTACAGCATGTACTTAAGGTGGAAAATCCTTACAATTGTATGATTACAAATTATCAACCCTTAATTATAAGTTTAGGCTTAGATGAAGATAGTGATAGTGATACATACATGATAGAGTTAAGTTTTGAATAAATTGTCAATAGTTTTTAAGAATTTAATTAATTTTTATTGTACTTGTTATCCTAATAGTTATACTTTGAAATTATATTATTTTCGATTATCATTAATAATTGTTATCATTATTTTACATTTATTATCGGTACCTAAAACTAAAAATACCTGCCTATTTATTTTAAATTATAAAAATAAATCATGTGGTGTAGGTACATTTTCAAGCCGACCCTGATACCATTTATTCAGCTTTGAAGAGGTTGAGGCGTATACAATAGGATTTAATCAGGTAGATTATTTATGGTAGTAAGAGTCAACGGTATAATTCTGCAAATATTATACGCGTATTTTAGTTCAACATGTGCAATAAAAATAATAGTTCATGTATCTGAACGATTTTTAGAAAAATTAACTAAAGTAACAATACAGGATTTAATGCATGTTAGATGTTCTCACTGTACAGGCGGTTTTCTTGCTTTATACTGTACTGGGGATCCTCGCATAAGGGCTCTTGCAAGCAGATAGATGGTGAAAGTCAAACGACTATTATGTCAGCAAGAGTCTTCTCTGTGGGAAAACATAATTCGAAATCTCAAAATTGAAGATCACTCTATTTTTAAATTCACAAAAGCTTTAACGAGGGGTGACACACCAAGATACATACCTACAAGAGTACTACACAATGACATGCACATGGACATAATACACCAGTTTTTCGATAAAACACTCACAAAATATTACGCACGGACAGACGTATCGGAAAATATTCTAATGACACACTTACATACACATGCCCCACCAGGCAACTTATAGACTCCCCCGTGACTGGCTCCCGCCCTGAAGATAGTAACCAAGACACCCAGAACCTTTTAAACATTCAAAGTTGAAAACCACTCTACAAGCGAAAGAACACCATGAATTAGCAAAGCTGAATAACAACTGTATATCCAGATATTCCAAAAAAGAAGAACGACAAAGAAAAGGAGTAAAGAACATTGTTTAACTCAAAGAGTAAATATGTCATCATATCACAAAGCGTCATCTAACAATATTCTTCTGATTCCTGTACCCATGGAAACAAGTTAAAGCACTATACTTATAACAGCATTTTCATAGCAATCTTTAGAGTATGGGTATTTTTGTATTTTAATTTATGTTTCAAAAACTTACAGGAAACATTAAACCGAATAATTATTATTACAAAAATAATTACCTACTAAAAGCGCTACTAAAAGCAAATCCTAAATAATAAATACTTTTATAGACGGAAATTTGAAAGTTCGAGTTATAGGTTTAATAAAACATGCCCTTTGGTAAGAATTCAAACGTTAATCATTTCCCTGAAAAATGTTTTGATGATATACATTTTTTTAAAAAGTATTTCGCCTTTTTATTCTTATCTGTTCTGTTTACACAAAGGTATTTAATCAACTGAAAAGGTAAAAGGTTTTCTTTATTTTTTGTAGTGGACTTTTATAGACATATTTTATAAAATATTTGTGCAATTTAAATTTTCCTGACTTTTTCAATCTAAAAGACAAATTAATGTTTCTAGTAACCTATATAGCCATTATATTTATTGTAAATTTACCTTATTATTGGAATGAATAGGCAATAATATTTCAGAGATCATTAACTCCAGGCTTTGTTAGGCATCACGTATTATCTATAATACACAGGGTATCCAAAGATTGTAGTATTTAACTCTATGGGCAGATTGGTCGACTCAAAATTCTCCCTAAAGGGAGCTAGGCGCTTTTGAAGATGAAGAATGAGATTTAGGTGAGAAGTAACTACTAAGAAACTTCAACTATTATATTCAAGAATGATATTAGATGCTCTGATTAAACTAAATGGCAAACTGCCGTCACATTTAACGCCAGACATCCGGAAAAGATAACTTCGCATAGGTATGTTTTGGACCTTGTTACTAAATTTACTCAAACTGGATCTGTTGCAAATAAAAAACGTAATCATCGTAGAGTTTTGGATGAAGCCGCTCAATCATTTTGGCATCAATCCTAATACTTCATTACGCAAAATTGTTGATGCTACTGGTATTTCATTAGGGTCTGTACACACAGTTACTAAATTACATAAATTTCATCCATTCAAAATGAAACTATTGCAAGAGTTAACCGAAGATGATTTCGATAGGCGAGTTGAGTTTTGTGAACAAATGATCAGTGATGAATGCACATTTTATCTAAATGGATTTGTTAATAAGCATAACTGTGAAAAAAAATTAATGTATGGGCAGGCATTTTAGGAAACAAAGTGATTGGGCCATTGTTTATTAATGGGAATTTAAATGGAGGCATTTATTTAGATATGTTGGAAAATACCATCAATCCGCTTATCACTGAAACCATTGAAAACCAAATCGAAGACGATGGAAACCCTATACTTGATGAGGCTGAAATATATTTCCAGCAAGACGGCGCTCCTCCTCACTATGTTCTTCCGGTTCGGCAATGGCTAGACGACGAGTTTCCAGATAAATGGATAGGGCGAAGAGGACCTATAGAATGGCCCGCTAGGTCTCCTGACTTGACGCCATTAGACCTTTTCCTATGGGGCCATTTGAAATCTATTGTGTTCACTCCCCAACCTGAAAGTTTGGATGAACTTCGTCAACGCATCATCGAAAGCTGCCATGATCGCCCACAACATGTTTTTGAAAATGTCCGTCAGGAATTTGAACATCGCCTATATCATTGTTTGGCCAATAACGGGCAACATTTTGAACACTTATTGAAATAAAAAGTGATATTTTCGTGTGTTTTTTTTTCTATCTGAACAAATTAAGATAAATAAAGATTTTTCTACTTTTCTCGAAAACGAATCGACCGATTTTAAGAAATCAAACGTCAAAATAAAGCACTTTAAAAGAGCTATTACTTGATACCTTGCCATTTCAAATTTTCAAGGGGATGACCCCGGGGGGCAGAAGGTAAAAGGGGGTGAAGTAGATTTTGGTTAAAGAGTTGGCCCCTTTGGCAAATCTTTTGACGTGTCTCGGCGTTTTTTCTTTTAATCAGTGGTTTTCGATAATTCCGTGGTGGGAAGTTTTCAAATGAACACCCTGTATATGTATTATATAAGGAGACAAACAATAAAAATATATTTGAACAGTACAAACCGAAAAGTAAAAGATTCCACAAATTCTTATCTGATTTTAAAACCGGATTATAAAATTCTTTATTCTAAAAATTAAAACAATGCAATGTAGAGTATTTTTAGCAAAAGAACAATAAAAGCAAAACTCGGTCTAGCATAACACTTTGCAATAGCGTCAATCAGATTTAAGAAAACCCCATTGATATTTTAAAAAACCATTTAATCTATCTGAAAAAATAGATAGAAATCTCAACTATAAGATAAAATTACAACTGTAATAATTTACTCTCTTTTTAACTAGAACCAGCAGAACATAATGAACTTTACAAGATTATTATGGCACTGCCTAACAAGTATGCTGTTGGTGTTGGTGATTTCCCAATGTTTCTCTTGAAACATATTGCTCATATGATCTGTACACTACACCTGATGCATAGTGAATAACTGCGTTGTGTTGGGAGTATTTCCGGAGAACAATGGTGATGTTCACGTTTCGTGGAACTACAGAACGATTTCACTCTTTTCGTCGGTGTCGAAGGTCTTTGAAAGAGTAGTATTTTTCTTATGATAAGGCACAGCACTGCAGGATTAATCCTTCATGGTGCTCTGCGAGCGGTGCGTATGCACAGGAGACGATTCACATTGGTATTGAATTTTTGGAGATTATAATCATTGGAGAACACTGCCTCAGGGAGGTCGTTCCAGAGTGATGACGTTCTCCAGATAAAAGAATTTTTAAACAGTGTCGTTCGAGAGACACTAAGCTGAACCACGTGCGGCTGGGCTGCAGTGGCTCGTTGTGTATTTCTACCATGCACCGCTCTGGATGGAATCAAGCGGGCAACCTCAGTTGAGCACTTGCCATGAAAATATTTGACTCAAGTCGCCAACCTGCTTTCGATGTTTAAGACTTTTCAGGTTGTTCGTAAGATCATGATCACCGATCACGCGAATGGCCCTTCTTTGAATGGAATCTAGCAATCTCACGGTATGTTTAGCAGCAGAGCCCCAAATACTTGAACAGTATTCCAGCGATGGACGAATTTCGGCTTTATACTCTTAAATCATCAATAGTTGTTGGACTGTATAGAGATTCTTAGTTCGGATAGTATTCCAAGCTTCTGCGATACTGCCTTAGCAATAGCCGCAATGTGACTATGCCAAGACAAATTATGACTATCCAAATTGACGCCCAATAAATGAATTGATAAAGCCAAGGGAATCGAGTGTCCCGCCATGACTATATCCGGTTCTTCAACATTAACTGTTTTAGAAAAAACTGCCGCCTGTGTTTTTTAACATCAAATTCTACTTGGTTACTGTCACCCCAAGACAGAATTTCTTCCAGGACTTTGTTGAGGTGTGAGACCTCTTGCTGCCTATAGAGATGTGCATTGGCAGCCGATGTCCGAGCATCCAAAGTAAAAGATGAAACAAGTGTGTGGTCATCATTTCGTATGCTCTCACTTTAGTTAGGAGCCCCTCATGCCCATACTTGGTCAAAGGCCTTGGAAATGTCCAGTGCTACCGCCCGGGACTCCCCATGATGTTCTATTGCGTTGTTCCAAACGTGAGTAACATAAGCTAGAAGGTCTCTTGTTGATCTAGACTTACGGAATCGATACTGGCGATCACTAATAATGTTGAAGGCTTCCAGGTACTATAATAATGTTTTACTGATAGCCTTCTACATGACTTTTGATATAACCGAAATCAATGTTACTGGACGATAGTTGTTGGGTAAGGTCTTCTTGCCTTTTTTGGGTATGAACTAGACTCGCGCAGTTTTCCAGCAAGAAGAAAATATTCCTTTTTTGTAAGATAAGTTAAAAAGCCTACAAATTACCGGTGTAAATCCATCAAGCGCGTGTCTTAAGTACGATGCCTGGAATTTCGTCAGAACCAGAGGCTTTTTGATGTCAAGACTCCTCAACCATCGACTTCTTGGTTTTGCTGTCTAGTCCAATATCCTGAATACCAGTCAATTTGGTTTTCGTCCCGGAAAGTCTACAAAGATGACAATATTTGGTGCAGTCTCGGAGATAAGATAATTGAAAAATTTGGTAAAAATGTAAAGGTTACAGGCCTTTCAAAGGCCTTAGGCACCATTAACCATGGACTTCTACTGTTGTAGCTGGATAGATATGGGGTGAGAGGTATCAGGGCTGGGCTAATATTTAAAAAACACATGTTAGACTGTGTCCATTTCTTGTGGTGGGCAAAACCATTTCTCATGGTGCACTACAATTCGAAGAGGCGTTCCTCAGGGCCCTCTTCTGGGGCATTTGCTCTTCCCATTGTATATGAATAACCTGCCTGAATCACAACGCCCCCTTGTCTGCCAGCATGCCGACGGTAAGTTAATTACGCTATCCTGCGCCAGTCTTTCTGGTTTCTCTGGAGACTTCCGGTGTGGTGGTGGAGATGGCTACCTGATGTGAAAGAGATTGTCTTAGATTGAACAGCAACATTACGGAACTTATAATGTTTAATAAAATCAGAACCAATACGCATTATATGTAGGCTATAATCATAAATCGAGACACATCAATTTTTATTAAAGCTGGGAGCATCACATGGCAAATCATCAATGAAAACTTAATAGTGCATGCGCTTTAATACGCAGACTTCGAGACTGCATGCACATCCAATGCATCAAATGTTTTAATTTGCGTCTGTGTAATCTCTTATCATCTACGGAATGTCCATATGGGGAGCATCCAGTAACTTTAATACCCTCTTCCAAAGCAAGAAAAGAATCATAAGATGTATGCTTCGCCTTCTTCCCCGACTTCATGTAAACCATTCTTTTGGGAATTGGACGTGATTATCGTTACGGGCTCTACTTGTGATACTTGTCCCTTTTGCTAGGACAAACTTTCATCTATTTTCTATCTATCAGGACGGCTATGCTGGCGACATGAGTATATCCACCAGGTGTAGAGAAGATCTCCGCATTCCCCTACATCATTTTTTGAGATCTCTGAGAGAAGTACTGTCTATCGAGGAATAGAGGCATACAACCTCCTACCCGCAGATATTGGGAATGTGGAGAGAATTGGAAAATTTTGTGGGGCAGTCCTGGGCTTTGCAAGGAATTAATGCTTTTATACATCCGACTTTTGAGTCCTTATGTAGTCTTCTCATTACCGTCCTTTTTTATTATACTATGTAACTTTAATTGATATAAGTAATCCTTTAAATAGTTTATTTTTTTCTGAATTTTATTTATAGTTAGTAATTAGTGTAAATTTTACTTTGTAAGTTTTACAGATGTTAATATCGTTATAATGTTACTTGTTTCATGTAATTGATTGTGTTGTGTACAACAGAGATACCTATTACCTAATTTCTACTGCGCAGCTGAAGGTCAGAGCTCATGCTATATTGCCCGACCTTGTACCCAACAATTAAAATAGCAATTTGAACAATTTCAATGAAGATAACTATATCAACCAATTTGATTAAAATTGTTGATGCTGTCATTTTAATATAAATTGGTGATATTGGTATTTTAATTATTAAATAATTTAAAAAGGTTTTTGAACTTATGCTAAATTCATAATTTTGGTTTATCTCGAAAAGGATGGGCTCTAGATTATTAAACTAACAGTTCCTTTACATTAATTAAATGTAGATATATCCAAGTTTAACCCATAACATAAATTTAACAATATTTCTTGTTAAGGTTAATAAACTTATTAGTTATAAGTTAGCGAGCGATACTTATGCAAATATCTAAACCTACACACTAATTTGGATTTGTGCGGGGTTATTTAATGAAAAATTATTATTTTGAACGCAAGCCTCAAAACTACCCTTCATTTTTTACCGATATTTTGGTAATTTTCTACCTACGCATGCAGGCTACGGATTTTATTAAATATTTTTTTTTATCATATTTTTGGCCCTTTGCAAACAACTTTTCACCACTGATGGCCCATCAATTTTATTTCATTATAAACATTTATTATTTTAATAAAACCTCTGAAATTTAATTTATCCCTTTTGAGCGTTAAACCTAATAAATTTTAAATATTTACGAAACAAAAACACCCCATTTAATTATTTACTGTTTTAGAAGGGTCTGCATAAATTATATAAAACTGATTTCGCCCTAAAAGGGTCGTTAAAGTATTAAACGCAATTAGAACAAATAATTACGCTTTTATTTTCATAATTTCAGCCTTGGTTCATACGATACCAAGTGCTCTACGTCTCTAGAAATAAAGTGACATTTTTAGCACCAAAATAACACAAAATGTGGTCCATATACCTCCAAGCAGACCCCGTTCTGTATCCCGTTCCAATGTGAGTTTACGAAACTTCTATAGTGTTAATTTTAAACTCCAGATCAGAGTATTCAGTAAAAATTCTTTAGTCAATAGAATTTTAAACAGCAATTGACGTTATTTTAAATTATTGTGATTCATTCGGAATAATGGGTTTGGTACCATTTGGATAAATGAAAATATGAAAGAAATTTGTAGAAAATGGTAACATATTTTTGTCCCAAACATTATAAGGAAGATTCATAAGAAGCTTAATTAAAACTATTTATTTAGCTGTTGGTTACCCTTTTATTAAATAAAAAATATATGGGGCATTCCACACAAAATTTGCAACTCAAAATTTTTTTCCCACGAACAATTTTTTTTACGGTTTAGCAGTCAAAAATATTTGACACGTATTTTTTTATTTTAATGTAATGCTATTATTTTTCGAAAAAAATTTTTTTCAAATTTCACGTTCGTAAAAAAGCACCTTTTTCCGATCGCTTATACAGCAATATCGAATAAAGATATAAAAATTTATCACATACATAAAATATTCGCCTTTTTCTCAGCTTCCGAATGGAGTATAATAAAACTCAATTTTGTAATTTGTTAAATGACATAAATTGAAAACTTATAAACAAATGCCATTTTTTCGAATTTGGACATGATTTTTTTCCTTTTTTTTTAATAAAAAAATTAACTCAAACCTTTTTTAAAATACTGTTAAAATTTTGGAGTGGAGAGTTGAATACTTACGAAACCATAAATTTTTAAGCACGGCTTGCACGCGCAAAGCGCGCCGCAGCGCGACTCGCTCGGACTCAGCTTGACTTGTCTAAACTTGTCGCGCTGGACATCAGACGCTAACACTAATAGTTTAGTATTTGCTATGTTCTGGTGATGAAGAAGGGTTGAAATGTCGTCAGAAGTGTATTCAAAATTCAAAGATCGCTGTTGCAATCCGTTTGATTTGAAAAATCATAATGGGAGAAGTCAAAGAAAAAGTTTGCGTCGAGTTTCTGATTAACATCTTGAAAAATTTGATTTTTTTTAAACCGAGTAATGTTTTGTGTGCAACGTGTAGGCAGAGAGCAAGTAAAATGCAGAAAAATGGTTTTAGTAAGTTTTTAAATTATGATGCTACACAATTTCGAAAAAATAGTGAAAATAATTGTGTAGCATCCTTATTTAAAAACTTACTAAACCCATTTTTCTGCATTTTACTTGCTCTCTGCCTACACGTTGCACACAAAACATTACTCGGTTTAAAAAAATCAAATTTTTCAAGATGTGAATCATAAACTCGACGCAAACTTTTTCTTTGACTTCTCCCATTATGATTTTTCAAATCAAACGGATTGCAACAGCGATCGTTGAATTTTGAATACAATTCTGACGACATTTCAACCCTTCTTTATCGCCAGAACATAGCAAATACTAAACTATTAGTGTTAGCGCCTGATGTCCAGCGCGACAAGTTTAGATAAGTCAAGCGAGTCGCGCTGCGGCGCGCTTTGCGCGTGCATGCAGTGCTTGAAATATTTATGGTTTCGTAAGTATTCAACTCTCCACAACAAAATTTTAACAGTATTTTAAAAAAGGTTTGAGTTGATTTTTTTAATAAAAAAAAAGGAAAAAAATCATGTCCAGTTTTCAATTTATGTCATTTAACAAATTACAAAATTATACTCCATTCGAAAGCTGAGAAAAAGGCGAATATTTTATGTATGTGATAAATTTTTATATCTTTATTCGATATTGCTGTATATAAGCGATCGGAAAAAGGTGCCTTTTTACGAACGTGAAATTTGAAAAAAATTTTTTCGAAAAATCAGAGCATTACATTAAAATAAAAAAATACGTGTCAAATATTTTTGACTGCTGAACCGTAAAAAAAATTGTTCGAGGGAAAAAAATTTTAAGTTGCAAATTTTGTGTGGAATGCCCCATATATAACAAAAGCTCAAAGTAAATAA
Source organism: Polydrusus tereticollis (assembly GCA_963920685.1). Lineage (NCBI taxonomy): Eukaryota > Metazoa > Arthropoda > Insecta > Coleoptera > Curculionidae > Polydrusus > Polydrusus tereticollis. Next base: position 1,784,167 of record OY987329.1, on the reverse strand, counting down.
TGTCTAGGTATTTTTGAAAACGAAACTTTACAGGTTTTTTAAAATTGTTAATTTTTTGTGTTCTTAATTCTCTGTTAGCGCATTTATGTTAAAATTTAAAATATTTTTTTTTTTAATGGAACACCCTATATTATTAAAAAAAATGATTCCGCAACAAATTCTAAATAACTTTTATATAAGTGACTTAATGTCTAAATCTAGCCATTTTTTTGATAGTGGGGTTTAAATATCATAAGAACTTCTTATCCAAGAAAACTGATAGAGATATAAGTAGGTCTTGAAAATTTGTGACACAATTAAATTTTGACAGCGACATTGACAAACTTTTCAGAAGGTATTTGTGCTTCATAATTTATCAGTTTTAATAATTCTTAAAATGGATTTACTAACGGAAACACTGCGAATAGAAATATTAATGATATTGGGTTACGGGGATCGAAGGCGAACACCCCAGGAGGTTGCTAAGATTTTTAATGATAAGTTTCCCAACCGAAATTCAATAACACGGTCCACAATAAGCAAAATGTTAAAGAAATATAACGAAATTGGCCATGTAAAAGACATTTTAAAACCTGGGCGTCCAAAAACTGCGACAAGCGGCGATAAAGCTTTAGATATTTTGCTTAGCATAGAGGAAAATCCACACCTCTCTACTCCAATTATTGGCCTCGATTACAACACATCGCACATGTCGGTAGATCGCTTATTAAAGTGTGAGAAGTTACCCATACAAAATTCACCTGGTTCAAGAACTCTCTGAGGATGACTTTGACAGGCGTTTAGAATTTTGTGAGCAAATGATGAATTTGTGTAATGCTAATCCAAATTTTATTAATTAAATAATGTTTTCCGATGAGTCGACGTTCTGTCTTAATGGAAATGTTTACCGGCATAATATTCGTCGGTCCAAAGAAAATCCTCATTGGATTCGAGAACAGCACACCCAATTTCCGCAAAAAATTAATGTTTGGGCAGGCATTATAGGGCAAACGATAATTGGTCCATTGTTTATGGATTATAATTTAAATGGCGATAGATATTTGCAGCTCTTAAGAAATGAAATTGTTCCTGATCTTGCGATCCTATTTCCAAATCCTCGTAAGTTAGTTTCATTAAAGTAAATTAAAACTGATTATCAATAAACAAAATTTTAGGCAACGTTGCGGGATTAAATAACGAAGTATGGCTGCAACAAGACGGTGACATTACGCCAGACAAGTACGGGAGTATCTAAATGAAGTATTTTTTGAAAGATGGACAGGGAGACGGGGTACAATTGAGTGGCCAGCTCGATCACCAGATCTGACTCCACTCGATTATTTCTTGTGGGGACATTTAAAAAATGTGGTCTACAAGACAAAGCCACATGATATTGTCACGTTAACCATTGGGTCTCCACTATGTTACGTGTCTGGGTATTGGGGTAGTAGACACAGGAAAACGATTGGAGTACTTTACATAGAGCTTCTTTATTTAACTTCCATAATTATAATTCCTTATAGGCAGTCGACCAGCATACTGTGGGGCGTTACGTAGAAGTCAGGCGGCACGCAGCACCCTAAGGTCAATTGCGAGTACCTGGGATAAGAGGGAGGTTTGTAGGGAATCAGGCGGCACGCAGCACCTCAAGGGTCATTTGCGAGTACCTGGGATAAGTGTGTTAGGAGGTGACCAGGCTATGAACACCGGTGCCTGATCATCTTGATATCCGCGTATTTATACTCTAAAACGTGCTGAGGTTTGCATACACTTGACCTAGATTCGGTGTACAGTGGAACAGAACCTCAGCGCGTGGTTAAAAATTCTAGCTATACAGTGGTTTAGTTGACATGCCCCTCCTCCGATAAGCATTGGACCCCAATGCTCGAAGTATGCTGATCACCTTATACATTGTTACAATTATATTACAATACCATCTTTAAACCAAATATTTCTTCAAAGTTTTTCTTTTGCCTCTTTACTTCTTTCTTTGTTTTTTCATCCCGTTCCACCAGTTCGCTTGACTTCGAGCCGGCCCTGTCTGTTTTTACTAACATCGTCTCTGGTAACTAGCATTGTTTTTTGGTTCCGATTTGTATGCTCAGTGCCTGTTGCTTGACCCGTTGCCGGCTCCTCCGTTGTCTGTCCTGCCAACTGGTGGAGACGTGGGTGTTACATGGAACAAAGAGAAAAACATCATGCAGTATCTCATCTTAATCGTTTATGGTCTAATAACTATATATTCGCAATCATTTATGTTACAAACTTCTACTATAATAATAAAATAATAAAAAAAAAAAAATATATATAAAATTCAATGTAAAAATATCATGGATGGCCATACTGCAACACACGGTAAAATCAAATAAAGAAATGTTCCTGAAATTCTGTCTGAAAATTAAATATTATTTACATCATTAATTTTAAACAAATATCAATCTTTCAACGAAAAAAGACACATTTATCACATACATTCTCAACTTTTTTCATTTGGAAAAACTTCTTTCTTTGACGCCTGCTTGCGTCAGTACCTAAATTACTTCGACTCTACTGAAGACCACTTCCTCAGCTAACAGCATGGCTCCTCTACCCTTGGATTGCCTTTATGCTGTTCTGCCTCTACGGGGCTGTACCTAAAAAACTCTTAAAACCCATATCTCCAACCGCACCTAATGGTTGGGAACAACTTCTTCTACGCCTTGACTCACATTGGTTCTGCGCGTAGGTTTACCTCTGCCTCAACGGGGCTGTACCTAAAAACCTCTTAAAAAAACATATATCCAAATGCACCATATGGTTGAGAACTACTGCTTCATCGTCTTTATCATTTAAACACAACTATATTCATAAACTTTCTATCGTACTTTCAAAAACATAAAACAAACTGGGAAATCTCTTCTACTGGGATGCAAGACTGCGGTGGCCAACCTAAAAACCACAAAAAGTTTGCTGTCCTGAGCGTCGCAAACCAGGACACAAAATTTGACGCTCTGAGCAGTTATGCTCCGAACAAGTACTGTTTTACCCTGCCTGTCACTATTTTCCATTCATCAAATCGCTTCCACTCCCTATACGCACAGCTAAAAAAACGTAAAAATTTAAGTAACTTGCAGTATGACCAAGCCTAGAAAAAACTTTGCAAATATTATGTACAGTCCTGAGAAATAACGCCTTTAATATTAAAATTCGAATTACACAAAATACTCTCAAGGATTAAGCACTCCGTAGCTATAAACACCTTTAAATTGTCTACTAATAGTATGTTACCTAAAATAAAAGTTATAAACAATCATCAGCATTTTTGTTATTAAAATAAATCAAACACCTTGCTACAATTTTAAAACAATGATTAATTAACCTTTTGTAAACAAGACCAAATTAAGTTAAATGTTATAATACGAAAAAAAAACACTCTTCAAGGGCCTAAAATCAGATATCATAAAAATGAATAAACTAATATTTCCATACCCTTCTAAATTATCCGTGGCTCTCTGCGACCGGCTAATGGATGGTTTCTGCGTTTAATGCCCATTGGTCCAATTCTGATCGCTTACTTGGCGGGGATAGATACTTGGCCATATCTGGTAGTGCCCGTTTAGCACCACCTTGTTGGCTGCTGTTTGAAAATCCATTAGTGCCCTTTCTTCTTCTTCAGTGATGTTTCTGGCTGATGATTGTTGACCGGCGTCCTCCTGGTCATCCCTTGGTCCTGCCTCTATGAATGTAGATGGCTTCCTCGCGGTGTGATGTTCATTGTTCGGGGTGGTTGGTCCTTTGGCCTCGCTGCTAATTGACCGTGTCTCGCATGTTGATAGGGCGGCTTCCAGGATGAGGTGGCTCCGTCCTGTTCAAATTGGTCTTTGACTTTTCTTTTCTTCGTAACCAAATTGTCAGCTTCTACTTCTGTTAGGGGTGGTTGGGGGTAACTGGACTCCTCGTCGTGATTGCTTCTATACATATTGCAGGTGTGTCGTCTAATAGGCCGATTAGACGGCCCGGGAAGAGAGAGGCGCCTCCACCATGTCACGTTAACCATTGGGTCTCCACTATGTTACGTGTCTGGGTATTGGGGTAGTAGACACAGGAAAACGATTGGAGTACTTTACATAGAGCTTCTTTATTTAACTTCCATAATTATAATTCCTTATAGGCAGTCGACCAGCATACTGTGGGGCGTTACGTAGAAGTCAGGCGGCACGCAGCACCCTAAGGTCAATTGCGAGTACCTGGGATAAGAGGGAGGTTTGTAGGGAATCAGGCGGCACGCAGCACCTCAAGGGTCATTTGCGAGTACCTGGGATAAGTGTGTTAGGAGGTGACCAGGCTATGAACACCGGTGCCTGATCATCTTGAGATCCGCGTATTTATACTCTAAAACGTGCTGAGGTTTGCATACACTTGACCTAGATTCGGTGTACAGTGGAACAGAACCTCAGCGCGTGGTTAAAAATTCTAGCTATACAGTGGTTTAGTTGACAATATAGAAGATCTAAAACAAAGAATTGAGGTTGAGTGCCGACGAATCCAACAAACAGATATTCTTTCTAATGATTTAAATACTTTTCCGCAATATTTAGCATATTGTCAAGAAGTAAATGGAAGGCACTTTAAACATCTTATTTAATTTCTTTATTCTGTAATAAGTAAGTTTAAACAATAATTACCTTACAATAATGTTTCAAAAAATTCTTAATTTTCGAGCTCGAATATTAAAAAAATGGCTAGATTTAGACATTAAGTAACTTATATAAAAGTTATTTAGAATTTGTTGCGGAATCATTTTTTTGAATAATATATAGGGTGTTTCATTTAAAAAAAAATTATTTAAATTGCTAAAAAAACTGTAAATTTGGCAACATTGCAAATGTCACTAGCAGCTTCGCGAGAACCTCTTATGTACGGATACCGAATTTTAGCTAAATCGAACAAACGGTATTAAAGATATTTAAAGCGTTCCATACTTCTGTTACACGCTGTATAAAAAAGCATGAAAAAAATATTTTTTTTTCCTACCTGTATGCAACAAAAGTGTCGTACTGATTTTTTATGTTACAAAGAAAGCGCAAAAACATATTTTAAACGTAAGTTAATAATAAGTAATAATAATAAGTAATAATAATAAAATAATAATATAATAGTATATAAGATACAATACAATTAAAATTATAACATATAGGCTGGTTATTAATTTAAACAAAATATACAATACCGTGCCAGAAAAATAATCATTACATTTTAACCCAAGTCAGTTTCACTGTCACTGTGGTCATCCAAGTTCACAATAATTCTTTCTCTGGGCAACAGATCTATATTTACGTATGATTTTTCTATTTTTTTGAACATGCGCTTCACAATTTTCCCAGCTTTTGTTTGGAATATTTTACATCTATGACGGTACTTAAGTTGTCACAGAAGATGTTAAGGTTGGCGAAACATTATTCCTCCTTACTGATGCTTTCAGCTGGTGCCATATATGTTCAATTGGGTTGTACGTGCAATAATAAGGAGGAAGTCTTAACACGGTATGACCCATTTTTGCCGCCAAAGTGACACAATAATATTGCTTTTTTATTGAAAATGATTTTAAAATTTTAAGCAATTGCTTTTTTGTGTAATTTACCTCAAAATACATATTATTTTTTATCATATAGTCCTGTATGGTAACTTTTGTGTTATTGGAACACGGAACTTTATTTAATCTACGACTGTGGTAGCTCGCATTATCCATCACTATCATACTATTTGGTGGTATGTTTGATAATAATTTGTTTTTAAACCAGTCTTTAAATAGTTCTGCCGTAGTACCATCGTGATAATCAACAAGGGAGCCCTTCATATTTTTGGCTGATAAGGCCAAAGCGTTTGGTATAAATCCATTTTTTGTCCCAGCATAAATTATTGTTATACGCTTACCTTTAATTGATGAAGCTTTGGTTCTGTATTGACCCGATTAATCTACCCAATCTTTATCTGGAACTTCGTGTGGGTCATACCACGCCTCGTCCAAATAAATAATATCCCTTCCATCCTGTCTATATCCTTTGACTGCAATTAGGTATTCCATCCTCCATCTTTTTAACCGGACCAATTCCATAATTACTTGTCGTTTGTTAATTTTTTTCATTTTAAACCCCTTTCTTAAAATACATTTCCTTAGAGTCTCACGGCAACACTCTACTTCTGTATCATCTTTTTTTAATCTTTGCAATAGGGTTTTAAAGTGGGAATCATTTCTTCCCTGTACATGGCATATATTTTTCTTCGAATTATGTCAACATCCGTCGCGACCAGTTTCTTAAAAGTAAAACTCCGTAGATCCCCTTGGCGTACTGGTCTCTTTCCACGCAAAATTGGAAATATGGGACTAGTGGATGTACCGTTATTTATTCTTCCGTGTCAAGATAGTGTTTTATTTGGTGTAAATCTGGCAACAAAAATTATGTTTACCTTGACTACTTCAGTTAAACATACTGAATAAATTGTATCCACGCCAATTCAAAATAATTGGTTCCATAATATGCAATATCGTATCAAACGGGGTTGATGCCTTTCGTTCGATTTTAGTTAAATAATGTCAAAATGTTACCAATTTATCCTACAAAGTACCACGCAATACAAGTAATTTGTAAGAAATAAGCAAATGCAACAAACGTCCTGAAAACTACAAGAAGCCAAATTGGCATCTATAAACATTCTAAAATCGGGTACCTCCTGCATATGCATCATACATAAAAAAAAAACACGCAAACAGTACTTTGTGTTAAAGAATGTTGCAATTGTTATCGGTTTCATTGAAAAAATTTTGAACAAAATCGATACTGAAAGAAATAATAGTTCGCTATGTATGGTTCATTGTTATTCAGCAATAGAATTAGCGACAAAAGAAAAAACGAATAAAAGTGTCTGGCTTTTAAGGACTTTTGTTCACGTGTACGGGAGCTTAAAGAGTTTACCTTTTGATCCCATGAAAAATATAACTTAGTACGGTTTTGTTAGTTTAAAGGATCAGGACTAAATGAAACCCAATTTTATGTCGCCCACGCAACCTTTAGAAATATATAATTTCGTTCCTAGCGTCATGTAGAAAATATATTATTTAAGGCATATACATAAAGTACAACTCGGTTAGACAATTAGTTTGCAGTCGATAGCAAGAATTTTATTTTCTGGCTCTAGAATATAAAATTTGTATGAGGCAATATTTACTTTTATGTTATTATCTTGCCTAAGCAGTTTGTGGATGTAAATGGCGTAACTTTCTTCACTGGTAGCAAGCGTGATTTGTTTCTTGATCACACGCATCGCTCACAAAGCGCCCTAAAGGATTAGTCCTGCAGTACTGTGTCTTATCCTAAAAAAAATCAAATTAAATAAAATCTAAGCAGTCCAGAAGGGCTAAAACCTAAAACAGTATCCACGCTACTGCTTGTGCATTTTTCAAGTATAAAACTGTGAAGTTTTTAAGACAACTCAAACGGAAAAAGGGAAATGTCTTTTTTCTATTTTTGCTACCAATGTGAGTAATTATTAATATTTTACCTTTTCCGAGGATGCTTTTATTCCAGTGGACCATCCTTTCATTAAAGCTTACCTCGCCCTTTTTATTTATATGTCTATCCTGCCGTACTTTACCAACGGTATGATCTTCATTTAACCATGTTTCCATATTATAATAGATATTCCTGATTTTCCTTCGAAACTGTCTAAGTGCCCCCAATATCGTTTTTAAGTTAAACGAGTGTATGATTCTTCTAATGGCAGTTCCTTCATCCTCATGTATTACAGTTTCTTTTGTTCCTGTACTTCTTTTTGGTGACAATATTTGAAATAATCGCCGAAAATGAAAAATCTGGTTTAAGTGCCAGAAAATTGGCTGAAAAATTTAAAGTTCAGCCGATATCAATATCGAAGATGTAACTGCTTGGACAGAAAGGCTATCGACCATTTTAAAGGATTATGCCACAAGGGACGTACTTAATGCAGAAGAGGCAGGTCTTTACTATCGTACATTGCCAAGAAAAACATATACATTGGAAGATGACAAATGTACTGAAGGTACAATAGGCAAAAACAAAAATCCTCGATGTTTTTAGGGCGCACATATCGATATGTTACCTCTCCAGTGGGTCTCGAACAGAAAAGCGTGGATGACAGCAGACATCATGACAACATGGTTTCACATTTAGACACCAAAATGAAGAAACAGAATAGAAGAGTGGTATGGTTTCTGAATAATGCAACGTCTCATCCCAAAACTACACTGAATAATATCAAACCTATTGTTCTTCCACCCAATACTACCTCAAAATGATGTACAAAAGCTACCTTAGTAAGAGGCTTTTAACATGTGTAGACAGTGCTTGTCCTCCTCAAGAAATCAAAAATAATATTACCATAACCAACGCCTTGATATGAGTTTCGGTGGCCTGGCGCAATTTGTCCCAGTGACAACAAAAAAATGCTTTATGAAAGACGGATTTATGTGTAATACAGATAATGTTGACGACTTTGAAGAAGAAGATAATATTCCACTCGCATAACATTAAGGACACATTTGTGAACTTGAAACAATTTGGCTCTATTTATAACGATTTGGCAGCGAAAAGTGACTATCATCGAGTGAATTGAAGAGATCCAAGACACGGATGAAAATACTCTTAACTTTGAGACAGAGAGAACTTGCTCCAGTGTCGAGAATATCAAGCATATCTGAAGCCTGCGCAACTTTGAGAGACTGAGAAACCCTTATTAATAATGTTAGCAATTTTGACAAGTCTATAAATATTTCTATATTTCTTTTAAAATGTTAATCTGAATTTTATAAAAATAAGTAGTTGACAAAATAAGTACTTCCACTATGTATACAGGGTGTCCGGAAAATACGTGTACAACGTTGGACTACAGACTCCTGCCGTCAAAATAGGTCGATGTAACCCGACTTAGTTATATCCAAAATTGTCTCGTTTAGCCGGTAAAGGGCGTCAAAAATATGTAAAAATATTGATTCTTCCTAAATTACGTGAAAACCTGCTATTCGATTTTAATGATTTTTAGTATGTAGACTAATAGTATAAAATGACTTTTTCTAGTTGTATAGTCACCGGCTGTAAATAAGTGGAAGTGTTATAAAAGTAATATAATACGTCAACATTTCTCCTGATTTTTTTTATCAACGGCGTTATGACAACCCAGATATTTTTGTCGAGTGACTGGATGTATTTGGAAGCTATTTTACCTCTTCAATATTTTTCGTTGGATGAGCTGTTTTGCCAGAAAAAAAATATTTACAATTACCTGCATACATCAATTAATAACAGTAATAATAAAACAAAGTACACAAAAAAGTTGGAAGTATGTATTAAAAACATTGTAAGAAACTAAGTAAAACGAAAACATTACTTAAGCAAATGTGTAAAATGACCGCCATCTTGCTGAATACACTTATTAACACTCCTTAAAAAATGATATTGGACCCTATTTAATGTCTCGGGGTTATTAAAATGGTTGCCTGCATTTAAAATCCGCGTCAATAAATCATGGCGTGTGTTTACCGGAGTCTTGTAAACTTCTGTTTTAATAGCACCCCACAAAAAGAAGGTAATTGTAAATATTTTTTTTCTGGCAAAACAGCTCATCCAACGAAAAATTTTAAAAAGGAAAAATAGCTTCCAAATACATCCAGTCACTCGACAAAAATATCTGGGTTGTCATAACGCCGTTGATATAAAAAACCAGGAGAAATGTTGACGTATTATATCACTTTTATAACACTTACACTTATTTACAGCCGGTGACTATACTACTACTACTAGAAAACGTCATTTTATAGTATCAGTCTACATACTAAAAAGCATTAAAATCGATTAGCAGGTTTTCACGTAATTTAGGAAAAACCAATATTTTTACAAATTTTTGACGCTCTTTACCGGCTAAACGAGACAATTCTGGATATAACTAAGTCGGCTTAGATCGACCTATTTTGACGTCAGGACTCTGTTGTCAAACGTTGTACACGTATTTTCCGGACACCCTGTATGATGAAAGCATTGATTAGTTCGTCAAAATATCTAATCGCGGTTTTTTAATTCTAATTTGCAAGAAAATAACTATTGCAGTCTTATTAAGGCTATAGATAGGTACATACGTAGTTTGAAAGAAAAACAATCCATTTATTTTAGTTTTTTAAAAAAGGTAAATATAATATTTATTTTGTTGATATATAAAGTTGTCGCGCTCAAAAAGTTAACTTTTTTTTTTTTTAAATAAGAAAGTTTTATTAAAAAGTTATGTCTTATTTAACTTTCATAATTTAATTTAAATAAAAAATAATCTTGTTTTTCAAGCTGCATACTGAAACAAGGATTTTTATAATATAATTTTCGGTTTCTCATTCTTAGTTAAAGTTCATATTTTATCCATCAGCTTAATGGATTTACCAAGAAATCAGACCAACGAAGTTGGCAATGTGACGAGAACTCTAAACTTTTTATTACTTCCTAAAGGTAGATGTTCAAAATGGATTAAAGGAAAGCTTGTTTTGTTTTCTGCCTTTACAAAGAAAGTGAGTCCAAAAACCTTCGTGCGTAAATTAGCGAAATCGTATTTATTGCATGAATATAGGATGGGGAGCGCGCAGCGCCTCAGGATATAAAAGCGCTCACTATATAGTAATTCACTTCTCAACCTAGGTATATAATGTACTATTTCTACTACTAACTTGAGAAATCGTCATTATTTACTCCATTTCTTTAATGAGAAGTAAAATTTCTCTACCCCGGGAAGTTACGATAATAAATAATCACCTAGGTAAATAATGAAGAACTTTCTGTTTAATGAAGTTATGTTACATACGATATTAGCATTCCTACTTACCGTTCCTTTAACATGCTATTGGGTTTGAGCCTTGACTAACTATTTTAAATGAAGAAATTCCGAAAAATAATATTAAATTTTTAATAAAACAAAAATTTTCATCATAAATTGGAAAATATTTAAATAGGAAACTCTCATATTTGAAAATGTTAAGACGACTAAACATACCGACATTTAAAATTCCATTTCTTTAGTTTTATTTTTCCCAGACTACTTGATTTTTAAAATATTTTTAAAGTTGAAATCAGAAATTGCTAATAAAGATGTAAAAAATTAAACATGTAATATTTTAGTGCTAGTAATAAAAAAAATCAATATATACCTCAATTGAGGAAACTGTTATACAGGGCTGCCCAGAAGTCCGGAATAAAATTAATATAACCTTAACCTGTAACTTTTGGGGAAAATGCTCGGACACGTCAATTTAGTTTTATATATGCTCACGTTTTGACGTTATTCGTTTGTTTTTTTATAGACATTTGTCAAAGATATGACGACATCGATCTTTCTTTTAAATGGAAACATACAGCTTGTGATACATCATTTGAAAGCTTATAACTCGTATAGTATGCTCATAAATCTTGGCGCGACTCTGTCAAGCTATTTCAAAATGGCGACTGTTAAAAGTTTAAAAAAAAAATCCCTATTTAAATAAGCGGAAATGATAAATCATTGATGTTTTTTTTTACCTTTCAATGTTTCACGTTCTGACATTTTGTGACATTGTGAACTTGTAATATTAATTTGGGTATTTCCGAAGTATTATTTTACAATTTTCTAAACAAAAATGGTTTTGTCGGAAAGGCAGCGTATCGAAGTCTTGATATTGTTAGGATGTGGAGATAAAATAAGAAGTCAAAGTGAAGTGTTCACTTTATTTAATGCTAAATATCCGGAAAATAAATTTCACAGGGCACTTTAGTAAAGTATTCCACAAATTTGATGAACATGGCACAGCAAAGAACTTGCCTAGGAGTGGACGGCCACGTGTTTTAGGCGACGATGAAAAATTGGATATTGCATTATCTCTGCAGGATAATCCGCATGTTTCAACAGTTTCATTCTAGAGGTACTATTGGAAGATTTTTGAAGCAGAAAATACCACCCTTATAAAGTATATGTTGTCCAAGAGCTTTTAGAAGATGACTATGATAGGCGTTTGCAATTTTGCGAAAAAATGATGAGACGGTGTGACGAGAATAATAGGTTTCCACAGAACATATTATTGTCGGACGAAGCTACTTTCTATTTAAACGGGGTGGTTAACAGACATCAATATCGTTTCTGCAGTCTACAGATATCATTAATAACCGAATGTTAGGGCCGTTCTTTTTGGAAGGAGACCTCACAGCTGAACGTTACCTGGATTTCTTAACCTTCGAGTTGAGGCCTGCTCTAGCTGTAATTTTTTCCAACGAAGTATATCCAGATATACCTAATGAAACAATTTGGTTTCAGCAAGATGGTGCTCCCCCGCATTTTGGTGTCAATGTAAGAAGATATTTAGATCAGATATTTCCAGGTCGCTGGATTGGACGACGTGGTGCAGTTGAATGGCCACCGAGGTCCCTAGACTTAACGCCTCTAGACTATTTTCTTTGGGGATATTCAAAAGAAAAAGTTTACCAAAATGGGCCGAATAATATTGAAGATTTTAAAAGCAAAATTAGATTGGAGACACTAACATACCGGCTGAAGCCATTCGAAATTCCGTCGCCGGATTTTACCATCGTCTAGGAGCATGCCAAGTAGAGGGTGGAGGACATTTCCAGCATTTGCCACGTTAAACCACCTTTTTGTTGTGTTTTGTTTTGCTTCGTTACATTTCTTTTTATTTTTGACAAAATAAATAACAATAAACCATAACTATTGTTAAGTCACAATGTCACAAAATGTCAGAACGTGAAACAATGAAGATTTCCTACCTTGAAAGGTAAAAGAAACTTCAATGATTTATCATTTCCGCTTATTTAAATAGGAATTTTTTTTAAAATTTTAACAGTCGCCATTTTGAAATAGCTTGACAGAATCGCGCCAAAATTTATGAGCAGACTGTACGAGATATTAGCTTTCAAATGATGTATCACAAGCTGTATGTTTCCATTTAAAGAAAAGACCGATGTCGTCATATCTTTGAAAAATGTCTATAAAAAAATAAACGAATAACGTCAAAATGTGAGCATATATAAAACTAAATTGACGTGTCCGAGCATTTTCCCTAAAAGTTACAGGTTAAGGCTATGTTAATTTTATTCCGGACTTCTGGGCAGCCCTGTTTACCTCGCACATTATATTATAACGCTATGTAACAGCTCAGTTCTAAACCTAGGAATACAATGTACTATTATGAATCAAGGAGTAGTCCTTCCAATTTCCTTATAATCTGTTTGTTGTAACAAAAATTTTTTACCTGCCACTGAGGCAATTTCCACCAACAAATCAAATTCACATAAAATTATTTTAATGCACGGGGGGTCTATATTTGTACGCGTATTTTCCCATCAAGATATACACATTTTAAGCAAAAATATAAATATGTTATCATGCACTAAAATCAACAAAAACAAGAATCCTATTTAGTTCCTATATATGGCGAGATAGAGACGATTTATGAAAACAATTATAAGAAAGAATTATTAATTAGAAATACACCCTTAAACTTATATGAACTACTTAAGAATCGCCATTTATTTTACCTCTACTTTATTGTGAATTAGTAGTTAAATGGACTACTTTGAAATAGCTTAATCAAAAATGCCCTAATAATAAGATACTGTCTTTAAAATGCCCTTCTTTTTCAATAAGAATTCCAATCGGTTTATAATTTATAAAATAAAAATTTTGTTAACAAAACCTATACCCCAAGTCCAAAATTTCTGTCAGTGACTGATCCAGTAGCGTGTGCATTTCAAAAGGATGAAATTTTGTCAGACCTTCATATAATTTTTTAAAAATTTAATTTATTACATTCAAACAAAACTGATCCAATAAGACGACAACCTTTTCTACTAGGATTTCTGAGTTCTTGCGAAAATCCATTCATAAATGCCTGCCTTGAGCTTTTAATATTTAAATATTGCCATACCTTCTTAAGTTTGTGCCCTTCATTGAGTCATGAATTGTCGGTGTAATACAATTTTTTCCCGAAACTCCCGTATTTTTTCAAAATATTTTCGCCGCCAGACCAATAATTCCATTATTTTCAATTAGTATACTTTTTTGATTGTGTTGAACATACCTAAAGCTATCTCTTTTGAAGTTCGTTTAAAAAATCTTAATGATATTTTAGGTAACGATGTGTCCTTAATTTCAGCCAGTCCATGGATTTTGCGGCAAAAGGCGTATTTTCTGGCATCATACAGGACTATTTTTTCCGTCCTCTTGCCTGAGCTCCACGACTATTTTCTTTTTCGTCATTTTCTTGATGAAGGCCTTTTTAAACCCTGAAAAGAGTGCTTAAGAAAATAACTATTTACTGAAAAAAACTATCGACAAATTAATAATAAGAATACAAATTAATCAAGCAATGCGAAAGCCATGCGGGCATGCTTGTTTTCAAATCTTTCATGTTATGAATTTGGTCTCTGTGTGTTGCCACATTTATTTTTTCCGCGATCAGAATCCCAGTGCAGGCTAAATCGGAATAGGCGTGCTTAAGATAGCACACGTATTTAGCTGATTGCAGCTTCTATAATAACGTCGCCTCTTAAGTTCAATGTAATTGTAGCGGCAAAGTTTACTATATGCATAAAAAACATTTAGTTGTACAATATTTTTATTCTGCTGTTTAGTAGATTTAGTTGGTATTAAATGGGCCACTGAGAAAAATTGTGGACTTTGGGTATAAGCATGGAAACCGAAAATAAAAATATCTATTTTTGGGAGTTTCTTTTATTTTTAATTTATATCAGATATATAAGTATATCTTCGGGATTTATTTACATAGCGAAAAACACATCTTCTTGTAAATACAAGAATTTACCGTAAACCGGCTGAAAAATGATAGGAGAATGGGAAAATTTTCCGTAAGAGGAAATCGACCTTCTTCCTTAAGGAGTGATAAGAGAATACTTTGGTAGACGAGTCGGATTACCTTCCCATCTCAAATCTCCCGATAAGATACCAATTTGCTTTCTCATGATCCATTATGATGCCAATAGCGGCCATTATTTTTACTTACCAATCAGAAATTGTTAGAAATATTAGATGTACTAGAGTTTTTGTTGCCGCAGCTCGGATCTGTTCTAAGAAACCTAATTTGCATCTTGATATTTACGAAACGTATCTTTTGGCTTACGATAAAGGCTGCTTATCCATAAATAGACATGTTGTTGAATCTTTTAGATCATTCTTCTAATATTAGGAACTATAAGAGGTAATTTTCTTTCTTAGTTTTGCTGTTTTTGAACGGTGCGGCGTAAAATGAAAAAAACTTTCTCAGCGCTCAGGTAAATGAGTTGACGAAAAATAGTTGGATCAAGAGAAAACTCATAAGATTGCAAATTTAACCAAAAACGTCATACCAATAATACAAGCACATATAGTACAACTGCCACCACAACCCCTACTAAACTACCACCTGTGCTCCAAAACAGGAAAAATGCAAGCATGTAATGAGGATAATTAAAACGCCTAAGTAGCTTGTCAATTTCAATGAAGGTAGTTGAAGTAGTGTCAAAGTTAATAAAAAGTCCATGAGAGAACCACAAGAAGATGTTCAAGAGGCCAGAAAGTCGTATTTAAGTATTAGTTAAGATTCCGATGCGTACATAAATATGGCACAACTACCCAAATAGTAGTTTCTACTTCATAGAATAAACATTAGGTGATTAAATGCTTCATAAATTGATCAGTTCATTTAATTTCCCTCATTCTACCGTACCCAAGCTTAATGAAAATAAATAAAGGCGAATATTAAGAGCATTATATTATCTTGAAATGAAAGTTAATTAAGGATGTTCAAAACAACACAGGAAAAACTTATAATAAAGGGGTGTTAAATTACCCTCGTCTCGAAATTATTATTAAATAAATACAGAAGAGATGTGATAAAGGAGTAAAACAATAAAGGAAAAGATTTTAATATGATCTGAGCCCTTCAACCGTTTAATTTTAATAATGGAAAATTATTAACGTTGAGCCTTCTTCCACGTGAAATAACAATGTAATGAAATGAAATGCTGGACTGTAGGAAATTAGTTAGTTTAGTCTGTTTGCTTTTTCTTGTGGACTACGTCAGCCAGGCTTGGGAAGTCGAAATTACTGAGTTAAATGAACTTATGATTTTCTGGGCAATCAACCTGGCGACAAAATATCTTCTTTCATATTATGTCATAATTGTCCCAAACTCCTGTGACCTTTAACTACGCACAATAAAATTAGTGATGACCCCTTCTTCCCCCTTGTTGTGGAAATTATGTAAGGCGGGAAGCTTGTAGGGGTGTGGGGTAGTATAATATACATTGCATTTTCGAGTCATGGGGGTTTAAGTGTTAAATTTTTAACCCCATGTTGAGACCCCTTCTACTGGATCGATATAGCTGAAACTTTAAAGAGATAATATTTACGGTCTTTAAATTAGATCAATAGTTAATTATCCTAAAGTACGTACGGAGATAACTAAAAAATTCTTAATTATTCTTGAGTAAATTGGATTTTCCTATATTTTTTTTTTAATTCAGTTTACAATTTACATAGTACTTTAACTTGAATGATGCGAGGACGTAAGCTTCCTAAAAAATAATTAAATTAAGATTTCTTTATACAGTGGTTGTCAAATAGTGTTCAGGTTAGTTAATAAATCTGTTAATTTTCAAACATGCATATTATGATATATATCTAATTTTTTTAATGAGACACCCTGTGTATATTAATTTATTTTGATTTAGACTATAATTTTCTATCATTTGACATATGTATAGGGCTTATTACAACCAGCGCGCAGTTTTCAAAGATGGCGGCAAGACGCCATATTGAATAAAATTTTTAAATGGCAGGTGGTGTCAAGTGATACCTCGTTGGAAAGGTATTTTCAATTTATAAATGATTAACACGTTTGATAAGATTTTATAAATTCATTTCAAAATGGTGATCACTTTTATCAATATCCGTTAATTTGATTCTAAAGCAATAGTAAAGGAAACTAGGGGCAGCTAGGTGATATATTCAGTACTTTATAACAATACAAAAACTATTAAAATTACAAATACTACTTAATAAGATGCTCAAAATGTTCCACCCTTTACTTCTTGGCAGATGTACAGCCTATTATGAAATTCTTCGCAAACATTATGAAACATTTCTTGACTAATTTATTCGCACACTTGAATTATTCTGTGGTGCAAATCATTTAATTACTGCGGCTGGACTATAAATACTTGAGACTTAATAAATCCCTACAAAAAAAGTCCATAGGAGTTAAGCACAGTCAGCAAGCAGGCCATTCGACAGGACTACGACGACCAATCCAGCGCCTGGGATGGTGCTGATCAAGGTAGTTCCCAGCATCTTTAATATAATGCGGCGGAGGTTCATCTCGCTGAAATATTACAGGCATATCACCAAATTCGTCAGGATTTTTCACAATCAAATGTTCTACAGTATTTGCTATCATATCAAGATACAACGGTTCAGACAAATATCCCTGTATAAAAAGTGGCCCTATAACATGGTCTCCCAAAATACCTGCCCAAATGTTAAGAGAACTGAGCATTCATTCTCTGTAAATATGAAGATTTACATCGTCCCAATACCGAACATTTGATGATTAACTATTTTGTTTATAAAGAAAGTACCCTTATCACTAAAACAAAAACATTTATGATAATTTGGGTAACATTTCAATCTTACAGCCATTAATACACAATTCTACGATCTGGATCATCTATGGGTTAGTTCAGGTTAGTATATGTTACATTTTCAATTTGTAGGGATGATTTTTAGTACGTTTTAATACTTTCTGAACACTTTTAGATGGTACTTGGTATTCAGCTGCTACAAGCGATGTCGACTGCGTCGGTTTATGAATCATTTGAGCCACTATCTGCATTTGTTTTTCTCTGTTAATGAGGGTCGTCCACTTCTTTCATCATTTCCAAAACTTTCAGCTGCTTTAGACTTGTGAATTAATTCTCGCAAATAGTTCCTTCAAATTCAACGATCAGGAAAGCGTTTATTAAACATACGCTCAGTAGCATGATATATATTCAGCTAAGAAAAATGTTAGATGTGATTAGGTCTTAATGACATGTGTCACTAACTGAACGGAACTGTTGACTGTACCATTTATACAGAAATTACTTTATTTCATCCTAGAATAATGATCTATTTATTGTTATTGTTCGATCGCTGTTAATTCGTCGCAAACCCGTAAAATAACGAGTTTAACAATAATTATTATTATTACTGCAGAAAACAACAGGTAAGTATAATTATTATAGGGTGCGGCAAAATGGTTGTTATAATTTTGTTATTTCCTTAGCAACTGACAATACTAAAATTTTGCATCAAAATAGATAGATACAAAGTTTTGTTATGAGGCGTTATTTGCCTGAAGAAGTGCAGAAATTGTAACAGTAAGTGATGTAAAGCATACTGAGAGACCGTGTTCTGGTCGTTCAAACGAATATATTAAGCTTGTTCGTGCTAATGTTCAGAAAGAACCAAAAACTTCAAGAGAAACCCTCGTATTATTCAGAGAACATGCAGTTTGGTCAAAAAGTCGTCGTATGGCGCGCAATATACTCCAAACGAATTATTGGACCCTTCTTTTTTTAAAGAAGAGGATCAATGCAGTTACTGTTAATTGAGAACGGTATCGAACATTGATTCGTGAATATCTTCAACCACACTTCTTGGAAGAGCTTGACGTAGATAACGTCTGGTTCCAGCAGGATGGCACTACATGCCAAGCAGCGCGTGAGATAGTCGCTCTTCTTAGAGACATTTCTTATTCCGTATTGAGTGGCCGCCTGATTCTCCTGATTTGACGGCACCAGATTTTTTTCTTGTGGGGATACTTAAAAGTTAAGTCTACATTAATCGCTCACAGACGATAAAAGAGTTAACATTGCGGAAAGTTATGCTAGACGCTCACAGCGTTGGTCATTGTCTGGATTGTCGTGGCGGTTATTAGGTCGATGTTGGTTGTCATAAATAATTTTACATATTTTAATAAATTATTTTTATAAAACCATTTATTTCTTTTTGCGCTGTATTTTTTTTTATTTCAAAAAAATTGGGTATATTTTGCCGCACTCCATAGTTGTAAAACAAGTTATTTGCTGATTGTGACGTTAGCGTTAAATTATCAAAGATTAATCATCCAGCTAAAGCACTGGAATCAATAAACATTATTAGATCTATTTTCCAATAAGCATTACACACCTTTACTTGAAGTCCTACTTTATCCATTAACTCTCGGCGCTGCTTGCAATTTCTCGTCTTGGATAAGATATATGAAGCAGAACTATCTAAGGGGAAACAGAGCAGAAACAATTTATGAAATGTTAAGTAAATATTAATCCAGTATTAACTTCATAATTGACCATTGACATGACACAGGTAGTGAGTAAATAAGTAAGTAATTTATTTATACAGAGTGTGTGACCAAATTTAAGGGTATTATTCCTCACTAAATTTTATAATAAAATGTTCATACAAACAAAGGTCCGCGACCACCTTATTTTTGAGATGCAGGGTGTTACTTCTTTAGCGAAATAAGGAATTAGTACACAGTTTAATGTCTAACACAAAGTAACATTTGATATTTTTTTCATTTTGACCTCGATAAGGAGATATATGCAATTTCATCACACTCTTGTATAGCCACACAGAGATATGCAATTATTAAATTTCAATTATTCTTTTAATAAAAACCCCACGAAAAGAATTTGGGATTGATTCTTGCTTAGTGATAAGGCATAATAAATTATTATGATAATAAAATTTGTTTTTAAATAAACATTGGCGTATTAAATATTTTATCGTATCATTGAAGATTAAGTCATTTTTATATGATATCTTTATTAATAATTATTAACATCATAAACGTACTAAAACCTTCATAAAACCTTAGTTACTCATAATACATTAGTTACCATAATTTAATACGTTAGTTACGAAAGCATAATACGTTAGATACCAAATAATATTAGAACTATTTTTCATGAACATGTAAAACAATATTTTGACAGTTTTCAAATTTGATGGATACACCTTTGTCTTTAACGTCCACGATCTTAGGTATGCCCTCTGAAGACTGATTAATGACCGAGAAAGCACTCCTTTCGATTTCGTGCGGTTCCCCAGTGCCTAATCCACTGCCGGAAACATCGCCGATTTGAATTTTGCGAGCAATGGAAACTTTCTTGGTCACACTTTCTTCTAAATACCCTCTAGCAACCTTCGCCGATTCCCATCCACCAAGTTC
Source organism: Polydrusus tereticollis (assembly GCA_963920685.1). NCBI lineage: Eukaryota > Metazoa > Arthropoda > Insecta > Coleoptera > Curculionidae > Polydrusus > Polydrusus tereticollis. The sequence continues at coordinate 1,763,886 of OY987329.1, read as the reverse complement.
TTGTAGGTCTGATATATCTCGTCCAGCATTAACAAGGAAATTTGCCGAAGATCTTCTAACGCAGTGACCAGAATACAAATTAGGATTTTCAAGTGAGAGATACTCAGCTATTTTTTGAAGTATTTTAGAGAAGAAATGAATGCCGCAGGGCTGTACCGTACATTTCCCTCTTCTATATGATACAAACAATCTTTGGTGAGTGACATGGTCTGGCCTTAACATTGCGTACTTTTTAAATAAAAGCACAGGATTGACTTCGCCGTCAAATATCACAGCGAAAATACGTTTCTTGTGAGTTTTTGAGTCGGGAATAGTAACAATCAGCTTGTCCTCTAAAACGTCAACATCTTCCGTGGTCAACTTCGCTAATTCATTAGTTCGACAGGCTCCTCCAATTCCAATTAAAAAAGCCACTTTAATCATTAAAAACTTCTCGTCTGAGGCAGAACACACAAATTCGTTGAATTGTTCTCTTGTAAATACTTTTGATTTTTTTGCTCTATATCCAACATTTTTCTTCTTGATGAAACGTATTAAAGCGCCGTATTTGTCGATTTCCACTCTTTCCTTCAGTTCTAAAGTCGCTCGTAACATGGAATATTTCGGCCATAAGGATGAAGCAGAGTATTCCTCAGAGAGTTTTGCGAAATACGCCAGCAATACCGTTTCTTCTGCACCTTGAACATGTACTTTGTTTCGCCACTCACACAAAACTGCCGATATTCTTTTTCATAATGGATTTTAGATTTGTCCGGAAGCAAGTTCAACCTTATAATGTTGGCTGCAGCTAATATATCGTCAGGAATATCAAAATCTTGCATGATTTTAATGATGACTTTTTGAAATGCCAAAATGGAATGACAAAACACCTTGTTTTTATTTTCGCATCGCCGTTGTCAATGATACGATAAAGCTTTGAATATAACTCGATTATTAGCGATTTAACACCGTCTCGGACATTGCGGGTGACTCGGCTGTCGCCTCGTCACCTAGCAATGTCCTCGACTATTATAAATCGCATAATAATCTCGTTATATTAATAGCTAAAAACATATGTTAGCGCGGACGCCACTGGTAGAAGCAGACCAAAGTTTCCTAATGAAAAAAAAATGTTTTTTAATGCCTAGAAAACTAGCCATTTTAATAGCATTACCAACATAAAATGTAGACAATTAAGTTTATAAAATTTGTATGGCATATTTTCTTTTTATATACAAAAAATAGTATAAAGTGCACGTTTAATAAAGCTATTACTGCACTTATTCCGTTAAAAAATTCCCCGCAAGCTGCTCGTTTTCTAACATACATGCGTGTGCTAAAATGATGCTTTGTACAACTTGTACTTTAATATAACACTAAAAATTTGCCTGACAATGTATTAATAGATGTAGCAAATATAGCACAGGCTATTTTTGAAATGGGCCGCTTTTCCCAGTTTTGGAAAAAAGCAAAAGTTATCTTGATTCCAAAGCTAGGTCAAGACCAAACTTTAGTTTCAGGATATCGACCCATCAGCCTTCTGTCATGTCATTTTTGAAAAGCTTATACTCTATCGTATAAACGATTTCATATTTGAAAACAATATTTTACCACCTGAGCAGTTCGGTTTCCGTTCTAATCATTGCACGGTGCGCCAGACAAACAGATTGGCTTTAAATATACTGACAGGCTTCAACCGTCGTTGGACAACTGGAGCGGTCTTTTTCGATGTCAGCAAAGCGTTTGATAAGGTCTGGCATGACGGACTTATACTAAAGCTAATAAGATTAGGTATGCCAAACTACCTAATTAAGGTAATTCACTCGTTCTTGTCGGACCGGATTTTCGCAGTTTCATCAGAGAATGCGTTATCAACTGTGCGACATGTCAGAGCCGGAGTACCGCAAGGTTCCCCCCTTGCGCCGGCTCTGTATAATATCTATACCAGTGATATTCCAAAATTCGCTCAAACGCAACTATACCTGTTTGCTGACGATACTGCGATTACCGCCACCCAGTGGCGGCTCGTGGCCATTTGAAGTGGGAGGTCATAGGAAAGAAAATAGCGCCGCAGGCGAAAATTTTTTGGGTGCCACGCCCTTTTTTCAATGATGGTAATTTACCTGCTTTTCAATTAGGAAAAGTAAAAAACACAACACCAATTCTCAAGAAATTAACAAAAACAATCAGGTTCATTATATTATAGGTTAGGTTTTTGTCAGAACGACAGAGAGACAGGATATATATATAGGGATGTATCGTAATATCAATAATATCAAATGGATGATATTTTTCTTTGGACATGTTTTTAAATTTTTTAATTTTTATTCCGATATATCAGAGTATCAATAGAAAAAAGTAACTATACAGGTAAGAGGGGTACAACTGGCAACGCCGCATTTTTTAAACTATTTTTAAATGCTAGAATTTTATGTCTTATATGCATTCTCAAAATTTCAAAAATATATTTCTATTAGTTCTCGAGATACTTCTAATGTGCCATAGAGTTTGGGAGACCCTGTATATAGCGATATATTTTTAACGATGAATGTATCTTCGTCAACGGCACCGCTCGCGCAGTGGTAGCGCAGTGACGCATGACGAAAAATCTGTAACGATATAATATTTTTTCGATATCAGAATCAACATCCCTATAAAGAACTACAGACTGCCGACTGCAGAAATCAACGGTCTTCTGTCTTCTTCCCATTTTCCCATTCATTCTAAAAATTGCAACGTACTAAGCTCAATCAAAAAAAAACGGCTGACAGCCGACAAAACCTCTTTTTCTTCGAATTTAATACAAGTGCAAGAGTGATAACATGCTATTTATTCCTCTCTTTACCCTTACAGGCTTTGTTGGGTGACGCTATTTTTCGTGGGCAAGCTCGATTTTGACCTGAAATTTTTGCGGGGACACATAACAAGTAGCGTTACGTCTAGTTTGTTTTGCTGCGTGTGCATTGCATTATTAAATACGAGGGATATTTTAGAGGTGATAGTATCCGAGCAGTAAAGTTTGGTTGATTGAATCAATTTTAATTTTAAAGTTATATATTTATATGTTAGGTGGTTGGTGACTTGGCGTGGGAGGTCATTGCCCAAATGACCTTATGGTAGAGCCGCCACTGCCGCCACCGCAAAAAAGCCTAGGTTGGTAATCTCAAAACTGCAACGTCATATAAAACTTATCGAGGCGTGGCTTGATAAATGGAAAATTCGTCTAAATTATGCCAAAACACAGGCTATCTATTTCTCAAAGGGCAGAATTATTCAACCTACATCCAGATTGCTTGTCAAAAACACTAGGATAAACTGGTGTCAGAATAATTGCCTACATTGTACCTGCTCAGCTCAATAAGAACCAATTGTTCAATAACAAACCCCCCATGGAAGACCTGCTGATGAAGCAATAATATAAGCAAACAGAAGTTAAAGTCATTGACTATACTTAAGAAACCCTAATGATAAACGAATATAACACTACATACATACATACACTCTAGAGTTGAGATTAGGAGTCTTAAATAAAGACAGAAATTAGGGTTTTTTGGTAAATGTTTTGTGGTCGTAGGAAAAATTCCGTACATTTCTCGTGGGAAAAGGACTTTCGCGCATATATACGTAGTTCTACTTATGCTTAGTCTTTGTATAAGTATGATATAAAAGCTTAGCTAGCATATTGGATGGAAGAAAATTATAACATGTTAATAATAATGATCTTAAAATTGGTCCATGAAGCACCCCTTTATTGTAAGCCATATGTTCAGTGAACATCCTGTGTCGTAGCTGTATCCGTTAAAATCATAATTATTAAATTTTCGTAATTCCATAACGTCGCACTATAAAATTTACAACGAAATCTTAGAACTAAAATATTTCTTTGCGACGAACAAACAACCGTACGGATATGTAATTTTCGTCGTGCGAGGTAGCACCCTTGATTAAATATCCACCTAATATTTCAAGTGCCTAACTATCATGGAACAAAATGTTTGCTCAAAAACATCGCATTACAACATTTGCATCGAAATGTCAGAACTAAAAAAAAATTTTGCGACGAACAAGCGAACCTGCCGATGTGTGATATTCATGGTTGGAGGTAGCACCCTTGTTAACATACTGGCACATCTAATCAATCGAAAATAAAAAACACATCAGTTTTACTGTAAACAAAATATATATTCCTAAGTTTCGGCACTTAGGGCTATCAACATGTTTATGAATTTCCCTAACGGGCGACACTAATGGTCTTGCATTAATTAGATTGATTTTCCCACGTGTGTCAAGTTTTTAGTGACCAAGTGGTGTCAACTAACTTTGTAATTTTCGGTCGGACACTTAAACTCTATTAATACTTGTTAAAGCTCAAATGTGTTCAATATCAATTAAGCAAAAACGAAACCAAATATTGAGTAAATTAAGGCTGAATTGTATTAAGTAAAGGGTATACGAACCAGGAAAATATACCAAGACCTTACAATAAATTAAACTAAGAAAAATTTCCAAGCTTATTTATTCACCGTAGAGTAAAAAGTGTGGTTTATGCAAGTTGAAATTTATAGAACTGTGAATAAAAAACGGTATGTAAGTTTAAGATAATTAAATTTAAAATTAGGAAAGAGCATTTATGTTAAGAAAGGTATACAGGGAGTCCCAGAAGTAATGTCTAAATTAATTTTAAATTCAGCGGCGTGTCTTTTGGAAAAACGCTCGGACCCGTTGATTCTTATTTCTTAATGTGGTTTTTGTGATGGTAAATTCATATATACAGAGTAGTCCAAAAATAAGTTACGATCATCAACTTCATTTTTTTAAATGAAAATATCTATTTTTTATTTCATTTTTGAATTTTGCATCGAATTCTAAGTATGTTTCATGTACCATGTAATACCTACACTATCGGACAAAAGTAGAGCAACACTTTCGAAAAATGAAAGAAATCTCGATTTTATAATATTAAATGCATGATATCGTATTTAAATACATCGTGTCTTAAATATCAAAGTAGGCTGCTGTTATCGGCGGCAACAGCTTTTTCCAACAATCAAAACAAATGAACTGATATTGACGTAAACTTTCAAATACAGTATTGTAATGCGTCAAAAGTAAAGCAACATTTAATATTTTCCTAAAAAAGAAAGATTTTAGTGAAATTAAAGGTTAAAATATTTGTGCAGAGTTTATTTTATGTTTAATTAATTTTTCTGTGCTGGATTAATCATGTCAAGAGTTTTTTTTTCGAAAGAATTAAAGCAGAGAGTAGTGAATGCACACTTGGAAGGTACAACACAAGCCACAATTTCTAGACGGTTTGTTTTACCAAGATACAGCGTATCCAAAATAGTTTCAAGTTACATTCAAAGGGGACATTTAGAGAATCTACCGAAATCGGGAAGGCCGAGAAAACAACAATTTGAACAGACAGACGCATTAAAAGAATTTCTCAAAACGATCCTTGGTTGTCTGCACCTAGAATTATTGCTGAAATTCCCGAAATTATGGTTAGTCCTTGGACAGTTCAGAGAAGGTTGGTAGATTCAAAGTAATTTAGTAGACACCCGGCTAAAAAGCGCCTTATTTCGGCAAGAAATAGAGTGGCTATGCTTGAAAAACGAGTGGAAAAAAGTTTTATTTAGCGATGAAACGCGTTATAAAATTTTCAATTCTGGTGGAATGAAGTGTAAGATCAATCTATCAATACAAGGTTTAATCCCAAATACGTTACACCCACGGTTAAATATGGCAAAGGCAGTGTTTTTCTATGGGGTTATTTCTCATGAAATAGGATGGGTCCTGTAAACTTCATTAATGACACCGTGGATTGATTTGTCTATAGAGATATAATGCAAAATGTAATGTTGCCTTACGCAGAGTGGGATATGCCGTTGCGTTTTATTTTACAACAGGATAACGATTCAAAACACTCTTTACAAATCGTTCAAGAGTGGTTTCAAGAAAATAACGTTAGGGTCTTGCAGAGGCCGGCACAATCCCCAGACCTTAACCCCATTGAAAATCTGTGGGAAGAAATTGAACGTGGAATTCGTACACAATTATTTCCAAATAAACAATTATTGGCAAATAAAATCAATGAAGTTTGGACAAATCTTCCCGAAAATACTGTTCAAAAATTGATTGCCTCAATGTCGCGATGTTGTCGGCAGGTAATGAAAAATAATGGATATTCTATTAACTATTAACATAATACTTCCAGCTACTGGAATTATTAAATGTGTTTAATGTTTTTTTTATCGTTATATGTAAAATAAAATACTGTTGACACAATTTGTTGCTTAACTTTTGTCGCACTTCATTTCGTCGATTTTTATAATTATAAATATTTCTCTATCTTCATTTTGTTTAAAGTGTACCAACATATTGTAAAATATTACTAATATTGTGGGGATAATATTTTATTAAAATTAGCTGGGGATCACAATCATATAATAAATGTTTTAAATTCAAAGAAATAAAAGCACTTTGTCGCTTTACTTTTGCCCAATAGTGTAAAATCAAGAGTTTTCGAACAAATTATGATTAAATATATAAATAATTAAGACCTATTTATTTAAAAAGAACAGAACAACAAATCAAATTAATTTGTGATAATGTGCGACATTTACGGCTTGACATATTCAAGGCGATCAATAAACTCTCTTTGCACGTTTTCAACGATTTCCGGAGTTATGGCAAGCACTGCTCCTCGGATCCTCTGTTTCAACTCCTGCAAATTTTTGGCCTGTCAACAAATACTTTCGATTTGAGGTAACCCCCCCCCCCCCCCAAAAGAAGTCCAGCGGAGTTGGGTTTGGCGACCCAGCAGGTCATTCGATAGGCCCTCTCCTTCCTATCCACCGATTGGGAATTGTTTCATCCAAAAATTTACGCACAGTGACAGCATAGTGCGGAGGAGCACCGTCTTGCTGGAGCATCAGTTCTTCGTCGGGTGAGTCTGGGTTCAATGGATTCGGAAATAAAGCCAATGATAATGGAATTAATTCAGGTTGGAGAAATTCGAGATATACTTGTCCAGTTAAAGACCGTCCAAAGAAAAATGGACCAGTTACTCTTCCGCGCACTATTCCACACCACACATTTGTTTTTTGAGGGTACTGGCTGTGAACCTCCATCATCCAATGTGGATTTTCTGTTGACCAATATCGACAATTTTGTCTGTTCACATTACCATTCAAACAGAACGTAGCTCCATCGAAAGAAATAATATTTTTTACTAAATTATTATCTAGATTGTACATATTTTGCATGCGTTCACAAAACTCATTTCGCCTATCGAAATCAACTTCAAATAATTCATGCACTGAAATTACTTTGTATGGGTGATATTTGTGCTTTTGAACTATTCCGTGAACAACAAACTTCCGCATGTGTAAATTGGCCCCAATATGCGACAGAGGAGTACATGAAGTTTCTTCCAAGAAAACTAAAACGTCAAGTTTTTCATTTTCATCTCGAGCAGGACGACCAGATTTAGGCAAATCTCTTACATGACCGAATTTTCGAAATTTAGTCTATTCTACTCATCGCCTTGTGACATATAGGAGGACAATCAGGATGGATTTCATTGAATAACTAAGCGGTTTTTATTTGAGTAAGTATTCTATCAGCAAACCCAACCATGCATAGAATTTCAATATTCCCTTAACTTCACTGTTGTGAAAACCGCAACTTTGCAAATACGCTTGACAATTACTTATTTAAAGTAAAATTGTCATATAGTTTCTATGGGACAGGTCAACATTGAGATATATCAGAATTAAACAAAAAAACAAACTAAATACGGAAAGGAATGTTTTGCTCCATTTATAAATAAATCCTCAAAAATGCGGTCCTAGTTGTTGATATGTTCAATCGTAATTTTTTCGATAGCTGTTGAGTTTATAGTTCAATAAACGGAACGCTTAAAAAGGAATTTTGGTTAGTAAGTTGCTTTTTTGGTGGAAGGTACATTTTAATGTTTGAAAAGACACTTCGGTATTATTTTGTATTCAACCTTTGCATAAGGGATGGAAAATTACTTTAAAATATTTTTTTGACCCGTGGCTTTAAAACAAAAAACACTAGAAAAAAAGGTTTTAGACAAAAGTGTAAAGCATTTAAATCTGAATAAAAACGTTTATGATCATTTTTACGATATCTCTAATAGTTGTGGCGTTGGAATCATGTAAACTTTGAGGGTTGGTCGGCGTCTTCGAAATTTCACAAACGCATTAAATTTTCAACTTGGCAACACTGCCCATCGTCTGGCTGAGACTCTATACGAGTGTCTGAAAAAAAAGTTTTTTGGTAGGTACGTTAATTTATTAGAGTATGTTATTTTTGTACTGTTTTGAGGTTTTTATGAGTGAAACATTTTTGTGAAATATTGTTTAAATAACCCTGTGAAAGGTATGTATAAAACTAAGCCGAAAATTTTGAATGGTTTATATAATATGATATTTTTATTGGGGTGTATCTTGAATAATAATATTGCCCATTGCCAGTCAACTGTGAAGATATTAAGGTTAAACGATTTTTGTAGGTTAAAAGAGTAAAGCAAAAAATTAGTTTTAAACAGTTTTTTTAGGGCAACTTTTTAGGTGCCAATAATTGATGGTGTACCAATTTATTATACACTCCCATAATAATAGTTATCACCTATATGAAAAATAGTATGAAGTACCTAATAACTGTGCAGTGAAATTTATCACTTACTCAGATTTTGATCTTCTCTTACATTGTCTTTCTAAAGTAAAGTAATATTTTTTGTTTTTAAAATTTTCGACTATCTTATGTGCTGTTCCGAGGTATTAGCTATCTACTAACCAAATTTCACATACACCTAAAATATAGAGATAAATGTTATTTGCGCACCCTGTATCCGCAAAAAATCATTCGGCATCTAAAAACCCTAAAAACCCGATTTAATACTGCGCTAGACGCTGCAACTTGTTTCCAAAGACGACAGTGATGCCATATCGATATTTAGGCCCCATTTATTAAAGACCTGACCAAAAATTGTTATTGAAATTATGGCTTTTAGATTTATAGATTAGAAAAAAGTAGTAATAACCTTTTTGGTGTAAAATTTAATGCTCTACAACATTTGGGAAACACTTTTTTTCGTATTGTTTTTCATTTAAAAGTTATAACCCAAAAATATATTTTCAACCCCAATTGAAGGGTTTTTAGCTCTCGTGCAAGGACTGGACACAAAATAACACTGTCTTTTCAAACATTAAAATGTACCTTCAACCGAAAAAGCAGCTTTCTAACTAAAATTCCTTTTTAAGCGTTCCATTTATTGGACTATTAGGTATAGGATATAATATAGTATACATAGACATAAAACATACATAGAATTCGATTCAAAATTCAAAAATAAAATAAAAAATAAATGTTTTAATTTGAAAAAATAAAGTTGACGGTCCTAACTTATTTCTAGGCTACCCTGTAGACTGTAGACACGAATTTACTATACAGAGAACTACATTAGGTAATAAAAATCGACGGGTCCGAGCGTTTTTCCAAAAACCACACCGCTGAATTTTAAATGCATTTATACAATACTTTTGGGACTCACTGTATAACCTGTGAAGATTATTCTGTTATAACCTCCAGTATAATGTGATGTTCGGTTATAAAAAACTGTGATAGCCTTACATTGTCAAAAAAGGTGATTTTAAATTTATTATAAAAAATGGTAAAGTCAAATAAATAATAAAAAAATGTATGAAAGTATACGAATTCATTTATCATGAGTTTCCAAACTATCCTGCTGCAATGGCTATAACAGCATCGCCCCAAACGGGTCATCGCAATAGACTTGGGGGACTACTTCTTGTAGGTGAAGTGAGCTCTAGCACATGGGTGCAGTTCGGCTTACCTTGCCATAAAACGTGTGCATTACAATACGGCTGGAAAGCTGGTAAAAAAGTGACTAAATATAATAGAAAAAAAATTACCCACTGATTCCCCAGTTAATTGACAACAAAATTACTGTTAGACTAAAAGAGGCTAATCTCCAAAAGAGGAGTGAAGACCTCCCGGTATTTTTAGGAAAATTGACTTCCTTCCTCTTTGAAGGATCTAAACGAAAGAAATCCGAGAAACCCCTCTTCTCAAAACGGCAGCTGGTTATCGAAAGTATTACCAATCTAATAACATAACCCAAAAACAGACGAATATGAGATATCCTACAATGGATTCGGACAATTCAAGCTTTGGAGCTTAATCGTAACTTGAATAAACAAATAAAGAATATAAATATTTCGACCATTCTTTGTTACGTACATTAAAACACGTTAACGACCATGTGACCCTACTTGGTGCACACACTAGTCTCTGCACAGACCACGTGACCCTATTTGGGTACAGTTGGTAGTCATGTTTCAATTCATGTGGGTCTCATAGGAACGCAGCTACATGGTTTTTAAATATGTCAATTAATAAGTCTGGTCCCTAGCAAACAAAAAGTTGTCTTGGGCTGAATCTTTTTTTGTATTTTTTATGTTATAGACCATATTATAAAGAAATCATAATTTCTCTTTTTTTACCTTTCCAATGAACTTTAGACACAGCTATATAGTTTTTTTGATGGATGCTATACTTATTCGATTAAAATATATGGCGGTGGTGGTGGTGTTCAAATCTCTGAGAAGCTATTAGCTACAAGGGTTGTCATGGAACTGATGGAACCTCTTCTCAATACGGGTAGAACCCTTTTTACCGATAACTTCCATACAAGTGTTGATTTAGCACATGAACTGAATAATAACCAAACATATTTAGTTGAGAAACTGCGTCAAAACCGGAAACTTAATCCAAAGGTAGTAACAAGTGCCAAATTGAAAATGGGCGAAATGAAAATGCAAAAAGCAACACAAAAGTTGTAGTAGGAAAATGGAAAGATAAACGCGATGTTTTACTTCTGACAACGAAAACTGTCCTAGAAATAGTTGAAGTTCCAACAAAAAGAGATAAGGTTTTGAAACCATCAACTATTATAGTGGATTACAATACAGCCAAAGGGTTTATTTACATTTCCGATCAAAAAGCTTCCTACAGCTCTCCAGTACGCCACGGGATCAAATGGTACCGGAAGATTATTGTTGTATTAACTTGATAGGAAAAATACAAAATGTATAAATCTTCACTTATATTATTTATTCCACACTATAACAATTGTTTCGACACACAGTGTCTTCGTCAGATAGTAGGAACTGAATAACAAATTATCCTTTTACAATATAGAGCACACTCCCAAGTTTAGGTACCCTAATTTATGCTTAACAATAGAATTATGTTATTAAGGTATAAAACTTAAATTATGAATACACACCTTTTCCTAATTATTTTTATAAATTATATTATTGAACTATTGTTATGATTACATCTGGAAATACCGGCTGATTATAAATTTAACAGTGGGGAACTATTTAAGTCGAGCTGATCGTTTAATAAAATATCTAATTTTTTACATTTGTTTATTTCCATGCTTTCTAAGAAATTTAGTTTTATTGATTTGTTTTCTACGTGCAATATTTCAAGATTATCGTCAAAATTGTGTTGTTCGGTATTAAGATGTAACGCGTAATGGGAGTTGTTATGTTTTTTATTATAGCTTGTTTTGTGTTCTTTAAGTCTTTTTTCAAAATTTCTACCTGTTTGTCCTATGTAAATTTTAGTACAACTGCCACATTTTAGTTTATAAACTCCACATTTATGTTCTTTTTTAGTTTTGCTTTTGTTATTTTTGATTAGTTTTCCTAACTTATTATTAGTTTTATATGCGACTTTAAAATTTCGTTTCGTTAAGTGTTTTTTAGCAAGTAGTGTAAGTTTACCTGTATATGTTAGGGTTTTATAACTTAAGGTATCATTTTGTTTAACTATTGGATAAGCTAAGCTAATTGCTTTATTGTATTGTTTTTTGTTTATTATTCGGTCTATTATATAAGGTTGATAACCATTATTTATTGCTAATTGTTTAATTATATTTAACTCTTGGTTATAACTTTGCTCTGATAACGGAATGCTGATAAGCCTATGCACAAAAGAGTTAAAAGCGGCCATTTTATGAGAATAAGGATGACTAGAATTATTGTGTATCAAAATATCTGTGTGAGAAGGTTTGTGGTATATAGCAAAATTGTGCTTATTATTTTCTTTAGTAATTGTTAGGTCCAAGAAATTGATCGTATTGTTCTGTTCTACTTCAAGAGTAAAAGTTATGTTAGGATGTAAAGTATTGATAGAATTGAAAAAACTTTGAAGTTGGCGTTCCGTCCCGACAAAACAAGCTAGAATGTCATCAACATACCTATACCAGTATAGAAATTTACCACCACGAATATTTTTAAAGATTCTATTTTCGAGGTTGTCCATAAATATTTCAGCTAACAGCGGACTTAAAGGGTTTCCCATTATTAATCCTTCTGTTGATACATAAGTTTTGTTGTCAAATTCAAAATAATTTTGGTCTAAACATAATGAAAGCGTTTCTAAGATATCTTGAGTTATAATTGGATTTGTTTTATTTTTAATAAGTAAGCCTTCGACTAAGTTAATTACATCGTTGGGTGGTATACTAGGAAAAAGGTTTTGTACATCAAAAGAAATAATTTTGGCGTTGTTGGGGATATCTATGTTCTTGATCTTATTAACCAGTTCATAAGAATTTTTAATACTGAATTTTGACTCAAACTTACAATGCTTATTGATGATACTGGTATAGGTATGTTGATGACATTCTAGCTTGTTTTGTCGGGACGGAACGCCAACTTCAAAGTTTTTTCAATTCTATCAATACTTTACATCCTAACATAACTTTTACTCTTGAAGTAGAACAGAACAATACGATCAATTTCTTGGACCTAACAATTACTAAAGAAAATAATAAGCACAATTTTGCTATATACCACAAACCTTCTCACACAGATATTTTGATACACAATAATTCTAGTCATCCTTATTCTCATAAAATGGCCGCTTTTAACTCTTTTGTGCATAGGCTTATCAGCATTCCGTTATCAGAGCAAAGTTATAACCAAGAGTTAAATATAATTAAACAATTAGCAATAAATAATGGTTATCAACCTTATATAATAGACCGAATAATAAACAAAAAACAATACAATAAAGCAATTAGCTTAGCTTATCCAATAGTTAAACAAAATGATACCTTAAGTTATAAAACCCTAACATATACAGGTAAACTTACACTACTTGCTAAAAAACACTTAACGAAACGAAATTTTAAAGTCGCATATAAAACTAATAATAAGTTAGGAAAACTAATCAAAAATAACAAAAGCAAAACTAAAAAAGAACATAAATGTGGAGTTTATAAACTAAAATGTGGCAGTTGTACTAAAATTTACATAGGACAAACAGGTAGAAATTTTGAAAAAAGACTTAAAGAACACAAAACAAGCTATAATAAAAAACATAACAACTCCCATTACGCGTTACATCTTAATACCGAACAACACAATTTTGACGATAATCTTGAAATATTGCACGTAGAAAACAAATCAATAAAACTAAATTTCTTAGAAAGCATGGAAATAAACAAATGTAAAAAATTAGATATTTTATTAAACGATCAGCTCGACTTAAATAGTTCCCCACTGTTAAATTTATAATCAGCCGGTATTTCCAGATGTAATCATAACAATAGTTCAATAATATAATTTATAAAAATAATTAGGAAAAGGTGTGTATTCATAATTTAAGTTTTATACCTTAATAACATAATTCTATTGTTAAGCATAAATTAGGGTACCTAAACTTGGGAGTGTGCTCTATATTGTAAAAGGATAATTTGTTATTCAGTTCCTACTATCTGACGAAGACACTGTGTGTCGAAACAATTGTTATAGTGTGGAATAAATAATATAAGTGAAGATTTATACATTTTGTATTTTTCCTATCAAGTTTCTATAATGGATCTTCATCAAGTAACGGCTACATCCATTGAATATTTATTGTTGTATTGTTGACAAACACTGTTCTAGTCAATGCCTTGGTGGTGTTCAAAGAAGTAACTGAAGAAAACATGAGTGTTACAGAGTTTCGCGAAAATATCGTTTGTGCTTTGTTGAATGTGGACAACCGACCCAAAAATAATAATAAAGTGCAACATTCCATAGAGGAAAAGCAAACCCGAGGCAGGTGTTCAACTTGCAATAAAAAGTACGCAGAAAAGGAGGGCGCCAATCAGCCATGAAGAATGCCAAAAAAGTATATTCTTCTTGCCCTGCGTACTCTGAAAATGCCACATAATAAAAGTTTTGGGCGTGACCCAATACGGTGCACATGGTCTGTGTTAAATTTCACTATTTTTTTTTAGTCAGACCGCGTGTACCTATTTGGTACACATGTTTTTTTCTGTTAAAATCTCCTTTCCGACAGCTTAATTTGCAAAAATATTTATTGTGGAACTTCCTTCTACCAAGATTTTACAAAGAAACTACCCTGGTTCAGGAGAAATATTTAAGATTTAGTGCTGGTCGTTAACGTGTTAATATTACTAGCACTCTACTCTCTATATTACTATTTCGCATAACTTCTTAAAGTATGACACACTTGTACTTATTTTTTAACTCTGTTATACTTTAATAACATATGACTTACATTTCTTCCTTTTATTTTTTTGGCTCTTTTTTTATAAAATTTTTAATCTGAAGAGATTGTGTTTCCAAACAAATCAAATCGTGTCTGCAAGGAAAACTCTTTGCAGACACCAGGATTATAATTCTGCTGTGATTTTGCCTGAGCATAATAAAATTTGAAAAAAACGGTTTTCTTAAAAAGCTAATGGCAAGCTATGTGCCAGCGTACTAAATAATTGCCATGTAAAACAATTAGAAATTACATGCGATACAGTAACGATTAAGGGTTAAATTAACACTAATTACGTTCAGCAACGTATATCTTATCCGCCGATAGAAATTGCTACTCCCGTTAAGAGTTAATGGGCACCGTGGGCATTGCCGTTCATTGATTCTGTAAGTTAAGCAGATTTACGAACATGTCGGCAGTCTTTAGTGGCTAAAACTTGGAAATTTATTGGTTTAGAATGGCGCTTGTCGACCCTAATTTGTATCGATGTGAGAAAATTAACGACCGCAAATTTTGTAAGTACTAGAACGTTAAAAATAAGACTACATTGTCAAGTGATGGTAATTGGATGTTCTTGGTTACACTTTATTTATTGACGGTAATGTGACTTTTTGCTGCACTAATGCAAAATACTTTTATATTCTTCAAGCCCATTAAGGATTTTGCTTATATTTCGTTACTTTTACCTACCGTAAGTCAATTTAAATCTTATTACAAGAAGCAACCATAGGTATGTGTTGGAGAAGGGTTAATTTGTTTACTTGCTTAATTTAATAGCCAAAACAAGTATCGATTCAAAGCATAAAAAGTACGGCAACGTTGCTCTCTAGACTAATTTCCTAGAATATTCGCCGTCTACAAAACGAGCGGTTGCCCAGGCAACGACGTGTTGAGCCTACGTGACAAAAAGCTTCTTCCAATTCTGGGGTTCGGGCTGTTCGTGGTCTTCCAGGAATATCACGTGGCCTTGTAAAACTCCCTGTTTCAGCTAAACGGCGGTGAAGATTTGTAAATGTTGCAGCAGCAGGCAGTACTCGGTTAGGATATCGCTCCTGATAAATTCGTCTCGCTTCTCGTGCATTTCCATCGGCAAGGCCATATACAAAATGCATGTCGGCTAAATGCGCATTATATCTTAAATAATCCATAGTAGTTACCTTTTAAACAATACTAATAATATCCAACCAAAAAAACCAAACTGAAGAAATAAACCGCATTAGCAACTAACTGTCAAATATGTTTTAATTTATCGACAAATGCATTTCCAAAGCCGCCTTGTTAAAATACGAAATATTAAAAAATTAAATACTAATAAATAAATATGTATGCCACTGAGAACGTATTATACTTACAAAATAGGCATCTTCAGATACCTTCCTTAGGCATATACTTATTTGTTTATTATTAAGTATGTATGTATTCGTCAAAATACCTTAATAAATATTTGAGGGTATTTGTGAATTTAAAACACATTTTTCAATATTTGTGTAAAGTCAAATAAAATAATCATTTACCCTTTAACCGTTCCTCGCATCAAAAAAACACATGTGATCTTTTTTGTTGTAAATGAAGGGGGGGGGGGGGTTCATAAAAAAAAAGTTAAAATAAAATAAGTCAGTGGTGTAGAATAGTTTTGACAAAGAATATGATAGCAACATTTTGTACCGACGCCACTGATTAAATTTACGAACATGTTGAACTTTGAAAATAAATGTCCTTAGATGCTTATTTAACTCACTAAATTTTATAAAAAAAAAATAACTCGTTAAGGAGTTATTTAAAAATTATTACTATTTCTTCTAACGTTTCAACACCCTGTATCTCCGAAACGAAGTCGCCAAAGACCACTGTTTATAAGAACTTTTCATCTTAAAATATTGTCGGCTATTACCTCCCGAAGTTTGTCAAAGTACTTTTGAATCACCCTGTATTAGCATGTGTCCGGAGTTGCCCCGTTTTTGAAATACAAGGTGTCAAAGTTTTTTTAAAATAATCGGTTTTTTATAATTTTTTTAAGTATCCTTTTCCAGATTTTATTGTAATTTGGTATCGTTATTCATAACTCGATTTAAAAAAATAATTTTATTATTAATTTAAGTGTTTTAATTAACTTTAAAATACATAGGTATTTTTTTTATACATGCAATAAAGTGGTTTTTATTTTTTCTCTCGAAAACGAGGCAAGATACAAAAACAATTCAAGAATCAAAAAAGTTGTACTATTAAATAATATATTTAAATACAATTTAATCTAGCTAGGGCGAATCAAGCCCTTATTATTATGAATAGCGGTACCAAATTTAAGCAGTAATATCTAGACAAGTGAGAATTTTCTACTTACTTACATAGTTCTTAACGGAAAATCGAATTATCGAAAAAAAAATAAAAACCTTTTTATTTGGGATTTTAAATTTGTCGCCGGTCAGATAAAATCTGGAGGGAAGGTAAAAATGTGTCAAAATATATCCCCAAGTCTACGTATTGGCATCCTAAAATTTGAATAAAATATTTCAAGCGGTTTTTAAAACTCTCACACTATAGGTATGTATCAACCAGTAAAAACTAGACTTTTCTTCGTGTGTCGATTATAAAAATAAACGACATTTATTTGAATTTTGTTATGCCCACATCATATATTTGATAAAATTTCGTTTGTCTTCTAAACGAACCCGAAAACAGAAAAATATCGAAAGGTACTTCGCATTAGACATTGAATTGCATATTGTGCAAGGAAAAAATCACTGGCGTCTATATTCTTTGTTCTGCTTGGAAATGGTAACGCGCTAGATGTCAAAATACTTATATTGATATGAACACTTTGTCTTCATCCAAGTATTAAGATCATGAAGGATCAGCATTCAATTAAGAAATTTGGGTTTAAACGACTACGTTTTTTCACTTTTAGTTTTATTTATCTCTAAATATAATATTAGTCCATTCTTGCAGTGGGGTCTATATAATCAAATGAAACAAAGTCGTATAAAAGCGCGAGGTTGTCAACTTGTTTTACTTCGGGTTTCTATCTATTTTTACTGTAATTTATCCTTTAAGTTCTCCTGAAAACATCGGACGTTAGATCCTGAAGCCCACCAACTTGTCAGTCTAACATGTAATACCAATAATTAAGTTAATGAGTTGTTTCTTCTCCTTATTCTTTACACTCTATGCTAGCATCTGTCACTTAAAACACAAACGCCTAAACATGGCAGTCGACATTTTCAGGAGACTGAATCAACGTGGTTCTTAATCAACTTTTAATTAATCTTAATTTTTAAACTTTTCAGTAGTACTTTCTACTATTTTACCGTCACAAATAGTGATATTATGTATTAGCCTTTGAGACCCCGTCATATATCTGTGTCATGTGAGTGCTCGTAAATGTCCCAATTTCTTGTAAGTTATTCTGCAGACATGTCCTCTTGTCGTTAATCGTTTCCACTAGGTTATAATCAACATTTTCTACCTTTCTCCACACATATCAACTTTAATTTTCACTCCAATTTCTAACTTTACTTTTCCAATACCCATAAAGAATTACCTATAGAGAGTTTTCTTTAAAAATTATTGTCTACTTCATATTTCGTGTCGTCTTTGTAATAATTTTTCAACATTTCAAAGTTCTTTCATGTCGTCAATAAAGTATTGTGTACCTGGATATGCTGATTCTTCCAAATTTAAGAAATATATCGCTTTTCTAAATCAGCCAGATGTAGAGTGGTTAACTTTGTCAAGCTAGACTTCGCCTTTTTAATTTATTACATTGCATTTTGTATCGATTTAAGTTTCTTATATATTGTTGTTGTTATTCCTATATACAGTTATTATTTATTTTATTTATTTTTGCTCTTTTTAGTAAATAGTTGTATATATACAAATAAAATATATATTTGCAGTTATGTGTTTGTGTTTGTCTTATCTTGGTCCAAGTACATATTAGTGCCAAATTAACGTACCTGTAAAATCAGTTTTTGCGGATAATGGAACGCATGTTAAATTGTTGTTGTGTGTTCCTGATCCAACTCACTATCAGATTATGTACGATACATAATTTAAATAGCCCGCCTCAAAAATTTAGTTCTTATTCCATCCACTGCTGGCGCTAACAATTATTTATCCAATGTATTGTGGCTCGTCTTTCTATAGGGTATGCTTTGTGACTTTAACAGCATAATAAAAAACGTCACACCCCTTTATTAACAGATTCTTTAAACAAAACTATTTATCGAAATCAAATTATTTTGTAACTCATATCAATGTTCGAAACATGTTGGGAACAACAAAACTAAATTAATTTCAAATAAGTGATCTTGAGGAGGTAGACCGACTTTGATTTATTTAATAAAATCTAAATATTTGCTTACTCCTTGCGTATTTCAATGATGTCCGGATTGTAAAAGAGGTAAAATTCTTATGGAACTAAATGAGAACTGTAGCAAACGAACCTAATTGCAGTTCTAGAATTCCTTGGCAAAGCAAAAACAAAGCTACAGCAAAGGAGAATGTTCGTTTATCGCTTTGTTTTGTTGAAATGTATATTACAACTTGTGTGTGCTATAAACTAACATACTGCTCACATAACAAACAAGTTACTTTTTTTTAATTAAACATTTTTAAAATACTTTTTCTATTTCATTATCACTACCTTATAAAACGCAAAAAGTTTCTCCACTTTATAAAAATGAATTGTAATTGCATATGCGAGATGTTGCACGTGGCGACATCTTATGGCAATCGAGCTATCCACCCAACCAGACCAGCGAGATCTGAGAAAAAAGCAAGCGCTGGAATGGAACCTGCATAAGCACATCAGGTATCTAATGTCAGGTGGCGCTGAAAGTCAATTGTCGGTTTCTGCGAACCGAAAACGCGATATTAAAGAAAGATGTTTGTCCCTTTTCTTTCCGTCAGGCACAATCATTGGACGCGTTTCGCCGTATTACGGCTCCTTGGCAAGGCCATAGAGTCCACAAATCACCGAAATATAAATTTAGATACGCAACTGGACTCTTAGAACTGTCAAAAACTAATTGGCGCTGATGTCCTAGTATTTGCGATCCGAAACACGCGAGAAAGAAAAAAATCTGTTTGGCAACTATGGGTAAAAAGAAAGAAAACTGTTTTACCAACTTGTGATGAAATCTGTTTTATCGGTAGATATTGGTGCCGCTTTAAAATTTAAAATATTTCTTGGTTTAAATATTAATTTTTTTCTGCTTTAATTTTTAGTTCAGGGATACACGTTATTGGTAACTCTGCACGTGGCGATATCTGGTGGCAATTGAGCTAGCCACCCAACCAGATGTCGCTACGTGCAACATCTTGAATAATATGCATCTTGACATTATGTGTAGAAAAGCACTGTAAGGTCCCTTTCCTTTTCGTCAGACTCTATAGCCTTGCCGAGGAGCCGTAATACAGCGAAACGCGTCCAAGTATTGGGTCTAACGGAAAGAAAAGAGACAAACGTCTTTCTTTTTTAATTTTAATTTTTTATAGTTGTTGGTAATAATATTATTATCAAATGTTTTATTCTGTTGACGTATGGCTTGGCAAAATGTAATCAATATTAAAATCTTCTTTTTTAGCGAGGGAAATATCCCTCGCCAGAATGTGTACATCTATTTATAAATACAAATAAACGTGTAGGTATTTCATACTCTGTTGTAAAACACACCTTTAGATATTTGAATTTAGCCCAGAAAATAAGGTTTTACAGCAATAAGTCCGGTAAAAAAATTTTACCGGGCTAGTCCTGTAAAATTTCTTTACCGGACTGAAATTTGTAGTTTTAGTTGTTTCGACCAGTAAATATAAGCACTTTTCAAATATACGACGCATAATAAAACTTCATTATAATTTCAAAACATAATTATAATTTTCAACAGAACAGTATGAAATAAAATATTGTACGTCATTCGTCCGGCAAATCCTTTACAGTATTCGTTTCAAAATTCCAGACTCGGCTCCTTGGTCGCCTCGTCTCGAAACATTTCACGCATACTGTAAAAGTTGATTTACCGGACTTATAACGTAAATATCTATCATATGGATATACAGGGTGTCCTAAAAGGAATAGTCAATAATTAGGGATTAGGTAGACCGGATCAAAATAATTGAAGGTCATGTAACATTTTGTCCTATATCCCACCATAACCGAGCTACAGGGTCCCAATGAGGAGACCCTAAACTTGTTTGTTTCTTAATGTTTTCGAGACTAGCAGACATACAAATTTGAAACTTAGGTATTTTAGTAAGCTTTACACGCTGAATCGAACTGTTATGGTTAAAATGTTAATAGTCTAAAAGTGGCGCCAGAAATAGGGGAGGGCGGAGTCAAAATAATATACCTAACTTTTTTTTAAAATGATTTTTGTACTTTTCTGTCTCAAACTAGAAAACTTTAACAATTTCATTTTAATTAAATCTATTTATTTGTATTTAATTTTATTTAAAGCTATTTATTTGTATTTAATTTTATTTAAATCTATATATTGCGTGTATTTAAGCGTCTACTTTCGTATTTATTTGTATTTAAGTAAATACATTTTTGAGATTTATTTTATTACCAATATCAAATTTGAGCACAAAAATTTACAAAATTTGTGACATAACATTTTATAACGCAATAGCGTATTTATCCCGCTAAAAAACACCTCACAAGCGGTTCATTTTCTAACATTGATGCGTGTACTAAAATGATGCCTTCTAAAACTTGAATTATAGTTTATCTCTGTTGGCAGCAAGTAGCGTTCGAATCTTAAAACCAACTTCGATTTGTTGAAGGGAATTTACCGAAGCGATATGGATTTGATACATATTTTTTATAGAAAATTTTAAACTACCTAAACTTTACAAATTAGTTATTTATCATATAAGTATTAAAAGCACATATTAAAAGCACATATTTAAGGCACGAGTTTAAAAGTTTGCAAAATGAGCGAAGCGAATAATTCTTTTGACACACATATCAAACAATATTTTTTTCTACAAGCGGCAATAAAAAGCAATGAAGTTACAAATCAAATTTTTAAAATGTTTAATAAATTGGAAGCAGATAGCTTTAAATAGCATCGTATATAAAATTATCGATGTTAATATTAATTTATAAGTAAAGCTTTGTACTAATAATATTATTGTTAACAAATAAAATACAAATGTTTTTTAACGTTTATTTTCGAAATTTGACATTTCACTTTTAACAGTAGTGCTTTAAAGCAACATTTTTAAGAGGTGTTAAAAATTGAATTTTTAACACGTTTTTAGAAAAAACATGTTTATCTACAAACACTATAAAAGTAGACTTTTTAAGCATTGTTGTCAGTGTGTGTATTGTCATCCACTGATCCCCCAAAGACGTACTCCAAGTAAAGCCTTTCAGGTTACATTCCCCTAAAGCCTCCCAGGCTAATAGGGCCGGTTAGTCTGACCGCCCCTAACGAGACATGCTGGGTTTCCTCCGGGCTACATAGTAAAGTTATAGTTACCGAACGCTAAACTATAAGGGTATTTTGTTTTTCTAGCTCTGCGAGTTTTCAGCCCCCAGAGCCTCTCTAGGATAAAACGGCACTAAGTTATGACAATATTAAACAAATACTTACACAACTTATACCGAATCACAATGTTTTCTTTAAAATCAGAAATAGTTCAGGTTAGTGCAACACATATCATAAACATCAGAGATAGAATTGACCATGTATCAAAGAGCGATATTTATAAATTAAATTGTAATTCATGCAACAGTACCTATATTGGTTGTACGTGTAGACCCCTAAAGACCCGCATAAAAGAACACCTTTCTAGATCTTTTTTTGCTTTTGGTCAACATCTCAAAACTTCTAATCACACTTTGAGCCCTTCCTCGAATTCGAGGATCATCCATAACATTTCTTCCAAGAATTTCAAGAGGCTTGATTTCACAAAAGACACAGAAATCAACAAGGAATTACTTGACAATTGCCTTTGTTTAAATACGCAAGTTAACTTAAACAGGAGTTATATTCCGCGACATAGACGCCTTCTAAATTAAAATTTAAAATTTAAATATCTTCCAACCTTAACCAAATTTTTAAATAACCCGCTCTTTTATTCTCAACAACGTCAACAATGTTAATGCAATGTCAATATGTGACCAGTTTTTACATTGTGGTGTTTATGTTCCACTTGAAAAAAATTCTTTATCAATGAACTGTTCCTGTTTCCTGACAAAGTGAATAAAAATCAAAATCTTTCTATACGATTTCTAAGAATATCTTTCAACATAAGATAACATTTGATTAACAATTGGGTTTTTCTCGCTTTTTAGGAAGCACTGATGATGGCCTAAGGCCGAAAGCGCTCTGCATTAAAATTTAGAAGATTATATACTTAATACACAAAATCTACTGGTTCTCTCTCTTAATTCTAAAAGTGTACAGAGCCCTACCCTATCAATAATACTTTAGTTTAAAAAACCTTTACTATTTCTCCACTTTACTTTACCTCTATCCGGGCGCAATCCCAAAATAATTAGCTGAAATGTATTTCTCCCCGAATAACAAAACCTTTCAAAAGAGAAGAAATAATAGAGAACAAATGGAATTCCGATTGCAACTTAATACTCTACACAGTTCCTTCTTGTACGAAAAAACAAACAGAATAGCTATAAAACAGAAACTTTATTAACTCCTTGCTTTCGTCGAAATGTGTTGCACCACTTTCCGGAAATTTACTGTTCCGTTTCTAGCATTGTTTTTCGACGACGCCGTATCATCAAGGGGTTGAGAGCACTCAGTCGTAAGTCTGGAAACACCGAGAAGCTGTTGCGACGTTATTAATGAGGCATGGATGGCCTGCTTAAGAAGAATTGTTGACCGTCTGCGGCTTGACTTGCTTTAATTGCAGCGCGGCATATGGTTCATAGTGTTATTTCGAAATGCAACGAATAAGTCGAATGCTAAATAAAGGATATGTATAAAATTTTGAAAGCACTCGGTTGGAAAAATGGGGTTTTTGTTAGATTCACTAATGACAATTTTGAATAGTTTGTTTAACGTTCACATAATTCTGTGAGATTACAGATCTAAACTAAAATATAGGGGTTTCTATTTAAAAAAATTGTCGATTATGTCATATCTACTACCATGACCCTGTATAATAAATTTTTAAGTCAAAATATGCGCAATTGAAAATTATTATATACTTGTCCGGGGATTTTTACGAAATGTTTTTAGATTATTAAATAATAAATTTGTTCCTTACTTTATGTACACACTGTATAACCGACTGAGTATAATCAGTTAAAAATATGTGTTTAACAGCAGGGGTAAACTGCTGAAGTGTATTGTATATATCAGCAACTTTACTTTACGCCTCTATTTATTTTTATGAAAATTACTCTTATAAAGTCTGTGCGTTTTAAGAAGTCCGCTAAGCCATAAAACCTCTTGAGCATTATGTCGGTGGCTCTCAAACAATAAATTATATTAGGTAATTTTGGATGTTGATGAATCACATTTTCTAAATAAAATAATTTAAAGTAAATAAAAAATTAGTTTAGGTAAAGAAAAATAATAATTTTTTAGCTTTTGTAGTATTCAGACAAATTAGTTTTACGAATTCTTTTTTATAAAGTTTTGGTTCTAAAAAGAACCGATTTTGTAGTCTTGCGACAGAACGTACCTACTTGTAGATAGGTACTACTAAAAGTAGTCTTCCTCTGCATTTGAAATTTCACCCATGCTTTCAGACTCATCAGAATCAACAACATCGTCATCATCATCATCATTCGTAATAATTAACGGTCTTACTTCGTCTATAACCTGTTCTGTCTCATAAGATTCAAAAATAATTTTTTCTGTGTGTTCAATGCATTTCCGCCATTCTTCTTTGCCCGCTTGGCTAAGCGCCTCCTCCCATAACTTTATAACGCTAGGCTTACCGATATTTTTACAGGCATGTTTGTCATAATAGTTCTTGCTAATACCCCATACCAATTCAATTGCGTTGTAATGACAATGGTAGGGCGGCAATCTCAAAACTTGATGTCCATATTTGAGGGCTAATTCGTCAACAACATACTTTTTTTTAAATGACTGCTCTTTACACTTGCTTAAAAGTTCACTTTTTAAATATAAATTTTCATGGTTTATGTTTTTCTTTGACAACCACTCTTTTATTTCTTCCTTTTTCCAGCTGCTTGTAGGGAATTTCTCTTCGAGTCTCGTATGGTAAGAGGCATTGTCTAAAACAATTAAGGAAGGTTTTTCTAAACTTTTTAAAAGTTTTTCCTCGAACCAATGCTCAAAAATTTCAGCATCCATATTGCCGTGATAATCATCAGTTTTTTTTGTTGATGAAAATATCAAACTGGCATTTAAAACAAAACCTTCCTCATTACCAGCATGTAATATAATATACCTTTTTCCATTACTTGCACGGGTACTTAAATAACAATGCTTTGAGTCATCCTGTCAAGACGTTTTTGTTGAAGTTCCGTTTGCAAATACCCATGTTTCGTCAAGAACTATTACTAAACTAGATTTAACTATAATAATAACAAAATAATTTAATTATCTATTTAATTATTATTTATGCTCAACGCGTAATTCTAAGATAATTTTGTTTTGAAACCACTGATTTCGCCCAGTAATAGAATACAGTAAACCAGTGGGATGTTCGGTGTGATCAAGTATAGCGAAGGTGCGAAGATATTGTAACTTAGCCGACTTACTGTTTTAAAAGCGATAACATCCCTTGGTGATTTAATCCGATATCGGACTTCTTAAAACGCACAGACTTTATATAGGGAATTTTCCCACTCCATCTCCTATGAAACACAATATAATATCTTCAGACTATTTTTTAAACAATCAACTAATTTCAGATCATAAATAAAAATACTATTTCGTTAAAATTTTCGGAACATCGCTTCTCGTGAATAACAGTGGTATTATCGGTAAGACGCCTTTACTGTCACTACCTTACTACTGATAAGACACTGTCAATTATAGCTCTTAAACATAAAAACTCGTTACTTTGAAACCCTTCAAACAGCATAACCTTAAACAGTGACATTGTTAAAATATTAAATGATCTTAAGTCTTATAGTTTCGGCCGTTACTTGATAAAAATCCATATTTAACATATGAAAGAAAACACTAATTGTTTTTTGATTTTCACTCTAATATGTCAACATGACACGTGTTTCACCGGCACAGCGGCTTCTTCAGATCTTCTTCATATCTTCACATTTCTTTCATATATTAAATGATCGTATTCGATGAGCGCGATTGGGTTTTAATATTTATTTTAGGGAAAAACGTAACTCTTAGATTAAGACTACACGCATAACTTGTGTTCCTCTGCTAACTACCTGGATAGTATAAAAATACCGTTGCAGCTTCTTTAGCTAAGCTGGACTAATCTAATGACGACTGGAGATATCCACCAGTTGAAATGTGTTAAATCTCGAACACGTCTTTATTAAAAAAATGTATCTGATCTTCTATTTAATTATTGGGTATTTTTGCAGCAAAAAGGTGTCTGTCCCAATTAACTAACGTCACAAATTCTATCCAGGAACCATTAATTAATGACTAGCAATTTACTCTTACAATTAGTAAAGGAGTGTCAAATCTTCTATTTAGTTAGGAAATTGTTTTAGAAAACAATTCCACCTAGAAAGGCCATCCGACCGCTCCATTAGGAAAGCCATTAAACAGGCAAATTTTGCGATGGCCTATTTATGGAAAAGTGTCTCGCTAGAGACATAAATAGGAGCCACAAGAGATTTATTACTAAAAAGTTTAGTTAATCCCCGAGAGGCCGCAATGAACTTTGATTTCCCTGTGTAATTCTTTAATAATTACCTCTGCTTAGTTTTAAAAATAAAAAAGAAACTTTGTCTTATTTTTTTCCTCATTTGTTTTATCCAATAAAAGTATGCAGTATACCATTATATATTAAAGCAAATAAAAAGCAGAGCTGTTTATTTACTAGATTAAATTTATAATCAAAATCTCTTATTGTATACACTAAAATTATAAATTTTGTAGATATAATATATAATATGTGTATGTAAACTTTTTTCTTTCATATTATTATAATCAATATTATTATAGGCATTATTATTATTAATTTGTGAGATATACAAAATAAAATGATTTTCAGTTTTTGTGCTATAATTTTTAATATATTTATTTGATTACCAACAGACACACAAAAATAATTAATACCTACGTCATTAATATTTTAACTCGCATTTAGGAACAATTGTTCTTACCTAATTAAAGTGCCAATTAAAATAAAAACTAACCTGGACAAAATTAAACTATCTTAAACTCGTAGGCCCAATAATTGCACTATATTCTGTTGCTTAATGCGAGAGAGTACCAAAATGTAAATTTGCAATAACAGGCCCCATTAAGCATGGTGGAAGGTTAATTGCATTGAGAATTTAAAAAAATTCCTTATTTCAGATATTTAAGACCTACGCACCCTGAATCGGTCCTAAATTAAGGTCACCCCAATTTGCATAGAATAGAAAGACGAGTTTGGTGAATGAAAGTAATGTGACAACGGCGTTACTGCAGGTAGTTTATTATAATAATACGTATAATAATAACTATATAGATTGAGTTATTAATTATTCTAATATTAAGTAGATAGAAACTTATACAGAAGTAAAAATAATATGAAAATTTGGTTCGTTGGCTTTGTTTGACGTTCATGCAAAACTAACCTTATTATTATTATATAGTATATATTATATAGTTATTTTGTGATTCTGTGTTGCTGTGCCGTCTTTTTTTAACTAAACTTATGGAACTTTCCCATATAGCCTTCAAACGACTGGTATTGTTAAAAGAGCATATTAAAGAAAAAGAATCATTCTTGTACCAATTCGTTTTCTTGGATGAAACATGGATTTTTCAGAATGGTGCCAATGGTCGATCTTGGTAAGATGAAAATACAAGATGTATTAGATCTACTTAAGTTGATGGAAAAAGGTATTATGCAGTAAACAAATTTATAAACTATGGGAAAGTTTTGTATATTTATCTTGTTTTTATGAAAAAAAAAACTGTAATTCCCTTACTCGGATATTTTGGTTACAAGCTGGCAACACTGTCGATATTTGACGTCACCTAAAGGGTATGACGTAATTTTGAATTAAGTATATGTATTTTTTCATAATGAGTTCTTACATACTATAAAAAATACAATAATACTTTTCTATTTTTCTTTATTGCGCTTATCTTAAGGAGAGAAGAGGATAATGCCATAGACTTCGTAACTATATGCATATATGCCCATATGGGCGTACTAGTAATCCTTCCAGAATAATATTATCACGCACATATTATTGTGTATGTATTCAAAACAGGGTATTCGGATTATTCAGAGAAGAAAACATTTACTCATTTGATAGCAGGGAGCACACATAATGCATATTATTACAGAGTACAAAGTACAATGGTGTTGCTATCTATGCCCACAAGTAGTCCAAGCTTAATGTTTGTGTTACATACATAAATGGACCTTGGATAGTTGTTGACGTTAAACAACCTGTTTCGCGATAATCAGAATTTAAATTTTAATATAATTTAATTAATAACGTATTATTAATTGTAGTTGTACAATATTTTAGACACATAGGCTGTTGTATTTCCAAAGCCCACTATTTTATTTTGTTAATTTATAATTAGTTTATAACTCCGAAATATGAGTTGGAACATGTGATAATAATAATAAAAATACTTTATTGTAATGTAAATATTCATAATTAAAAATCGACAACGTTAAATTCAAATAAAAAAAAAACGGTGGAATCAGTAAGAAACAGTTTTCAAAAAGCAACAGTCAGTATAAGGCACTAAACATACACAACAAACATTACTGAAAACAGACTTCCTAACATTAACAACAAAAGAGAAATATACACAAACAGGGGCGGCGAGGTGCCATTTGCGTTCCCTAACCCAACATTTTGGTATAACCTTATGGGACCCAAACCAAAAATTGGAAATAATAATTTTAATATTTAACTTCTAATTTCAAAGTCATTGAAACAAAAATTTTAAATTTTGACAGATTTAAAGCCTAAACATTTCTCTTTAAGACGAGGTATCACTTCTTGAATAAGCATAAATATTAACATGAAAAATTTTTCAACTTATTAAAAAGGTCACAACGTTAATATTTTTCGTTTATTTTTAACTTATCCCCATTCGCTTATACAGGGTGTCCATTTGGTGTGCCGATGGACGATATCTTGTTAACGGTGGACTTAAAGAAAAAAAACTTTTATACAAAAGTTGTACAGGTTAAGGTCGCACACCTTTTAAAAATAGTTTTTTAATATACAGGTTAGCTCAAAAATCCAGGATAGGTCAAACATATCTTTTTTTAAATGGAAAAGTTTAGTTAATCCCCGAGAGGCCGCAATGAACTTTGATTTCCCTGTGTAATTCTTTAATAATTACCTCTGCTTAGTTTTAAAAATAAAAAAGAAACTTTGTCTTATTTTTTTCCTCATTTGTTTTATCCAATAAAAGTATGCAGTATACCAGTATATATTAAAGCAAATAAAAAGCAGAGCTGTTTATTTACTAGATTAAATTTATAATCAAAATCTCTTATTGTATACACTAAAATTATAAATTTTGTAGATATAATATATAATATGTGTATGTAAACTTTTTTCTTTCATATTATTATAATCAATATTATTATAGGCATTATTATTATTAATTTGTGAGATATACAAAATAAAATGATTTTCAGTTTTTGTGCTATAATTTTTAATATATTAATTTGATTACCAACAGACACACAAAAATAATTAATACCTACGTCATTAATATTTTAACTCGCATTTAGGAACAATTGTTCTTACCTAATTAAAGTGCCAATTAAAATAAAAACTAACCTGGACAAAATTAAACTATCTTAAACTCGTGGGCCCAATAATTGCACTATATTCTGTTGCTTAATGCGAGAGAGTACCAAAATGTAAATTTGCAATAACAGGCCCCATTAAGCATGGTGGAAGGTTTAAATTTTAAAAAAATTCCTTATTTCAGATATTTAAGACCTACGCACCCTGAATCGGTCCTAAATTAAGGTCACCCTAATTTGCATACAATAGAAAGACGAGTTTGGTGAATGAAAGTAATGTGACAACGGCGTTACTGCAGGTAGTTTATTATAATAATACGTATAATAATAACTATATAGATTGAGTTATTAATTATTCTAATATTAAGTAGATAGAAACTTATACAGAAGTAAAAATAATATGAAAAGTTGGTTCGTTGGCTTTGTTTGACGTTCATGCAAAACTAACCTTATTATTATTATATAGTATATATTATATAGTTATTTTGTGATTCTGTGTTGCTGTGCCGTCTATTTTTTAACTAAACTTATGGAACTTTCCCATGTAGCCTTCAAACGACTGGTATTGTTAAAAGAACATATTAAAGAAAAAGAAGCATTGTTGTACCAATTCGTTTTCTTGGATGAAACATGGATTTTTCAGAATGGTGCCAATGGTCGATCTTGGTAAGATGAAAATACAAGATGTATTAGATCTACTTAAGTTGATGGAAAAAGGTATTATGCAGTAAACAAATTTATAAACTATGGGAAAGTTTTGTATATTTATCTTGTTTTTATGAAAAAAAAACTGTAATTCCCTCACTCGGATATTTTGGTTACAAGCTGGCAACACTGTCGATATCTGACGTCACCTAAAGGGTATGACGTAATTTTGCATTAAGTATATGTATTTTTTCATAATGAGTTCTTACATACTATAAAAAATACAATAATACTTTTCTATTTTTCTTTATTGCGCTTATTTTAAGGAGAGAAGAGGATAATACCATAGACTTCGTAACTATATGGATAATACCATCACCCGTCCCTGTCGTTCAATTATACGTGCTTGCTGCCCATATGGGCGTACTAGTAATCCTTCCAGAATAATATTATCACGCACATATTATTGTGTATGTATTCAAAACAGGGTATTCGGATTATTCAGAGAAGAAAACATTTACTCATTTGATAGCAGGGAGCACACATAATGCATATTATTACAGAGTACAAAGTACAATGGTGTTGCTATCTATGGCCACAAGTAGTCTAAGCTTAATGTTTGTGTTACATACATAAATGGACCTTGGACAGTTGTTGACGTTAAACAACCTGTTTTGCGATAATCAGAATTTAAATTTTAATATAATTTAATTAATAACGTATTATTAATTGTAGTTGTAGAATATTTTAGACACATAGGCTGTTGTATTTCCAAAGCCCACTATTTTAATTTGTTAATTTATAATTAGTTTATAACTCCGAAATATGAGTTGGAACATGTGATAATAATAATAATAATACTTTATTGTAATGTAAATATTCATAATTAAAAATCGACAACGTTAAATTCAAATAAAAAAAATCGGTGGAATCAGTAAGAAACAGTTTTCAAAAAGCAACAGTCAGTATAAGGCACTAAACATACACAAAAAACATTACTGAAAACAGACTTCCTAACATTAACAACAAAAGAGAAATATACACAAACAGGGGCGGCGAGGTGCCATTTGCGTTCCCCAACCCAACATTTTGGTATAACTTTATACTTTATGGGACACAAACCAAAAATTGGAAATATTAATTTCAATATTTAACTTCCAATTTCAAAGTCATTGAAACAAAAATTTTAAATTTTGACAGATTTAAAGCCTAAACATTTTTCTTGAATACAAGGTATCACTTCTTGCATAAGCATAAATATTGACATAAAAAATTTCTCAACTTATTACAAGGGTCACAACATTAATATTTTTCGTTTATTTTTAACTCATCCCCACTCGCTTATACAGGGTGTCCATTTGGTGTGCTGATGGACGATATCTTGTTAACGGTCGACTTAAGGAAAAAAACTTTTATACAAAAGTTGTACAGGTTAACGTCGCACGCCTTTTAAAAATAGTTTTTAATATACAGGTTTGCTCAAAAATCCAGGATGGGACAAACCAAAGACCTATAATAAAAGAGAGACAAAATTGTTTACCTTTTAACCCGATCACACACCGTTTTAATCAGAAATCAATGTTAACGAACTTCTGCGGATTGCCCTAAATCTACCGCCGGTGTTTGAAAACAAAGGGTATTATTACTTAATATATTAAATGCATCCTTTTTGTGTGCGTAAGTAAGAATATTATACTAAATTATTTACGTGCTCTTTTCCTGAATTAAGATACATAATTTCTGCTTTTAAAATTATTTATTGTTTCCTAATTATACTAAGCAATAAGTAGAAGGAAATACCTGTGGCAACGCTGTACGGACGTATTTAACACGTGCGACGCGAAATCTTATATGATTCATTCATGTTATTCCTTTTGCGTGGAAAGATAGTATTACAGTGTTGTTCCGCTGCGGTTGTGCCCTTTTGCGATTTTTGACTGATTTTCAGTGTTTTTTTTGGTAATAGAACTAATAAAAGTCTTATTAGCAATCTAAAATGGTTCGCCAGTGCGTAGTTTGTAAAAAAAGTGACTATTCTAACCCCGGATTGATATTTCGGCGGTAAGTAAGGTTATGTTTTTTTTTAGCTGAAGCAGTGCGGTGGTTAATAGGTTAATTATTGAATATTGTATATAATTTATTAAATTAAACTGGAGAGACATTTTGTTTGTCAAAAAAGAACAATAAGAATAATTCTTAATCTGGGCGTAAGAGAATCATGCAGAGGTAAATTTAAACAACATAAACTGTTGACAGTGTCTGTGTCTGCAGACTACATACAAGAGAGTATATTGTTTTTCGTTAGACATAAACAACTTTTTGAGATTAGTGACTCACAAAGAACTTATGCAACACATACTCTAAACTACACATACCCTAGACATAGGCTAGCACTGTATGAAAAGGGTGCATATTAGTAATATATTAAAATCTATAACTCTTTGCCAAATTTATTTCAATTAGTAGTTTAATTGTTAACATTATGGAACCATATACCGTTGAAGAATATTATAGACATTTGAGTACTTAATTAGAACTTAAGATATTTTGTGTGACACTACCTATATTGTTAAAATAAAAAGTTTAGTTATTTGTTTACTGCTACGCAGTGACGTGTGTCAATTAAAATGCATTGGCCACCAGGTTAAATGCGATAAAATAGAGTAAATATGTGTTAAGCAAAACTGCTAATTAAGCATAAAGACAAAATCTAGACCTAAAAAATATATGTCGGGGAGTCTAGATCAAGTAATTATGTTTTTCAACTTTAAGTTTTGTTTATGGTTGGATATTGATGCGACCGGGATCAATAAATTTAGAGTTAACAGTTTTATAGATTGTTTAGGATAACGGACAAGAAACGCACTTGATATTATTAAGGTAATATGTCAAGTTGGGTGGGGAGCCGGTAAGTGAAAATAAAAAAAGGTGAGGGGATTCACTGAAAGGTATTAAACTCGGTATTGAACTCGGTATTGAACAAAGTACGACCGGCTCCGGATCGCTAGTTCTTTGTTTCTTTATTTCATTTTTTTTTTAATTGTGCTAAGTAGTTGTATTATTTTATTATGAATTGATATCATGTTGTCGAGCGTGTTGTTTGTTATTTGAACTTGAATAATTTACATATAATAAGACAGTTAATTAATTGCAGTGTTTAAGTGTTTGTTTTTCGTGCTTAACAATATTATTGTCTGAACAACAGACCTCCTGTTCTCTATTTCCGACATATACTTAAGAAAAATATAGGCTGTAAGAAAATAAATAAAAGCAGCTCGGCTTGTATTAAAGTTTATTTTGTTGTTTCCCTGCCCTGTCCTTTGCTTAAGAATAAATCTAATATAAATTAAAAATACCTTGTTTCTTATAATCCTTAAAAAAAACCGCACGTCTCTGGCCAAGATAATAGGCGAAGGAGACCGGCAGATTACAGCGTTGCCATTTTTTAAAGCCATCTTTTTCCAACTTATTTAAAGCTATGAAGTTATGTATGATTGTAAACAAATCGTGTTTTATGAATGGGATGTCCTGTCTCCTCTTTTTTATATGTCTATGGGACAAACATATCTTTTCTTAAATGGAACACCATATATTTTTTTTATTGTATTGAAGCCTTTAGTAGTCCTTTATTCATTTTTAAAAAATTTTGATCATCAAATGCGATGTTGTCAAGATATAAATTTTTCAATGGATTTTGGACTAAAAACGATTTTACATAAAAATCGTTGGATTTTAACTATCTTTACAATTTTTTTACTAAAATTCAGAAAAGAAAAGTTATAACATGTAAAATTACTTAACTTTTATTAGAGTTGGTATACCTACTACAAAGTGTTCAACATTTCGGTCCAAACTTAATTAATCTAAAACCAAGTTTTTGTTTTCTTTAAATGAAACACCCTTTATTTTACATTTTTCTCGAAAAAAGATTTTAATTCCCTTTAATTTGATACCAATATCTGACACCTTATTTCAAAGAGTTGCTGAAGGAAATATGATTTCAAAAAATTGTGTCTTAAAAGCAAGCGTAATTTCGTGATGCTTTAAATTTAATAACTAGTTGGCTATGCATTTCTATCAAATTCAACTTCTCTGCAAATGGCAGACATAATAATTATCAATTATTTGACGTTTTACAGTGGCCTTGTCTACGTTAACCCATTAGCGCCCTGAGTGACCATATGGTAACACCAAACTTACTTAGGATTCGGATGGTTTCGTGGGTGTTTTGCAAGCTAATGAGATGGCGCGCATGTGTCAACTGATTCCCCAAGAGCTGACCAACGTGAAAATTTAAGCGAATTTAGTGTTGAGAGGTTAGTCGAATTGTAAGGTTTGCGCGTTTTTATAGGATTATCGATTACGAAAAAACTATGGACATTCGCTTAGAGTAAGTATTGTATAATGGAAGGGGCTTAGATTTTATAGAATTTATAGTTTTAGAACTATTGTTTAAGAACAACTAAATATTTTTTCGTATGATTTGTAATATTTTATATGAAAGTAGGGTACTGGCAGTAGCT
The DNA here is from genome assembly GCA_963920685.1 of Polydrusus tereticollis. Taxonomy (NCBI): domain Eukaryota; kingdom Metazoa; phylum Arthropoda; class Insecta; order Coleoptera; family Curculionidae; genus Polydrusus; species Polydrusus tereticollis. The sequence continues at coordinate 1,729,237 of OY987329.1, read as the reverse complement.
TCCATATGGGTGTAACCATATGGTTACGCTAGGCGCTTAGCATACCTAAATTTTATGTTTTATCCTCAGAAAGGGGTTTTCACTTGCAGAAGCTATTGAAATGGCATGTAGTGAGGATATTGACGGAGACATTTTTGTAGAGCCTCCGGAACCAAATGTGGATACTGACAAAGATTCCGCGGATGAGGATGAAGGCGGGTAAGTACTGCTGAAATCGATATGCTTTATTAGTACATGTATAATATATAAATATAAGTAGGTACATAAGTATTTGCATGGCTATTATGTGCGACACGGGCAGCATTTCTACGTTTCGCCTATACGGCCAGGGCGACAAGTCGCCCTTACGTCATAGGGAACGGAATGAACAACGGAGCACTCCTTTTCCTTGTCGCCCTAGCTGTATGGGAAACGTAAATATGCACACGGACAAGGTGTTTTATTGCTAATACTCAGTTTTAAATTTGCAGGCTAGTTGATAACCTTTCATCCACGTAGCTACGAGCAAATGCAGAAATACGTCTAGCGAACAATGAAAGAATTGGTGTTAATTACGATCAAATCCAGGATGAATTTGTAGAGGTCGATTTATCCAGGAGGATTTATCGCGAAAGCCGTATTCCTAGAGGATGCCCCTTAACTGCGAAAAGTTTATTTCAACGGAAGGAAAGGGGGTATTTTGAGAAAGCTATTGAAAAAAATGATGGTCTAATTTATGTCAGATGGATGGACAACGCTGTTGTAACCATGATATCGTGATTCTGTGGTACCAAGGAAGTTACGCAGGTGAAAAGATTTTCACAGAAAGATAAGCGCAGTATAGAAATTCCGAGACCGCAGCTAATTTTGAAATATAATAATTTTATGGGAGGTACGGACCAAATGGACCAGAATATAGCATGTTATAGAATAGGCATACGTGGCAAAAAATGGTATTGGCCCATTTTTACATGGTTACTTGATGCCGCTCTACAAAACAGCTGGGTGTTATACAACAAAGCTAGGAGATACAAAATTTCGCAATTAACATTCAAAAGGGAAATTGCCAATATTTATTTAAAAAAATATGGAATTCCAAGCAAAGGGGCTGGAAGACCGTCAGCTTCACCTTCAGCATCTGTGGGAAGTCGAGTATCTGCGGATCTTAGATTTGACAATACTGGCCATCTAGTTAAACACACGGAGGGAAAGAAAAGAAGAAGATGTAATAACACTTCCTGTACATCGGTCGTAAGAACAATGTGTTCAAAATGCGAAATTGCCCTACGTATTGACTGCTTCGTCCCATTTCACACCCGCTAGTGTATATAATATATTTCTTTGTAAGCTAGATTTTATTTTCAGTTTATAAAATGTCTAGATACTATGTAATATACCATACTTATTATATTTATTATTTCACTAGTTCATTTTAAAAAAATTATATCACCTATTTTGCCTATTATAGGTACTATTAGATTGTATGTATAATTGGGAGTACATGCGCCTAGTGTTACCATATGGTAACGGACTATATTTCAAAAAATATAAGTTTAATGGGATTTCATCCTAATACTTTTTTGTTAGAAGGCCCCTCTAAAGAAATAATTTAACATTAAAAACTAAAAAATCGAAAAATCGAAAATTCAGGCGCTAATGGGTTAATTTTCAAAATTAATTTTAGTTACACTCGAGAAGAATTAGTAAATATGATTTACGCAATTGGAGAAAGTGATGGAAATTGTTTTATGGCATCACGTATATGCTCAGAAGTTTACAGAAGCTCGATGTCCGGACGGAAGATAAATAATTATACTAAAAAATTGATTTGAGAGAACGGGGAGCGTAAAGTATGAAAAAATATCTAGGACCAAAATAGTGCTTTATGAAAATAACCAGGTAGGCATTGCATTGGTGGTGGTGGAGAATCCAGAAATAAGTGTCAGAAAAATTTGTTTTAATCTGAATATAAAAAAATCTTTAGTGAATAATTGTTTATTGGCAAACAAATTTTATCCCTATAAGGGGCCGTCCGTAAAGGACGTCACGGTTTTTCAGAGGATTTTTGACCCCCTCTCCCCCCATGTCACAGGATCCCCACTTTTATAAAGCGGATTACTAGTCCCAGTTTTAAGTTTTTAGGAAATTTTCCAAACTTGAAGGAGTTATTTACTATATTGCACAAAATCCTCTGCAACTTAAAAGAAACTACTTTAATAATGCTTGTTGGAACCTCGTCAATACCGTCAAAAATCTTGGTTCTTTCTCGTGATTTCTTTACAGATTGGCCACATGCATTTTGTTTTTTTATGGGAGTTCTTTTATCATATTTTCATATCTTCTTTTCGAGCTGTAATTAACATTTTCTCACATGATTTTTTTCCCTGTCACAAATGGTCACATGCCCTGCTAGTAAATAATCTTCAATATCAGTGGAGCTTAAACGTTTAAGGTGGTGTTATCTACGATTATGTCATATTGGACCTTGAATGGTCGTTTGTTTTTGGAATTTTTGCAACATGACTTTGTTAGGCTGACTGATGATCTCCCGGAGTTTATAACGAACAAGATGGGGCACCCCCTTAGTACAGCAGATATGTTCGGGAACATTTAAATGCACAGTTTCCAGAGCGGTGGATAGGGAGGAATGGTTGTTGAAAACCCAATAATATAAAATTTATTTTTTACCCAATATTTTTATTATTTTAAGGTCCGATCAGTTGGCCAGCAAGGTCACCTGACCAAACGGCCATAGATTTCTTTTTGTGGGGCACCGTCAAGGTCGATGTTTACAGCACACCAGCAACAAAATTGGGGATTTACATACTTTTCGATAGGTACTAATTTAAGTTTCTTCTGTAAAATTGTTTATAACTACTTAGATATGAATTACACACTAATTTATTAAGTTTTCAATTTTTTTGGAAGTAAATTTAAAAATGAATAAGCAAACATCAAAACTGTTCATAATATTAAGGTTTTTTTAAGACAAAATTTTTTGAAATCATGTTTCCTTCAACAACTTCTTGAAATAAGGTATTAGATCAGGTATTGGTATCAAATTAAGGAGAATTAAAATATCTTTTAAAAAAAATATAAAATACAGGGTGTTTTATTTAAAAAGCAAAGAAAACTTGGTTTTAAATAAACTAAGTTTGAACCAAAATGTTGAACAGTCTGTAGTACTGTACTATATCAATTCTAATAACAGTTAGGTGATCTTACATGTTATAACTTTTCTTAACTAAATTTTAGTAAAGAAATTTGTAAAGATAGTTAAAATTCAACGATTTTTATGTAAAATCGTTTTTAGCCGTAAATTCACTGCAAAATTCATATCTTGACAACGTCGCATTTGATGATTAAAATTTTTTTAAATATTATAGAGGACTACTATAGGCTTTAACATAATAAAAAAAAATATATGGTGTTCTATTTAGAAAAAGATATGTTTGGCCCACCCTGGATTCTTGAGTCGACCTGTATACTTAAAATTATTTTAAAAATGTGCTTAACTAAACTTGTACAACTTTTGTGTTAAAGTTTTTTCCTAAAGTCGACCGTTAACGAGATATCGTCCACCGGCACACTAAATGAATACCCTGTATCATAATGAGCTATCAAATATGTTTTTAGTCCAAAAATTGCAGAAATTAATTGCCTTTATTTGGTCTCGCTTAATATTAGAGTTACTTATAATAATTAAAAGTTACCGCCATTTCAACGCAGCGATGCACGCTTCGGCGGCGTACATGCAGCACTGCCTTACCCACACCTTGTACAATTTGCACATGAATATTACCGGCTGTACATTGCGTTTGAGTATATGTTGCCCATATCCATAAGCTCTTTTCATTTCATTTAACAGAAAATACTATTAACTAATATTTTAGGGCTTGTTTTAAAAATTCCATACATTGAACTAAAAATTAACACTTGTACAGGGTGAGTCGGGAGGAATGGGCCTAACTCTAAGGGTGTAATCTATGCATGAAAAGAATACGAGAAAACTCAAATGTTGTTATCCAATATTCATTTGTTTTCAAGTTACAGCGTTAAATAAAATAATAATATTGTTAAACCAAAATATCCAACATTAACATTGTTTTAAATAAATTATTGGTTTAGTAAATTTTCAAAAATACCGCCATTGACTTCCAAACATTTCCTGCTTCGTTTACAAAGGGCGCGCGTGGTTTTCTAATTGATTCGTGCCTTTCTTAATATTGAGTGCAGCATTTCTAATGCGTCTAATTAATGCATCCCTAGTATCTACTGTTACTCTGTAAACCTCAGTTTTTAACCAACCCCATAAATTGTAGTCCAACGGCGTGAAGTCTGGCGATCTAGGAGGCCAACTGGAAACCTTTGGTCTAAATATTGCTTATTGCTTGGCCCGACGATCGAAATGGGCAGGCGCTCTGTCGTGTTGATAATACATTTCAATTCTGATGTTAAAAGGAATCTCCTCCAGTAGTCCTTGCAATTCATTTTGTAAAAAAACTTAAGTAGTGATCCCCTGTAAGGCGATTTTCCAAAAGAAAAGGGCCAATTAAATTATTATCGATCATGCCGCACCACACGTTTACTAAAAACCTGCAGTGTTGAAAATTACTTTCGACTATTGCGTGAGGATTTTCATCCGACCATACATGAGAGTTTCGATTATTATTGATGCCGTCACGGGTGAATGTGGCTTCGTCAAAAAAAAAGTATGTGCGGTAAAAGATGACGATTATTAATAATTATCCACTCACAAAATTGCATACGCTTGGCGTAGTCTTCAGGTTGAAGATTCTGTACACGCTGTACATGGTACGGGTATAAGCCTTGCTCGTGAAGCGTATTGATCACTATTTTTTGGGGAATCCCGAACTGAATTCTAATTCTTCGTGAGCTCGTCGTCGCATCTTCTTCTGCTAAAGCTAGAACATTTTCTATTTCTTCTAAATCCTATTCAATGGCTCGTTCGGATGTTACATTAGCACTTGGAAGCGTTCCGGTCTCGCATAGTTTATTGAAAACTCTGATAAAGGCCTTTCTGTTCGGTGTTCTTTCATGTGGAAATCGTTCACGATATTCTTCAGCAGCCGCTGTAGCATTCCCATTACACAAACAATAAATAGAAAAATAGAAACCATATTGGCGTATTCGAGATGTGAATAAATGTGTGACATTTTATAAATTTAAAATGATACAAATCCGAAAGTTAACAGTGAATCAATGTAACATTTTATACTGACACTAATAGGATAGTGAGAGCACAACAATCAAAAGCAAACAATAGTAACAGTTATTACAGGAAAGCTAAATTAATGCAATATTTTGTTTTGCCTTATAACTTAAAAACAAATTAATATTGGATAACAACATTTCAGCTTTTTCTTATTATTTTGATGCATAGATTACACCCTTAGAGTTAGGCCCATTCCTTCCGACTCACCCTGTATATACAGGGTAATTTCTAAGGTGATACTTTTTTTTTTAACTGTGTATACAACTAACTAAGAGAACCAACTTTTTCAAGTAACTTTTTTTAAATAACTCAAAAATAAAGGAGATACGCTAATATAAAAAGCCTACGATACGACTGCTGATTTTTTTTTTGGTGTTTATTTTTTTATGTCAAGCAGTAAAGTCTCAATTTGTTGTCAGTTCATCGCGTGATAGATTTTAGTTAGATTGGCAGTGTTTAAAAATAAAAATGGCTAATGTGTATGAAAAAATATCTCCTTTATTTTTGAGTTATTTAAAAAAAAAATAAAAAATGTTGTTTCTTTTAAGTAGTTGTATACACAGTTGAAAAAAAGTATCACCTTAGAAATCACCCTGTATATTTGATATTATTTTAGAGAATGACATACCTTCAAATCTAAAATAATTTAGACGAAATATTTTGTAAAGAAAAATGTTTTTGATAATTAAAACTTACAAGAAAAACTTTCCTGTACCTTGATTTGCCGCTTTTTTATCTGTGCTATTGGATTCCTAAAATTAGAAAGAATAGTAATAAAAAAAAACGAATTTTGTGTTCATCCCATAGCTATACTCCTTATTATATTTTATCTTAATTCCGAATTTTTTTGCTTCTTGTGGTAATCTTCTTGCTGCCTTTATTAATTCATTCCTTGTTGAATATTCTCCCTTCGTTTTTTATTATATTATTGCTTCTTAAAATTTCCAGTGTAAAGTCAAATACTATTCCTAAGAGATTTTCTAAGTCCTCTTCTTCCTTAAAACTCTTGCGAATTATATAACTTTAAACAAATCCCTATTCATTAAATTTTCCTCCAAACAAACTTACCACTTTTCCTCAGTAGGTATCGGTATTATTTAGAAGAGATTGGTTTGCGAAATACGATTTTATCAAATGATTGCCCTTTCTATAGCGAAGGGGTCGACCAAAGTTTGCCACTTTTCAAACTGTTTCAAGTTAAAACATTTACCTTTTCAGAAACATTAAATTATTTGCGGTTAGCAGATGCCTGCTGGATAATTTAAATACTTTTATTACTGGGGGTTGTCTTCGGTTACATTTTCGTCCAAAGTTTAATATGTAATAATGTAAGTTTGAAACGAAATGGCATAATTTGATTTTTAATTTAAAATAAGTAACGGCTGTTGATTTAAGTACAGATACAGGGTGACCGTTTAGTGTGGCAAAGTAGAATAGCTCCGTTTGTATTTATAATACACAAAAAATGTTAATACTAAAGTTGAAGGACAGTAAGTGAGTTATAACGTAAAATTATTTTTGACTATAATAGCTCAACAAAGAGGAACAGGAATTTTTTTTAATAGAACACCCTGTATATTTTTGCACTTTCAAATTCCCTTCGATATTCCGCGTATCGTCGCAAACATAGTTTTTAATTATTTAGCAATGTTGCCAAGTTATTTAAAAATATTACTTTTTGCAAGAAAAAACTTGGCACTTTAAAGTTTGAAATATAATTAAATTAACTCAAGACATTTGAAACATTCTCGAGGGTATCAAAGATACAGACTAATTTAAGACTTAAGACCCTCAGAACATTCCATATTTTGTACAGGGTATTCTCTACAAACGTGTTAACATTTCACATTTTAAAACTAATTTACTCTCTTTTTTCAAATGGAACATCCTTTGTATTTTAATATTTTATCTTGTAGAGTTTTTTACCCTCTACAACTTTTCATTAGTTATTTTTGCTCATTTTGTCGCAAAATTTTTTTTTAATAAAAAGTCCGAGAATTTTTTTTTTTTTATTTTATTTTTTTAGTTAGCCATGACAGACAAAAGCAAATAATAGCAAAAGTAATAGTAAAATGATCGATATGATTTATGTTTTGGGTGCTAGTGATAAAAATGCTTTATTAGCTCCAAGAATTTATAAAGAACGATACCCAGAGCGAAGAGACCCTGGTAAAAAGAAATTCGAAAATCAAATGGAGAGATTTAAAACTACAGGAAGTGTGGCTTATAAAAAAAATAATCGAAGAGAACGGGTTTGCACCGAAGAAAATGAATTCAACGTTCTGTTAAGTGTTACTGAGAATCTTCATATTGGTCAACGTTCTCTTGCACAACAACTGGACATTGGCGGTTCAAAAAATAATCAACTCAAACAAATTACATCCTTTCCACGTCCAGTTGCTGCAAGAGTTTAATGATAAGGACTATGATAGGCGACTTGAATTTCGTGCATGGGCGTAAAATAAAATAAGGGAGCAGCATAATTTTGCGCATTTAGTTCTTTTTTGCGACGAAGCTACGTTCAATAAAAATGGCAACGTCAATAGACATACTTTTCATTATTATGCCACTACAGATCCTCATTTTCTTAGATTTCACTCACAAAACAGATGGTTCCTAAACGCTTGGGGAGAAATTGTAGGAGACTACGTAGTTGGTCCATATTTTTTCGAGGGAACTCTAACGGGACAAATCTATTTGGTCTTTTTTCAAAATGATTTACGACAGCTTATTGCCCATATACCGAACACAGTTCAAGAACGCATGTGGTTTCTTCATGATGAAGCCCCAGTGCACTCCACGAGGCTCATTAGGGAATTCTTAGACGAAACTTACGGTCAGCAATGGATTGGAAGAGGAGGACCTGTGTCATGGCCAGCTAGATCGCCGGATATGACAAAAATGGATATTTCTATATGGGGATATATAGATGCACAAAATGTCTCCGACAACTAAAGAAGACATGAAAATTCGTATAAGAAATTGTTTCCAAATGAAATATGTCGCAATTTAAGTGCAGAATTTGAAGATCGTGTCCAGAATCGTATAGAGGCTAATGGAGGCACTTTAAAAATTTGATTAGATATTTTATGTAAGCAGTTAGATAAACTGATGAAAGCACCTTAAATAAATAAAATTAAAAAAAAAAAACATTTTTCTCAAACTTTACATTAAAAAAAATATTACGCTAAAATGAGCACAAATAACCAATAAACGTTATAACAAAAGTTGTAGAGGGCAAGAAACTCTACAAGATAAAATATTAAAATACAGGGTGTCGCATTTGAAAAAAAAGAGTAAAATAATATTAAAATGTGAAAAGTTAAAACGTTTGTAGAGCACACCCTGTACAAAATATGAAATGTTCTAAGGGTCTTAGGTCTTAAATTAGTCTTTATCTTTAATACCCTTTAAAATTTTTCGAATATCTCGAGTTAATTCAATCATATTTCCAATTTTAAGCTGTCAAGTTTTTTCTTCCAAAAAAGAATATTTTTTAATAACATTGCAAATTAATTAAGAACCATGTTTGCCACGATATGCGGAATATCGAGGGGAATTTAAAAGTGCAGAAATATACAGGTTGTTCTATTAAAAAAGAAAATCTTCTTCCTCTTTGTTGGATCACCGGATAGAGTCAAAAAATACTTTTACGTTATAACTCACTTACTGTCCTTCAACTTTAATATTAACATTTTTGGTTTATTATAAATAGAAACCGAGCTATTGTACTTTGCCACACTAAACGGCCACCCTCAATGTAAACCATAAGGACGTCAACTAAAAATTATGCTATAAAGTCTATCATTAATAGGCGAAAAGTGCTGGAACTTCATATTTTTTTAAAAATCACTAAAAATTGGAAAACAGGGATATAAATAATATTTTCTTATAATGCCGTCGGTTTAATCCAACAAACCATAAACAAAGCAAAGAAGCACCGAAGCAATGAATTAAAAACAAACTCCTCAGTCACAACCGATCAAGATCTTTTTGGTTGGTTCCTAAGGTCTAAAGACAAATCTTTACCAAATTACTTGTGTAGGTATTGGTTGGTTACTCCTTGGTGTTACCTCTTTTGTCTTTCCCTATACATATTTTAATTTCATATGTTTTTTCCGTACTTTCAGTTCTTGTCCTTTCACCTTTGTGTCCATTTTATTCTACAATTTACAAGCTATCAAGCAGTATAGCGACCGTGAAGAATGAAACCTTACTGGCGAAACTATTTTCTTTATTCTCAACCTCCTGCAAACTAATGACCTTCTAGCTAAAACTAAAATCCAACATATTTTCCACCGACATCACACATGTTTGCTATAATATAGTCTACCGCACGAGACTAGCACTACGACGTATGAAAAGAGAGGGAAAGCCATAGATATTGAGTTTGAAGCGGCGTGTCATAGACGTGCGTACGACTTTTCTGAATATGATTTTTTTATTATAAATTTCAATTTTATTAAAAAAAAATACAGAATTAAACGAAAATAAAATAAACTAAACGCAACAGCTTTCTCGAGACGTCTTTCAATTTATAAACATGAAAAGAATTACAGCGCGTAACGCGTGTCCACATCCATCTTAAAAATCACGTTCACAATGCTACGCTAATATCGCTAATGACGAACAATCAGCACACGCCTGATGCCACACCAAATAGTTATCAGTGAATATAGTAATATTTTTGAATATTTAACCTTGCAAAAGTAGTCATTAAGCCTTTGGGTGTTAAACTGAATTTGGTAATAATTATTAAAATATTTGTTTCAGCTGATTGACGTCCTCCAAACAGTTTAAAGGACGATTGACCAAATGGTCGCTCCCCACTCGGTCCGACCGTCATGAGGCGGCTGTGGGCCACCCTCGCAGGACTTCTGGCGCTATGGGGAGCAGTCAGGGGTGGCGAGCAGTGCCCTTCTCCAGCCGCCAACCCGTCCTGTCACTGCTTCGATTTCGAAAACGGGGTTTTCCTCGAATGTCCCGCCGCCACTGCCCATTCGCTCAAACTGGTTCTAGAAGCTATCGAGGGACCGGTTCAGTCACTGTCAGTTTACGATCCAGACAAAACCTTGGTAAGTTGTTTTTACATCTGGTATAAGAAAATTTTGTTGCAGGATCTATTAAATATAAGGTGTTGTGAAAATGATGGAATATACATTCGCCCGCACAAAATTCCGCCACCCTGAAATTTTGGCCAGGTTTAATGTTTCATAACTTTTTAATTTTTTATCCGACTCTCATGATTTTGTTATCAGTTTGTAGATCCATTTATTGTGTTTTTCTTTAATTGTTTTATAAAGTAACATTTTTCGATCAGGCTCTATTATACTGGAGTAAATCAAACTGTTGTTTTTTCTCGTAATTTCAAAACACCCTGTAGGAAAATTGAGGTTGACAATTTTATTTACATGCTGTTTCTTGTAATCTTTTCTGTATTTTAAACATTTCGTTTTTTGATTCATTCCATTATCTACGATATTGGCGCAATATATTGAGTGATTGTTCTATCTAAACAACTTCGTTGTCATTGTTGAGTCATGTAAATGTTTTGTTTACCAAATAAATCAAGTTCTAGTTGACTGTGTGGGTATGTTAAATTGTACCACGGATTTTGATTTTTTCCTTTTTAATTTGAAAGTAAAATGCATAATATGGCCAACAAAACAGTTTAATTTTGGTTTCACTATCCGTAATCCATGCATAATTTCGACTGCCACCGGTGTTAATTAAATTTAAAATTTTAGTGGTCGTCGTACACGACCATTGTTTTTATTTTAATTTGTTCACCTAGTAAAAGAGACAAAATCCACATTTTAAGCTTAAAGTATATTGAATAAGATAACTTTTTACCTCAGGTTCAACTTGGTTTTTCATGTCATTGTGTGGTGTATGCGTTGCCCTCAATTTTTTTAACTAAACAAGCTAAACAAGATATTTCATTTAAATTTTAAAACACTGACCCGAGGTCCTACGCCTAAACAAATTAAGCCTAGTGTTTTGGTTTTCATCAGTCAATACTCCCTCTGAATTATTTTACACTAATTCAGTCCTTTTCTCTCAAGAATTATAACAAAAACAAAAAATCGAGGAAATCTCTCTAACCTCACTTGTTGCAACCTGACCAAAAATCGTACCTGTGGCACTGTCCCCAAACGATCATTACCAGCCTGTCAATTAAATTTTAAACTTGCCAATCGATTGTTGCAATGGTAAATTAGTTGTGCGACGGTTCGAGGACCGCACAGGTACGGTTTTTAATCGGATTAGAACAAACCCTAAATTTACCGGCAAATTCGAATTTTCTGTATCTGAAGTCTTAAAATGCTTAGTGGGGCTTGCTTGATTGTCTATCTTAAGGCCTTGAATTTTTAAGTTTCATCGCCAGGGACCGGAACTCTAGTCTGTTTATGTATTTTGTTGTTGCGACTTTTTCTTTTTAAAACTTTTTAAACATGTTTCTAAAAATATTTGCTAAAACATTAGCTCTTATTTATTTAATTACTTTACTAATAAATTAATGACCATCAGCTCGAGAGGAGGGATTTCTCAGATGTCCCCTTTCAACTGATATAATTATTTTTGTTACAGACCAAGCTTCCGAAAAATTTCTTCCCAGACACCTCAGTGATACGTCATCTCCAGATATCCCAGTCAAACATCCAAGAACTCCAAGATGATTCGCTCTTGCCCCTGAAGCCGCACCTGGAAAGTTTTAGTCTTGTTTCGGGGCGGTTAAAGGAAATCCCCCAGAAGGCTTTTAAGGGACTTAATAGACTTATTGCATTAGATTTGGAGGGAAACGAGATTACCGAGTTACCTAGCTACACTTTTTACGGCCTAAGACTGATGAAATTAAACATGAAGGGGAATCAAATCCAAAAGGTGAGTTAGGTAATAGTTAGTTTCTTCAAAAATATTTTTAATTAATAAAATGTTTGATGAACTGGCAGACACGAACGTCTAAAGTAACAGGTTTTTAAAAAAGTGTTGCAATTTTGAAAGAGTTTTGTACCACTAGTAGTATTTTTTAATATAATATCTGTTGCAGTTAAAATCCGTTTTTCATAAAGTGAAAAATATATTTGACTAAAAATACCTTTGTTGCAAGTAGTTCGGGGGTTTGTACCGACCCCCGAGGGTTTTTAGGGTCCTACCTCTGATCATAACATGCCTTAGTCACTAAATCCTCATAAAAATCCTAATAGGTTCCCTCCAAACATGTACTATTAGCCATTGCCAGAAAAAAACTAAAGAGAAGGGTGGGTCTTGTTCGGTTTTGGGAGTAAAATTAGATGTCAGAATCACGTGATATTGACAAAAATGTTGTTTTTTTGTAATGAAATACCCTATATCTGCTAAGATCATTTGATAAATAATGACATTCTAAATAATAACGAAGATATTTGCTTTAAAGTAAATTTCCATTTCTTATCGAAGAAGGCGCCTGTTAGACAAAAACAAAACCTTTGACCGATCTGTTGATTTGTAATGGTCAACATCTTATTTTGAAATTTTTTAGTTCAGTTTAACATTTTTCGAATAAAATGGTACTTGAACATTTTGAAAAATGCGATCTGCTTAAAGCTTACATAATATTATATTGTGTGGAAAAAATAGTAAACGTGCTTTAGAACGATACTGTACAGTGTTTCCTGAATGTTTCGTTTTTTCGCAACCATCATCAACTTTTTATTTTACGTAAATGAAAATTTTTATTTTGGGCCTAATAAACTCTACTTTTTATTCTGAATTCAAGGATATATCACACTCATTTTTTGTTAGACGTGTCGGACTAAAAGCTCTCATCAATGCAAATTATTTTATTTTCTTTGTTTTTATTACTATGTTTAAACTCTAATTGGCTCTTTAAATATTTTTTTGTTTTACATTATTTACAACAATATCGGATTAATTTTCAAATGCATTAAAATTAACATAATGGCTAATAAAAGAAACTAAGAACAAACAATTAGAAACGCACGAACAATTTATAAATTATGGAAGCTTATCAAAAAAATCTAACAAGTAATAAAAACATTTTTATAATTGAAATTATTTCTTTTTTTAAAAATGTCACCCTCATTCTTCAAACATAAACAACATCGTTCAAGAGTTTCCTCCATAACGCTACTTAATATTTCTGGAGTTATTCTTTCTATTGCGGCTCGAACTGCAGCTTCTAACTCATCATTATTTTAAAAAGTCTTCCAGTAAATCTCATAGCCAAGGAATCCCCAAAAGAAAAAGTCCATCGGTGTAATATCTGGTGATCGCGGAGGCCAGTTTATGAGACCACGAGTGGCAATTAAATTGGTTTGAAGGCGTTCTTTGAAATATTTCATGTTATTTCTGGAATTATCAGAAGGAATTACATAATATTGGTCTTCAAGAATATCTTCAATGTCCTTTCTTAAAAATTGTCCGTATCTTTCTGAATTTACTGTTCCTTCATAAATTACGGATCCAATCATTCGTGTTCCCAAAATACCGCACCACACGTGAAACTCAAAACAATATTTATGTCGGATGTATTAACTTGATTGTTATTTTGTGTTGAACAATAATGACGATTTTTTCTCTCAAAAATGCCATTTCTACTGGGAAAATGGCATCGCATTCCCTAGTAAACCACTCGCCCGTAATCGCCTGGAAGTAATGACAAGGGTTTGCTTTTTCCTTCTGCCAGAACCATCCCCAGACACGTTTCGCTGTATAACAGCCCATCAGTAAGGCTATGAGTTGTCACAAAAGGAAAAAGCATATGCGTCTGTTTTAAAACAGAAATGGCGGGATATAATTAAGAATGATCTCCTGGTGCTGGTAAAGAACACCAATTTTTAAGCATTTCTGCGCCCTCTGTTTTAAATCAGACGCATATACTTTTTCCTTTTGTCAGAACCTATAGCCTCACTGATGAGCCGTTATACAGCGAAACGCGTCTGGGGATGGTTCTGGCAGAAGGAAAAAGCAAACTCTTGTCCTTCTGTTAAGTTTTCGGTTACTAAACCGACAAGACGCCCAGCTCGGGCATAGCGCTGCCTAGCAAGGACTCCTGCAATTGTGACGTCTCGTCTTTGCAGGATTTTCTCTGATATTTGTGACTTTATGAGTCCATATCAGAGGGCGCAGGTATGCTTAAAAATTGCTGTTCTTTACCAGCACCACGAGATGGAACCATCTGGTTTCATTTTCAGTTATAGCCTGGAAGTAAATTATGACAGATGCGGAATTTATAGGGACGGTATTTTTCTGTATGAAGAATTCTTTGCAATACTGATTTAATAACAGTATGTTCCTTTTTAATTGTCCGAAGTCCTACAGTACCATCTTCTTGTACAGTAAGCAATACTGCCATTACCTGTTTAGGGTCATACTTTTTTGTGCGATGTAACACTGGTTTCTCAAGCACGCCATGTCCTCTTAAATTTGTAACTAACCTCTTAAAACTCGATGGATTTGGTTGACGCCGTTCGGAATAATTTTGAGAATATTGCATCTTTACTTGTGCACAATTCTTATGACTCTCCATGTAACAACTGATCATGTCAAATATTTCTTTGTGAGAATAATGTCCCGTTACTTTAAATTAAACTACACAATACAAAAGTTAAAACAAATAATAATAATCACCAACTTTAAAACTGACAGGTATGTGTAACCGGTTGACAGATCTAAACAAATGATTTAAACAAATTGTAAACGTTATCCAATTTCATAGCCGCCTTTAAATATTACGCTATGTTCGAATAGTAGGTATGCGTTTTTTGAAAAAAACATTTAGCTTTTTTAGATAAGCTTCTATGCTTTCTGAATTGTTCATGAGTTCTTAATGGTTTGTTACTATACCTAAAATCCACAAATGCTGTCAGTGACTCATTTGATACCAATCACCAAATGTGGGAAGCAGCAGAAGAAAAATATTGTAAGTAAATGTTTTTTTATGCATATAAGGAATGTTGCCGCTTCAAAATGTATGTATGTGGGTCCTTCACAAAAATATTGTTTTTTGTAAATATATAATTAATAAACTTTATTTACTGTGGTTAACTGATTTTAATTAAGTAAGCTATGGATATTAACGAACCTTCAACTAGTTGTCCGGCTACAAGAAAAAATATCAAATAACATTAAAAGCTCGAATAATAGTTAAAAACGGATAACATGGAATTTGGGAACGAAATCCTGAACTAACCACATTGGATGCTGCAAAAATATGTGGCACTTTTAACGAACCTTTCCTCGTGCCCTGTGTTTAGGGTTCCGAAAGGCCTTCGAGTTAAGGAGCCGAGTCAAGAGGATGGAAAAAAATAGACCTATATGATGCCACAAAATACGCAATTTGTCGCAAAATCCATGGATTTTTTTTTGTTATTGAAATATCCCGACAAGGGGAATGAAGGGCACATAGTTGAAAAGTTATGGCAAGATCTTAATATTAAAAATTCAAGGTAGGCATTTATAGATGGATTTTCGCAGGGGCTAGTGGAGAAGGTGTTATAGAATCAGGTTTTGAAGGTTAATGTAAAGAATTATATAAAGATTTTACCATTTATTATTTTTTGAAATACCCACGCCACTGGGATTTATTCCTTTGACGTCGCATGACCCGGAGCATCCTATATGCTAGTGATGAGTCACTAACAGAAAAATTTACTTGAATTGAAAATTGATAAGGTAGGGCTGTGTACACTTTTTGAATTAAGGAGGAGAACCAAAGTGATTTGTGTATGAAGTGTATAATCTTCTAAAATTCTTATAATGCAGAGCGCTTTCGGCCTTAGGCCATCATCAGTGCTTCCTAAGAAGCGAGGAACCAATTTGTTGAAGTATTTAAATTTGAGAATTTTTGTTTTAAGAAAAGTAATAATTGTAAAAAGATGAATCAATCAAGAACTGTTGTGTACAAATTACTCAACTATTACCTATTTGTTAAAAGTAGTTATTAGAAATTTTATAAAAAGTAATTACCGCAATGTAAAAACTGGTAACATAAAACGTTCCGTTTGTAAAATTGTAAACGACAAACATATGTAATTAATATTTTTCTTCTTTCTTTTCTTTATTGTTACTTGTGTAAACGTGAATGAAAATCGAAATTTGACGGTTATTTAAATTAAAGAGATTAAATCTGTATTGGCATTGAATTGACATTGTTGACGTTATTGAGAATATAAGAGCGGGTTATTTAAAAATTTGTTAAGGTTGAAAGATATCTAAATTTTAAATTTTAATTAAATTTAAATGTAAAAGAATATAACTCTTGTTTAAGTTTACTTGTGTATTTAAACAAAGGCAATTGTCTAGTGATTCCTTATTGGTTACGAAGGACATACCGAAATCGAGTCTATTGAAATTTTTGGAAGATATGTCATGGATGATTTTTGAATTAGAGGAAGGGCTGAAAGTGTGATTAGAAGTTCTGAGGTGTTGACCAAAAGCAGAAGAGGATCTAGAAAGGTGTTCTTTTATGTGTGTCTTTAGAGGTCTACACGTACGACCAATATAGGTGCTGTTGCAAGAATTACAATTTAATTTATAAATACCAGTCTTTGATAGATGGTCAATTATATCTTTGGAATAATATTATATATAAAATATGATATATTATCCATTATGGGTAAAAATAAAATTTCTTGTTATGTTTCACTATTTATTCAGTTACCTGACACGCGTGTTTCGACTCTTTCGGGTCATTTTCAAAGAAGTACAAAGATAAAAATTATTTCTTAAGCAATTGTACTTCTTTGAAGATGACCCGAAAGATTCGAAACACGCGTGTTAGGTAACTGAATAAATAGTGAAACATAACAAGTAATTTTATTTTTACCCATAATGGATAATATACGGTTTCACCAAGAATGTAGCCCAACGCAAGTTAATTATATATGATATATGTTGCCAAACTATTTCTGGTTTTAAGGAGACACTAAGATTCGGAGTAGATTATGTAATTATTTGCTTAATATTAGAATTGGTGTTTTGACGAAGGTAAGGTGTAGCAATGTATTTTTTATCAATTATAGTGGGAAGAGGGTATAAATCTTTCCTAATTCTTCTGCATTTTGTTCTTGAAATCTAGGAGTCTATCATACTTGGGTCATACCTATTTTTTATTGAAAGCTATTCGTTTTGATATTTGTACTTCGTTCTCAACTTATGTTGTTGATGGTGATTTAAATTGTAAGGGATGACATGGCCTGTTTGGGTGGATTTTCTATATATTTGAAATTGTAAATTATTTGTTGGTTTTAATATAGTAATGTCTAAAAAATGGATTGTTTTATTGCTTTCTATTTCCAGTGTGAAGGATATATTATGTATGTTATTAAGTTCATTAAGTATTTCTAGAGCTTTCTCGTTGTTCCAATTCAAAAAAACACAAGCAGGCATCTACATACCTGTACCATTGTAGGATCTCCGGGTTGATTTTAGAGATTATGTGATTATTTTCCGAAGAATCCATAAAAACATCCGCTAAAAAGGGATACAAACAATGTCCCATGGCAAGTCCTTCTGGTTGTTGGTAAAATTTGTTATTAAAGCAGAAATAATTTTGCGATAAACAAAAATTAGTAAAGTTAAAATATTGTTTGCTTTTTCCTCGCTTTTTAGGAAGCACTGATGATGGCCTAAGGCCGAAAGCGCTCTGCATTATAAGAATTTTAGAAGAATATACACTTAATACACAAATTACTTTGGTTCTCCCTCTTAACATGTTTATTATTTATGCATTTGAGAATGAATCTAATATTATTGTAAAAAATAAAAAAACTGTTTTAAAGGCCAGCTAGGGTTTAAAGACAACAATAAAAACCAAAAAAAATTGAATCAAATGCTTATTTGCGATGATCATGAGTTTTTTAGTCTGAAACATCTAACAAAAAATAAGTGTGATATGTCCTTGAATTCAGAATAAAAGAGTATAAAAAGCGTAAAATAAAGTTTTTGGACTATTCACAAAATCAAAGTTGATGATGGTTGCGAAGAAACGAAACGTCGGATTAAAAATTGAACTAAAACATGTTGTAAAGGATAAAAGTGGCAATACGAATATAAATTTTATTTTGACATAGCTCTGCAAATAGAATAGAAACAATAGGAACAGTCTCGCAAGAATTCGGGTTTTCCCGAATAGCTTCGGAATTTCTGAAATTTGAAAACATGACGTTACAGTGTTCAGTAATGCCCAACTTTTCTCAAATTTAATATTATCATCTCTGTATGTTCCGGGTGATCTGCTATATTTTGACCACCCACCTATCTCATTTATTTGAAGAATGATCAAAAACCTTTAAGAACTAAAGTTGGGGCCTTTCATGAATTTTTAGGAAATAATATAAAAAGAAACAAATGAACATCAAAAATGGCAAATATTTTACAATTTCATGTTTTCTGTAGTAATATATTAAGGGATAGGGAAATTATCGAAAATCATTCCGAATATTTTTTGCCGTGGAAATCGCTCGAGGGCTTGCCCGAGAGCGATTTCCTAATGGCAAAAAATCTGAGAATGATTTTCTGATTATTTCCCAATCCCGAAATGTATTTTGAAGATTATTTACCAAATAAAAAACTAACGATTTCTGACGGGTGAGATTTTCACTTTTGACAAGGGTGATTTTCACCAAACAACTAACGATTTCTGACGGGTGAGATTTTCACTTTTGACAAGGGTGATTTTTACCGGTGAGCGGGAGATTATCGCTGAATAATCAGGTGAACATCAACCCGCTTTTATAATGGATGAGGTAAATAATCTTAAATAGAACACCCTATAATATACAGGGTCGCTGTTATGTATCGAAACGGTCGATTATTTCTTAAAGTAAAACAGGTAGCAAAAAATATTCTAGATAAAAGTTTTAGGGTTTATTATAGTCCATTAGAATTTTAAAAAATTAAGTATACAGGATGAGTCAGCAAGCCGTAGAGAAATAAAATTACTTTTTTTAAATAGAACACCCTATATCTTAGAATATTTTTGGATTTTACATAAAATTGCAATTATTTTTTATTAGGTGCATTATAAGTCTAAACCTAATAGTTTCCGAGATATCGACTTTTGAAAAATAACATTTTTGAATTTTGACAGCTTCTAGCTTTCTAACGATACGTTTTAGAGTAAAACGGCTTACATGTCCCTATCTTAGTTTTTAACTATCTTTCTAAAAGTGTCAACTTCCGGTTAAACCGGAAGTACTATATTTCCGGCTTTTGAGGTACATCCGGTTTAACCGGAAGTTGACATTTTTAGAAAGATAGTTAAAAACTAAGATAGAGACATGTAAGCCGTTTTACTCTTAAGACGTACCGTTAGAAAACTAGAAGCTGTCAAAATTCAAAAATTGTATTTTTCATAAGTCGATATCTCGGAAACTACTAGGTTTAGACTTATAAGGCACTTAATAAAAAATTATTGTAATTTTATGTAAAATCCAAAAATGTTCTAAGAAATAGGATGTTCTATTAAAAAAAAAGTAATTTTATTTCCCTACGGCTTTCTGACTCATCCTGTATACTTAATTTTCTAAAATTCTAATAGACTATAAAAAACCCTAAAACTTTTATTTGGAATATTTTTTGCTAGCTGTTGTGCTTTAAGAAATAATCGACCGTTTCCATACATACCAACGACCCTGTATAATACACCCTTCTGATGGGAAATTTTATTCTGATTTCGAATATATATATGGTTTATATGGTCAATCCTAAAGGGTTGTGTTAATAATTACAATTTAATAAATACCATTAGTAGGCGCCGACAAAATAATAATAATGGCGTATCGAATGTGCAGCAATTGTTATTACGTCTTTGTTTGTCTACTAGATATAAGCTGTCTACATTCAAACTATTCTTGGTAAAAATAGTATGTAGATACTACAATAATATAGAAAAGAAATTAATGAAATTTAATATGAATATCAACAAAAACCGACAAACTTTACCTATATCCCCATTAGCAAAACAAATTTTTTCAGATACTACTATAGTTGGAGTCAAGCAAATATTTGACGCGTGACACTCCATCTTGTCATATTTGTCCAATACTAGGTTATTTCGATTTCACCAACTTTATTACAGCTGATTAGTCAGGGCCGGACTGACGAATATTGTTATTTATAAGCCTTTGCAGAAAATGATTGCTGGGAAATTGGTCTAAAAATATGAATTATAATATAAATAAATTTGTTTTGATAAATTCTGTGCATTGTAATGGTGGGATTCAGGATTGACCATTAATATCACAGGTCTTAACAAAAGCAATCTTAGTAGTGTATAACGATTAAATTAATAAATAAAATGCGGATCTGCAGCCCATATGATTTGACCAAATCGACGAGAAGGTAACTCGGTTTATGTATATCTTTTTTTAGTCATATAAAAGGATAAAGATACAAATACTTCGAGTGGGTGGTAATTATTATAATATAAATTAGCCATTAGTAACTTTTATATTATGAGTGGCCTGGCGTATTTGACACCCATGACAAAATGAAAGTGTCACGCGTCAAATATTTGCTTGACCCCAACTATAGTGGATGATAAATCCATATTTAAAATTTTTTTGTGTAAAACAATGTATTACCTAATAAAAGCAACAAAACAACAATGCATTTATAGTTAATGCTCGAAGTGACAACCGTTTGCATCAATACATTTTTGATACCCCGTTTTTAATTTATTAATTGCCGCAGTTATCCAATCGGGATGGTTAGTATTTATATTATTTATTTCGTTAATCACTCGTTCTTGAATTTCTAATATATTATCGCTGTTTTTCAAATATATTTTATTTTTCAAAATTCCCCAAAGAAACGTGTCAAGTGGTGTTAAATCGGGACAGTTAGGCTGCCAGGATATAACACCATATCTCCCAATCCAAACTTCGAAATTGGCATTTAACCGTTTAGTAACCTGAGCAACGTTATGCGGAGGTGCGCCATCCTGTTGCCAAATTTAAAGGTAACTCATCTACACGATTTTCTACAGCATTTAAAAGTTCCATATATCTTGCTCCTGTCAGATTGTTCTCAAGAAATATTGGACCAATAATATTGTCACTTAACACATGTAAGGAACGCCTTCCATATCTTTTTGTTTCCAGGATTTTCCGTGGATTAACATCAGCCCAAAAATGCAAATTGTTTCTATTGGGTGATCCCGAGGTGAAAGAAGTACATTCATCAGTCCATAAAATGTTTGAAAATAACTCCCCATCTTGTTCTAGTCTGGCTAAAATATCCCTACAGAAATTAAGCCTTCTTTCTTTGTCGCTTTCACTTAATTTTTGGTGTATATGGCATTTATATGGATGCATGTTATATTTTTTTAAGTTTTAAAGACTTTCCAATATGATTTGTCTAAATTCGCCATGGCCTCGCGTACAGAATTCAGTGGATTTTCTAGAAATCTGAGTTACACAAACAACTAGCCACAACTAACGATTTTATTCCAAAAGTTAGTTGCTTTCCTTCGCCGGATTGATCTTCAGACGCGTTTCGCTGTATAACAGCTCGTCAGTGAAGCTATAGAATCCGACGAAGGAAATAGTTCAATAGTTGGTACTCGGCCCGTAACCGAGATTTGGCTTCTAATGCGCTCCTGGCGGCGACTCTGTAAGGATACAGGCTCGCCGGATTTTTACAGTAGTTTGCTTCTCCGACTCTGACTCATTTTGCTAGCCGGGCCAGGTTGATGCATGTGATTGCCACTAGATGTCGCTTAAAGGCTACATCTGCCATTTTTAACGATTTTATGTTACCTTGAAAATAGAAAAGAATTTCTAATTTTTCGTCCTTATTTTTTATAATCACCGTTCTATTTTTCTTTTTAATGATTTTGTGGTGTGCACCAAATTGTATATATTTCTAAAAGTATTTAGACTTGGTATTGTATTTAGATTCTCACCATATAAATTAATATACCCTTGGCGCTCCTTGTAATTATTTTTATTTTTTTTTTAGTTAAATTTCAAAGATTCTAAACTTTTCTTCTTCCTAATATCCCTTTTTTGTGAGGAAATGTAAATGATTTGACAGATGCGTAAAATATAAACAATTGCAGCATATTCAGTAGGCTATTATTATTTTTGATATTCATTTGTTTCGTCTTATATCATTTCCTAAAAATTCATGACAGATCCTTCAAGTTTAGTGTTTAAAGTTTTTTTCATATCTCTTCAAATGAGTGAGTTAAGTGTGTGGTCAAAATATAACAGATCACCCGGTTCAATGGTTTACGAGATATCTGTAGAGTGCATTCTTATCTGGGACACCCTGTATCGTTTAAAATTCATAGTACAATTTTTTTTTCTTATTCTCGAAGAACGACTAAAACCTAATAATTTTTGTTTATCCCTATTGCCATTTAAAAAAATCCTATAATCCTATGCGACTCTAAGCCTTAAATAAATAACAACATAACTTCAGACATTTGATACTTTTATTTTATTACAGGTTTCCGAATATTCTTTTGCCGGCCTAGAGGGAACGCTATCCGAACTCGACATCGCGGAAAATAAACTACAGAACTTTCCAATAAAAGCAGTGAGACGACTAGAACAGCTCCGCCATTTACGGTTAGCTTGGAACGAAATAAGCACCATTCAAGACGACAGCTATTCTCACCTAAATTCTCTTTTATATCTCGATCTCAGCTTCAACAACTTCGAGACGATTGATCTGGACTCGTTTAGAATATGCCCCGCAGTAAGAACTTTGACTCTGTATTATAACGTGATCGAAACGGTGCACGAGGAAGGTTTCTCCTTACTGCGAGATTTGGAATCGTTAGATTTAAGTCATAATAAAATCGTATATTTGGATTCGCTGACCTTCCGGAACAATAAAAAACTGAAATCGATCGACCTCAGCCACAATCACGTACATTATATCAGTGGGGTGTTTGCGTTTTTGCCCGAGTTAAAGGAACTTTTCTTATCAGAAAATAACATCTTGGAAATTCCTGTAGATGCTTTTACCGATTCTGGAAATTTGACAGTGATTTACCTTCAACAAAACGCGATACGCCGAATAGACTCCGATGCCTTATCGACACTGACTAACTTGACTCAATTACATTTAAGTTCCAACTTTATTCCTCATTTACCGAGAGACGTCTTCTCTGAGAATTACAATATGGCCTCGTTAAGCCTCGACGGCAACTGGTTAGTTGATTTAGAGCCTGGTACTTTTGAGAAGACAGTCGGTCTCCGAGAGATAAGACTGCATAGTAATAAAATCCAGTCTATACACCGAGGTGTGTTTGATCCACTCCCGGTCTTGTTGGAATTGCACTTGCAAAATAACGAGATATCATCAATAGACTCGGGTGCATTTCGCACATTGCAAAGCCTGCAGCATATTAATTTACAAGGGAACATTATCTCAGAATTGGGAGATGTATTTATGCACGATTCGTCGTCGTTGGTGTCTATTCAACTAGATTCTAATGTAATGACATCATTACATAACGACTCGCTTAAGGGACAATCGAGCGTGCAAATAATGTGGCTGGGACACAATCGCCTGCAGAAATTGGAGCGGGTGTTATTTCGGGACTTACTTTTAATACAAAGAGTGTTCTTAAATAATAACAGTATACACTACATAGAAGACAAAGCGTTCGAGCCGATGCAGGCGCTAAAATTTTTAGATTTAAGCATAAATCTTTTAGAAGAAATAACAGAAAGGACATTCGCTGAATTGCACGAGTTAGAGGAGCTCAATCTTTCGCATAATCTAATAGAGAAAGTTGAAGCGAAATCGCTTACAAACTTAAAAAAGTTAAGGGTGCTCGATATGTCGTTTAATCCGTTAAAAGTGCTTCATGACTCGATTTTTCAGGAAAGGTTGCCGATTCGGATGTTGAATTTAGTAAACTGCTCTATTTCAATTATCGAACCGGGAGCATTCCGCGGTCTAAATAATCTCAACGAGTTAAACTTGGCATTAAATGAATTATCCGCCCGCGATCTTAAGCACCTTGATATTCCCGGCTTACGAGTTTTAAAGTTGGCGAACAATAACTTTAGTGCACTTTACGACACTGCATTGAGCGGCTTGCCTTCCTTGCAAGTGATTTCACTCGAAAATTGCAGCATCGAACGGTTGCCGCTTGGAGTATTCTCCAAAAATAAAAACTTGTTAAAAATTGACTTAAGTGTTAATCTGTTAAGTGAACTTAAACACGAGGTGTTTTCTTCGTTAAATGTTCTAAAAGAACTCAGGTTGAGTTTTAATAAGTTCCAAACAATTCCTTACACTGCCCTTTTAAACATATCGACTATGGAGACCCTATCACTGGGGTATAATAAATTAGTTATCCTTGAAGTGTCTAGGCTTAATGGACTTCCGAACCTTAAAGATTTGGACTTGAGCCATAACTTAATTTCGTCATTATCGGGATTTGCCTCAACAAACTTGACCCAACTACTTTCGGTCGATTTGAGCGGCAACGAACTGTCGGCGCTGCCGGCGAATTTTTTCCATCATTCGCCGTTACTGAGGAGAATCGACCTGTCCGAAAATCGATTCAAGCACATTCCCAATGCCGCTCTTTCGGAAAATACTCTGCCTGGCCTGGGTTGGATTAATTTAACAGGAAATCCGCTAGTAAGCATTCACGATGTGGCGTCGGCGAGGAATTATCCAGCTCTGGAAGAGGTTCGTATTTCATCTTATTACTTAAAAACCTTTTAATAATAAAAGAAGCCATATGTCAATGTAATATATGCCATCATCGATTTAGTTCTATAGAAAAAATTCGTTGTTAAATTTAATTTAAATGAATTGATATGCATTGACATTTGAGCTTTTAAAATTATGTCGATATTTTAAGTGATTTGAAGCGATTTGAAATAAAATTATAGGCTATTTGCAAAAATAGGTTTACTCTAGGAAAGTCATTTTTCAGGTACACGAAGACGTAAGTATTAGGTATTATATTCGACGGTTTATGGTAGAATGGTATATTATAGTACAAGTTTCATAAAGCAACATTTTATCGCACGCGTCCCTGTGAGAAAACGAGCCTCTTGCGTAGAGCTTTCTGACGGTGCAACGACTCTAATTACGATAACTTCTTTTCTAATTCACTCGCATATACAGAGTCGCGCATAATGTCTAATGTAACTTTTAAATTACTTCGTATACGAAAAAGTGACCTTTATGAAAGTTGTTCATTAAATTATTCCCCACATTTCTACCTGCATGAACTTTTTTTGTTATTTCTGGTTTGGTTGCCATAGGTACCAACTTACCTTTTTTAAATGGAACACCCTGCATGTCATTGCATATTTGTATTCCACTGGGAAAATTCTGAATTTTTTGTATTTCAAATTTGCACCTATCTGCAAGTGTTTCCAAGATAATTACAGCTCAAAAATAAAAAAACTTCCTAATTATAATGAAACAGTTGAGTCAAGGTGTTTTCATGACAGCGACCTAAGAGGTGTCAATTTTGAGTTCCTGTTTACTTTTCTATTGTCTGATTTCTAATTTGTTTACACTATGGTTCATCTTAATGAGAAGCAACGAGTTGAAATTTTAATAATGAGCGGTTACGGAATTATGAAAAGATCGCAAGATCAGCTTTGTCAACTCTATAATGAATTGTATCCAAATAGGCCTTCAATAAATTAGTCAACGGTGTGTCGAGTGGTAAAGAAATTTCGATAAACAGGCAGTGTTAGGGAAGCCGCTAGAACAGGTCGACCTAAAACAGCAACCGGGGGAGACAAAGCTTTGGATATCATACTCTTAATACATAAAAATCCAACACAATCCTCCAGGCCAATGGCAATGGATTTTAATATGTCTCATCAGTCAGTGAAAAATTTGTTTAAGCAGAAGAAGTTGCATCCCCACAAGATGAAGTTGGTGCACGAGTTAAACGAGGACGATTTTGATAGAAGAGCTTAATTTTGTGAGCTGATGATGGAATGCAATAACGATAATAACTTCGCAACAAATATCATTTTCTCGGATGAAGCTACTTTCCATTTAAATGGCATTGTTGATAAACACAATTATCGTTATTGGTCTGCTGAGATTACTCGCTGGTTCCAGAAAAGTCATACTAAGAGGCCCGAGAAAGTTAATGTTTGGGCAGACATAGTTGGTAGACTGATTATGGAACCTTTTTCCATAGATGATATTTGAATGGCGAAAAATATCTGGACCTCCTCAGGAATCACATAATTCCTTCTTGCAGAATGGTTTTACCAGGTGTAAATATTGGCATAAACGAATAAGTATGGTTCCAGCAAGATGAAGCACCTGCGCATTATGCGGCAAATGTTAGATAATACATGAGCGAACAATTTCCAGGACGCTGGAGTGGATACGCAGAAGATGTGCTATTGACTGGCCAGCGCGATCCCCGGACTTAACCCCGCTCGACTTCTTTTTGTGAGGACACTTAGAGAACAAAATCTACGTTTCTTTTAAACGCTGTAGAAAAAAATGGTGGTCATTTTGAACACTTGCTCCACTGAAAATGTTACACTTGTTTATTATTCCAATGTTAAGTTGTTCAATTTTCTAGGCTATTTATTTTGTTATTAGAAAGTTTCTTACAATTTTAAATAAATAAAAATTTGAAGTACAAAAAATTCAGAGTTTTCCCAGTAGAATTGAAATATGCAATCATATGCAGTGTGTACCATTTCAAAAAAGTAAGTTGGTCTCTATGGCAACCAGACCAGAAATAACAGAAAAAATTCATGCAGGTAAAAATGTGGCGAATAATTTACTGAACAACTTTCATAAAGGTCACTTTTTCGGATACGAGGTAATTCAAAAGGTACAGGAATTATGCGCGACTTTCTTGCCGCTCTGTATATAACCAATATTTCGCTAATATCGTGTTACAAAAAGGTCCCCAGCATGCGGCGTCTTCCGGAAGCGTTGTGTCTTCTAGTTCGCGGGTGCGTCAAGTCCGGCTTTACACTTATTTAACTTAATTTGTTCGAATAGGTATTGATTTATAAAAAAAGCAGTTATGGTAAATCTTGGTATAATATGAAATATAAGGCATTAATTTTCTCAAAGAAGCAATACACCGCAAGAAAGTATGCATATGTCAGGACACTGTAAAAGGTGTCCTTTGTCGCCTGGCGTTCTATCATTTTCTATACAATATACGAGGAAAATTACTTTTTTTTAACAGATTAAAACAAGTCAGAATAGAGGTTTTTAATGTTTATAGTAGACTTGATAAACATGTGCATTTGCCTTGCTGTGTGACTTTGTAGGGAAGGAGATGAATATTTATTAGAAAGCATTTAATTGTGGAAAGCCTCAATGCAGCGCATTATAACAACTGTAAAACAGTAAAACAAAAAATTATGCTACTAGTAGATTTATTTATATTATAAAACTACAGTTAAGGTCTTAGTAGAAAAAATTTTAATGTTTGGCACACTGAAATAAATGAATGAATAAGCAAAACAGCGGTAATAAAAGTAATATTTTAATGTAGTACTTATGTGATCTTTAAACAAAAAGAAAGTTTTTTACGTTGAAATTTGGAGGCAACAGTAAAATATCAGCCGTATTAAAGAAGCAGATAATATTGATATACTGTAAATTATTTTATTAGGGTGGCAAGAAGAGAAAAGCATTATTAAATATTTCACTAAGGTGCCAAAAATGAGTAGATAAGTCAGATACAAACAAATCACATATTATTATTTATCCTAGTTTAAACTCTCTGTCGAGTTTCAAATTCGATAGATTATTGGAATGTATTTGAATGTTATACTAGGTAGGTGTACCAATCAAAACAATCAACAGCTTAAACATTCCCAAAAAAAAACACTTACATAAATAAATAGATATGATTGTGTTGAAAGCAAAGTACTTTTCAAGAGCGACAGTAGAAAAGTACGACTATATCAGCAACAAGATAGAGGTCACTTTAAACATCTGCAACCCTAAAAATTAATAGATATGTGGATGTAGATTTTTACTTCTTTTTTCTTTTATTAATTTTTTTATGACAACAAGTGACAAGTGACACATGGTTGAATTTAGAATGTCATATGGATTCAAAGAAAGTAAACATATACCAGGTGTCTCATTGAAAAATCGAAAGTTTATATCACTTCCGGTAAAAACGGAAGTTCTATAAAGTTAAATCACCCGTAAAAAAATGCAGTTTTATATCGCATACGAATCCTCCAAATTTCAATTAACTATCTTTAAAAAGGAAAGAGTTATAGGGGCGAGCCACCTTCCGTGGACATCCGGTATATTGTGTTTATTAGTTACTCGGCGTCTGACGAAAATCTGTCCGGTTCGGATTTCATCACGGCACAATTCGTTAGAACGCGTTAGGCGGTGGAGCATCAGATGAATATGCACGCCGCTCATTTAAACAGACGAAAAGTAAGCTATATGAGCTGTGTAGCATCACATCACAACAAAACACAACACAACACAACAGAACAATGTGTCACTGGCTTAACAGGTTGAAAGAAAGTAATGTGCGATTCTTTGGCATCAAACTTAAACTTGGCGTCAGTTTTACAACATGCACGTTTCCTGTAACTCCAATGATTATTAAATTTGTCCAACGCAGTAAATTATTAAACGCGGTTACGTTCCCGTCGATTGTATAATAAAACTTCACCTTTTTGGTTTTCTGTTTTTCTTCGCAAACTGAACAGATTAGATGCCTTGGCTGGCTTAACTTTCGAAACTCACCATGATCACATTATTATCGTCGCTCAATACAAATCCAAATCAACTTCTTTTCACTGAAAATAATAAATCGCAATTTTTCCACCCTTACTGAAAGGATCGGCCTTTTCCTAAATCTATTTAAGCCCATTACAAAAGCAGCTTTATCGAAAAACACGCTCTTAGGTTAGTTAGGGTAGTTGAAGCTAGCTGAAGTTGACAGGAAATTTGTAAATGATGGCTGAGTCAACGAATTATAGGGAAGAATCCTTTTGGTGTGATTTAGGTTTATTAATTTTTTGGGGATTTATAAATTATTCTATGCATACAGAGTGTCAATTTGGAAACCAACAGCATGTTATGACACTCGGAATATTTGGTGAAACACGTCAATTTAGATCTGTAGGGACTTTAGAGGTAATTGTTGTTGTATTAAATTCAACCCCCTGACGCCCAAGATCTGAAATGGCAACCCACACTTATTTGGTCAGTTTTAAATTCCTTATGTAATTTTAGACAGGTGTCATATTTTCTTTCTGTTATTTACTTTTGTCAAACAGGTCTGGGTCTGGTGAGCTAGATGGCTGCTCAATAGGTCCTGTTCTACTAATCCACTGCTCGATTACCCAACGACTCCCTTACTCGATGTATTTAATGAGGAGGTGCTCCGTCTTGCGGGAAATGTAGCGGATGTTCATCTTAGGCAAGATCTTAATTAACGCTGCTTTGATTTTCTGTCGTATAAATTATAAGAGGCTATACAAAGTGGCAAAAAAGTCGCTCATAATGCCTACAACATTTGAATACCTCGTATACGAAAAAGTGAACTGTATGAAAGTTGTTCAGTAAATTATTCCCCACATTTCTACCTGCATGTATTTTCCCTATCATTTCTGGTTTGGTTGCCATAGAGACCAACTTACTTTTTTTAAATGGAACGCATATGATTGCATATTTCGACTCTACTGGGAAAACTCTGAATTTTTTGTATTTTCAATTTTTACCTATCTGCAAGCGTTTCCGAGATAATGACAGCTCAAAAATGAAAAACTTCCTAATTATAATTATTCCTGCTTAATACCCACCAGTTGTGCAAGGTGTTTTCATGACAGCGACCTAACAAATATTGCATGCTGTTCGTTTTCAAATTGACACCCTATATAGAGCAGTGTCATTTCACACAATTTTTTTAACAGTGGGTTTTCAGCCTATTATTACTGTTCTTATTAGGATCTAACGATCTGTAAAAGTGGCATATTCCTTACTGGCATAATTTCCACGTAACGCGCTGAGGTCACTTCGCATTCTTCCGCCTTTGAGCTCATCTAGTACAAGAGGCTTGCCGAAGTTCGCCATCTTTAAAAGAGTTACATGTTGTTTAGGATATTGACTCTGGGTTATTCTTTTGAAAACGAGTAACGTAATTTAGACGTCGATTAGCCAGTAGTTTACAAACATTCGTTAACATAAAGTGATTTATTGCATTTGAAATTATCTAAAATAAAATAGTATTAATCTGTATACGTGAGAAACTAGATATGCTTCTGCTCTATGATTACAAAATATTGATTTTTTTAAAGAAGAATGACAATAAGCAAGAAAATGTTGATTAGGAATAAGAAAATGGCTTGAAAACTTCTGTAATCCTACAATCAGACCAACTTATTTCATATAGGTATACATACATGTGTCCAACGAGGTCTTCCGATTTTCAGTCTCCATTGATCTCGGTCTTGCTAAAGGTCTTCCCCCAGCTGTCGCAACCTGATCTCCTTGTCTATCTTCTTTTTCCAACTTTTCCTGGATCTCCTTCGTTTTCGTCTTCCTTGTGGGGTCCATTTTAGTATCTGTTTTGGGAGTAGGTCCTCGTTCATCCGTTGTACATGTCCATACCACTTCAGTTGCTTGACCCTAATATCATTCATTATATCGTGTGTAACTCCTATAATCTCTTTAATCCTCTCGTTAGTAACTCTATCCATCCTTGATCTACCCACTGCTGGTCTCCAATAGTCCTTAGTTGTCCTTCGGCTCTTTCTTTGATATGCCATACTACACTACTATATGTGACAATACTCTTTATGATTGTATCAAATATTTTTTGTTTGTTTCGTTTTGATACCTACTGGTCCCGCAGTATTCCATTCATCTCCTTCCCTGCATTTTTATTTTCTTGATTGCTATGTCCCGTGTACCATCGTTTGTGATTTTTGTTCCTAAGTACGAATAGTTTTGGCATCTTTTGATACATTTACCATCTTTTAGCATAAGGACTTGCTGCACGTCCCCAATACAAATTTACTCAGTTTTATTTATACATATTTACTTCTAAACCTTTTATATTCTTCTAAAAGCTTTCGTCATATACTCTAGATCGTCGTACTCTTGAGCCACCACTATCTAATTATTCCATTAGCTACCTATTTCGAGCAGAAAGGAAAGTGTCATTACAAAAACTGATGGAGACGACACCCAGAATAAAATGAAAAAGATAGAGAGAGACGCGAAAGCATACTTTATATTATATGTTTTGACAGTGTGTTGAAACATCTTAAGATGTAGCAAATATGCGGTAAAGAATGAGAAAGTGGTCGAGTTAACATGTGACTGAAATTGAACGGTTTTAATCAAATAAATACAAACAAGAAAAATCAACCCAAAAATCAAATTCAAAATTGATTGAGTGATAAAACCTAAATAGTTCACGAAAAATCAAATAAAGTCGCAGGAGCATTACTAACTCAACATTAGACCTGTTTTTTACAAGTCCTTTCTACTTAAACTCAAAAAAACTAAAAACGTTTGCTTTTCCCAACCAAGCTCCGTACCATTCTCGATTTTAAATAAATAAAATTAAAATAATTTCAAGAATGCAAGAGCAATTGGACAAAATGGATATTAGTTCGTGGGAAGAAGGTTATATAACATAATTCATGCGAGTTAACGAAACATTCTACTCAAGGAAACCTAAAAATATAACTATTGAAATGGCTCATTACAAATGTTCCCAAAATTCTATAGGAAGAATAGAATGATTAATGGCAAAAGTAAATAAATTAGAATAAAATAGAGTACAATCAAAGTGAAGTATTTCGTGTAGTTTTTGTAGCTGTGAGAAGTCAACATCCTTCCTTCCTCGATAATTAGTGATTTATCTTTTGTCATTTTGTCTTATTGAAAAATTCCTTTATTCCTTTTCTTTTTTTTTTCTATTCTTTTATTCTTTATTTTTTAGAGTAAAAGATTTTTCTGTATTTTCATTCTCTTTGATGTTGATTTATTGACTTGTTGTAATGTGTATATTTTTAAGTGCCACAGCATTTCTTAGATAGAATATATTGATTGACTGAATAATAATAAATATATTTTTTTAAAGGGTAATTTTCAGGATTAAAAATCAGTCAAAAACCTAACCCATAAATGTCTACTATAAAATTCAGGTTTTCGCTTTTAAACAGGGTTTCTTCTTTTAACATCTTTTAAAGTCGTATTTTTGGAAACTACTAAACCAAATTTTAAAAATAAAAAGTATTAAAAAGAAAGGACCCATGTAGCCTACCCCCGCCAGAGGTTAAAGTTAGAGATTTAAAAACACTAGCAAAATTATATAAAGTTGTTTTTCCTCTTGATAAACATAAAACCTAACCTAGGATATAAATCTAATACACAACAAACTCTTTATAAAGAAAAAATAATTTAATACAGATAAATTTTGATGCTGTTTTTGAAACATTTAAAGTACCCCATTTGTATGCCAAATTTCTCAATCTTTCCATCTCGTAATTGAACTGCGTGACCAAACTTGCGGTTCCAACAATAACTGATGGGTTTTAAATGATTTGCCCACTTAACCATTAAACATTTCTCCACTTTGCGGCTGAAAATGAACGAACAGTAATTTGTAATAACTTTACAAAACAGCTATGAATGATTCGGCTCTTTACATAATGGTTTGGCTGTTCACCAGGATTTCACGTTAATAAATTACCTAAATATGTTTCCGAAATACTTGGATATAGGATAATAGATGTCAAAGGGCATTTAATTAATAAACGTCTTAATTATTTTGGCTTATTGGATGATCTGGTTTACTTTCTTGATTAAGAAGAGGATCAATTTCATGCCCGAAGAAACTCGATGGAGATTCACTAATATAAGGTAGCACGTTAATATCCCTCCACCAAATTTAAGGCAAAATTATAAAAATATTTTTTCTGCCAACTATTTATTAATTCTTTAATGACTCTTTTGTTCTCTAATAAGAAATTCCTTTATAGCGGCCGTGTAGTAACGAAGTCATTATATCAACACACTAAATTTCAACATGTACGCCATGAAAAATTAAAATACTGCAGAGACGCGATTTTAGGGAAGTTGCAATTTTGACTATAAATCACTTGACTTAAACGCAATTTTTTTATCATTATACGACCAGCCTCAATAGCAAATTCAAACTCATTCATTCTGGTTTCTTCAGGAAAATACCATTTTGTGGCAATATACAGAATAGGAAAAATAATACTTGGAAATTCAGCAGTAATTCAACCACTGCATGGATATACAGTAAAACCTCTGTTTGCAACTGCCTCTATGGAGTGATCACCTGCGTTAAACGACCAGTTATGAATTCCCCATGTTTAAAAACGGAAATCCCATTATTAGATACTCCTCTTTACCGACCAATCTGTTAAATGACCGCTGGCACTCATAATCGAAATTTTTAGTAAACATTAATGCTAAAAACACCCCCTATTAGGGGCAGTAAAACTCGACCGGACGATTCTTAAGAAATATAGGTGCATACACTAATTGCTTTATTACAAGCAGATCCATTCGATTTGCTTTAAAGGCTGATAAATCGGTTGTAACATTAGTTTTGTTTTGAACAGTTTTTGCGTGTTTTGGAACTACCGCGAATATTTGAAGATGGAATTAAAATAATCGAGAAAAGCGAAAAAACTGGTTTAAGTACCAGGAAATTGACTGAAAAGTTTAAATTTTGTAAGACCCAAGTAACTATGTTGCTTCAAAATAAAGCAGAAGCTAGACATTTTTTTTAAAAAGGTGGCAACGGTGAACAAAAAAGAAGATTTCCCAAAATTGAAGGACTGGTGTATGTAGCCTACCAATACCCAAAAGTTCTTTTTTTACCATGGTATTATCGTAACTTAATTCCTTCCGTTGTAACCAGTTTACGATTTCCGCCTTTTTCCATTAAGTTGTGAGAAGATTCTCTTTTAGCCTAGAGTGATAGCTGGCATTATCCATCACTATTACAGAATTAGCGGCAATGTATTCTATCATTTGCTTAAAATATTCCTTAAAAACATCAGCAGTCATTTCTTCATGGTAGTCTTTTGTAGAATTCGACTGAAATTCTAATAATCCTTGATCCAAAAAGCCATTTGAACTTCCTATATGAGTTATAATAAGTCTGCATCTCTTTCCAGATGGTGGTCTAAGTCCTGTTGACCAGCCTTCCATGACAGCTTGTCGAGAACTTAGGACATTTTCATCTTGCCAGACTTTAGATACGGTGTGCCCTTCGTTCAGCCAAGTTTCATCCAAATAGAAAATGTTTTTGCCTTCGCTGCGGTTTTTTCGGATGGACCTTAAGTATTGACGTCTCCAGCAAATAATATCTGCTCTATCAATAAGAAAAGATTTTCTGTTTTGCTTCTCCCAACAAAAGTTCATATCATGAAGTATTTTCCATAGTTTCGTTCGTGATAGCTGTGGTAAGTCCTCGTCATAGTTAATGGCTTGTAAAATTTTGTCTATAGTTGGTATTTCCTTGGCAAAATAAAAACTATGTACTTTTCTTCTAATACCATTTTTAATGAAATCGTCAATTTCTAACGGTTTCTTTCCTGGGAGTGGTTTTGGCTCACTGAGGTTCTTAGATTTTCTTTCACGCAAGAACCGATATATAGTAGCCTCTCCAACTACTACCATATTGGCACACTCTGCAATGATGCTACGAACATCACTTGCAGGTTTCTGGTGCACTAGAGCATCATGCACGTTTAATATTAATGTCTTTTCTCGGAGAGAATATGCACTCTTGCTAATTTGACGAAGACACGTTGGCGAAAAACTTGAAGCCATTGTCACAAGTATAGGAAATAATTCAACTTTGGGATAATTCAGTATCTAAATACAATAAAAACATAGTTTGACAAACGCACATCAAATGGCGTAATAATATGCTAAAGCAGGCAAAAATAGGTAAATTTAATTACTAATTACTCCTGTTGTACCTACTTTAACCCTAATATTCCTAATGTATATTTAACAATGGACAGAGGCCAATTTTCTTATTAAATAAGGCATAGTAGGTAATTACTATAATAATAATAATATACTAATTACCAACGCCTATGGTTTACGGTTGTTTTATGGCTTCAACCCTCGATATGAGCTATCAACTGCAACGAAACGGACTTTAGTGAACCAAATTGTTTTTAACTGGTTTTGTACGGTACGAAACAAGCACTTACCAATATCCGGGCCCATAATTCAAGCAATAGCCCTTGAATCTGCTCAATGCCTAGGACTAGATAACTTAAAGGCATCAAATGGATGGTTAGAAAAATTTCATCGTCGGCACGATATTACGACGTAGCTGCCTGGAAGGGAAAGCTGTTGACCATTTTAAACGATTATGCCCCAAGGGAAGTATTTAATGCAGATGAGACAGGTCTCTACCATTGTGCATTGCCAACAAATATATATGCATTAAAAGATGGCAAGTGTACTGGAAAAAGAAAACAGAAAAACAACGATTTACAATTTTGTTCTGTGCAAATATGGAGAAGGAAGAATCACTTATAATAGGCAAAAGCAAAAATCCTCGATCTTTTAAGGGCGCACATATTGATAAGGTACCTCTCCAACAGAAAAGTGTGTTTGACAGCAGACATCATGATAACATGGCTTCACAGATTTGGTACCAAGATGAAGACGCAGAATAGAAGAGTGGTATTGTTTCTCGACAATGCAACGTCTCATCTCAAAACAACACTGAATAATATGATACTTATTTTTCTTCCACCCCATAGTGCCTCACATTGCCAATCTTTGGCTCAAGGCATTATTCAGAATAATTAATATTGTTTTTCGGCCCAGTATAAACTTTTACCCACCTTTGCAAACATTTAGATATACTTAAAAATTTGTCCTAAACTATGGACAATATAATTATCGCCTTTAAGGTATAATTTAATCTCGTCATATTTAGAATGCACATTTGCAAAGTTGACACAGCAGATTAAATGTAACTTAAGCCGTTATAATCGGCTTGAATTGCCGTCTTTGGTGCAAAGCTCTAACAATTTATGTCTCTAAAATTACCTAAGAGCTCTGAAACTATCGATTTTTACTATGCTCTAAAAGAGACAAAATTGGGAATCATATTTCATACTACTCTGGATTCTCTTTTACTGAGTATGTGTCACTTGTATAAGGTGTGAAAGTAGTAGATCTTGCTGGCCAACAAATGAGGGATTTATTAAAAAAAAAACGAACTTTAATTCGGTTTCACCTCCAAGTGTCTGTTCTGAATATTCTGCATATGATGTGATCCGAATGAAATGTTCACCATTGGCAACTTGTTAAGTCAGAAGAAAAGGATGAATTATCCAAAATTTATACATCACACCTTCAATATTCATTGAAGTATGCATATTTGGGGCTCTGCTCCTAAACATACCCTGAGATTGCTAGATTCCATTCAAAGAAGAGCCATTCGCTTGATCGGTGACCATAGTCTGACAAACAACCTGGAAAGCCTTGAACAT
This sequence comes from Polydrusus tereticollis, assembly GCA_963920685.1. Lineage (NCBI taxonomy): Eukaryota > Metazoa > Arthropoda > Insecta > Coleoptera > Curculionidae > Polydrusus > Polydrusus tereticollis. The sequence continues at coordinate 1,692,535 of OY987329.1, read as the reverse complement.
CGAAGGCAGGTTGGCGACTTGAGTCTATTGAGGTTGCCCGCTTAATACCACCCAGAGCGGTGCATGGTAGAAATACACGACGAGCCACTGCAGCCCACCAGTACGTGGTTCAGCTTAGTGTCCCTCGAACGACACTGTTTCAAAATTCTTTCATCTGGAGAACGTCATCACTCTGGAACGACCTCCCTGAGATCGTCTTCCCCAACGAGTATAGTCTCCAAAGATTCAAGACCAACGTGAATCGTTTCCTGCGCACACGCACCGCTCCTAGAGCGCCATAAAGGATTTATCCATATGAAGGTTACTACCTGTGCCTTATCATAAAAAAAAAAAAAATATTAAAATATCCAAAAAATATATCATCTACCTAATATAGTAATGTTTAGGGAAAGGGGGAAAGAAAGTCACAAAGTCTTTCTCCACTAATTTAATAGTGAGCTATCAAAGGCTCAATTTTAAAATAAAACGTCTCTACATGTTTCGAAGGTAGTAACCTTCATCTTCAGGAGACCAAAGTAGTGCTGCAGTTATTATTAGCAGTAGAGAGAAAACTGTTGGTGAAAAATAACGTTGATGGAGCTTTTAAAAAAAGAAAATATATAATTTCTCATAAAACGCTAACAAAAATATTTCTCTAACATGACCTAGAATGTCCAAAAGATTCTTTTCATATATTCTGACTTATAACTTTCAGATGACAAATATCTTCCCCCCTTTTTAAATTCGACCACAAATTGACAGTGTCTTCAGAAATTTTTAATTAAATATAACATTTCACTTTCATTTACAATTTTAGTATGCTGATTGCACTCAATTTTTTAATATCTTTTCAAAATATTTTTTAAAAAAAGCTCCATCAACGTTATTTTCCACCAACAGTTTTCTCTCTACTGCTAATAATAACTGCAGCACTACTTTGGTCTCCTGAAGATGAAGGTTACTACCTTCGAAACATGTAGAGACGTTTTATTTTAAAATTGAGCCTTTGATACCTCACTATTAAATTAGTGGAGAAAGACTTTTTGACTTTCTTTCCCCTTTTCCCTATATTTCAACTCCACTTCGAGAATGGACTATTTCTTTAAATTAATAGTAATGTTTGTTTGAAGGGTTTTTTTTTTATTCAAGCATGGTTTTCAGCAATAACGTACCCAGAAGAAAAAAGTTCTGTGTACGTAATGGCTAAAAGCCATCAAATTTCAATATAAAATAACCCGGTAACAGTTATCCTACATGTATAAACAGCTATTTTTAAATCGGAAAGTTTGACCTAAAAGGCATAACCTCTCGCCTTTATTAGGGTTTGCCTTAACCAAGTGATAAACTGTTATCGGTCGTCGATTTTTTCCTATTGGCAAGACTTAAGTGGGTAAGCGCTTTAAAGAATTGGTTTTAGACCTGCGACGGATGCCGCTTTATCCTGAAATATGAGTTCTAATCTCAGATCATCTGATTTGACGAAATAAATCCGTTAGACATCAAGAGGCACGTCCGTGATCATTTTTTACTATTGGAGAGGTGCTTCATAATTACAACGCATGGAGTGTTCTCAAAGAATGGCATAAGGAAATTTTAGGTCAGAATTTTTGAGGAGTTACACAGTAAAATCTCTTAGTACCGACCACCCTCGGGGAATATAATGTTGGTCGGTTACAGGAGCGGATCCAGAACCTCGTTTGGGGGAGGGTCATTCACAGAAAAGTAATATATTTCACTTTTGTGTATTAATGCTATTATTATATAATCAATCTCCAAAATAATAAAAGAAGTTTTCATAAACACATTTTATATAAGACCCAGAGCTTATTACATAACCCATTTTAGCCTGTTTGCGTTATGTGATATACTCTCGGATATACTATATTATCGTACTGAGTGATGTAATGAACTCAATACATCACTCAGTGATGCAATGAACTTATTACATTACTCATTTTTGATCAAACTATGATTCTTTTTGTTCCGTCAGTCACTGTATCTTTTTGTGTTATGTCACTGCATAAATATGAAAACCATTTTGAATACATAAAAAAATCATAAAAAACCAAAATTTTGGGTCTTATATAAAATGTTGTATATCACACGTACGGGAAGGCTCATTACACCACTCGTGTGGTTACTACGTTATATTCCCCACTCGTTACTGTAATGAAGCTCATACCGTACTAGTAATATAAATAACTATTACGGATTAAAAGAGCAAATCTACATTTACAGCAGTTTTTGATACATTAAAAACTATAAGTAAAACATTAAATGATAAGAAAGTAACTGCAACCCTGTGTTTGGATCTCTCCAGGGCCTTTGACAGTGTGGACCATGGGATATTGCTGGGGAAGATGGAGAGGTATGGTATCAGGGGTGTCGTGCTGCAGCTTTTCGAGTCATATCTTTCAAACCGAGCCCAACGAGTGGTTGATGTTAATGACAGGGAAGTAAGGGTGATACCCAATAGCCGACTTATAAGGAGAGGGGTGCCTCAGGGTTCAATTCTGGGCCCCCTTCTATACTTGATTTACACAAATGACGTAGTGAATATCACAAATAACAAAATTGTACTTTATGCGGACGACACCTCTGTGCTGTTTGGGGTGGATAGTCTGGAGGAGTGTAAGAATAACATTGAAACAACATTGGAAAATTTGAATGAATGGTTTATCTCTAACAATTTGCTCCTAAACATTGACAAAACCAAGCTCTTGATATTTGGTGCGGGGAGAGAGCGGGAGCTTGGCATTGAGTTTGGTGGTGGTGAGATTGATTCTGCTGCAAGCCTGCCATTCTTGGGTGTGACTCTTGATGAATGGTTGGACTGGAAGGCTCATGTGAATCTGGTAGCTGGGGGTGTTGCGAGATACTGCTATGCCATTTCTGTCATTGCCAACAGTATTGGTGTGTCTGCGGCTCTGTCGGCATATCATGCTTTTGTTCAGTCGAGATTGAGATATGGATTAATGTTCTGGGGAAACTCCGTAGATAGCCAAAGAATTTTTATATTGCAAAAAAGGTGTATAAGAACAATATTTTAAATGAAACCAATGGATTCATGTAGGGAAGCATTTATTAATAATAATATATTAACTTTATATAGCCTTTACATCCAGGAGTGTATATTGTTTGTAATAAGAAACAACTCTATCCTCATAGATTTTCATCATGACCACATATATAATACTAGATCTCTTGTACACTGATCGACCTAATTTTTCTTATCTTCAAAAAAACATTGTATATATGCTAGTAAAAGTTTGGAACCTCTTGCCCATATCTTTTAAAACATTAAATGATAATAAAAAAAAAATGAGGCTAAAAAAGTTTTTAGTCAAAAAGTGCTACTACAGTGTCACTGAGTTCCTGGACGAAAAAGATTTCCAGGATCTTTAAATAAGTGCTTTTTAGCGGCGGATGCCTGCAATTACGTAGGTCCTGATGCATGATGTTTAAAAAAATTTTTAATTGTCTGTTAGCTTTTAACATTTTAAATTATTTTAACATGTTAATAATTAATTGTATGTTCAGTAAAGGTTTAGTTAAGTCTAATTAGGTTAATTTTGTTTTCACTCTTATTTTTGTTTTTACTCTTATTGACACGATCTACACCCTAAAAGGGTATATTGTAATGATAAATGATCATGTATTGAAAATACATAAATAAATAAATAAATATAATTAAATTTTATCATGCATTGGAAAATAATATGATCCCCTACTTTCTTAACACCCTTAATTAAAAATATTCTCAATAAAGTGGAAAACCATGTGAAATCCAGACAGTCATACAAATACTTACATACATGATATATACCTACAGGTAGGTATGCAAATACATACGCATCAAAATATAAGTATATATTTTCTTTAACAGCTGCTCTGTTACTTCTATTCCAAATTCTTAAGTATTTACCTATTAAATATTATTAACCAACGTTCATATACGCTCTCGCTTTCAGCGAAAATATCGTATCATAATGCCAATTTTATTAAAATGTGGACTATAAGCTGCCGTACACAGTAGAAAATATAATTATTGGTTTAATTTACAAAAAACTGCTGTTTTTTAATTTTTTTTAATAATAGGTTATTAGATCCGCTGAAAGCATTCCTCTACGCTTATTGAAAATTATAGAGTAATTAACCACAAAATTTCTAAATGCTTTATGCTTTACGGCTTAATACCAAACTACACGACATTTTACTATTCCCTATCTGCCTTAAAACAATAATTAAACGAAGGACTAAAACGACTTCAACAGTTCAACACAAGCAAAGTGGCGGATCCAGAATATGGTCAAGGGGGGGTCCATACCCACATTGAACTGACTGAAGACAAAATTCTTCAAGAATTTTTAAAAAAACCTTGAAAACTCACTGAGAATTGAAAATTTGCTTTTTAATTTTGGATAAATCATGTCAATAATAATTAGATGAAGTTTTGAGATTTTCTATTAAAAAGTTATACCCATCGACTTAACCCAAGATGGACGTAGCCAGTCATTCATAAAAAGGTCTATCGTCTGTCTCAAACAACCAACAGGAAAGGGGGGTGAGGGATATTTAGCTGGACTCAAACTGCGATGAGACAAAAGGCGCAACGCTGCACACATCGTTGGTTATACCCAATTGTGATTATATAATAAATATTCAATGGATGTAGCCGTTACTTGATGAAGATCCATTATAGAAACTTGATAGGAAAAATACAAAATGTATAAATCTTCACTTATATTATTTATTCCACACTATAACAATTGTTTCGACACACAGTGTCTTCGTCAGATAGTAGAAACTGAATAACAAATTATCCTTTTACAATATAGAGCACACTCCCAAGTTTAGGTACCCTAATTTATTGTTATAGTGTGGAATAAATAATATAAGTGAAGATTTATACATTTTGTATTTTTCCTATCAAGATTATATAATATTTTTTTGTGTTCCTCTGTTTGTTTGGGGGGGGGGGGTCATGACCCCATGACCCTTTCCCTGGATCCGCGCTTGGTCGGTTAATAGAGAAATATTAAAATAACTGGTCTGTATTTTACAGTATTTGTTTATTAATAAGTATCTACATGCAAATAACTTTAAATATTTTTGTTAAAATTTATCAGAACTAAAATTAAATGAGATGAAGCAAATTTACCAATATGTATGCACGTGCATACTAACATATATATTATACAGTGTATTGTATGTTTGCTTCAAAATTCTTGTTTTCTTAAAATAATCAGAAATTAATGATTGCTTCATATTCTCTATTTTATTTTTATAAAATTCAGATTCACATTTTAATACCAACTGAAAAATATTTACTTGTCAAAATTGTTAACATTATTAAAAAAGTTTTTTATGTCTCTCAAACTTGCGCAGACTTCAGATAGGCTTGATATTTTCAACACTGGAGCAAGTTCAGGTTCCTCTTCCTCTATCTCAGAGTTTGAAGTAGCTTTATACGTTTTTTTGTATCTCTTCAATACACTCGATGATGGTCAATTCTGCACTTTCTATTGTCAAATCTTTATCAATGGACGCAAATTGTTTCAAGTCCACAAATGTGTCCTTAATGTTAGGAAAGAGTTGGGTAAGCGGAACATTTTCTTCTTCTTTAAAGTCGTCAATATTATCCGTGTTACACATAAATCCGGCTTTCATAAAGCATTTTTTTTATTGTCACTGAGGACAAATTGCGCCAGGCCACCGAAACCCATATAAAAGCCGTTGGTTATGGTAATATTTGTTTCGATTTCTTGGAGAGAAAAACCACTGTTTATACATGTTACAGGCCTCTTAATAAGGTAGCTTCTGTAGAGAAATTTAAAGTTTTGAATAATGCTTTAGTCAAAAGGTTGGCAATGTGAGGTAGTATTGGGTGAAGAAAAATAAGTTTAACATTATCCAGTGTAATATTGGGATTAGACGTTGCATTATCCAGAAACAATACCACTTTTCTATTCTGCTTCTTCATCTTGGTATCAAATCTGTGAAGCCATGTTGTCATGATGTCTGCTGTTATCCACCCTTTTTTGTTCGAGACCCATTGGAAAGGTAACTTAGGGATATATCGAGGATTTTTGCTTTTGCCTATTATAAGTGGTTCTTCCTTCTCACATTTCATATTTGCACAAAAGAGAATTGTAAATCGTTGTTTTGCTGTTTTTCTTTCCAGTACACTTGTCATCTTTTAATGCATATATATTTGTTGGCAATGCACGATGGTAGAGACCTGTCTCATCTGCATTAAATACTTCCCTTGGGGCATAATCGTTTAAAATGGTCAACAGCTTCTCCTTCCAAGCAGTTACGTCTTCGATATTGATATCGGCTGATTCGCCACATATTTTCTTAAAGGTAATATCGTGCCGACGACAGACTTTTTCCCACCATCCATTTGATACCTTGAAGTCATCTAGTCCCAGACATTGCAGCAGATTCAAGGGGTTTTGCTTGAATTATGGGCCCGGAAATTGGTAAGTGCTTGTTTCTTGCATTACAAAACCAGTTAAAAATAATAATAAAAGAGGAGTATAAAATAATGGTATTTCCATTTTTAAGTGTGGGGAATTCATAACCGGTAGTTTAACGCAGGTGATCACTTTATAGAGGTGGTCGCAAACTGAAGCTTTACTGTATTAAAAAGAAAATAAAATATCCTCAACCATCTTTTTGATATAGCGACATAAATACAGGGCGAGTTATAAAGCAACAAATTTAACCCCTTTCTCAATTTTGAGGGATGGGGGGCAAGTTTGGAATTTTATACGGGATGATGTATTCTTGTTCTACTATGTTATCAAAACATTTTTTGACTTGCTCCCCTTCAACTTCCAAACAGTTTCTTACTCTTTGAATGAATTTTGTACTCGCTTTAACATTTTAGGTGTCACTAATAAGCAGGCAAAACGGATTCGGTCTTTCTTATCATCTGAGGTTTTAGGGGCAGTTGTCATCACTTTGTCCTTTATAAAGCTTCACAAGAACATGTCAAGGGGAGGGGGGGTTAAATCTGGGGACCGAGAGGGCCAGTTGACCAAACCAGGTCGACAAGTCCACGCGTTTTCAAATATTTTATTTAAATAGTTACAGGCCTGTACTCCATAATGGGGTGGAGCTCCGTCCTGCTTAAACCACATGTCAAGATTTATGTGTTTGTTTAATAATTGGTGTAATTGGTTTCTTAAAAAATATGTGTACGTTTCTCCATTTAAATATCCTTCAAGGAAATGCGGATCAATAACTCTATCCCCGATAATTCCTCACCACACATTGATTAACCAGGGAGATTCATTTGGAAGAGTTTTCACCCCGTGGGGATTTTCCAGCGCCCAGTATTACATTATGTGTCTGTTTACCTTAGGGAACGCAACCAAACATAAATAAGAAATTAAATTTCTAATAATGAGGAATAACTAAAAATCATTCGTTGCATACCCAAACACACACGACGTAATTGCCCTTTCTGGCCAAAAGAAAACCCTTTAGAAGAATATCACTTAATTGTTATCGAATTAGAGTGACGCCTTGTGTCAAAAACACACGTAAATCCCGTCATCCGGTATTTTGTAGGCTTTTTAACTTATCCTACAAAAAAGGAATATTTCCTTCTTGCTGGAAAACTGCGAGAGTCCAGCCCATACAAAAAAAGGCAAGAATACTTTGCCAAACAACTATCGTCCAGTCGCATTGCTCTCGGTTATATCAAAAGTTATGGAGAAGGCTATCAACGAAAAATTACTAAAATACCTGGAAGGCTTCAACATTATTAGTGACCACCAGTATGGATTCCGTAAGTCTAGATCAACAGGAGAACTTCTCGCTTATGTTACTCATGTTTGGAACAACGCAATAGAACACCATGGCATGAGGGGCTCCTAACTAAAGTGAGAACATACGGAATGCCGGTTCAATTTTGTTCATGGCTGTCGAGCTTTCTTAAAGACCGTTCTCTGCGAGTGGCGATGGACGGATTTCTTTCAGACACATTTAACATCAACGCCGGTGTCCCTCAAGGTTCTATATTGTCGCCAACCCTTTTCTTACTATACATTAACGATCTTTTGGAAAAAACTAAAAATCCTATATATAGCTTCGCTGATGACAGCACACTTGTTTCATCTTTTACTTTGGATGCTCGGACATCGGCTGCTAATGCACATCTCTATAGGCAGCAAGAGGTCTCACATCTCAACAAAGACCTGGAAGAAATTCTGTCTTGGGGTGAGAGTAACCAAGTAGAATTTAACGGTAAAAAGACCCAGGCGGCAGTTTTTTCTAAAAAAGTTCATGTTGAAGAACCGGATATAGTTATGGCGGGACACTCAATTCCCTTGGCTTCATCAATTCATTTATTGGGCGTTAATTTGGATAGTCATATGTCTTGGCATAGTCACGTTGCGGCCATTGCTAAGGCAGCCTCGCAGAAGCTTGGAGTACTTTTCCGAACAAAGAACCTCTATAGTACACCCCAACAACTTTTGATGCTCTATAGAGCCCAAATTCGACCATCACTGGAGTACTGTTCGCATATTTGAGGCTCTGCTCCAAAACATACCCTAAGATTGCTAGATTCCATTCAAAGAAGAGCCATTCGCTTGATCGGTGACCATAGTCTGACAAACAACCTGGAAAGCCTTGAACATCGAAGGCAGGTTGGCGACTTGAGTCTATTTTACAAATATTTTCATGGCAAGTGTTCAACTGAGGTTGCCCGCTTGATACCACCCAGAGCGGTGCATGGTAGAAATACACGACGAGCCACTGCAGCCCACCAGTACGTGGTTCAGCTTAGTGTCCCTCGAACGACACTGTTTCAAAATTCTTTCATCTGGAGAACGTCATCACGTCATCACTCTGGAACGACCTCCCTGAGATCGTGTTCCTCAACGAGTATAATCTCCAACGATTCAAGACCAACGTGAATCGTTTCCTGCGCACACGCACCGCTCCTAGAGCGCCATAAAGGATTTATCCTGTAGTGCTGTGCCTTATCATAAAAAAAAAATTATAGCATATAAATACTTGCCGTTGCGCTGCTACAAAATTACCAAATATATGTTTATAGAATTTCTCTGAGATATTAAACCTTTTTATGTGTATCAAGAATGAAACTTCGTAGAACTAAACTTAATACTATTAGTTCATTTCTTGAAATGTGTCTCTTCAAATTGAAATTAGGATGGCCGGTTAGTTCAAGTTAGTTGATTTTAAAATTAGCATAGTGTCACAACTAAGGGGTACTTTCCCTAACGGGCGTGAATATAAACGCTAGAAAAAACACAGACCCTTTCATTTACGTTAAATTGTTTGTTTACCTGGTAGCCTGGAGGAAACCCAGCATGTCTCCGTAGGAGTGTCGACCTGCCCGGCACTATCGGCTTGGGGGCTCTTAAGAGAATGCGCCTGAAGGAGAGGAAGGAGAGTTGCCTTGCGTCTATAAGACACATAAGCGCTCCTGCGGGTAATCAAGGAAGATTAGGAGATAGGCCTGAAGTCTACAAGACACATGAGCGCTCCTGATCGTAGGTGACCAGTAGGAAAGACAAAGGTACCGTGTCCACCCAATGTTCGAGTATTTATACACCGAAAGTGCTGACTATTGTTTAATTGATCTTGACATTGGGTGGCACAGTGGTCCGCGACCTCAATGCACAGTGCTCTAGAGGTGTAAAAAAGATTATTATAATGTGGAGTTTGACATTTTGTTGACATACCCCTCTCCGATAAGCGTTCGTCTTCAACGCTTCGAAACATGCTACGCCTTCCTTTACAATCCATTAAATCTAATTTACTATATTTTCTTAAGTAAGTAATGTCCATCTCAATTTTTCTTGTTTCTCTTCATCACTTGTCCACCAGCTTGACTTCTCCTGAGCTGGCCCTGTTCTTATCGTTACAATACTGCTATTACGTTGCCGTAATCATCGCCTAAGTCTGTATAAGTTGTGCGTTAGATTGGGTCTGGGGTTGCCAGTGTAGTTCTTCCCATGTATTAAGGATGTTTAGCGAATACGTCCCTTTATCGTGATAAGAGTTTCTCCATGCCTCTTTTTGTTTTCTGGTCGTGGATTGTGGATAGGTCGTGGTCTTCTATGGATACAGTATCTTCCTTCTCTTCGTGTAGAGTGAGACAAAGGGGTGTTTCTAGCTGAGTTTCGTTAATTTCGCAAAGATGGTCTAGGGTCATGTGTTGCTTAATGGGCGGTGATACGTGTGAAACCGCTGTCAGGTTTATGTATATTTCTTTATCGTGTAGGTATAGGTCGGACGTCGGGCTCCATTTGGTTTTAATGAGTAGGGTCGTTTTTAATTGGAACTGGTATGATTTTTCTGGGGTCATCCTCATTATACGTTGCGACGTTAATTAATTGATTTGTATTTATGAATTTAATTTTTAGGGAACGTGTTTCCCATACAACGATTGATAGTATATGCTTTATCAAATCTTGTTTTAATAAAACACAGCATGTGTAAAGAAAACAGATCCTGTTTAAAGAAAGCAGAGCCTGTTTAAAGAGAACATACCCTGTTATCCGAAATAGGCATTGTTCTAAATAATCAGATACTCAGTTCAAGATTCAGGGTATGTTCCTTTAAACAGCGTATGTTATTTATGAAGCATGGCATATGTGGGATTAGCCAGTTTGTTCCTGTTTACCGTCTAAAAAATCCAAAAATTCCCAAATGGTACACTAATGAACTGAAAAATCTAATTTTTGAAAAAAAGAAATGCCATAAAAAATACAAGCAAACCAACTTGTGGTGTCATTATGAAAGGTTCACTTTGTTGCGGTCACAAATTAATGTTTTAAAGCGAAGTTGCTATCTTGAATTTATAAATAATGTCGAAAATAATTTAACTGACAACGCGAAAGAATTTTGGAACTTTGTGAATTCACAAAGAGGAGGCAATTGTGTACCTAACTATATACATTTGGACGGGCAGACGGGAACGGACGGGCAATCGATTGTAGATGTCTTTAAACCGCACTTTCAAAATGTGTACAAATCTGATGTTGATTTTGATGACACATTACACCTAAATAGTGAGTCATCGTTACACCTAAGTAGTAATTTCTCACTTACCCTAGGAGAGGTGTTTGATAATATTTTAAAGCTTAACCAAAATAAGGGACCTGGCCCTGATGGCATACCTCCTAATTTCTTAGCAAATTGTGTATACTCTTTGTCCAAACCTATTTATTTGCTTTTAAAACTGTCTCTGGAAACTGGTGTTTTTTTCTGAGGAGTGCAAATACAGTTTTATCACGCCCATATTTAAATCTGGGTCTCAGTCAGATGCTAAAAACTATAGACCAATTTCAATTTTAAGTACAATACCTAAACTTTTTGAAAATATCGTATGTGATCATATTAAAGGTTTCATTATGAGGGATATCAATCAGGAGCAGCATGGCTTTTGTAAGGGTAGATCAACAGCCACAAATATGGTGATTTTTACTCAGAGTGTTTCGAGTGCTTTGGAAAATGGGTGCCAAATTGATGTCATCTATACAGATTTTAGTAAGGCATTTGACACCGTGAATCATCATATTTTGGCACAAAAACTGCAGTGGTTTGGCTTTGCTGGGACTTTACTTAAGTGGATAATATCATATATTAGTAATAGAAAACAGCTGGTAAGGGTAAAGGGTTTTGTATCACAGGAAATATGTGTCACTTCTGGTGTGTCATAGGGAAGCCATTTAGGTCCTTATTTGTTCGACATCTTTATTAACGACCTTCCACGGGTGGTCCTATTCTCACGGCCTTTACTTTTTGCTGATTATTTGGAATTGATTCTAAAGGTTAATTCTCATTATGATGCTGTGAGACTACAGGATGACTTAAATAGGGTGAGTGAGTGGTGTGTTATCAATAAAATGGATTTAAAAATAACAAAATGCAAAATAATGTCATTCTATCGCATAAAGCACCCAATTGTTTTCGATTATAGTCTTAATGATCATGTTTTGGAAAGAGTTACCACTGTATTTGACTTGGGTTTGTGCTTGGATGTCAAATTGGACTTTCATGGTCATTATGAATACATTGTTAACAAGGCATTTAAGATGTTAGGTTTTATTTGTCGTAATGCAAATGTCTATAAAATTCTTGTTAGGTCAAGTTTGGAATATCTCTCTTGTGTATGGTCACCAATGTATTTAGTACATATTTAAAGCATAGAAAAGGTTCAAAGGAAATATTCCAGATATATTTCTTTTAAATTTAAATTGCCTCCCCAATCCTATGACGGTTTAAGGCGGAGACTGGGTTTGGATTCGTTATCCGGGCGTAGAGTGAAATCTGATATTTATTTTTTATTTAAATTAGTAAATAGAATAATTGATTGTCCAGATTTGTTGCAAATGATAAACTTTCGCGTCCCATCAAGGAGTACAAGGGATCATTCCCTCTTTGCTGTTGATCGTCATAGGTGCAACTACGGGATATCTTCTCCTGTTACTAGAATGGTTAATGGTGGCAATATGATTAAATATTACTTTTTTAATTCCCCCTATCCGAACTTTCACTTTGATATTCCTGTTCTTAGATTTGATTGTACTACTTTTATAATTGCTTTTATTTAATTTATGGACTTTTTAAGACAGTGTTAGTATAAATATTAAGATTGCTTTGTAAAATTTACAAATGGGATTTTGCCCGTCAATAAATAAATAAATAAATAAATATTTTTTTCTAGTCTGTTCCCTAAAATAATGCAGGTTTCGTGACGTCAGTTATATTAAGATCATAAACCTCCCCTGGGGGTCGGAGATTGTTGAATAAATCAATCATACCTACTCTAAATTTACCAATCTACCCGTGCACAGGTTAAAAACTTGCGTCAGTAAATCTATGCACATATAAACGCAAGACCCTGTATGCTGCCCCATTAGGCAACAGTCGTACTTATGTTATTTTGTTTGCAGGTTCACATACGAAACACAAACCTAAGCATAATAACAAGCAACGATTTCGAGTGTTTCACGGCCCTCTTGCATATTTATCTGGGTCACAACAAAATTACAAGAATATCTCCGGGAGCTTTTGGAACGCTTCCTCAACTAATAACCCTGGATTTGGGAGTTAACGAATTAGAAATCCTTCCACAGGAGCGATTACAGGGATTAGATCATCTGAGAATACTCAACTTGACACACAATCGCCTAAAGGATCTGGACGAGTTTCCTGCGAATTTAAAGTCATTACAGATTCTGGACATATCTTTTAATCAACTTGTAAGGTAAGAATGTGCCCATACACTATCTTAGTTTTAGTAGCAAATATACAGGGTGATTTATCATAATGTCCCATCCCTTAACTATTTTATTTTAAATAAAAAGTATTACCATGTAGCGTATTAAAAGACCTTTTGTCCACCAATTCCCTTAATTACTTGATATACCGGGTGTTGCATCGTCGAGCGGGACATATGAAATCCCATGTAATTTTAAATGGGGTCAATTATTGACTTCCCTAATTATTTTAGAGAAAAATTCTATTTAGGTTTATTAAAGAGCACTAAAACCCACATTCAATAGAATAACTTTAGATATTTTTGATGAGCCCGTTTACGGGTTATCGCCGATTTCTTTTCAACTATTTCTCCTTTTTATGGCCCCGTATTTGCGGGCACCAGTCAAGGTAAAAGATGACTGTCAAATAAAGTTGTCATTTTGAAATGTGTGCTTTATTGTTATAAAAACTCGTACATCGAAAATATTAGCCATGAATTACACTTCTGAAGAAAAAATATTGATGATTAAATGGTATTATCAAAATCTACAGTCGAACTATCAAGAAATTTGAGACAAAAGGCACTGTAATAAATAACTGCAGATGTGAAGAAAGGCAGGAACAAAGAAGAGATGCAAGAAATGATAGGGACTTGCAAGTTTTATTGTGCGTGGAAGAAAATGATGGGAAGATCAGCACAAGGAAACTTGAGGATGACATAGGATTAGATCACACCACAGCGTTACGAGCTTTGAAACGACATAAATATTATTCATACAAATATGAAAAGCACCAAGAGCTAAGAGATAGGGACGAAATACGACGACAGGAGTTTTGTTTTGGTATGATGGAAAGAGCAAACATGGATAGGGAATTTTTAAAAAACATTTGTTTCACTGACGAATGCACATTTACCTTAAACAATGAACCCAATGTTCAAAATTATCGATATTGGAGCAAAGAAAACCAACACAGGTTTGTGGAAACAAGGACGCAATATCCACAAAAAGTTAATGTATGGGCTGGGATTTTCGGAGAAAATATTATCGGGCCATTATTTCTTACACGAAATTTAAATGCAGAATATTTTTTGGAACTACTTGAAGATCATATTTTACCTACTTTACATGATGCCGCCAGGGAAAATCAGGAAGTTTGGTACCAAATGGATGGCTGCCCGGCACATAGTACCCTGGCTGTCCGGGAATATTTAAACCGTGCTTTTAATGGAAATGTTATTGGCTTAAATCATACAGTAAATTGGCCAGCCAGGTTTCCTGATTTATCGCCAAGTGATTTTTTTCTCTGGGGCCATTTAAAAAACAGGATATACAAAGATAAAAAATAGCCAAATCTAGACGAGTTAAAAAATGCTATTTCTGCCGAGTGCAATAGAATTTCAGTTTACCAACTAGCGAATGTAAGAAGAGAATTTTATGATCGCCTCGGTTATTGTCTAGCAGTCAATGGAGGAATATTTGAACATCTTCTTAAATCCTAAAGTTCTAACAATTTAATAGTACCTACCTATTAATTAGTAAAATATTGAAACATATAAAATGTCATAATTAACCTTGTAATTGGATACTTTATTTTAGTTTTATTCAGATTAACTTGTACTCATAAATACACCTTTAATATTTTCGATGTACGAGTTTTTATAACAATAAAGCACACATTTCAAAATGACAACTTTATTTGACAGTCATCTTTTACCTTGACTGGTGCCCGCAAATACGGGGCCATAAAAAGGAGAAATAGTTAAAAAGAAATCGGCGATAACCCGTAAATGGGCTCATCAAAAATATCTAAAGTTATTCTATTGAATGTGGGTTTTAGTGCTCTTTAATAAACCTAAATAGAATTTTTCTCTAAAATAATTAGGGAAGGCAATAATTGACCCCATTTAAAATTACATGGGATTTCCTATGTCCCGCTCGACGATGCAACACCCGGTATAGGATATCGCATTAAATTATATTTTCTTAAATGGGACACCAATTTTTGAATTTTACATATAATTCTAAATGTATTTTATGTAACATACGTTAACCCAACGGTTTTCAAAATATTCATTATACCGGGAGACAGTGAAGTCGTTAGACAAAACCAAAGAGTAACCCAACTAATAAAAGGCAAAAAAGAGCCATTCCGCCAAAACTAAATTTATATGCGCATGCGCAAAGTTAGGTACATCAACATCAAAGAAGCTCTCGCCTCTTATTAGTTGGGTTACATTTCATTACCATTCAATATAGGAATTTGAAATTTTTGTAATAAATATGGTTTAAGGGGATGCAAATTATACATGAAAAATGTTTTGAAAATCAATTCCGGGTTTGGCCGAAAGTGAGGTTAGGTCGCGTAATTTAAATGACACCCTGTACATTCTTTTAGATTTTCGAAAGCTCTAGATTTCCTTTTCAGTGACATCTCTTAAGTTGTCATTTATTTTTGAAATAACGGCGGATGATATGATTTCCTGAAATTCAAAGTTAGGTAGTTGGGGCTAGGGGTGGGCAAACTAATCGATTAAATGATTGTGAAAGTTTTAAAAATCGATTATTGATTAATCGATTATTTTTCCTTCTCTGTATGTTCATTATTTTTCGATTATCGATTAATCGATTATTTTTAACAATCGACAATCGATTGGGAAAATTCATAATCGCCCAGCCCTAGTTTAGATTTGTTTTTGATGAGAGACTAAATTGGAGAAAGAACTTCGAATTGACATCAAAAAAAGCTGCTATCAGCTTCGTTCTATATATTGTCTGTTAAATAAAAGGAGCAAGATAGGTTATAGAACTAAAGTTAATTTATACAAAACTCTTGTCAGGCCGGTCCTGACTTATGAAATGCCAACATGGTGCCCCATAAACAGGACATAACAAGTTCCAGATGCTACAAAATTGAGCGTTAAGAATAATTGCTGATAGAGTAATACACAGAAACTTCGAAATATCGACACTGTCGGAATTTTATGACAAAATATTAGCGGATTACTACAAACGTACGGACGTATCCCCAAGAATTCGCTGCCTTCAGCAATAGTGTAGAGGCACTAATGATGGAAGTATTAACAAATCAAACCATTTTTAAGCTAAGAGAAGAATAAGTCTAAAAAGACGCACATACCCTTCTTTAAATGATCCAGGGCTTCGCTCAAATCCATTACCATATTTGAAGATTGACCAACAAAAGCCCCAACGACTAATAGAATCTAAAAGCAATGCCTGACTTGATAGAGAGAGAGAGAGAGAGAGAGAGAGATATCCAGAAGGAATGCCCATTAGCAAAACAGATTTGTTCAGTGGTACGCTTAAAAGAAAAAATGGAATAACTTTTAAGCCATTGTGAATTGAAATACGCCCCTTAACGTACGCTTGCACCATGCTATTTGCCATATATTACTGTACAATTTGCCATTATACGAAACTTGGTGAAATTTGTCACCATAAGTTTCATGAAATACGTTTCTGTACTGTCACTTTGTTAGTAAAAGAAGTCCACACTCGTTCTTCTAATACCCAATACATCTATTTCGAAACATTTGGTTCAGATAATCACATGAACAGGCCTCGCATAATTAGGAGGCGCCCCAATTCTATTGAAACCAGATATCCGCATTTGGCGCTTGTGGATCCAAAGCATTTGGAAGCAAAACTGCTAAACTTGGAACAAGTTCTAGCTATAAAAATGACAAATATCGTACTTCA
Organism: Polydrusus tereticollis; assembly: GCA_963920685.1. Classification (NCBI taxonomy): domain Eukaryota; kingdom Metazoa; phylum Arthropoda; class Insecta; order Coleoptera; family Curculionidae; genus Polydrusus; species Polydrusus tereticollis. The sequence continues at coordinate 1,675,586 of OY987329.1, read as the reverse complement.
GTTAAGTTATTGTCAAGAAATATGAGCCCTATCACTCTATTCCCAATAATTCCGACGCAAACATTAATTTCTTGGGGCCACTGGGTATGTACTTCCCTCGTCCAATGGAGATTCATGTCTGCCCAAAAGCGGCAATTTTGTCGATTAACATGGACATGTAATGTTAGGGTAGCTTAATCAGAAAATAATATGTTTTCTGAGTTTACGACATTTCTGTCAATTAAATCCATCATTCCCTCAACAAACTGGGGTCTCCAATCTGGATCATTTTCTGCCAATTCCTGTACAGGCTGTATTTTCTAAGGGTGGTACTTGTATACTTTAGGGATATTTACTACAAAGGTCTGACATATACGATTTTCTCTTCCTAGCTGTCATGTGGCATTAAGGAATAGATTCTTTCTTCTTCAGAGTACACCTAGTGCCTCTTAGCAGATGTAGATCCTACATGTCCATTTTCTCGAATTATTTTCTCAATTTTACTTATCGTACTTTGTATATAATATATAGCTACAGGCGTTTCTTAAAAATATGACGAAAAAATACGGGATTTCCATTTAAAAAACAGTTGACCATGATAAGTATTTAATGACTTACCCTGTATACGCGTATTTCAGTTCATAAAATGCACAATAAAAAATAATAGTTTACGTGTCCGAGCGATTTATAGAAAAATGTACCAAAGTGATAATACAGAATTTATTCCCAGTTAGATGTTCTCAATGTATACAGGGTATCCCAAAGTCGATGGTACATTAGGAGAATCTAGAAAACGAAAATAAATACTGTGATGAAATTTTTTCGAAACGGCGATATGACATAGCATTCTAGCTTCCTAAAATGTTTTTATAAATGCAGCATTGCCAGTTTTACCTCCACCAGATACTACCTTTAGAATTTTAAATGCAACCCCCTTTTCAGTTTTTTGATTTTGCGGTTAAATCTAAGTAACTTTTATTGCCTATGTTCTATATCTACCTTCCACTGTTCCTTAGATATTAATTGCTTTGATTTTTTAATTTTCGAAATATTTTTAAACAATATACAGGTTTGTCGGTTGTATAACAAACTTGGAAAATATTTTATACCAGGTGCCCAAAAAATATGTTTCCTTAGCCTTTCCAATAAAGACCAAAAGTCACTTTTTTCAGATAAAACACCCCATACATTATTAAACCAGGTGATAGGACAGAAAATTCCGAATTTATTAGTAAAACATGTTCCTATACCTATGTTAAATCGTTTTTGATTTATGATAATTTATATTAAAAGAAGTTAATGTTCGCTATTTAAAATTAAGATGAATAGGTTTCCATGATGCCATGGCAGGTGTAAAGGTATAGTAAATGAAAATATACTGAACAAAGCACCGGTTCCCGTCAGATCACCGAAGTTAAGCGGTGTCGAGCGCGGTTAGTACTTGGATGGGTGACCGCTTGGGAAACACCGCGCGCTCTTGTCTTAGGGAAGAGTGTAAAATGAATCGACATCAAAACCATCCTATTCACGCCGGACAGGCCGGGTGAGATCAGATATCTCGTAGGATGAAGGTGCCGTTTCACACTCCCCAGTCGGTAGACCGCACGATTAAAAAACCGTACGGTCGATGACCGGTTCAAGATGGCCTCTGATACGCCGACGACCGTAAAAAATAGTAAATAAAAAGTAAATAAAAAAAAGAAGTAATTTTTGTTATTCAGACTTACTTAAATCCTACATAGCTATACATTAGAACAACTAAATTACAAAAATAACTGAAAGCAAAAATAAAGTACTAAAAAATGAGATTAAATCACAGGAATAACATTTTCTCCTACAACTAATAGCCAATAGCTTAGTTGTTTGAAGTGCTGGCCATTTAAAAGTATAATATACTGATGAATCGTTGCCATCATATGTTCAATTATTGTAAACCATTAAATTTCGGCTGAATCCAATTCTTGAAGGGCGCGTGTTGAATCTGAACTAACCCTATTTCACAGATTCTTCCACAGGTCTTATACACTTCTGCAAATAAAACAATCAAATCTTCCTCCACAAAATTTTTAATGTAAAATGTTAATACGTTCCCTACATGTTTCGGGCGTCTAGACGTTCATCTTCAGGGGATACTAAAAGAGGTTTCAAAATAGTAAAACGACCAGTTAAATTGGAATAAATGACTTACCCAAAATCGAGTTAAATAAAATTGATTCGAGTTGCCTCAAATTAATAAGTGTAACTGGAAGTGAGTAGGAACTACAAGAGATTTTTAGGAAAGCAAGTTCACTTCGTTTTCCTAAAAATCTTTTGAAGTTCTTACTCACTAGGGTAATATAAGATAGCCAAGCCATAAGACCATTGAAACAAACAATAGAGTATGTCATACTCATTGTAAGAGAGTTTTTAAGTAGAATTCAGTGGCGTGCTTACTTTTCTTCTGGGAGTCTTACTTTTCAAGATTTAAAGCAAGCATATTATTTTTTTAATGGAAAACCATATATATTCTTCTTTTAGTTGATTAGGTTATTTTTGGGCTTTTCAGAAACATATTATAGAAACAGTTTTGTTTTCAATTTTTTGATAAGTTAAAGGTAACCGAGATACAGGGGGTGGTATAAAATCAAACATTTTCGAAAATACCCTGCAGCTTAAAAACTAAGAAAGCTATAACAATTCTGTTTGCGGCATCTTCTGTTTCACGAAAAAGTAACGAATGTAAAAACCGCAAGTCTCTATCTTTACTAGTTACCGAAATACCCTGCAATTACATCGATGGATGGACATGGACACCCTGTATATAAATAAATTTCTAAAACTTACCAGTTTCCAGCAATGATTAAATTGCAATCTCCTAATGTTGGTAAACAACTGTGGAGAAAAATATATGAATTACTTCTTCTAGTAATAAAAGTTCCTTCGTAAAAAAATAAAAAATATTCTTATTACCCTAAAGAGCACTAGCGCACCTAAGTGTAAGTTGTCATACTAGAAATAACATAAAATTCCTGTAAACAGGTATTAAAATCATAGTCACTTTAATTGCCTAGGTAAAATAACTATGTAATCACTTAACTTATTTTGCAGGATAAGAAAAACAACATTTCAACATCTGGAAAATCTAGCAGAGCTGTACTTGTACGGAAACTGGATATCGGCGGTATCCAGTGACGCCTTTAAACCTCTGAAAAAGTTAAGGACTCTAGATCTTAGCAAGAATTATCTAGAATTCATACCATTAAATGCCTTTAGACCTTTAGAGACACAAATCAGAAGCCTTAGGACCGAAGGTAAGTTAGAAGTTCACGTTATTTGTATAAGTTTAGTCGCTAAGGGAAGGACTTGCCGCGTGTTTTTTCCATCAGCCAAAAAGATCTACAGTATAGCGAGCAAAAGATTGTACGATACGAAGGGGGCATAAAAGCTCTATATTCTAGATTTTATGATCAAACCATAGGTGTCCGCAAAAACTACGTTCTGAGATTTACTCTTTATGGCTTATATATTTTCCTACATTCTTTTAATGTTTATACATTTCCTACAAATATATATTATGTCTTATTTTTTGCCTGTAAACTTATTGTCTCTGTCATAAACGACTAAGTTTCATTCCAAACATCTGAATTCCAGGTAGGTAGAAAGAAATGAACGAAGTACGAATGAGTAGAGTACGGTAGCTCTACTCGTTAATCTTATAATGTTTTTTCAAGATTTCTTCAAACGTGAAAATATATTTGAGAATTACATTACTCGTTAATCATCTAAGATCATAATGTAATTTTAGTTAAATGCCCCTAGGGGTCGTATTTTTTAAAATTAATCAAAAATATTAGGGAGGTACTTCTAAAAATTATTTGTAGCTGTAGTCAGTAGGTATACAAATGCCTACGTTGTTGCTTATGATTTTGTACATACGTATCTTTAGGATAAAGTTTTGTAGGTGAGTTAATCAATTCTTAACTGACTTTTCAAAATTTCAGCGATAGTAGATTATGAAATATTATCTTTAGATAAATTTTATATCAATGCCCTTGGTTTACTTATGCCCCGACCTTTTCATATTCTGTTACTTGTTTTCCTTGTAAAGAGTGGTTTAGTTATATTAAGTTTACAATATCTCACAATGCGCGTGCAGCACCTGGAATACTTATTTTTTTTATACATTTTGTATAATAATATATTAAATTGTTGGCATATGAATTGCATTTTCAAATAATCAAAGAATATAATTAATTTGAACAAATGGTAATTTCAATTTAAAATGGCACTACAGAAGCAGGTTTTGACTATTATCGCAAAAATGGGTATTGACAATAATAAAAAAATGTAATGGTAGATGCCTCACTAATAGTAAATTATTAAATTAACAAATATAATTTTATATACCCAATAAACTTTCAACATATTGACAAAGGAATAGGCAAATTCCCTCCCAAGAAAAAAGAGGTCAAAAATAACCGAGAAAATAACGATTAAATTCGCTCCCATATTTTGTTTTTACCTGAAACTGCATAGGTAAATTCGGTCCCGGGCAAAATATTTTAAGAGGGAATCAGTAAAATGAAACTGTAATATTGAATAATTTTTGTTTTATTACAGAAAATAGAAATATTTACTTAAGTACATATTGTATGACTAATATTTAAACGCCACAATAAAATGAGACACAAAATCAAGCAAACGACTTATTTCGTTTTTTGTATATGATTCAATCATTTTTTTAATAAATTTTTGACGGTTTTTAACTATACTATTGGTAATTTTAGCATTCAAATGTACACTTTGTAATTTTACATAGGTTTCAATTTAAAACTCCTTAAGTTTATTAATAATAACAAAAATGTTTGGTTGAGACTTGTAAAACAAATCGTTAAAGTGTCTATTTTTTTTTTTTTGATAAGGCACAGCACTACAGGATAAATCCTTTATGGCGCTCTAGGAGCGGTGCGTGTGCACAGGAAACGATTCACGTTGGTCTTGAATCTTTAAAGATTATACTCGTTGGGGAACACGATCTCAGGGAGGTCGTTCCAGAGTGATGACGTTCTCAAGATGAAAGAATTTTGAAACATTGTCGTTCGAGGGACACTAAGCTGAACCACGTACTGGTGGGCTGCAGTGGCTGGTCGTGTATTTCTACCATGCACCGCTCTGGATGGTATCAAGCGGGCAACCTCAGTTGAACAGTTGTCATGAAAATATTTGTAAAATAGACTTAAGTCGCCAACCTGCCTTCGACGTTAAGATCATAGTCACCGATCAAGCGAATGGCTCTTCTTTGAATGGAATCTAGCAATCTCAGGGTATGTTTAGGAGCAGAGCCCCAAATATGCGAACAGTACTCCAGTGATGGTCGAATTTGGGCTTTATAGAGCATCACAAGTTGTTGGGGTATATAGAGGTTCTTTGTTCGGAAAAGTACTCCAAGCTTCTGCGAGGCTGCCTTAGCAATGGCCGCAACAAAACTATGCAAAGATTCGCATGTATTCGTAGTCCGTGTAAGTTTTTAGCCCAAAGTGAAAGAGGGAAAGTGACTTCTCAGATATGTAATTATCTATCAAATAATCGGAGTACATTTGAATCTTTTCATCGTCTGGTGGTGTTGAGAGCAGATCGAATACAAAACAATCACTGATTTCTACAGAATTTAAGAAAGTAAGGGCAAAAGTCATTTTTAGCCATCGCCTCGCATCGGAACTTTCATCTTTGTAGGCAGATATTAAACCAATTTGCTGAATTTTTCTATACCATGGCTGCAAAAGACGAAATCGACGTCCGATTATTTGAGCTAATGGCCAAACTTGTTGGACAGCCTTATGGATACCTTTTTCAAAATCGATTACAATTTCAGCAATGCCTAATCTAACACTATTTTTGATGCAGATTTCTATTAGAATATTAAATAATTTTTGGTACGTTTCACTGCGTTGTTGGGTAATAGGGAAAAAATCAGAGGAATATAGTGGCCGTTATAATACCCGTGTATCGTAAAAAACTGAGAAAAAAATTGCGGGCAGTAGTTAAATGTGCCATCTAAATATATTCGTCTGACTTTCCCGATAAATTCAATATTTGGTTTACAAGAAAATACAGCGACATGATCAGCTGCATCATTAAAAAGTAAAAAATTTTCACCTCTGGATGTTTCAATGTTGATCTTCGTCAGAATGTTGAAAGTTTGTTGAGCACTAGTTGACAGTTGTGGAATGAGTTTTCGACGAGCATTGTACAAATTCTTCCTTGTTAACGCAACGTCTGACGTATTGATCATTGCAGGCAGATTGTCTTGAAGCTCCCGGCGGATGATTTTTGCAAGCTTCTCCGATAAATCATCAATAGCCTTTCTTTTGCAAGAAGTGCCTTCAATTTGGCGGTTCAACTATTCACATTTGCATTATGGCAATGATCCTTTACATGCTTTGTAACAATTACATTGTCCATTTCACCCATACTAAGCAAATGAGATCTACACTTTTTATTTATACACGACCACCACTTTTCACCACTTTTTAAAATTTTTTGAAACTATACTTATAGTTATTTATAACTACTATGTGCTTTCCTTTTCTACTCAAAATAATATTAAGATCCATGTTGCAGACTACAGAGAATACTTGAATCGACTAATATGTAAACTGGGAAAGAATACGCAACTAAATGACAAATAGTTCAATCCATTTCAGATTTATATTATTCATTTACTAATTAATACTATTTTCTACATAAGAGATTAGGCACCTTAGTATCGTAAAACTCTGGTTGGGAGGGAATATACCTACCGATAAATGGGTATAAAATGTTTAATTTAATCTGCTACCTGCTGGGATCGAATCTACCATCACCCATTGACAACTTGTATTTTATTGCGAAAATCACACTGGAAAAATATTAACAAGAAAATATTTATACATACTATAAAGCTAAAATTGAACAGACGCAAGTGTAACTTAATCGATACAATTGTTTTTAAAAATTTTTTTTTGCCACATGTGAAAATACAAACATTTAATTGACGGAATCAATATCGAATTTAATTTTGCGTAGGTTTTGATAAAGTAATACCACGTGTTTGTGTTGAAACATCTACACTACGTATTTATGTTGCTTTGGGTTGCACCTCCAAAGCTGGATTTCATAGCCCTACGCTGGTGTTAAAATTTGTTTATACATGACTGGCTTATTATGCACTGACAGGTTTCGGTTCGGTTTGTGATATTGTTCTTTGCTCTTTTTCCTTACATTTACGACGAATATCCATGTGATGTCGACGTCTTAATTGGTTAGTTGTTAGTTTATCGTTAATTTATTCCTGATGAACTATTGAATTAAGCGCTTAAGTAAAAAGATCTCTATTCTTTAGTTTCTTTCTGTACGGGAGTAAAATTAGACAGTGCGAATGACTTTTGTATTATAAAATAACTACTGTGTTTGATATATAAATAATGTATTTAAGAAAGCACAAACACACTGTTACTTTCCAATGAGTGATAGTATCACGCAGTCAAGGTGGTAGCTTCTTTTCTTTAGAATAGAAGTTTTGCAGTCTCATCAGGGAACGAACTCTCCTTAATGAAAAACATCAGGGAGGGAGTGCCGCAAGGCTCACCTCTGTCTCCGATGCTGTATAATATATATACGCATGACATTTTGCGCAATAGAGACGCATACTGCAATTATGACTACCTCTAATTGACTTGTCGTCACCCGGAATCAGCACCATATTATTCCGTTGGAAAAATGGCTTTCCAATTGGAAGATTCGTCCAAATCCCGCCAAAACGAAGGTCATTTTCTTTTCAAAAAGTCAAGTACAACGGCCTGAAGCCAATTAAGTCGAGTTGAACTGATGTCAGGTGGTCAAATAACTAGGACTTATCTTTTACCACAGACTGAATTGGAGGTTGAACTCAGTCAACAGAATCAAGCTTACATTACGTCACTTGTGCTTCATCTACTCCCTGCTTTTCATTCAAAATAGGGCTTTAAAACTGATCGAAAATGTCCCCTATTACATGATGAATCGGATACAAGACACACCCACACTAATCAAAGCTAAAATTGTCAAATTTTACATTTTTCTTGAATAATAAGGTGTAAAAACAAAATGAAGACAATTAATGTTAACAGTTTTAGACCTGACGTAAAATAACATTCAAGAATCAGAGTATTAAACAACTGTCATATTATCTTGTTGACTTCGGATGCAGTGGCGTAGCCACAGGGGGGGCGAAAGAGGCGCTCGCCCCCCTTGGCCTGGCGCCCCTTTACTACATAAATAATAATTTTTCAAAAACATTATCGGTCTTATTTTATTTTTAGTAAAGAAGAGCAATGGGAATGAACTTAATAAAACCGGTTTCGAGTGCGTCCCACCACATTATATTAATTTTTTTTATATAGCGGATTTTAAGTTTATTTGAAGCCAGACCCCCGTTCCCTAGGGAGCATAAAGAAGGTGAATTCCTACGAGATTTGGGCGTGGTCTCAAAATATTTTTGGCTGCGGCGCATTAGCTCCACAATCGGCGCCCCTCCCATAGCTCGCTGACTACGTCACTGTTCGAATGTTTTCCATTATTTTAAACTTACCCGTCTTAAATACAATAGGATGTAAGCGCGATTTCTTATGCTCTTGAATAAATCTTCTTTTGAATCAGTTTGCTTAGTCTTCGATCTAGTCGGCGCTTTTGAATTATTCATTCGATAATTAAATAAGTGCTAGATTCACTTAGCCATTTCACAAATACCTCTATTCAATTTTGACCTCAGGTAAATAATGAAATACCTCAGCTATAATTGCCGCTGCTTAACGTATCGGATCGTTTTCAATTTAAAATTTAATGAAACCATTCACCGCCAATAATAGCTATATTGTGGTTGCTTTATTGATTAATTAAAATTTTAAGTTACCAAATTGATTTTACAATTATTCTAGAACTGTGTTTGGCAGACAAACTAACTGCAGTTGTTATGTAGGCGTTACAATGTGCTTGAATCAATAAGCTCGTATTCGCGTAGTAAGATATTTTCCATTCATACGCTGATGTATTTATCTTCGAAGATACACAAAGTTTTTAGGAAATAAAATAGCATATTAATAATATGCTAGGCAATGCTGCGCGTGAAGTGTGTGTCTCCGTTCATTTACGTTTTCCTTTTAATTAGTGACGGGCTGATCAGCCTATGCCAATAAATTAAAAAAAAAAAATGGAATTTTAGAAACACAATATAACCGTCAAATGTTATCCTCGGCAAAGTACTTTACGGAGTTGTTAATAATAACGCCTCTTTGGAACTTTTTCTCTTCGAATATCATAAGGAATCACCCCCTTAAGTTACGTACCGCACTTCTGAAATACCCTGTATATTATATACGAACAATTTGGATTTTTCAAATAAATTCTGCAATATTTTTGTTTTCAAAAAACCACGTAATTTCTTTGATCTTATTGCAGTTTTATGCACACAATATGAGAAGAAGAAAATAATTTATTAACGTTGTATGTGGATAATTTATAATTCCAATCATATTTGTAAATTAGGCCACTGGTATGGATCCCCAATAGGGAAAAACTTTTATTAGCATTTTCCCGCTTCGGCTTCGCGCCTCAATCCCTAAATATTAGTGTGCGGCTTACTTTCATTTCCGAACTTTTCTATTTTTCATGCAAATTGCAAATTTGCGCCAGCCTTCAACCTCTTTCGTAATCTAGAACGTTCAACTTTAGGATGGGTACAAAATGCATTATAAAATACAAGGCATTTTCGAAAGTTGAGAAAATGTTTTAAGGAACTGACCACCATTACTTTCGATGCTGAATATATTATAGTAAAGTTTTTTGTGCAATCTTATTCAAAGTGGGTATTTCATGTTTGCGATACAGTCGAAAATTTTTATATGGATGCATATCCAGGTTTTTTTTTGCAATGGTTTAGAATGTTCCATGAGAACGTTTAATTCCTTAAGTCAGACATTTGAAAGGTTTTGTAGCCTCTTCTAACATACTTTGACGAACGTCATTAACAACTTCTTCTATATGAGCGATTGGCCTGCCAGCGCATAGCCATTTGGAAATACTAATAAATCTGGGAAGTTCTTTGAAAAATAGGCCAAACATAAACGCTAATTGTAGTCCTAAATTCCTTTAATTAGCACACCAGCTCAAGAGTAGCCTTCAATAATCATGTTGTAATAATTTCTTTATGGCGCTCTAGGAGCGGTGCGTGTGCGCAGGAAACGATTCACGTTGGTCTTGAATCTTTGGAGACTATACTCGTTGGGGAAGACGATCTCAGGGAGGTCGTTCCAGAGTGATGACGTTCTCCAGATGAAAGAATTTTGAAACAGTGTCGTTCGAAGGACACTAAGCTGAACCACGTACTGGTGGGCTTCAGTGGCTCGTCGTGTATTTCTACCATGCACCGCTCTGGGTGGTATTAAGCGGGCCACCTCAGTTGAACACTTGCCATGAAAATATTTGTAAAATAGACTCAAGTCGCCAACCTGCCTTCGATGTTCAAGGCTTTCCAGGTTGTTTGTCAGACTATGATTGTCCTCATCTAACTAATCAGTAATAAAAGCCATGCTTTGCTATTGAACTCTGTATATTCTCTGTTCATTCAACTTACAATTTCCTGTTGCTTTTATGAAATAGTCGGAGTGAGCAAGTTGCTCGTATGCTGATTCGTAGTTTACTTTACCATTATTAAATTATGCATAATTTATTGTGTTATTATACTTTGTACCATATTACAATGTATATCTTCCTCTCAGTTATGAAACCCATAATCCAAAACTAGCTTAAGGTTAAGATTGCAATAAAATAACAAGAAAACGGCAAGCAAAGAATTGTTGGCATCCAAACTATGTCAACTGTAGTTTTTAAAAAAAGAAAGGTCGTAGGAAACCGAAACCATTGTTTCCTATAGTTAATCAGTATGTAGGTATAGTATTTTTCACCCTAAATGGTATCGGCTTATTGACTGCAATAAAACTACCGGTTTAATCCCATTGTTATACACAATCAACAAGCAAATACACTACAGGGTAGGACTTTAGATATTTAATTCGGTTTATAATATAATATGAAGGTAATTATGCATTAATTTCTGATCCTGCATGTAAGATAGTAATTATTTCCCTTTACTTGATGGAGCTTCTGTTGTGCACTTGCCGGATGAATCAGACCATCCTTTGAAAGGTGTTTCGTGGGTGTCAAACCAGGTCTCGTCGAGGTAAATTATTGGACGATTTTCAGATCGGTAGTTTCTTATGGATGTTATATATTCGTAACGCCATTTTCTTAAACGGGCGGATTCCATCAGTACTTGTCTTTTATCAATTTTACGATATCTGAAGCCCATTTCAGACAAAATTCTCCAAAGACTAGTGATGCTACAGTTTATTTGGGTTTCGTCATTAGTGAGCCTCTGTTTTACACTCTGTAATGTAGGGGGACACGTTACTCTTCGTACATGGTGTAGATTTTTCGTCTTTTTAGGTTCTTATCGCCTTCATCGATACTTTTCTTGAAACTGGTATCTATGGTATCTATACGCCTCTTTCTTGATTTGACGGGATTTACTGCAATTCGTCTTACTGTAGTAAGAGGCACCTTAGTCATATCACTTGTTACACTTGCGGCAGCACTCGCCTCAAGTCCTTGGTCAAGTAAAGAACTATGTACATTTTTTCAATGTTTTTAGCATCAAGAGACAAGTGGTTTTTCTTCAACGGAACACTAGAAGAACCACTTTTAATATTTACCCACGGACGCCACATAATATCTGTTTTTATACGTATAAATTTTTGGTAAATAATTTAAAATTATTGTATCGTAACCGTAGCACAACTTGAACACTTCCTAAGAAACACAAAGACTGAAAGATGTTATCGCAAGCACAAGATAGTTAAATATTACCTGCTATAATTACAAATTATAATCCGACCCTGACCGACAGTTTATTTGCATTTCTATGGCCGAGCTCTTGCAATACGTCCCAGGTAGTTAAACGGAGTCAACCATTTATTGTGAAAAATTCTTTACCTCCAAAGCAAACGTTGTTAAGTCAAAATTTTGTGAAATTCAGTATTTAGTTAAGAATGTTAAATATGTTTAGTTACCTTTTATTGACTACTTTTATATTCCTAACCATTGCAGAAATGGTTATTTATAAACTAAACTGCTTACCAAATGAAACGGAAACTAAAAATTGTTAGATTGTTAGAGGTTCCTTTAAATTTCATCGACAAGAGTTCGTGTTGATCGTGGAATCTAAATAAAATAGGACCTGTTGTGTACAGGGTGTTTAATAAACCCACAACAATTTTGCAAAACTTCATTGCCTCCGAAAACTTGAAACCATTTTCTTAGCGTTTGGTTCACCACACACAAATGAACACTAGACGAATTCCAAAAATAATTTTAAGTGGTTTTGTCGTATCTCTGATATTAGAAAAAATATATATATATTTCCTAAATTTAAAACAAGCAGGTAAGTATCTTTTTTTAATTTCGTTCTTTATTATCTTGATAAGAAACTGTATAAAACTTTATATGTTCAGGATTGTTTTATCAGATCTCTTTTTACCTTCTAAGATACCTGCAGTGCTGGTGCAATATACAGAGAGTGAAGAAATCTACCGAGAATTGATTAATATCCCGGTTGGATCATCTTGTATAGGGTGTTACCTAATGATAAGCTGTTCAATTGTGTGTGAATGGGAGCTTCTCTCCAAAGTATAAAAGATAATAATTATCAATTGTAAAAAAAAAATATTTTTTTAGAAATTCTTGTGATGTATTACCTTTTATTTTTTTAAAAAAGTAGTCCATACTTACAGTGGAGTCAATGTAATGTAAATGAAACAATGCAGTCTTCCTCCACAGTTTAATGTTAAAGACAATTTTATGTTCCCAACATGTTTCGAATGCTTAAGCATTCGTCATCAGGGGATACTAAAAGGATACTACATGATTGAGAATGAACAGTGAATATAAAATAAAGTTTTAGGACTTACCTAACATCCAGTTTAAAAGCGATGTATGTTGTCTCAAACTAATGAGTACAACTTATAATGTGATACAGTAATAATATGTGAAAGTTGAAGACTTGGTATGAACTAGCTAGATGTGTCGAAATTTATTTATTTATTTATTTATTTATCGTTTATTTTCCAACAGGTAGGAAACCTACCTAATGATAAGATAATTTATCAGTAAATGCCACAACATAGTATTAAAGTAATTAATATACCTAAATTAAGCTAAGAATCAAACTAAACCAAAAGGTATCTACTTAAAACTAAATACTCAACAAACTGAGCATTATTAGTACATGACAATTTCATTCATTATAAATGTGTGTATATATAGACTAGTTTTAAAAAAGGAAAAACAAGAAATTTTTGTAATGGTTTGACAATGTTAACATTTTGTAAATCAGTATAGTAGTAACAATAAGTGGAAATTAAACAACTCGACGCAAAGTAAGGCGTGCTGCTGTTTTCTTAAATGTATCGAGGGTATTGCCAAAGATATCAAGATCTGAACCAGCCCCAATGTTGTTGAAGTTGTTACAAGCCTGATATAATGGTGCTTTTTTTTCAACATTTGTATATGGTACATTAAGGTAGAACTGATCATGCTGTCTAGAGCGATATGCCGGAATATTAAAATTAATCTGCTGAAGTAATTTAGGGCAGTTTATTAGATTATTAGTTAGCTTAAATAGAAATATCAAAGAGAAATATTTTCGATTCTCCTCCAAGGAACTCATATCAAAGCGCTCGAGCAGAGTGACGTGGTTAAAACCCCTGACTGGGTAGTAAACCATCTATCTTGAGGCACAGAAACTTCAAGAATCTTGTCTGTACATACTCCAATTTGTCTATATGGATTTTGTAATTTGACCATATTAAAGATGCATAATCCAATTTCGATTTTACAAGGGCAGTGTATAAAACTTTTAAACAGGTCACATCGTGAAATGATTTAGCGGAGCGCATTAGAAAACCTAGAGCTCTTAAAGCTGATTGGGTTGTGTCTTGAATGTGTTGGGAAAACGACATTTTTTTATCCATATATACACCCAAATCCTTAATACCATCACACCTCTCCAAATCCATCCCATCTAATCTATAGTGGAAGTTAAAGTCATCGGGTTTTAAAGAAAATGTTACCTGTTTACATTTACCTATGTTTAGGGGTAGTTTGTTCCTCATACACCACTCGCATATCGTGTCTAAATCCTTTTGAAGTTCAATGCAGTCCCTGCGATCTGAAATTTGGCGAAATATCTTGAAGTCATCGGCAAAGAGCAGCCTCTCACTCGTTATGTTTGTTGTAATGTCATTAATAAATATTGAGAAAATAAGCGGAGCCAGGTTACTGCCCTGCGGTGCTCCACTTGTAGCGACGAATATGTCTGATCTGTAGCCCCAATACTCAACAAATTGATGTCGATCTGCTAAATAAGATTTAAAAAACTGAACCAAGCCCTCGTCAAAGCCCAACTCCCGCATTTTTCTTAGCGTTATGCCATGGTCCAATCTGTCAAACGCCTTAGAGAAGTCTGTGAAGATCGCATCCACCTGATTCCTATCATGAAACGATTGATAAATGAATTGTGTGAAACATGCTAAATTTGTCACTGTAGATCGTTGCTGATAAAAACCATGTTGCTCTGAGGAAATTAGATTTTTGATTTGATAGAAAATGCGCTCGTATAGAGACATCTCGAAGACTTTAGCAAAGTTCGAAAGCAGTGCAATCGGTCGATAGTTAGTAATAAGATTGGACTGACCTGACTTTAATATGGGGCATATACGTGCTATCTTCCACAAATCTGGAAACTTGTAGGTTCTGAGAGACAGATTCAATAAAAAGCAGCGCGGCTTAGCCAGGACATGGGCAGAATCTTTAATGATAAATGCTGGAATCTGATCTACACCAGAGGTTAATTTGGGCTTTATTCCTTTGAGAGACTTGAGCACCTCCTCCTCGTTTAAGCATTTTAATGATATATTTTGACATATTCCGGGTTCTGGGTTAGGAGCTTCATGGTCATCATTGGCAGGTGAAAACACACTCTTAAAGTATCTGGAGAACGACCGCACAATACTCTCGGGTGAGTCCAGCTCAGTCTCGCCATCCAGCATGGAACACGGAATTCGTGATTTCCTTTTTTTATTTTGAATAAATTTCCAAAAGTTTTTTGGATCATCTTTGATAGAGTTTTGAATTGAATTTATGTAATTTCTGTAAGTCTTGTTTGTTAGCTGTTTTGTATATGACCTAGCCATGCTAAATATTTCGTAATAATATTCCAAATGGGTGGATTTTCACTTTTTATGCAATGCTGACTTTTCTTTTATACTTTGAATTAAATCCCTTGTGTACCAGGCTGGATAGGAGTACCCCGATTTTCTCAACCTCAGGATGGGAACTGAACGATCAAACACATCTGTTAGCTTGGAGTAAAAACATTCAACTGCTGCATCAATATCTTGTAAAAGATAAAGATGCTCACAATCAATATCCAATATTAAATTATAAAGAAGAGCAAAGTTGGCCTTACCAAAATTGTAATTGTATATGTAAATTAATGTAAAGTTAAAATTTTTGGGCGAAATGTGAAATCTGAATATATGGAAAAGCATTTTAATGAGACAATAAATTAATTGAAGGCATATGAAGGAAAAGGTCTTATTATACATTATATTGATATTAAATTTGTTAAACTTAGGTGTTTAACCAAACTAAAATTTTCGAAAATTAAAAAGAAAAGAGGAAATTTAAATCATATTGGTGTCTAAGCTGACATGATGGTATGGGGATATACCCCATATTTTAAATTGTATTGGAATTTTTAGCATTATATTAAATATTTATTTGAGAGTTACTGAAAATTTGTAGGTTATAAATAAATTAAATATAACCTGTGTTACAACACGACCGCAGTACCCGCCTGCAACGTGCAAGTTAAAGTGAGGTTAATATTGACAGAAAAAGACAATATAGGTATAGAACCCGGTACCATTATTAAAAATATTAAAAATGAAAGTGACTATTGAAATGTAATGAGAAGATTTTACTAATTAGATATTAGGTTTATAGAAGCCATACAAATCGATTAACATTTAGTTTTTGTAATCACTGGACATATAAAGTATTTGAAAATTGACAGAACACAGACATCTGTCAACGGATGGTAAAAAAAAGATGATGATGAATGCTTAATCATTCGAAACATGTTGGGAACTTAAAATTTACTTTAACATTAAACTGTGGAGGAAGACTGCATTGTTTCATTTACATTTTATTCTTTTGTTTTGTTGCCTTAAACCCTTTCTTATTTTTGTTTTTCGTCAGCAGATTTTGCCTTTCGCGCATTAAATTTACGAAGAAATATAAAAATATTGTTTATACTTTACCGACGTCTGACTAAACATTTTCATTTCGTTACCCTGAGTCTTTTCTCGCATTTGCAATGGCATACAAATTGCAACCGCCTCGCCTAGTGAACAAATAGTCGGCGACAGCGTTGTCGAAAAGCGTTGTTATCATATCCCGGAAATATTACTCTATATAGCGGAACACAAGATATATAAAAATAGGAGTCAAGAATAATGTATGAAGATTATTTTCTTTACTCACTTTTAAATCCTCAAGGGAAAAGAAATGAATGATATGATTTTTCTTTGTACTTCCTTATTTGTAAAGAGATGGAGAGATGGTAATTTGCTAATGGAGAGTAATATAATGTATAAAATAAAAATAAAAAGTGCCCCTTGTATCTCCTCAATCCAAAATTAGTTTTAAATTAAAGATGTTTTTTACTTTTTTTTTAATAAAATAAGATATGAATTCTTTGGCTAGTTCATGTTACTTTAAAATATACTAGTGTACAGGGTGTTTTATAATTGAATGCTGAACCTCGAAGGTCTAAATCCTTGGATGATTTTGAGACAAGAAGTTCATATCAATTTAGGTCCGCAGATGTTTTACTTTTGAGATACAGGGTTTGAAAATTTAAAAAAAAAATGGGTTTCCTTAATATTTTTGAGACCGCTTTAGATATAATTTTGAATTTGCGTAGGTACTAACTAGTCATAAAAACAAATTTTTTTCATAGAAATTGTCATATTTCTACCAGTGGCGTCCGCGCTAACATGTATTTTGATATCTTTAACGACAAAAATGATGCGACACTGTTTTCCTTTAAAACAAATAGTATTTTCAAAATTGTACTTTAAGGCTTAGTAAAAACTGTTCCTAGACTTTTCTTCGTCAGACCAACGGTTCTTAATTAAAAAAATAAATGACATTTATTTGCGTGTAGCTATGCCCATATCAGAATTTGATAAGAATCGCTGGCTAAGTCGCAGCGGGGCTCCACTGCCTCTGCTATTGGTTTTCTTACCGAGATCGGAGAAATCAATTTTTGAACTAAGATATTTAGACCAAATGTGTATTTATCGAATCGCAACGTGCGCGCGCTACCATTTCCCAGTGCTATTGTTATCAGCTGAATGGATACTCTCAATTTCGATGCACAGCTCCAGCAGTGTTGCCAGGTCTACCGTTTTAGCGGTAGATCTACCGTTTTGATGTATGAGCTACCGTGCTACCGTTTTTGATATAATTTTCTACCGCTAAATATTATACGACATGATTAAATGTATTTCCTCACACAAATAATATTGTAGAGGAACGTTAACTTTAATTCTCAATCTCGAAAAAACTATTTGAAATAATTTCATTATTACTTTGAAACTATAACAAAACGAATGGCGATTGTCGATATTGAGACGACATTACTATTGCAGTTGGTAGCGCGGTACTCGACATCGACAGGACGCCCACGGTAGCAACGGATTTGTGCGATTGTGTTTGCTTCGGTAGGGTAAATCGGTAAATCCCCTAATTCGAGACGTACGAAAGAACTACATAGTGGTTGCCTGCTTGCAAAAATTATGATTCTCTGATTATTTAATGTGCTTATGGCTTTATAGTCGTTTTGTTTACATTTAGCAATATGGGAGATAATTCTACCCCTATCTCCCATTATATTACCAAAGCGATCTGCAATATTTTTTACGTAAAGATATCTCCCTTTTCATTAAACTGTATATTTATACTAACGTTGCGCGGCTGTGATTGGCAGTAAATTAATTAAAGGCTTACACTTAAAAAAGTAAATAAAAACCTTTGACATATAAAACATCGAGTGGAAAAAGTCATTTATTTTTCGCTCTCTTCCGTTTCTCATCCTGTTCGGCAAATAAATTGTAAACGCATGGAAAACAAGTGCAGAACGTTGAATTTGACGAAGAACAATTGCAAAAATTCAGAGAGTAAACCTAGCATAAATACTTTTGTATTCTAAATTCCTTTTACAAAAAAACTATACAGTGCATTCGTAAAGTAGCGAATAAATTCAATAAAAATTAAGAGGGAAGTTTGTAGACCCGTCTATTTCTATCTTCAGTTTGAAGGTTTTTTAACGTTGCACCGAAATATACAGGGTATATCAAAAAAAGATGATGACGTCTTCGCTTTTTTTAATAGAAACCCCAATTTTTTATTGCAGAATTAGAAGAGCAAGGTAAATAAGGATTATGATGGTTACATAAGGAAACATTGAAGGAAAATTGTCTTAAAAATTAAAAATGTGGCAATATGTATCTAAAGTAAATGTTCGAATTGAGCACCGTTGACAATCTGACAATAGCCAAGGTGATTAACAGTTTTTTTCTTAACGTTGTCGATGATATCTGCATAATGTTTCTAATTTCTTGGTGTATTCGTGCTTTTAAACCTTTTAAATTCGCCGGGCGATTCACGTATACTTTACTTTTCAAGTATCCCCACAAGAAAAAGTCAAGAGGAGTAACCGTTACAAATTTGTTGCAATTGCTCACAAAACTCAGTTCGCCGAGCAAAATCGTCTTCCAACAACTCCTGAACTAGGAATATCTTGTAGGGATGGAACTTTGCTTTCTTGAGTTGTGATCGCGCCAAATGAACATTGGAAGCCGTTTCCGTAATTGGTGTTTGAGGATTATCTTGCACTGTTCAAGATCATCTTTTTTAGTTATTGAGGATCGAACAGATTTTTGAATATCTTGAACATGCCCAAATTCCCGGAACTTTGCCTCAACTCTGCTTACCATGTTATGGCTAATATCCGGCCAATTAGGGTGAGTTGCATTAAACAAGCGAACCACTTCTGCCTGAGTGGGCGACTTATTCCCAAAACCAATCATGCACAAGATTTCAATTCTGTCATGTTTGCTTAATTTTTGCATTTTTCACAAAATAAAGGTAAAGTATTGTCTTTTTACTAGATAAGCCCACGATCACACTGCTTTCGTCTATCAAAAATAGTAAACACTAGTCGCAAATATGCAAATATCTAAAAGAATAAAGCTGGATTTATAAACTCGAAAAGTTGGCGAGGTTGAGGTTCAGTTGGTGTTGGAAATAGAAGTTCAATTTAAACTAAAGGGAACTGAGTGTTCTATTTATACACTCGTTCATGTAAAGCTCATGTAAGGTTCGAAAACTTCCCGGGTAGTTCGAGATAATCAATTTTTATGCTCGGAATTCGGAATATCTAACCTCACAACCTGACCATAACTTCAACCTCACCAACTTTTCGAGTTTATAAAGCTGGATTTATAAACTCGAAAAGTTGGTGAGGTTGAAGTTATGGTCAAGTTGTGAGGTTAGATATTCCGAATTCCGAGCATAAAAATTGATTATCTCGAACTACCCGGGAAGTTTTCGAACCTTACATGAGCTTTACATGAACAACATGAACGAGTGTATAAATAGAACACTCAGTTCCCTTTAGTTTAAATTGAACTTCTATTTCCAACACCAACTGAACCTCAACCTCGCCAACTTTTCGAGTTTATAAATCCAGCTTAAATCCAGCTTAAAATGTACAACATTAACTTTTTGTGACATTGACAACAAGGAAAGTAAATAAGATAACAATACTCATGACGTACTGCATGTTTTGCAGGTAAAACAGATTGGTAACGGTGCTCAATTGGAAGATTTACTTTAGGTACATATTTTCACATTTTTAATTTTTAAGTCAATTTTTCTTCAAAATGAAAAGAATGGAACACCCCAATATTTTCATAACCATGTATATTTTCGAAAAACGGTCGGACCCGTCGATTTTATTTATCATTTTTACAAATTTTGAACATTTTTAGTATTATACAGGATTGCTCAAGAAGTCGGGGCACACGTCAACTTATTTATATTATATTAATACTTATTCGATTTTTGAATTCTACTTAAGATTCTGAATATTTTTCATGTACCATACCCTATTTCGATATTCAGCTGTTTTCGATATATCACAATCTAAACAATAATAATTAACAAAATTTAAGTGGTAGGTTTATTATGTAAAAACAACTTCCTAAACGAAAAACTAATTCGTTCTGAACATTCCCAATAACCTGTTCAGGAATTTGTCGAATTTTATGTTGTATTATCAGTTTTAATGCCTCTAAATCCGATGGCTTGTTCTTGTACACTCTTTCTTTCATATATCCCCACAAAAAGAAATTAAATCAGGTGAGCGAGCTGGCCACTCTATTTCTCCCCGTCTTTCATCCACCTGTGCTGGAAAACCTCGTTTAGGTATTCTCGTCCCGTGCGGCGTAATGGGGCGGTGCACCATCTTGTTGTAGCCAAATTATTCTTTCAGGACTATCTTGTTCATCGTGATCTTGATATAGGCCAGCTAAAGCAGGAACTAATTCAAACTGTAAAAACTACAAATGCCTCTCTCCGTTTAACGTTTCTGCGAAAAAGAAAGGTCCTAATATTCTGTTACGTAAAATTCCGGCCCATACGTTTAGCTTCTGTGGGTGCTGTGTATGGGCCTTTTGCATCCAGTGAGGATTCTCTGTCAACCAATACCTACAATTATGTCGGTTGACTGTTCCGTTAAGGCAGAATGTAGCCTCATCAGCAAAAAAAATATTCTGCGCGAAATTTCCGTAATTATTTCAGATATTTTGCATATTATCGCAAAACTGAAGGCGTTGATCGAAATCATCCCCATTTAGTTCGTGGACAAGACAAATTTTGTAAGGATGATATTCTTCCTAATGAAGAATATTTTGTACAGATTTATAACCAATATTTTGAATCCGACCCACTTGACGAGTGCTGGAATGGGGATCGTCTTGATACGACAGTAAAACATTTAATCTAGTTTTACCACAAATCTTGGGATGGCCACTTTTTAGTTTATTGCGCACAGATCCAGTTTCTGTAGATTTTAAAACTATCTTACTTACTGTAGACCTTGATATCGGCGTTCGCTCTCAATGAACATTATTAAAAAGTTCACATACTTCAAATGTAGATCTCTTTCTATCGCCATAGCCAACGATCATGAGGATTTCTATGCGCTCTCTTTTACTTAAGTTCATTTCACTTAAGACGTGTCGTTCTAACAATACAGCGTAACTTTTTTTGGGAATACTGTCACTTAAAATAAAATGACAGTGGCGAAAAAGTACAATAATGTGCTTGGTTACCAGGGTTACTACAATAAAGGTAACAAATTTCCGTATTTTCTTCCCTATTCATTAATTCCATGAAAATTGCCATCATAATTGTTTAGATTGTGATATATCGAAAACAGCTGAATATCGAAATAGGGTATGTTACGTGAAAAATATTCAGAATTTTAAGTAGAATTCAAAAATCAAATAAAATTTGGGGTATTTCATTTAAAAAGTTAAAGTTGACGTGTGCCCCGACTTCTTGAGCAATCCTGTATAATACTAAAAATATTTAAAATTTGTAAAAATGATAAATAAAATCGACGGGTCCGAGCGTTTTTTGAAAACCCCGCTCGACTTCTTTTTGTGGGGACACTTAAAGAACGAAGTCTTCGTTAACCGTCCAAATGACTTAGAATCTTTAAAAGTCAGAATTAGTACTGAAATTCGGGCCATTCCAGAGGATTTCCTTTTAAATGTTGTAGACGGGTTCAGGGATCGACTGGCGCTCTATTTAGCAGAATATGGTAATAATTTTGAACACCTGATCCACTGAAAAGATTTCAATTGTTTATTATTCCGGTATTAAGTTGTTCAATTTTCTGGGCTATTTATTTTGTTATTATAAAGTTTGTTACGATTTTAAATAAATAAAAATTTGAAATACAAAAAATTCAGAGTTTTCCCAGTAGAATCCAAATATGCAATAATATGAAGGGTGTTCCATTTAAAAAAAAAGTAAGTTGGTCTCTATGGCAACCAAACCAGAAATGACAGAACAAAATCATGCAGGTAGAAATGTGGGGAATAATTTACTCAACTTTCATAAAGGTCACTTTTTCGTATACGAGGTAATTCAAAAGTTACAGGCATTATGCGCGACTTGTTTGCCACTCTGTATACGGAAGACACAATAATATATTCAATTTGTTTATTTAATATTTAAAGGGTAGTTTCGTTTAGCTTCAATCACACTTGGCATTTTTACAGTCTATTTCGGGCGATGTTGTACAGACACTAGCCACCCTTCTCTGGTTATGTTAGAGACGCGTCAGTTTCTCCACATTCATTAATATCTAAGATAAGAAGAATAGGGCCCAATACAGGTCCTTGCGGTACCCCACATTCACATCCAAATATTCAGAGCTCACATGTAGTTCGGTCCAATTGGAGGCACTGTGATTGATTCCGTAATAAGATTATCTTGAGAATAAAGTCGCGTGGTCGCAGCAGTCGAATGTCCTGCTAAGGCCGCAAAACATCCTAACAGGCAGTGTTGCCAGGTTGAAAATAAGGAAAGCGGTAGGCACGACATGAAATAAGCGGTAGATTTAAAAATAAAACAGTGGATATGCCCTTACTCCCTTTGGGCTAAAAATGTTTAGTTATAAGTTCAACGGTACATAAAATATATAAATAAAAAACAAATTAAAATCAACACAAAACACTATATAGAGGTTTAACAAAATATTTTAATAGTTATATATAAGCAGGCAACCACTATGTAGTTCTTTCGTTCGTCTCGAATTAGGGGATTTACCGATTTACCCTACCGAAGCAAACGCAATCGCACAAATCCGTTGCTACCGTGGGCGTCCTGTCGATGTCGAGTACCGCGCTACCAACTGCAATAGTAATGTCGTCTCAATATTGACAATCGCCATTCGTTTTGTTATAGTTTCAAATTAATAATAAAATTATTTCAAATAGTTTTTTCGAGATTGAGAATTAACGTTAACGTTCCTCTACAATATCATTTATGTGACCAAATACATTTTAATCATGTCGTATAATATTTAGCGGTAGAAAATTATATCAAAAACGGTAGCACGGTAGCTCATACATCAAAACGGTAGATCTACCGCTAAAACGGTAGACCTGGCAACACTGAACAGGGCACTCGCCCGCCGCGATATACTCTATTACGCTATGATAAAACGAACTTATAGCTTTCCCGTTTCTAAAACTATGTTGATTTAAGTTTAAAACGTTATTGTGTTTCAACAATGTTTTTGACCTATATATTTATTTTGCCCATGAGTACGTTAATAATTCAAACTCAATTTTTAAGATTAATAATATTTCTAAAATCTAAGAGCAAGATTTATAATGACCAGAAAAGAATATAGGTGCAATCCCTATTTTAATTGAAGTAAAAATTATTTATTACTTACCACAATCTTATATTGTATGAATAACTTAAAATTATCTTATGATATCAACTATCTCTTTTAGGATTTCTAACAGTAATAGGGCTCGTAGTTTATTTATTTATTTATTTATTTACCTTACAAACTCTACAGATACATTTAAGATCTAATTATAGAGTAGGATAGTACACACATACACACACAGAGAAGTTACAAGAGACTTACATAGACTTAATTTCTAACTACAATACCTCGCCTAAAATAGCTCTAATTTGCTTCTGAGCCATGTAAAAAATGTCAAATCTTAATTGATTGATATTAGCTAACCTACACATTACATTAATAGGTGCATTACTACAGTGATTTGTACGAGAATTCTTTAAATAATAAAATGTTAATGCATTTCTTGTTCTATATGAGGGAACATTAAAGTTTATTTGTTGGAGGAGGTTTACATCATCAATTTTATTATGCAATAACTTGTGCAAGTAGAAAACAGAAGCAATATTCCTACGTTTTTCCAAACTAAGTAACTTATACCTGGACATTAGTTTTGTCTTGGCCACACTTAAATCATAGGCACCGGTTTCTTTATAATACAGATATCTTAAAAATTTATTTTGTACCCTCTCAATCGCATGTTTGTGAATTTCATAACATGGGCTCCATATTATACTAGCATACTCTAGAATACAACGTACGTATGATATAAACAGAAGTCTGTTACAATCTAAATTTGTAAACTGCCTACAATTCCTTACAATAAATCCGTACATTCTAGATGCTTTTTTCGTTATATTCAAAATATGAGTTTTAAATGATAGTCGAGAATCAAATGTTACCCCTAGAACCTGGATTTCTTCCACACGTGCTAGAACTACATCATCCATGTTATAATCATAATTTAAAGAATTATTTTTTCTACTTAACTAACGATATAACATTTGGTAATATTAAATTTAAGATTATTTATTTCGGACCATTGCAGAATCTCATTTATATCTTTTTGAAGGTTTTGACAGTCAGCAACATTTTTTACAACAGAGTACAGTTTTAAATCATCAGCAAACAACAAAATTTTACTTTCATTAATTTTCTTTGGTAGATCGTTTACGAATAGGAGAAACAGCAATGGTCCAAGATTAGAACCCTGCGGAATTCCTGAGGTAGCTATATACGAATACGAAAGTAGTTACATCAAGTAGCAGAAATTACTTATGCAGAAACCTGAATAACGCCAGTTCTAACCGGAAACCAGCTTATGTGTCGTTTTGCCTTACTTTCCCCTATCATTTATATTGAACAAAACTATTTTAGATACTTCTTCAGAACGCGATCGGTAGATAATTTTCCATACGTTTTACTATTGTAACAAACATACAATAGTTATTTACGTAACAAGTAGGATATGTATATTATTAATGCACAATGCACGCATGTAAACATTTGCACGACAGGGTTGTCATGTAGTCACATAAGTGCTTTATAAAACAGGGTGGCGCACCGAAAACTTTCGACCACCCAGGTTTATTTTTTTGTTAATAAATAAATCAAAATTCGCTCGAACACGGGAACCTTAGTTCTCAGGGGACATATTTTTTTGCTATTTTCACTCCCCCCCTCTGCTTAAACCCCTACGAAGGGGTGGCTTTCACCCCTAAAATCTTAAAGGGAAAGGGGGGTCGAGTGATACCTTATTTTAAAGGGAATTCAATTGCCTTCCGAACGCGACCTTGCTCGTTTAAATCGAGTGAATAGTTCCTGAGAAATAGGGCTAAAAAGAAAAGAAAATTTTAAAGTAATAAAATTTATTACCGCTTGTATCAATCAAGTAAATGTTGAAAATATCCACCTCTAACCTCCAAACAATTGTAAAGGCACTGTTCAAAATGTTCGCGAACGTTATGGAGCATTGCGGGAGTTATTTGTCGGCACTCGTACACTATTCGTTGTCGCAAGTCTTCCAAAGAATTGGGTTGAGTTGCATAAATTTTAGACTTTAAATGTCCCCACAAAAAAAAGTCCAGTGGCGTCAAATCAGGAGATCTTGCAGGCCATTTAATAGGACCTCTTTCCATCTAAATGCACACTTGTCTCATACTTACGTACTTCAATTTGTGGCAATATTTCGTGAAACAGGATCAGTGCTAAACAACAAAGCTGTAGAAATTGCAGTTTTTGGTCATATTGCCATCGATCCCACACTTGGCACGAGGAAAGTGTCAGATGTATCGGGTGTTTCGCGTAGAATGATTCAGCGTACTTTAAAAACGCATAAGTTCCATCCCTATAAAATAAAAGTGGTTCATGAACTTAATGAAGACGATGACGATCGCCGTTTGCAATTTTGCGAGTTAATTAGTGAAATGATCATTTGCAATCCACAATTTATTTTTTACATTTGTTTTTCCGATGAATGCACTTTTTTTCTTCACGGTACTGTCAATCGACAGAATGGCAGGTATTGGTCGGATTCCAACCCTAGAATTCGTAGAGAAGTGCATACTCAACATCCCGAAATATTAAATGTGTGGGCTGGAATTTTTGGGGACCGTATTATTGGGCCGTATTTTATACCTGAAAATTTACCTTAACCTGTTGGCAACCACTATTAACCCTGCTATAACGAAATTACCGTTATCGGCCAGAAAATATTTACTTTCAGCAAGACGGAGCACCCCCGCATTATGCGTTCCCTGTTAGACAGTTTCTGGATGAAAATTTTCCACGAAAATGGATTGCAAAAAGAGGTCCTATTGAATGGCCTGCAAGACCTCCTGATTTGACGCCACTGGACTTTTTTTGTGGGGACATTTAAAGTCTAAAATTTATGCAACCCAACCCAATTCTTTGGAAGACTGGCGACAACGAATAGTGTACGAGTGCCGACAAATAACAAATAACTCCCGCAATGCTCCATAACTAACCTGAACTAACCCGAACATTTTGAACATTGCCTTTACATTTGCATAGAGGTTGGAGGTGGACATTTTCAACCTTTACTAGATTAAGTGAGGGATGAAACACAAAGTCTGCTCCACTAATTTAATAAAAAAGTTCAGACTAACATCCCAAACATGTTTCGAAGGTATAAACCTTCATCTTCAGTGGGTCAGGTATATATTCCATTTCCTGTTCTCATCCAGGTTGTAATACTTGTTACATAGGTCAGAGTGGTAGGAAGATCATAACCAGAGTCAATGAACATCTCAAAATCATTGAAAAAAACAAAAACCATACTGATATAAACTCTAAATCGACTTTTGCCAATCATGTTATCAATTCTAACCATTCGTTTGATCTCCATACTAGTACTAAGGTGCTTCATGTTTGTGATAAGGGGACTACGATGAATCTGTTGGAGATCCTTGAAATCCAGAAAGCTCTTAACAATCCCTCTTTACACTGCATTAACGATCAGATTAACTTTACTTGTCTAACATTTTTCAATGCTCTAAAATTCTTAAATAATTAAAACATAACCTTATTTTTTAACTATCATTTTATCTCATGGCACCACGGTTTTCATAAATACCCTGTTATATTGCTCCATCTTTGTTCCGTTAATGGCACCTCGTATTCCATACATCCTAGTTCCCGTTTAAGATTTACCTTCATAAACATTTTTAGGTTACTATTATTTTAACATTTTACGCTCTCTTGTGACTGGCGTCCTAACTTTGCCTTACTCATCCATTATGATATTATAATGCTTTAAGAGATGTCGATGTTTTTAAGATTTTTAAGTTTTTATATTTTTATATTAGTTCACATCATACCTTTTCTAACATACAGTGTACATCTTCCTTCTTTATTTAGTTGTTAGTCCATTTGTCTAAACAGATAACCTTTGACATTGTCGCAGTGCGTTGATTTTTAACCGTTTTTTTTTGAATTATATAGAAAAAAATAAATAGAATTATCCATTCATACTTTAACTAAATCAAAATTTTACCTACCATTTGGTACGACTCCACCATGATGGTCGTACCCTATTACATTTTCCCAGTAAAATTTGGGTTTTTTAATAAATTTAAATTAAAACCAAATTCATTTTAAATTCATTTTATTTTATAAATTTTACTTTAATTTAAATATGTATTAGTTATCTAATTAAAGTTACATACGTCTTCTTTAAAATAATTTTTCTGCAACATTAGGTAAGTCTCTAACTTGACTTTATTTCTCTGTGGTTGCGGTTTTATATTATCACCATATTTTACAAAATATCTTTTTCTAATCACATTAACCCTTTTTTTTATGACGCCTTGGCTGTTTTTACATTGTCTAATTTTGTGTTTTTTCCTTCCTTTTTCAGTTTAAATAAATTTAACAATGTCATTGGTCTCTTCATGAATAACATCTTAATAATTACCCACTGAAGATGAAGGTTTATACCTTCGAAACATGTTTGGGATGTTAATCTGAACTTTTTTATTAAATTAGTGGAGCAGACTTTGTGTTTCATTCCTCACTTAAAATATTACTCCACTGTGAGATGGACTACTTCCATAAAACTTTACTAGATTGATACAAGCGGTAATAAATTTTATTACTTTAAATTTTCTTTTCCTTTTAGCCCTATTTCCCAGGAACTATTTACTCGATTTAAACGAGCAAGGTCGCGTTGGGAAGGCAATTGAATTCTCTTTAAAATAAGGTATCACTCGACCCCCCCTTTCCATTTTTAGGGTAAAAGCCACCCGTGTTCGAGCAAGTTTTGATTTATTTATTAACAAGAAAATAAACCCGGGTGGAAAGTTTTCGGTGCGCCACCCTGTATAATATCCTGGGTGTTACGTATAATATTTTATATACTTACAACTATAAATATTATTATTATAATGATTATTTCAGTAAAAATGATTAGTATAAAAATTGAATACAGAATACAGGTGGGTAATAAGAATTTAAATTGCTTCTCACAATCATTGTCAAAGTTGTGTCTGAAAACTGCACATTTTAAAATTAGTTCAAACGATGATCTGCCATCTGATATTGAGAACGAAGCTTTCAATGTTGTTTCAAAGCTTGTGCCAGATAAATCACGAAACCAAGATATGATCGATACAAAAAATTGTGCAGTAAAAAAAAGATACTCAACATAACACGCGAGGTAAAATTATTAGTATATTTATTTCAACGAATTAAACAAAACACAGAAGCTCTCATTCCTTGTCTCGATGTTAAAAACTTAAATCAAGAAAAATGTTGACATCAAGAAATATGTAAATTTGATTGTATTCCTGAGACTAAATTCTTGGGCATGTCAGCATCTGGCATTAGTTTGTCTAACTGTACAGATTTTATTGTTAGTGTTTACAATAAATGAGTTTTCATATAATCGTATAGGGTACAGAATAGACATCATGGGGAGTCCCGGGCGGTGGCACTGGACATTTCCAAGGCTTTTGACCGAGTATGGCATGTGTGGCTCCTAACTAAGGTGAGAGCATATGGAATGCCGGTTCAGTTTTGTTCATGGCTGTCGAGCTTTCTTAAAGACCGTTCTCTGCGAATGGCGATGGACAGATTTATTTTAGACACATTTAACATCAACGCCGGAGTCCCTCAAGGTTCTATATTGTCGCCCACCCGCTTCTTACTATACAATAATGATCTTTTGGACAAAACCAAAAATCCTATATATAACTTCGCTCATGACAGCACACTTGTTTCATCTTTTGCTTTGGATGCTCGGACATCGGCTGCCAATGCACACCTCTATAGGCAGCAAGAGGTCTCACAGCTCAACAAAGACCTGGAAGAAATTCTGTTTTGGGGTGACAGTAACCAAGTAGAATTTAACGCTAAACAGACCCAGGCGGCAGTTTTTTCTAAAAAAGTTGAAATGTTGAAGAACCGAATATAGTTATGGCGGGACACTCGAGTCCCTTGGCTTCATCAATTCATTTATTGGGCGTTAATTTGGATAGTCATGTGTCTTGGCATAGTCACGTTGCGGCCATTGCTAGGGCAGCCTCGCAGAACTTTTTCGAACTAAGAACTTCTATACATCCCAACAACTCTTGAGGCTCTATAAAGGCCAAATTCGACCATCGCTTGAGTACAAACATTTCCATGGCAAGTGCTCAACTAAGGTTGCCCGCTTAATACTACCCAGAGCGGTGCATGGTAGAAATACACGACGAGCCACTGCAGCCCACCAGTACGTGGTTCAGCTTAGTGTCCCTTAGACGACACTGTTTCAAAATTCTTTCATTTCATCACTCTGGAACGACTTCCCTGAGATCGTGTTCCCCAACGAGTATAATCTCTAAAGATTCAAGACCAACGTGAATCGTTTCCTGCGCGCACGCACCGCTCCAATTGTGCCATAAAGGATTTATCCTTCAGTGCTGTGCCTTATCATAAAAAAAAAAAACTAGTGCGGTAATAAAGGTTAATATGTGGCATTTTTGTATAAAATAATATAATCAATAATTTGTTTTGTTACGTCAATGCATTAATGTAACGAGCGGTACATAAGTAGCTTACAGCTTGTCGATTACTACTACATTACATTTACTCCTATTATTTTACTCGTATATATTTGAAATAAATAAAATAAAAATAAATAAATAAAAGTTTATTTACGGACTAGGCCATTTTTACAATGTTTTACAATGTCATAAATATTACTACCTACTTTCTGGTACAAAATTGAAAATTTGGAAAGCTTAAAAGAGCATCCAACAAAAAACAATAACACAATGATATTGCATTTTAAATTAATGGATTGTCCCATCAGACAGATATGTTTTTAATTTCTTTTTAAATTCCGATAGTGTCAAATTGAAAAAGTCAACACACTCGGGCAGTTCATCAGCTTTACGGCAGAATCTACTTATCGGACTATAATACGTATAGTTAACCCTGTGGAAGTCAACATTAAATAGTTGAAATCGTCTTGTTGCTCTTGTTGGTACATTAAAGTTCACAAGTTGCAGCAAAGCTGACGAATCTATAATTCCGTTAAGAATTTTAAACAACATACAAAGATCAAAATAAGTTCTACGTTTCTCTAAGGTATTAAGACCCAGCAGCAAATTTAATTCATCATAGTCAACCTGCTCATAAGGAATATTGAGCCTATAGGCTATGTGCCTAAGAAATTTTCTTTGTATTCTTTCTAGGGTATCCACATGTATTCGATAGTAGGGAGACCACACAGGGCAAGCATATTCGACCGTTGATCTAACTACCGCACAATAAACATCCCTTAATGCATAAATGCTATTAAAATCATTTAGTGACCTTAGCACAAATCCCAACAGTTTCATGGCTTTATTTGATATAAATTCAATGTGATTAATAAACGACATCTTTCTGTCCATTATAATACCCAAATCCTTGATTCTATCCACTCGGTCCAGAAATTCATTGTTTAAATGATAATCAAAGATGAAAGGGTTTCTTATGTGATAGAAGCTCATTATTTTGCATTTCTTAATATTAAGATGTAAATTATTCAAAATACACCACTGGGAAAATGTGTCAAGGTCATGTTGCAGTTCTATACAATCATGATGAGATGTTACAACCTTATAGATTTTTAAATCATCAGCATATAATAAAATATCACAATTCTCAAAGCACACCTTTAAATCATTAATGAAACAATTGAACAGCAAGGGCGATAGGTGCGCACCCTGTGGCACCCCGGAAGATACTGATATTTCGGAAGAAAGGAAATTTTTAATTTTAACTACTTGTTTTCTTTCCGAGAGGTAGCTCTCCAGCCATCTCAACAGAGGTCCATGAATTCCCAATAAATTAAGCTTCTTAATGAGGATAGCATGACTGACTCTGTCAAAGGCCTTGGTGAAATCTGTGTACACCACATCCACTTGATAATGATCCTCCAATGCCCCCAACAGAGTCTGCTGATATTCCAAAAGGTTTGATACCGTCGATTTGCCCTTAATGAAGCCATGCTGCTTGTCAGTTATAATATTTTTAAAATTCGGTGTTATGTAGCTTGTGACTAAAGATTCTAATATTTTTGGTATAATTGAAATCCTAGATACAGCACGATAGTTCACAACACTACCACGATCTCCCTCCTTATGAATGGGCATTATATAGCTGCGCTTCCATTCATTCGGGAATATGCCAGAATTCAAGGATTTATTGAACAATTTAGCTAGAACTTCAGATAAAATACACTTCGTTCGAACCCTGCCGATATCATAAAAAAAGACTTATGTTATTACTCTAAAATTATTTTCAAATGCAACCATTTACTTGCAGTAGCAAAGAACGACAAAAAAAAAGAATGAAAAATAAATATGGATTCCGCCGACCTCTCGTTGGAGCATCGACCCTAAATGTGTATCTGCTTTTTTTTAACCTCTAGGTACACAGCGTCAAGTATTTCATATTTAGATTTCGAAGGAGACCAAGGGTTGCTGCCAATTTATAATTTGCATGAAATCTAGGAGAGATGGTGAAATCCAATATTCATGCACCAGGCGCAAAAGAAATATTATGCAATTTTGTTATTCGAGTTTCGTAAGTATACCTACACTTTACACGTATTTCTTGGCGTTAACATATATTTCTTTATAATTGTTAAAATATACGATATCTGAGTAATCTTGATCTTGTTAATAAAGGTGTACGTACACCTACGAGTTAAGGCAGTCCATAGCAATTTTCAAAAAATGTGTTTTTCAATGACATTTAACACGTGAGCATTTCTTTTAAAGCAGCTCCTAAACACACCTTGAGGTTGCTGGATTCCATTTAAAGCAGAGCCATTCGCTTGATCGGTGACCATGATCTGACACTATTTAAAAATTTAAAAATTATTTCATCTGGAGAACGTCATCACCCTTGAACGATCTTCCTAAGGGCGTGTTCCGCAACGAGTATAATCTCGACAAATTCAAAACCTACGTGAATCGTTCCTTGCGCACACGCACCGCTCGCAGAGGGTCATAAAAGATCATAAAAGAAACGAAAGTCGCAAAAGGTCTCTTTTACTTCATCTGAATCGCATTCCACAATTATCTAATGGACGGTGGACGTGATAGGTGATATTTTTCCAAAATATTTAAATAACACAATATTATTCTTTAACACTTTAAACTGTAGCAACCTTGACATCACATAATACTGTCTTAACATACGGATGCCGTTCATTTACATGTTATAAACGCGAGAAAGGAGCGAGACAGAAGAAAATCGAAAAAGGGTTTCACAAATCTGGGGCGTTTCCGACCTAGGTCGAACTTTAACTTGTTATTTAAACTATCGCGAGTAATATAAATTATTCAGATTGTGGCGGGAGGGAACTGGAAAGTTGTGCAAATTTATAATTTCAATGAAAAATAAAGGAAGCCGGGACGAAAGTAAGGCGGAACTTCTATATTTTTGCATCATTCAATAACCGACGAGTAAGAGGAAGCTTAGTTAGCATTTCTAAAAGCCGAGAAATAACCTTTTCAGTTTTGTGTATATTGATCTGTGCATTTCTTTTCTAATTCGTTAGCACGCGCTTAACTTTGTTATGATAATTTTTTTTCCTTGTATTCCACTTAATATTTCCTTGTATTCCACTTAATATTTTTCTTATTCTCATTAAGGTTTCACTTTCTTACGTCTTCTTTCAGATTTATTAAGTTCTGTGTCGTATTATTGATTAAGTATGATCCAGCACGAATATGCAAATATAAATAAAATATGAAACAAATGCCAGGATGGAACTTAAATAAAATAGCAACATTAGGAGATAATGACGGAATAGCACTGATAGATAATATTGACAAAATAACACAAAATTGCGTAGCTTCTCTACAAAGCCCGATCAGAGTTCAGTATAACCGAAATAATAAGTGACCCTCCAATAACCACAGTACTGTGAAACTGCGCCGGGTATTGGGAAGAAAGTGAACCATCTACGTCCTGAAATTGGCGAGACTGCAAAGACATAGCCTGTCTAGGAATAGTCGGCGCAATGAGGACAACTCCAGCAACAACTCTTAACATACTGCTGGGGCTGCCAGAAATCTCGCTCTGGATACAGAGGAAGAATATGGCGGAGAATTGATCCTGGGCAGGACAGCAAGTAGGGGTCGGTCACATAGAGATCGCAAAAACGCGCCGGGGGGGGAGGGTTATTTCAATACTCTCCTGCACCGAGCCCTCCGAAAATCATCTTATACTAAACAGGAACTTTAGGGTAACGAGGGAAGAAGCAGGAAATAGACCCTAACCTGAAGGCAGTCAGGTATGGTACACTGACGACTCAAGGATGGCTGGCACAGAAGTGGCCGGATTCGGAGTATACCGAGAAGGTACAGGAGAAGGACAGGCTTTCCTTTGGGAAGATATACCACGGTGTTCCAAGCCGAGGTCTTGGCAATCCTCGAGGTCGCAACCAGAGAGGATATTAATAGAGGAGACGAGGAAGATATATGCATCTACTCAGTCAGGCAGCACTGAAGGCAATCCAGCGATCAAGGACGAGCTCTAAGCTTAATCGGCAGTATAAGGCTGCCCTTAATGAGCTAGGAACAAAGAAAAAAAGTTCAACTTAGCTGGGTCCCGGGACACATCTCGTGACACACGCATCAACCCAACCAGGACAGCGAAAATCCATGTAGGTTCAAACGCCGACGATTCTGTTGTAATAGCACTTTGAGGTCCTTTACATTTTCGTCAGACCCGGAGCTTTGCTGATGAGCCGTAAACGGCGAAGTGGGTCCAAGGATTGGGTCTGACGGAAAGGATAAGGGACAACTCTGTAGACGAACTTATCAATAATTGACTTGTATAAATCCTTTAGTTTCTATAACGTCAACAGTCGAGCCGAACAGGCTTATACATGTGTATGTTAAAAGACTCAGCGCATGCGCTCGCAAGTCTGGGCGCACCATAAGGTTGAAGGTACTATTATAGGATTGAGACATTTTTATATTAATTTTTAGATTAATTTCTTCTTTTGGGTTCCTATACAATTTATAATTATTTAGTTTTTTTCAAAAATAAATAGGTAGGTACAGGGTCTTCCACCGAGGACTGAACAGGGGCTCATTTTTGAGCTTCCTTGTATTTAAAGAAAAATCCAAAATAGCCAATCGATGTACTTTTTCCTGCAGAATTCAAAAATGAAACCAAAAATTTATTTGAACCAGAAACAAAAGAGTTACGCTATGGATAAGGTGTTTTTTAAATGGAACATAGCTTTTTTTAAACGATTTTTGGAACGAGTGATTTTTTTTTTGTCCGTTCTGATTAAAATATTTAATATTGTGACAGCTATTTTTATTAAATTTTAATGTTTTATCCAGTATAATTTAACTTTAACCTGTTTGAAACATACACTAGGTAATAAAGGTATAATCACCTTTGAATCCTTCAAAGTCAAAAAATTTGACAAATTTACTATAATATTGCCGAAATGAAATATTCATTAGATGAGAGATTGCAGATTGTTATCTTGTTCTACAAATGCCAAGAAAATGCAAGAGAATATTTCATTTCAGCAATATTATAGTAAATTTGTCAAATTTTTTGACTTTGAAGGATTCAAAGGTTATTATACCTTTATTACCTAGTGTATGTTTCAAACAGGTTAAAGTTAAATTATACTGGATAAAACATTAAAATTTAATAAAAATAGCTGTCACAATATTAAATATTTTAATCAGAACGGACAAAAAAAAAATCACTCGTTCCAAATATCGTATAAAAAAAGCTATGTTCCATTTAAAAAAACACCTTATCCATAGCGTAACTCTTTTGTTTCTGGTTCAAATAAATTTTTGGTTTCATTTTTCAATTCTGTAGAAAAAAGTACATCGATTGGCTATTTTGGATTTTTCTTTAAATACAAGGAAGCTCAAAAATGAGCCCCTGTTCAGTCCTCCTTGGAAGACCGGTACATTATTTCTCCCAAAAAATTCATAATAATACAATGTATAGAATATTTCACACTTTATCGCTAATCTAAACGGAATTCCCTGGCTTGTGAGATTCGAGATACATTTTGTATTATTTCCAATCACGTTGACCCGACCCTGCCTCTTCCGAGAAGATATTAACAGTTTAACAGCAAAATAACAAGAAGATGCAGTGGTTCATACTATAAACTAACTAGCCAATAAAATTAAATTGCAGTAAATTTGTAATTTATTGTATATTTTAAAAAAGTTCATATTAGAAAAAATGTTTAACAAATTTCGTCATTTCGCTCATTCTTTAAATTGATGTTGCCAACATTCGCAGCTAATGTGTTTATATAATCTTTTTTTTTATGAGGTAAATGGAGTAGTACTAAAGCCTTAGTATTTTTAATGTCAATGGTGGGTTTTTTATGAACGGGAATAATTGTTAATGGGGGACTTCACAAATTTGGGTTTTCGCAAAAAAGAACATGCTCGACGCATCTAACATGCCGTGTTGCCGCCTCTACTTCAAACTTGTAGCAACTTTGACATTTTAAACGGAACACCTTGCATTTTACAATCTCTGCAACTTCCTTAACAACTTTCTTTATTATTTCCACACACCTGTTTGTTGCCGTTTTTAAGATATTAATATTAATGTTTCTTAAATGCCCTTGTTGGCTGCACTTGTTGTGACAGATCCAATTTCAATGG
The DNA here is from genome assembly GCA_963920685.1 of Polydrusus tereticollis. Classification (NCBI taxonomy): domain Eukaryota; kingdom Metazoa; phylum Arthropoda; class Insecta; order Coleoptera; family Curculionidae; genus Polydrusus; species Polydrusus tereticollis. Next base: position 1,639,307 of record OY987329.1, on the reverse strand, counting down.
ATCTATTCACAAAAAAGTGTATATTATTCATGAAACTTTGGTAAAATGAAGCCCTCGACCTATTATTACTATTATTTGACCTTTCTTGAAAACAAATCAATTTAAACTACTTCCATCGGCTCTAGAAGTCGCTTGCTTCGTATAAATAAGATAAGCGTGTGCTCATTGGTTTGACGTCACATGCTTAGCTAGCTTTTCTGGCGCGAAGCCGTTGTATACTAGGTTAGGTATATCATTATTCTGCGTTGTTGTTTTCGCAGGCAAAGGAAGGAGTTTAGTTTACTGTGTGTTTTCTGATATAACGATAAAAAAACTGCCGACTTGGTTTTTGATCGTTAAATTCTACTTGGTTACTGTCACCCCAAGACAGAATGTCCAATGCTACTGCCCGGAACTCCCCATGATGTACTGTTGCGTTGTTCCAAACGTGAGTAACATAAGCGAGAAGGTCTCCTGTTCATCTGGACTTACGTAATCCATACTGGCGGTCATTATTAATAACGTTAAAGCCTTCCAGGTACTACTAATAATTTTTTCTTGATAGCCTTCTCCACAACTTTTCCTATTACCGAAAGCAATGCAACTGGACGATAGTTGTTTAGCAAGGTATTCTTGCCTTTTTCGGGTATGGGCTGGACTTACGCAGTTTTCCAGCAATTCGTCAGCGCATGTCTTAATTACGATGACTGGAATCTCCTCAGGAACAGAAGCTTATTTGATGTTAAGACTCGTCAAGATTTGTTTAACATGGCGGTGCCGGAAAACAATCTCGGGCATTCTCAATTCTACAGGGGGAATGTTCGGTGGAGTTCTTCCCTGAAAATTAACCGTTGAATATGAAGAGAATAGTTCCGCCAGTAAGTTTGCTTTTTCCTGTGCTTTCGTCGCAATGGTGCCTTCAGAACGTGTTAGAGGTGGAATGGTTGACTTGGTAAGTTCTGACTGACGGCCTTAGCTACGGACCAAAATGATCTTGAGCCGTTAGGATATTCAAGAAGTTTGTCTTTGATCCTCTGATCGTGTGCTTCTTTGCTTTGGTGCGTAACTTCGTACGTAAATAACGAACTTAAGACTAAAAACTCAATAAAATAACATTTTATAACATACCCACCTAGGTATCACCCGCAGCTTTGCTGCTTGTTAGCTTAGCAGTCTCAGACAGACGTGAAGTTTAGTTTTTTTTATAGCTCTGCGAAGGGAAATTATGGTGATTCATCTGTAGGATATGTTTAAGTAATAGCGAAGGTAGAATTTGTCTAGTTGAGCTAGAATTTGTCCAGAACACAAGGTTAGAATGAAGCCTTACTCGGTTAATGCCATCATAAACGAAGAAACGGGGATGATTAAAGAAGTTAGATGTCTCGATTACGCTGCAGCTGATGGGGGATGTAAACATGCCATCGCATTCTTAATGTAATTACATCGTCGTACAGAAGAACCAGCACCGGCTACAGTAGTTTCTTACTGAAAAAACGCAATTTTATTAGGTTAGTTAAACTTATTAGGTCTGAAAATATTGGAAAAACTTTAAAACAAACTCCCATAAACTACATGGATGTTTTTACTGGATAATATACATTTGGCATTATACTAATAGAAACCTTTTGGTTAAATAATATTAATTTGTTAATAAAGGTAATAGGTATTACAAAATACAAATATTGTTTTATTGTTGGTTTTTGTAAACTTATTATGGTGCAAGAGATGATTTCTATATTATCCAACTTTTGAACAATTGCTGAGGGAATAGTTGATGTGTATTCGAACTCTGAGTATTCGTTTCGTAAGCAGGACATCATTCTTTGTTACCTTGACATTACTGGAAACGCCTGGAGGCCTCGCCATAGTATATTTCTTTCTTGTTTAAGAAAGTTTCAATTTGTTTAAAAATCTAAGCCTCTGTCTGACATAAAAACACAACTTTCTGGAAGAACGTTTAAATAGTCACAATCTTTAAATATTGCAGCGCCACTTGCACGGCCACCATAACCACTTGAAATAAAGTGTATAAACCCATCAAAAGTACACGAAGTGAAATATTTAATAGTATTGCACTTTTTATATTCTGACCGAGTTAACGATTGCTGAACAGCGGCGCTCGGTTTTTCAATTTCTAATTCTAAACAGCCGATAATCGACTGGACATTGTAAAAAGACATTCGAAATTGTATTGGAAGATTTCTTTTTATAGAGTCACCACTTGGCCAATAAATTAACTGTTTCATAAACTTAGCTAGCAATAAAGCACTTATGTATAGTATTTTTTTATTTTTCTTAATTTTATACAAGGTTAAATTTATGGCATAATTCTTTAAGAAACTTCTGGTTTCCAAAATGTTAATAAAACTGTAGTATTCTTTAGGATTACCAGTATACATTCGTAACAGTTTCCTCAATTTGTTGATCTTCTGGTGTAAGATCATCTTTACTACCATCAAGATTTAGATGCCACTCAGAGTCTGTATCTGAGGTTATCGTTGTTGTGTTTGAAGTGGACTTATCACTATCTGATTCGAATATTATCGTATTTCGGGTTTTTTAAAAGGTATATTAAATCTTATGGGAGACGTGGCAATGTTTAGTTGAGGTTGAGAGTGTCACTTGGATACCCTTGGATAATATACTATTACTCCCGCCTGCGTCGCTACACTACATTTTGTGGATAAATCAACGTTACTGTCGTGCAGCTGTATATCCATTTCTACGCTACAGGATGTTGACAATTCTGGCACGAGTTCCAATGACTCGCTAATTTTTCATGGGTCCTTCTTTTACTAGCTAATCGAGAGGTTCTGTGTAATGCTTTATTTAGTTTGCAAGTAAATATATCGTCTAGATACCCTTGCATTCCTGGAATTAGGTGGGGGGGGGGGGCTGAGGGGGCTATAGTCGTGGGTCCCGTCATTCAAAAGGACCCTGAACCCCGAAATTAAAACGCCTTTAAAATGAGATAATTTAGAATTGTTAGCTTCGGGTCCCTCTTTCCCTAATCATCCGCCCTGTCCTGTTCACTTACAATCCATTATTATTTGCCTTGGGACGCTAACAAATATTTTAGTTAGGTTCCTTGTTGTTATCATTTTCTTGCCACCGTTTGTATACACCGTAAAATGCTTCTGATAACGCTCAGTTTAAAAAATAACCAGCCCGGCGCACTTATTGACTTCGTAAAGCAGGTGACGCCACCGTCACGTCACTCTACGTAGACTATGTTTCTAGCCTCGAAGCGTCGAGGTGATTTCTATTAACAAATATCGTCGAAAAGAGAAAATTCTATTATATAATAAATCTGTCGTTTGTAATTGAATACAAAATTTTGTGGACAGACCTATTGAATCTAAATCTAGATGTTGAAATGCTCGATTGATTCGATGTAGCAAGTATAGCAAAAGTGGCAATTTGTAAATTTTGTATTTAAACATAGCCCACAGATAAAAATCTAATGTATTAAGATCAGGTGTTCTCGGAGGCCAATCTTTTAAGGAACTATTTCAAATAACTGTCAAGTCATTAACTTGACTAGTTAGTTCAAGGTATGGTGTACATAAATGCATAAAAAATGGCAGCAGCTTCTTAATCAGTAAAAATATACAAGCTTTTTTAGTGTGTGTATTGCAATTGAGAAACCTCTAGATATTACCTAATCCTCAACCAAAATTGAGTTTCTTAGTGTCACAGAGTTCAAAATAAACAGAATTTATTTTAGGTCATGTTTTTCGAAAAGGAAAGGGCATTATTAATATCTGGAAAATGGTAACAAATAGGTATAGCAAAATAATAAGAAAAGGTGTTAAGCAGCCGCCTAAGACTGTTAATAAGGTTAATACACAGGGTATTACGTTGAAAATAAAAAAGTGGCTAGTACTTTCTAGTGGAAGCGGCAATACCGCTGTGTCGTAAATATTTCAGCTAAGTACAGCATGATTTTAAGCAAAAAACAAATTTGTGTATCGTTCTGTTGACTGCATCGCCATGAAGGTCTAATTTAATCCACCGCGAATTACCCTGTATACTTACCAACCAAACACTTAAGTAGTTGTCAACCTATTATATACAGCGTGTCCAGAAAAGTTCTAGACATATAAAAATTTTCTTTATTGTTGATTTTAGGGAAAAAAGTTATTCTTTATAAAAAGTTCTGCTTGATGCGCAAATAATGTTGACATATCAAAACTTATATCATGTACAGGGCGGCAAAAGAATATAGAAACACAGAATTACGTTAAGAGGGATCGAAGTACCCTCAATTTTTATTTTAGAGCAAATTGTTATAAGAAAACTTTACTAAGGACTACAAAACGTGGCCAGATACAATTTTTCGTTGAAATATTTTAATTTACAGGGTACCATCAAAAAGCCTTTGGAAAATATTTTTTTATTTTATTTCATTAACAGTTACCTGCAACAATTTTGCAACAACTATGTGCAATACTATAGTAACGAATATTGACATGTTAGTCAAAAATCATTTACTATTTTTCGACTTATTAACAAGAGTTTTTCGTTAGTTTCGTCATGGTTGTAAAGTTAACGCTGCAGGAGAAAATAGAAATTGTACTTATCGTCGTAGATCACTATAAACCTATTATAGGGAAGCCGCACTCATATTTAACACTAGACACCCTGACAAAATGGTATGTAGCGCCATTATAGCAAACGTAATGAATAAATTTAAAGCTACTGGTTCCGTCGAAAATGTACTTAAGAAACAGCACAACAAATGGTCCACAACAGAAGAAAAGCAACTCAATGTAATGCAAGCGGTTATCCAAGACCCGAAAATTTTTTTAAGAAAATTGTCAAAACTATTCCAGTTGACGTCAAAAAGTCTACTGCTAGGAATATTTTAAAAATAAATAAATTTCATCCATATAAACCGAAATACATTCACACGCTTCTTCCTAGAGATTTTAAATCCCGTTTCCTATTTTGCGCGTGGTTCCAAGGCGAGTGTGAATTTGATCCTTTTTTTGCAAGATATTATTTACAGATGAAGCCATGTTTACTTCCAACAGCGTGGTATGCTCCCAAAATTGTCGGTGGTGGAGTGACAACAATCCAGATTTTATAATCGAATGACGTAGTCAATATTTATTTAAAACCAATGTTTGGTGTGGCATTTTTAATGATCGGATTGTTTGTCCATACTTTTTCCGACAAAATGTAAATGGCATACCTGGACTTCTTATGGAACCAGTTGTCTCAATTTCTTGATGAACTGCCACTAAATATAAGACGTACAATTTGAAATCAACATGATGGAGCCCCATGACATAGTACTAACACAGTAACTGGGTATTTGATTGAAGTATTTCCGCACCGTTGGAATGCAGACGTTCAAATATTCCTTGGCCAGCCAAGTCGCCTGACATTACACCCCTGGACTTCTTTTTATGGGGCTGATTAAAAGAAATGGTGTATGGGTATACCGGGTGTTGCATCGTCGAGCGGGACATAGGAAATCCCATGTAATTTTAAATGGGGTCAATTATTGGCTTCCCTAATTATTTTAGAGAAAAATTCTATTTAGGTTTATTAAAGAGCACTAAAACCCACATTCAAAAGAATAACTTTAGATATTTTTGATGAGCCCGTTTACGGGTTATCGCCGATTTCTTTTTAACTATTTCTCCTATTTATGGCCCCGTATTTGCGGGCACCAGTCAAGGTAAAAGATGACTGTCAAATAAAGTTGTCATTTTGAAATGTGTGCTTTATTGTTATAAAAACTCGTACATCGAAAATATTAGCCATGAATTACACTTCTGAAGAAAAAATATTGATGATTAAATGGTATTATCAAGGAAATAGTTATCAAAATGTGTCAGACATGTTTGCTGCTCTGTATCCGAATAGACCGATACCTGCAAAATCTACAGTCGAAAGGACTATCAAGAAATTTGAGACAAAAGGCACTGTAATAAATAACTGCAGATGTGAAGAAAGGCAGGAACAAAGAAGAGATGCAAGAAATGATAGGGACTTGCAAGTTTTATTGTGCGTGGAAGAAAATGATGGGAAGATCAGCACAAGGAAACTTGAGGATGACATAGGATTAGATCACACCACAGCGTTATGAGCTTTGAAACGACATAAATATTATTCATACAAATATGAAAAGCACCAAGAGCTAAAAGATAGGGACGAAATACGACGACAGGAGTTTTGTTTTGGTATGATGGAAAGAGCAAACATGGATAGGGAATTTTTAAAAAACATTTGTTTCACTGACGAATGCACATTTACCTTAAACAATGAACCCAATGTTCAAAATTATCGATATTGGAGCAAAGAAAACCAACACAGGTTTGTGGAAACAAGGACGCAATATCCACAAAAAGTTAATGTATGGTCTGGGATTTTCGGAGAAAATATTATCGGGCCATTATTTCTTACACGAAATTTAAATGCAGAATATTTTTTGGAACTACTTGAAGATCATATTTTACCTACTTTACATGATGCCGCCAGGGAAAATCAGGAAGTTTGGTACCAAATGGATGGCTGCCCGGCACATAGTACCCTGGCTGTCCGGGAATATTTAAACCGTGCTTTTAATGGAAATGTTATTGGCTTAAATCATACAGTAAATTGGCCAGCCAGGTCTCCTGATTTATCGCCAAATTATTTCTTTCTCTGGGGCCATTTAAAAAACAGGATATACAAAGATAAAAAATACCCAAATCTAGACGAGTTAAAAAATGCTATTTCTGCCGAATGCAATAGAATTTCAGTTTACCAACTAGCGAATTTAAGAAGAGAATTTTATGATCGCCTCGGTTATTGTCTAGCAGTCAATGGAGGAATATTTGAACATCTTCTTAAATCCTAAAGTTCTAATGATTTAATAGTACCTACCTATTAATTAGTAAAATATTGAAACATGTAAAATGTCTTAATTAACCTTGTAATTGGATACTTTATTTTAGTTTTATTCAGATTAATTTGTACTCATAAATACACCTTTAATATTTTCGATGTACGAGTTTTTATAACAATAAAGCACACATTTCAAAATGACAACTTTATTTGACAGTCATCTTTTACCTTGACTGGTGCCCGCAAATACGGGGCCATAAAAAGGAGAAATAGTTAAAAAGAAATCGGCGATAACCCGTAAACGGGCTCATCAAAAATATCTAAAGTTATTCTTTTGAATGTGGGTTTTAGTGCTCTTTAATAAACCTAAATAGAATTTTTCTCTAAAATAATTAGGGAAGCCAATAATTGACCCCATTTAAAATTACATGGGATTTCCTATGTCCCGCTCGACGATGCAACACCCGGTATACCTTTTCAGGATATTGACCATCTTGAAGCATTAATAACAAACTGTGTCCAAGAAATCACTCCCAATATGATACGGGCGACAGTAAGAGAAATTACAAGGCGTACTATAGTTTGCATGGAAAAAGAAGGGGGGCATGTGGAGACATAATTTTTTACACTTTTTTTAGATCAGTTTTATCATGTAATTGTTAAAATATTGTTTATTATTTCACATTCACAATTTATTTTTGCCTAAATGTTTTTAATATTCCTGATAGGTAGATAGGTTGATTTTAGAACATGAAATAATCTCGCATTATTTTTTTACGTAATTGATTTTCAACAAGAGGTAATGAATGCTCAACGTGTTTTTGATGGTACCCTGTAAATTAAAATATTTCAATGAAAAATCTGACCACGTTTTGTAGTCCTTAGTAAAGTTTTCTTATAACAATTTGCTCTAAAATAAAAATTGAGGGTACTTCCCTCTTAACGTAATTCTGTGTCTCTATATTTTCTTGGCGCCCTGTACATGATATCTTAAGTTTTGATATGTCAATATTATTTGCGCATCAAGCAGACCTTTTTATAAAGAATAACTTTTTTTCGTAAAATCAACAATAAAGAAAATTCCTACATGTCTAGAACTTTTCTGGACACGCTGTATATGTATAATTGAAGGATATAAATTTGTAAATGTTAATTGATTACCTATTTAAAATTTTTAGTTTTATTCGCATTTCACAATTTTAGACCACTGTGCTATACCAACAACCACGATATCAATATTTGCATAATACATTCAGTATTAGTAAACAGTTTGTTGTGCGTTGAGTATGATGTTAAGTGAATTTTATTTATTTTTAACATGTCTAATATGTGCAATACCTGGTTCAATATCATGTCACTGGTTCAAGGATGTTCTTATAAGGGCGAAAGATGTTAACCAAAACGAGTTTAACCAAACCACCAACGGATGCATTGATAGGACCATATTTGAAGGGAAACCAGATGTCAAGGAACTCTACATCAGACATCAAAAAATTGGATATTTGGGACCAGATTCTGTTAGACATTTAGTTAAACTAAATACAATCTCCTTTTGGGGAAGCCAAATAGACTCCATTTCGCCAAGCCTGTTCAGGAACGTCCCCAGACTAAAAAACGTTCAAATATCCGTCAGCAATATCAAGGAAATACCCAGAAATATCTTTAATGCTATTCCACAACTGCAAGTGCTCAGACTCAACGATAATGAAATTGATATAATCGAAGACTCTGCTTTCGCAAACCTTACAGCCTTAAAAAGAATACATCTCGACAGCAACAAGTTAGAATACTGGAACAGGGAATGGTTTACAAACAGCACTGCACTTGAAATAATGGATTTTCAAGCAAATCAGATCAGAACGATTCCACGCAGGGCCTTTGCCAGTTTAACCAAACTAAGGCAAATATTTTTAGATTTCAATGCGATTTCCGTTATCCATGCCGGTGCTTTTACAGGAATCAGACGTTTGGAATATTTGGGGCTACGTTATAATCGCTTGACAGAAATAAACGAGAACATATTTCCAAATGAGTTGAGTATAAGATCATTTTTGATCGATGCTAATTACCTAAACTTTTTAGCAGAAAACGTGCTCAGGAAAATTTCCGTGGAAGACATAACGGTTGACAATAATCCTTGGAAGTGTCCCTGCTTAGATCAAATTAAATTTTGGTTATACCGTACGAATGGAACTATGAGAATATCAAAAGGGTGTACGGGGTCCAATATACCAGTGTGTGCGTATCCAAAGTCTTTTTCTCAAACTTGTTTGGAATATGTGGATAGTGATCTGACCCAACTGTATTTTAATGCCTTAAAAGCTATTGAACCTCCTTTGTCGAAGCATTGTGCTAGACTAGATTAAGTTAATTAAGTATTTATATTTACGTAGATGATTATTGCATGCTAAACTCACGGATCCACAAATTATATCAGGAGTTTCTCAACTTCAACGATTCAGGGTAGACCTCGACTAAGTTCAAAAGGGTATATTAAATGACCCCGACCAAAGACATTAGAACTACTAGACCAAATTGATTACATTTTTATGTGGCAAATCATCATTCCCTCTTTATTATTTATCTCTCGCTCAAAATTGGACCTTAGCCTTAGTCTGCTAGAAATATTAGGGAAAACTGTTTTTAAAAGATTGAGTTAGTAATTGCAGTAACGTCCAGAACCTAATAAACAAAAAGGTTAAGGTGTGTGTATCAAATTATGCATTCATGCTTCTAATGTTATGCGAACATTTTATTAAAAACCTTAAAAAGTATTGAGATAATTATATACAGGGTCGTTGGTATGTATGGAAACGGTCGATTATTTGTTAAAATATAACAGTTAGCAAAAAATATTTTAGATAAAAGTTTTAGGGTTTTTTGAGGTGTATTAGAACTTTAAAAAAATAAGTATACAGGATGAGTTAGAAAACCGTAGGGAAGCAAAGTTACCTTTTTTTAAATAGAACACCCTATATCTTCGAATATTTTTGGATTTAACATGAAATAGCAATTATTTTTTAATAAGTGCATTATAAGTCTAATCCTAATAGTTTCCGAGATAACGACTTTTGAAAAATGACATTTTTCAACTTTAACAGCTTCTAGCTTTCTAACGGTACGCTTTAGAGTAAAACGGCTTACATGTCCTTATCTTACTTTTTTATGATCTTTCCTAAAACATCAACTTCCGGTTAAACCGGAAGTACTGTATTTCCGGCTTTTGAGTTACATCCGGTTTAACCGGAAGTTGATGTTTTTGGGAAGATAATAAAAAAGTAAGATAGGGACATGTAAGCCGTTTTTTTCTAAAAGGTACCGTAGGAAAGCTAGAAGCTGTCAAAGTTCAAAAATGTCATATTTCAAAAGTCGATATCTCGGAAACTATTAAGTTTAGACCTATAATGCATGTATTGAAAAATGATTGCTATTTTATGTAAAATTCAAAAATATTCGAAGATATAGGGTGTTCCATTTAAAAAAAAGTAACTTTGTTTCTCTACGGCTTTCTGACTCAACCTGTATACTTATCTTTTTTTAATTCTAATACACCTTAAAAAACCCTAAAACTTTTATCTAAAATATTTTTTGCTGACTGTTTTACTTTAGAAAATAATCGACCGTTTCCATACATACCAACGACCCTGTATACTGGGTCTCCCAAAAGTCCCGCATAAAATTAATATCAATTTAAGGAAAACGATCTAGGAAAAATGCTGGGACCCGTAAATTATTATTTTTAATTGCGCATTTTTTGACATAAAAAAATATTATACAGGGTGTCTCATAGAACAGTTGTCACGTATTTGACAATTTTTTTAAATGAAATGCCTAGTTTTTTATTAGGTTTTCAAATTCTACGAAAAATTCTAAATATTTTTTTATGTAGGACTTGCTATCCCGATTTTCAGCTGTTTCCAAGACATTGACATTTAATTTGAAAATTGAAACAAAAAGGTTATCCATAAAAATTTGTTATGTATTACTAAAATGAAAATTCTAAAAGCGCAACAAATGGTGGAAATGTCCACCTTCTTGTTGAAACCATACCATCTCATTTGGAATATCTGGATCCATCTGGTTAGGAAATAGAACTGCTAATGCCGAAATTAAATCAAATGTTAAAAAATCCAAATAACGTTCAGCGGTAAGGTTCTCTTGAAAAAAATAAGGTTCCAAAATTCTATTATTTATTATGCCTGCCCAGACATTAACCTTACCAGCATATTGAGTGTGCGTCTCAAGTAACCATCGCGGATTATCATGAGACCAGAACCGATAATTTTGTCTATTAATTTGCCCGTTCAGGCAAAATGTAGCTTCATCAGAAAATAAATTATTACTTGAAAAGGCATTATTAGTATCAATCCTTATCATCATTTCTTCGCAAAATTCAAGCCGTCTATCATAGTCATCTTCTAGTAGTTCCTGTACAAGAAGAGGTTTATAAGGATGTAATTTTTTGCTCTTAAAAAATCGATGTAAAAAAGTAACAACTGAAAAGTGGGGGTTTTCAGTAAGCGATAACATTAAATCGATTTTTTTATCCTCGGTTAGAACGAGTGGTCGACCGCTTCTAGGTATATCTCTAACTGTACCATGCTCCTCATATTTATGGAATACCCTACTTACAGTCGACTGAGTAATATCTGGATAATTTTCGCTAAACAAAGTACAAACCTCAGCTTGACTTCTTATTTTGTCCCCACACCCCAACATAATTAAAATTTCGATGCGCTGCTTTCCTGTTAACATTTTTAGGTAATTGACTAATTACTTAAGTCAAAGTCAGTATTGACATAATTAACGACAGTTGATGACAGTAAGATACCTGATTTATTTAATATGTTCTAATATAAAATACAATATGTACTAAAAGTATTACCTTTAATAAAACAAAATTAAAATTGTCAATATCTTGGAAACAGCTGAAAATCGGGCTAGCAAGTCCTACATAAAAAATATTTAGAATTTTTTGTAGAATTTGAAAACCTAATAAAAAATTAGGCATTTCATTTAAAAAAATTGTCGAAGACATGGCAACTGTTCTATGAGACACCCTGTATAATATTTTTTTATGTCAAAAAATGCACAATTAAAAATAATAATTTACGGGTCCGAGCATTTTTCCTGGATCGTTCTCCTTTAATTGATATTAATTTTATGCGGGACTTTTGGGAGACCCAGTATATCAGGCACTACGGCAACATTGTAATACGATTATACAACCGGAAGGATTCTTTGAATGACGGTAGCTATTGCGATGTTGGCAGTGTGTCATAACAGCTAGCTTGTGTTTTTGTGCCCTTATTGCAGTTTATTTTTGATTTCCTTGTGAATTTGCCTAAACATTAGTGTAGAAATAAACAATCATGGATCATGCTTGTGTAGTGTGTAAAAAGTGGATCATTTTAATCCAAATTTATCATTTCATCGGTAAGTACGGTTAGGTTATTGTTTAATAGAAAGCATTGATTTTACTCTAGTAATGCTGTGTGTGGTAGCACCATTTTTATTAAAACTTTTATGCACAATAAAAAAACTTTTGTTATACTTAGAAATAATTAAGAGTAAATATTGATAAATAACTCATGGTAGCTACTTAACAGGAAACGAGTAAAAAGGTATCGACTAGTAAAATACTGTAAAATTAAAATCCCATTCGAAATTTTACGTAGGTACCTATTTATCAAGATATTTTATATATAACATATAAACATGCTGTTTAGGTTTTCTCAATATGCTGAAAAAACAAAACTTTGGTTTTCTTTAGTAGGTATTCTGGATAACCAACCTTTACGAAAAAATCCAGAGTTGGTATTGATAATGATTTCAATTCTAATAATGAAATAAAGTTTAGCAACTTTTTTGCAGTAGTAGCAGTGTCTTAATTTGCATTTACGTACCTACCTACCCATATTCTGTGATAAATTTTCAACTGAAACTAATTCAAGATAGGAATTTTCCAAATAACCTCTTTCTTTCGTACCGGGATTCAGAAATTTCGGAATCTTATATTAAAGGTGAATTTGTGATTCTGGAATTCAAGATTCAGAATTAATCCAATATGTTAAAAAAATTTCAGACGATAAATAATGAAATCAAACAAGCAATGTGATTATTTTTTTTTTATTCTAGCATATTTTTTGTAGTCTATTATTTCCATTCCTAGGAAAAAATTCTGATACAAAAAAAATTATTGTATTATTTTCATACATTGTTGTTAGGTTTTAACCTCTACACCACTGGCGATCAAAACCAAGGGACGGTTTACAATGTTGCCGATCGGGTCAAAGAGATCTGCCTTTCTCTCTCGCACTTATTTTAAAACAATAATAGTCAATACCTTTAGGGGAATTATGAATGAATCGTTGCGTCTAGTAGTTCTTATGTCTTTGGCCCTGACCATTGCCGTCTCCATGCACAGGTCGTCATGCTCGCGCCGATCCTGGCTCCAGTCGATTCACGTTTTGACCGGCTTGCATTGTTTTGATTATAATATACATTATTTGTACCTATCACCTTTTATCTGTATTTTATCATATTTTAAAGAACTAATTCAATGCCTTATTGAATCCTTCAAATAACGTAGTTTAATCTTCTTAAGAAACACTTTTCATTAACTTTAGCTCAGTGGGTAGAGCATTAAAAAGTCGCAGGCCGTTTCCAAATACATGTTTTTGCATATAAGAGTTTCGCTCAAATGGAATATCAAAATTATCTTTAGAGCGGATATCGTAAGAATGTTTTTCAGATCTTGGGATGAACTAATTTTTTAGATAATCTGGCATTAATTTTTTTTTTACTTTAAATATTATCATTATATTTGGCACTTCAATGCTCTGCTCTTGATTAAGCCAATTTAAAGTATTTAACATTAGTTTAATGGAGGTATACTTGTTACATCCTAAGGTAATTCGCATTGCTTTATTTTGCAATAGCTATAAATGATTTATTACCTCTTTATTACAGGCCATTAATAAAGAATTACAATAAGCAAAGTGCGGATAGATAATTGTATTATAAATTAACAGTTTATATCAACGACTTTAATTTTCTTATATCCTATAAAAATAGTCTATATTTTGACCAATTCTTTTACATATAAACTCGATATGAGCTGAAAAAAAAACAACTGATGATAAAGAATTACTCCTAAATATTTTATTATATTTACCATGTCAATGTCATGTTTACTAATGAGAATATTATAACTTTTATCTATAAAGAACTCACAATAAAGCTTACTACCCAGAATCATATATTTTGTTTTTTTCCGAATTCGACTTTAATTTGTTTACGCACAGCCAGTTATACAGTGTGTACATTAAGTATGGAACAAATTCATTATTTAATAATCCAAAAACATTTTGTAAAAATTCTCGGGCACGTAAATAATAATTTTTAATTGCGCATATAAATTTATTATATAGGGTAACTCATGTAGTAGATGTGACATTATCGACGACTTTTTTAAATGGAAACCCCCATATTTAAGTTCAGATCTATAATCATCAAGAACAGCTGATTTCAAAAACATAACACACTTAGGGCCTAAAATTGGTAGTTTCGTAGCTACAGGGTAGAACAAATAATTTTATTTAAGATAATTTTTTTTTAAAGTAGGCTTATTTGCTGTTATGTAACTATGGTATTTACATAATGACATTATGCTGTCATTATATTGAATTTTTCTAGTAAGTTTAGTAGAAGTAATAAAATTAATTTTAATATTTAGTTACTATGCGTTTATCTCCCACACAAAGAATAGAAATTCTTATGATGATTGGATATGGTGATAGGATTCGTACCCAACAAGAAGTTTGCATTTTGTTCAACGCTAAGTACCCAGAAAGATCAATCACTAGATCAACTGTGAGTAAACTTGAAACAATATTTCGAGAAACGGGTTCTGTGGAAGATCTTCCCAGGAAAGGCCGTCCAGCTATGATGATAAAAAATTAAATATTTTATTGGCTATAGAAGAAGATCCCCATAACAGCGTCCGCCAGATTGGCATAGATCATGAGGCGGCTGCTATGACCGTTTATAAACTATTAACGGTAGAAAAATGGCACCCGTCTAAAGTCCAACTGGTTCATAAGTTAAATAAGGATGATCCGGATCGTAGGATGGAGTTTTGTCCAATATTAATGGAAAGATGTAACGCAGATCCTTTGTTTGTTGAAAATATCCTATTTTTGAATGAGTCTACTTTTAAATTAAATGGTAAAGTAAACCGGCAAAACTGTAGATATTGGGCACAAGAAAATCCCAGGTGGATGCGTGAGCATCATACTCAATATCCTTAAAAAATTAATGTTTGGGCGGGTATAGTGAAAAATGAAATTATTGGGCCATATTTTTTTGACAACAATGTAAACGGGCTAAATTACCTTCAGTTTCCTCAAGACTTTCTTATCCCTACGCTAGTTAACTTTTATCCGAGTAGAAATAATTCTGCAATTCTAGATGAAAATTTGTGGTACCAACAAGACGGCGCACCTCCACATTATGCAGCAGTAGTGCGCCATTATGTCACTCAAGTTCTTCCGAACAGGTGGATTGGAAGACGTACGCCTATTGAATGGCCGCCTAGGTTTCCAGACCTTACACCACTGGACTTCTTCTTGTGGGGTCACCTGAAAAATGTTGTTTATAAAATAAGACCTGCCAATAATGACGATTTAAAAAATCGAATAACAACAGAATGCAGGAATATTTTAGAAGAAACCATAATAAAAGTCTAACAAGAGTTTATTGATCGCTTGAGGTACTGCCAGGCGCAAGAAGGAGGACAATTTCAACACTTAATTAAATAGCTTATTTCATTTTTTTTTTAATTTTTTTAAATTAAAAATACCTTAGAAAAATATTTTCTTTACCCTGTAGCTACGAAACTATCAATTTTAAGCTCTAAGTTGTAATGTTTTTGAAATCAGCTGTTCTTGGAAATTACAGATCTGAACTAAAATATGGGGGTTTATATTTAAAAAAATCGTCGATAATGTCATATCTACTACATGAGTTACCCTGTATAATAAATGTATAAGTCAAAATATGCGCAATTAAAAATTATTATATACGTATTCGAGGATTTTTACGAAATATTTTTAGATTATTAAATAATGAATTTGTTCCTTACTTTATGAACACACTGTATAACAGGGATTGTTCTTAGTTTATATCATTTACAATTTGGTCAAAGTCCTCTCCGGTAGTTAAGAGAAGCGTGTCGTCCGCAAATAAGTTTGAATAGAATTTTTTTGTAACTTTGTGAAGGTTATTAATATAAATGATAAGTAAAGTGGGCCTATAACACGCTTCCCTGAGGGACACCAATATCATTCCTAGCCGGTCCCGCAATTCCGTGGCACAAAAGTTTTTAATTAGATCATCTCGGTTAATTGGTTCGAACGCACGTTTGAGGTCTATTAAAACATTTCATATAACATTCCCTTCACTAATGTCTTTACGCCATTTGGTGCAAACAAACTTCAGTGAAAACTCACCCGACTGTTTCTTCCGAAATCCGGACTGGCCCGAGAAGATGAAGCTCTGTCCCTCAAAGTATGTACGCAACTGTATACACACAACTATTTCCAGAATGTTATCGACAACTGGCAGCAGATTAATTGGCTTCAGGTTTTGTTGGGTTTTGCGTCTTAGGTATTGGTACTATTACACTTACTTTAGCATCTCTTGGGACTCGTTCAGTTGACAGTGAGATGTTTATCAAGTGTAGCAATAGATACCCATTTAATTATTTTATATGCATTATCTCTTTCATTTCGTGCAATTTTAATTTTGTTAATCATTCAAGGAGTTGAGCAGATGATTATGTTTCTTAGCGGTGCTACACTATCAACTGTGTTGTTACTTTAAAGGTAATTTAAACAATCTATAGAAAAATTAATTAAATGCTGAGAAAACAGAGAATTAAAGTGAATTATGTTATCAGTCCATGAGGGCTTCCTACACACTTCAAAATTGACTCCATTCTAATCACTTATTAAGCAAGCCCAAGTAAAGGATCGTTATTTTCTTTTTCGATGGTAAATTGAATATTGTGACGTAAGTTATATATTCTAAGAACTTTTTAGGTCAGTATCATTGCCAGTTCACATTAGGCATATATCATCCACATAATATCTTTTGTATGCTAGCAAAACACCTGCAAATTTACTATGCATTATTCTGCTCTCTAAATTGTTCTTCAAAACTTCACACAAAAAAGGTCACAAGCAAGATCCCATTGCCAGGCCCGCCTTCTGTCTGAATGTCTTATTATTGAATTGAAAAAAATTGTGTTTTAGAGCGATAGTGCTTTTTATTCAACCAAAAGCTGTATAGAGTTCTCGAATTATTTAAAAGCATGGGACTTCATGCAAGATTAATATCACATGACGTAAAAAATGTATTCCCCAGCATTCCCTCCACAGACTGCATTAATTTGGTGAAGGGAGTAAGAGACTACTTATTTAGTGATCTAACATTGTTATTGACAACAGTTCTGGAACAATTCTTTGTTTAATTCGATAATAAAATGTTCAAAGAGACGTCGGATATAATAGCAATGGGATCATGCATGTCACCTTTCTTTGCGTTTTCATAAAAAATTTAAAGAGCAGAATAAGTCAAAGCAAATGTGCAGGTTTTTTGCTCGCATACAAATACTGGCAATGATACTGACCTAAATAAGTTCCAAAATATTTTTAATAACTTACATCACAATTCTAAATGTATACATAATACATTACATACAAAGACAATAATTTATTGTCACTTACCTTTCTTGAACTCGCTTTTAATAAGAGATCGGAATAAAGTAATTTTTGAAGTGTACAGGAAATTCTCATCGACTGATAACATAATTCAGATTAATTCTCCGTTTTCTCACAAGTTTGCAGCATTTAACTCATTTTTCTATAGATTGTTTAAATTAGCTTTGTCCAGAAACGCATTTACTAAGGAATTTAACATAATAAAAAGAATAGCTAATAGTAACGGATACCACTTAAGAATGATAAATGGACTTTATTATAAATTTTTAAACAAACATAAATTATCCGATAATATAATACATGCTAAGGCACCAGACTTAAAAAATTACAGATCTTTAACTTACTTTGATAATATTTCTTTACAAATTTTTTAAACACAGGAGAATTATTTCTTATAACGAGCGATGGCGCATGTTTTTTGAAACACTCTGTATATATTTGGTCATTTCCCCCCAAACGTTTTCTATGGGGTTGAGATCGGGACTTTTAGATGTCCAGGGTAAAGTATTTATTTCATATTGTGTGTGTGGTTCTGTATACAAAGATTTTTCCATTGTTACAAGACTGAAATGTCTATTCTGTCGTGTCTGTCAAATTTGTGAACATATATTTTTTGACATTAAATTTGGCTTCCTTGTGGAAAGTCGTTGAGGAGAGTGTAATCTGCTTTTTTAATATAGTCAGCAGGAAATTGTCAATCGGGTTGAGACACTTAAAGAATTATCCCTGTACAGGTCGAGCAATATAGCATGAGCTCTGACCTTCGGGTGCGCAGTAAAAATTAGGTAATGTATCTATGTCATACACTGACTCTTCCTTTCTATTATTTACGCATCTTGGAGTTCAAGCTAGAATGTATAACCTGTACTAGTCTTCGAATTTTCAACCTTCTAAGTGTCGAGTACTTTTAATGCTAATTACGTTCTTTGATTGCTGACATCAGGGTCATTCCATAACCCGGCGGGCGACCAAAATTAATGCATTTAGATATAGGTCCATGTTTCTGTGACATGAAATTTTAATGTTGCCTATTTTAAGTTTTTAATTTCAACCCAATACGCAAGATATACAGTTTCTAAATTGTAATATCCCCGCTCGCAAGCAAATATTATACGGTACAGATTAATGTGTTTGCATTTACTGAGATACAGGGTGATTCATCGAGGACTGGATAGAGGTTTACATTCGATTTTCGCTGCACTTTTTAAAAAATAAATGTAGATATTTTTCTTTGTGAGTAGAATTCAAAAATCTCATTAAAAAAATATTTGAACCAAAAATAAAAGACTTACGCCATGGACGTAGGATTTTTTAAATGGCACATCCAGTCTTCTATAAGATTTTTGAAAAGATTTACATTACGTTTTAGGTTTTTATTATATTTAAATATTTTATCTTATTTCTAAAAGTTAAAACAATAATCAGGACGACTTATAAACCGGTACTGAAGTTATTGGTAATTTTATACTGGAAGAATATCGCACGTTAACCATCATAATTGGCGCTTATTACAACGATTTCTCTTTTCGTAATAATACTATTGATTTAAAAAAGCCACAAGAACTAGAATTATTTGTCTATTTTTGAAGGAAACTAAAAAAAAACACCTTCTATAAAATTTAGTTTTTATGGCTTAGGATGTTTTCCATTTAGAAGTCGATATGTTTGTTTATTGAACTAGTTTCAACACTCAATAAATAAAAATACATAAAAAATACCTACATTATGTTATGTAACAATTTTATTGGCTAAAGGAAGACAGCACTTGATATATCATCCCTATTACATATCATCCCTTGAGGAATATTTTCGCATATGATGCGAACATTATCGGTTTACCGTGTATATTTTAAAAAATATTTACATATTATTATCACGCCATATTTAAAATGCTTGAAACATTTCTGGGTTATGGGTTTATTTCTGATAATTAAATTAGGATATTGAAATGATAATTTAAATATTTTTAGAATATAATCTATTACTTATGATTTATTTATTAATTTACTTTTTTCTTTAGTTTCCGTTTTTTTCTTTATTTTACAGACATTTAGCAAAACCTATTATTTAAGTCATGTTCAGTCAGTGCGTTTATCTTAACAGATTATGGGATGTTTCTGTAAAAAGTTATTTAGTTTGTACACTCATGTGCAAAAAAAACGGTCATTACAAAATTTTGATTAAGTTTTAGGCTTGATAACTTTTTATTTTTAGTCCGATTTGAGTAATTTTTTTATAAAATTGTAGGTACAACTATTAGCTTTAACGTGTCTTTTACCAATCTTAAGTAGCATTGGTTATTCCGCATATTATATAAGGATAATCGAAATGTTGTTTTTTTATTTACTTTCAAAACACGCTGTGGAATAACCAAGTAACAAAATTATTTTAAAATACCATTTTTGATTTAGGGTCATCTATTCTTTACATTTTGTTTTTTGGTTAATGTCAATACATGCATCCAACCTCACACAAATGCAAAATGATCTTGGTTAACAATAATTTAAATTTTTCCGTAATTTCATTATTGTTGGAACGAAAATAAAATGTTTGATCTGCCAAGATAAACAAAAGATTATCAAGGACGCAGAAAAAACTATTGTACTAATCAATATTTAATTACAAATTAATTTAGGAACAAGCTTGTATAAGATTAAAAAAATACATGATAATTCTCGGAAAACAAACTTAATAACTACCAATTAATTAATTTAAATATGCGTTAATACTTTATATTGCCTACTCTAGCCCTAATTACTGCCTGGACACGTCGGTTTATACCATCGATGAGCCCGCGAATGTCGCCTTGCGGAATATTCCTCCATTCTCCCTAAAGTGCCGCACGGAGCTTGTTTAATGTCGCTGATACCACTACTCGACTTCTAACGCGTCTTCCAAGCATGTCCCACACATGCTCTATAGGGTTTAAATCTGGAGAACATGCTGCCCAGTTCATTTTCTCAATCTCAACTTCTACCAAATATTCAGTGACGCACCTTGCGGAATGTGGTCGGGCATTATCTTGCATCAAGATAAAACCATCATCGATAAATGGAGCAAAAGGAACTGCAGAATTTTCGGTAACCTCCTCAATATACCTCTGTGCGGTCAGCGATCCTCTATCAATAAATACTAATTCAGTACCAGCCTCACCTAATATTCCTGCCCAAACCATCACGAACCCTCCTCCATAAGTAAGCCTGGTGCTGAACGTACATTCAGCAAATCGTTCGTTCGTTCGTCTCCACACTCGCTCTCGTCCATCTGGTGAGTGTAGGCAAAATCTAGACTCATCGGTAAAAAGTAGACTGTTCCATTGTGCCAAATGCCAATTCATATGTTCACGAGCAAATTGTAATTTTGCTACTCTATGACGTGGGAGTAATCTAGGGCCTGTTGCTGGTCGGCAAGACTTTAAACCGACATCTTGTAATGTTCGACGAACGGTCCAAGAACTAATATTTTTACCCCGAACTTCTCTAAGCTGATTTTTTGCCTGTACTGAAGTCAACCGGCGATTGCGAAGGGCTTTAAGAACAAGAAACCGGTCATCAATTACTGTAGTCTTGCGTTGCGTACCATTACCCGCCCTTCGTGTATTTTTGCTTGTTTCTCTAAAGCGTTTAACTACTCTTTCGATGGTAAAGCGGTTGGTATTAAGTACTCTGGCTACATACCCATAGTTTCGCCCGTCATCCACTAAAGCTACAGCTTTTGCACAATTTTCAGCACTTAAAACCATTGTAAATACACAAATTTACTGTCACACAGCCACCTTGTAAAAAAAAATTCTGAATTTATATTGCATTAGAAATTATGTAAAAATTGAAATTATTGATAACCAAGATCATTTTGCATTTTTGTGAGACTGAATTCATGTATTGACATGAACCAAAAAACAAAATGTAAAAATTAGATGACTCTAAATGAAAACTGGTATTTCTATGCACATGAATATATTATTTAGATCGCCACGTGCTTATAAGAGTTATCATTTTACTTTATATAATATTTTCTTTCCAGAAAACCCCTTATCATGCAGCTGTGACTCACAAGAATTATGGGAATGGCTCCGCGATCACCAAAAACTCGTTGAGCGTCAGAATAACGTGGAATTAAAATGTGAACATCCTCCTGAATTAAGAGGAAGAGTATTTCTGGAGTTGGATCCAGAGCAATTCTGCGATCAACCCATGGTAGTTAAGTTAGGCATCCAGGATATTCAGCCGTTCTCCGTATTGGTTTCCTGGCAAAGTAGAAACCATTCTGGACTTCACGGTTACCAAGTGGCTTATTACGCATTGGATGCTGTAGACGAGGTAAGAAACTCATAGCCAGGAATACATCCTAACAGTGCATGTCCTGATAAAAAGAGGTCTGTCCCTATCTGTATCTGTACAGTGTGCAGTGCTCGTATAAAGTTCCCCTCCCTCACTTAAAACCTTTTAGGTACTTATTCTGTTTCTGCTCTAATCATTTTATTCCTTCTTTTTTGTACCTAATCCTGGTTACCTGTTTACTAATTATGTGGTTAATATGCCTTTATGGGTGCCTCAATTGAAATAATACACATATTTATATCTATACATACCTACCTTGGGTGTTTGTTTCTCAGTGAAACTAGTCAAAGTGTAAGGTGTCAGTGTTCTTTAATTAGATATGGGGAATTTTTAACAATTGCCTAAACGCCCTAGAGTCGGTCCATGTACAGTAAATGAAAAAAATTAATTCTTAACTGTTACGATTCTATTAAAAGTAAGAATGCGGATTTGAGTGTTGACAATACAGTGCATTTTACAGCAGATATGCTTAACGTTGGGAAAACAGCAATATATAAACTTCTAAAGGAAGAAAAAAGTGTTGGCGTCAGACCTCCAAAAACTTTTCCAAGACGATCAAAACTTGAGCTGGATGACGTTTTAATGCAGAGAATAAGGCGAAAAGTTCATAGTTTCTTTTTAAGAAAAGAAATTCCCACGCTGGACAAAATTGTGTTCCCAGTCCGAGAAGACTACCCATTTATGTGTAGAAATACGCTTTGGAAATTATTAAAAAAAATGGGGTTTCGGTAAAAAAAAACATAATAGGCAATCGATTTTAACAGACAGAGGTGATATCGTCTGTTGGAGAAGAAATTACTTAAGAAGCATCCGAAAAGCCAGAGAAGAAAAAAAAATATTTTACCTAGACGAGGCATGGCTAAATAAAAGTCACACTGTGACTAAATTTTGGCAGGAAGAAAATATTGAAAGTTTATGGCAATACATCATCTCATAAAATTCCAAACTACCCCCACCCCTCAAAATTAAGGAGGAGATAAAATGTAAAAACTATTGTTAAATATGTTCCCGCATATGCCTATTACCTTTTCATGAAAATATTTAAAAAGGTTCTCGAGATATTATCTTACACACTAAAAAACTCTGGACTAAAGAGTTGCGGTATGTTTATTTCTAGAAATCAAAACTTAACATATTTTTCATAAGGTCTCACCCATGATACAAAGAAAAGAAGATATGACACCGCGCAGGAATGGGCGGGAACAATTGTTGAGTGTGACGTCACTTTGTGAGTAGGACGTGATTTAATAACCAAACGTCACAATATTTTTACCTATTATTTAAGACATTTTTTATTGAAAAGCTTTAAAATATTGTATAAAATGAGGTGCGCTGTGTACGGTTGTGGTGCTGATAATCAGGCGAAAGTTTTTTCGCCCGATATTAAGTTCTTTAGACGACAAAAGACGAGAAAATGCGGGGTGCCTATATGGAAAAACGTTTGTAAACGCGATGATGACTTTAATATTAAAAATTCTCGGATTTGTTCACAACCTTTTAGTGATAGTGATTATGAGCGAAATTTGAAACATGAGTTACTTCGGTACAGGCCAAAAAAATACCGACCCCTAAAAAAAGAAGCCATTCGAACAAGAAAGTTACCTAACAAACCCATCAAGGACTGCCAAAATGGTGATTTTTGCAGGGAAGAACGTCTTCAGAAAAGAAAAAGAAAGGAGATTGCAGAATCTATGTTAAAGCGGTAGGTAAGTTATAGATACATGCATGCTCTTCAATAGTTATTACATGTACCTAAATAGTTTGCTAAAAGTCCATTATTCCATTATATGAAAGTGGAGTAATTGAATTAATTAGAAGATGGTTGGGAAGTTCTTACTCCCAACCCTGTGTCAATTATTATTATGCATATATATTTAATATTCTATTATTTGGTAGTTTGTATCAGGGTGTGTGGTTTTATCGAGGGAAATTAGTTAGCTACTATGATAAATATATTTTAGATAAGTATAATATTTTGGGTATATTATATAACCTATTATCATAGTAGTTGTAGTATAATAATCTTATTAATTTTATATATTTTTTTATTTATCGTAGATATTTTTTAGAGTCAATACAGAAACAGGCACTGAAATAGGTAATCGTGACAAGTTAAGAGAGAGTCTTCAAGAAAAAATTAAATATCTGGAACAGAGACTAGATATTATTGGGAAACTTTTTAGCAGTGAACAGCTAAAAAAACTAGAAGGTTCAAAGGTTCGCCTAAAATGGTCTGTTGAGGATATTTCCAAAGCAATCGTTATTTATTCTGCAGGTCCCAGAGCATACAGATTGCTTTTAAAAAAAGGCTACCCCTTCCCCGCTGTGTCCACTCTTAGATCCTGGCTCAAAAAAATTCAAATTGCTCCTGGTATATTAAAAGGTGTTTTTAATATAATGAAGGTATCAGATATGAGCTGTTTGGATAAAGTCTGTGTAATACTATAGTTTAGTGGTAGTACTTGTGAAGTTGTTATTATAGAACCTATTCACACATTAACGAACTATGCATGCTAGCTTTAGTTATCGTTTTATTTCTAGTCTTAGTCATAGATATAGACCTTACTATTTAATTTTGTATGTTATTTGTAAAAAATGGCACTGGCCGTCAATAAATAAATAAATAAATAAATAAATAAAAAAAAAATTACAATATTCTAATTATAACTTTTTTTTTTATATCTAAACATGTTCTGTTTTATACAGTGTTACTTAAAGTTATGTACCTACTTATTTTAATGGGTGATTCCTGGGCCAATTTTAGGACAAAAAGTTCATATAAATATAAGTACCTACCGCTTTATTTTTAAGATACGGGGTGTTACAATTTTCAAGCAGAAAAAAAATATGTACATCACTGGCTTTTCCCTTTTTGGTACCACAGTTATGTAGACAATTCAATATCTAATACAAAATACATTTTGATATTTTCTTGATTTTGGCCTCGTTTAGTAGATAAATGCAATTTTATCAAACACCGACAGGCGCCTATCGATATGAAGCACCTTTCGTCACACTATAGAAGCCTAGGAACAATTTTTGCTCAGTAATAAGACGTAATTCTGAAACTAATAATAATTTAAACAGAAAAAGTGACGTGCAATTTTTTTCGTTAGAAATAGAGTTAAAATAAATATTAAAAACATGTTAGCGCGGACGCCACTGGTAGACGTAGACCAATCTCTTTATGAAAAAAACGTATTTTTATGCCTAGTTAGTACTTACTTAAATTCAAAATAATATGTAAAGCGGTCTCGAACATATTAAGGAAAAACCGTCATTTTTTTTTTTTTTTTATTTTGGATACCGTGTATCTCAAAAGTAAAGCGGTTGACGACCTATATTTCTGTGAACTTTTTGCCTTAAAATTGGTCCAGGAATTACCCGTTAAAATAAGTACGTGACATCGAGCAACACCCTGTATAATTAAGTTCCAAAATCTGTGATAATTAAGTGTAAGTTGGTTATATTTACATTGTTGGCTGTTGACTGTATCTGGTTCTTATTATTATTTTAATTGATTAAATATACTTATTAAGTTTGATAACCATATTCTTCAATAATGCAGCAATAATGCTTGTACAATATTATATTAAAATTGATATAATATTTAAATATTCCTACATGGTTATGCGAAAACTTCTTACCAGCTCACAAAGTGACGTCATGCGCAGACTGAACGCATTTTGGACTGCTAGACATCATATCTTGAACTTCTTTGTATCATGGGTCTCACCAACAGTAAGGGTGGTTAGCACTGAATTTATTGTTACGATTGTCTGGTAATGAAACCGGAATTTGTCTTTCATCACCGATTCGTTTTACCATTGAAACAAGAGTTTTAGCTGAAAAATACTAGCGTATCGAGAGTTCTTTCTTTTGCGAACACTGTCGGCAAATGTTTGTGTTTAGTCCTCCCTACTTATTTTTTTTTTGTTCAAAAAATGCTTTTGTCGTTCCCCCCTTGATAAAGTATACAAAAAACTTATCTATAAAAGCATGAGTGCTTTAGATTTATACGCTTTTCAGATTGAATTGTTTTTCGGGAAAAATAAATATGTTCTCCAAGCAGTGAGGGATAAGCTTTTAAAATAGGATATATTTGTAAGGATTTACGGGTCTTCGGCTTGACGTGTCCTTTTGTATAGGTTGGCCGATTAATTCGAATTGAAAAATTCTTTTTCTGAGGATTTTTTGCCCATTTTATATTTGATTAGATTAATTTGGGAAAAGCGAAGGATTACTTTTATCTTGGTTGAATGGTTAACGGTCAAAAGGAACTTTAAATGGTAATTAATTTTGCCTTTTAACATTAATTTTCAATTCATTCATTTTAAAGTTATTTACTCATAAAATCTGCCTCACATAAAAAGCTAATTTGGGCTTTCTGTTTGATCTAAACTTTATTAAAGTGCCTTGTTTTACATTTTTTTTATTTTTAGAAGTTATATGTGCGTACAGGGTGTACATTTTTGATGAATTTTAGTATAGATACAAAGATGCAGTTTTTGCAATACTAAGCGACCTTTTTGTGAAGTAAAAGCTGAAAATCATATTTATGGCTATGTAAGACCTGCAGAACGTTTGTATGCTATTTCCTCACTTCGTCTTCAATAGGCCGAATACTTATAATTTCCTAATTTTCTTCTGCATGTTGTAAAACATTTAAATCTTCATCTGCAGGATCATTGCCTTCATCCTCTTCGTCGTGATATCATTTGTTAAGAAAAGTTCCAATACTTTCAAATTTTTGAATGACTTATGGTCGATGTTGCTGGCCTCTCTGGATAATGTACTGCAAGCATATCGGATACTTTTCGGCTGCTGTCATTACCTGATAGAAGAATAATCTAAACTCAGAAAACATCATTTTTTTCTAATGAATTAACGTTTATGTTAAATGGTAACGTAAATCGACAAAGTTGTCGTTATTGGGCAGACCACAATCCTCACTGGATTAGGGAAGACCATACTCAACACCCAGAAAAAGTCAATGTGTTGGTAGGTATTGTTGGTGATCGAGTTAGAGGACCAATTTTCTTTAAACAAAATCTCAATGTGGCAAGATATTTGGAATTCTTGCAGGAAGAACTAGTTATAAATTTGGCTTGTCTGTTTCTTGATCCTGTCGACTTTGATGTCGCGAAGAGAAATATCGGGTTTCAACAAGATGGTACGCCTCTACATTTTGCAAGAGCTGTCCGTAAATATCGGGATGCAGAATATCCAGGAAGATGGATTGGTAGAAGGAGATTCATTGAATGGCTACCTAGGTCTCCAAACCTTACTCCCTTAGACTACTTTTTATGGGAATACTTGAAAAGCAAAGTTTTTAAGACGTTGAAAGCACGAATAAGACATGACTGTAGGTTAATTTCTCCCGAAGTTATTAGAAATGTTCAAAACGAGTTTTTGGTTCGTTTAGGATATTAAGATTATTAAGAATAGTAGATAAAAAACTAGGGTTGCCTCCTAAAAGAAATCTCGATGACGTCATATCTCCAATTTAGGACACACTGTATTAATATTTTTTAAATAAAAAGGACCACACAATGTATTCTTTAAAAAAAACCATACTGGACTTACTGAATTTGTTCTAAGTTACAAACTAGCACTGTATAATAGTAATATATCAACGAGTATAATCTCCAAAGATTCAAAACCAACGTGAATCGTTTTCTGCGCACAAGCACCGCGCGCAAAGCGCCATAAAGGATTAATCCTGCAATGCTGTGTCTTATCAAATTAGTTGGATACATGCTTGTACTGCAAGAATTTCGGTCTGATATACTGTGGCGTAGATTCCTTCGAATATACAAATGTGTATTCTTTGTCACTCCCCAAATATTCCAGCACCCACTTCATCTGCAATTCGTTAATCGTCAGTGTGTACCATACTAGGCCTTCGGACAGCGAAAGGGACGTTCCATCCGTCCAAGGTTTAGGGTCGCAGTTGATACTGAATGGTTTTTCGCATAATTTGGTTAATCCTTATTGTATAAGGTCTCAGCAAGCGGCTTGAGAACAAAGTTCTCACATGTATACATATTTATATGTCATATTATGGTTTTTCGAAAATGTAGATCATTTTCATGTGATCTGTACGCATTGCCAAGACATTTTCGTTGATGATGCTCTTGTGTAACCTAGTTTCATAGCAGGTTGTTTTCATTTCCCAGTGATTCTCATCCGATAGACACTAGCGCTGACCTCTGTTTTAATGTGTATGTCTAGTGGTGTGAGTCCTAGTATCATTTCCACGGCTACGGTTAAGGTTACCGAACTTTATATCAAAATAAATCACAAAAGGTTTACGAAATATACTTGTTTAATTTTATTAAACACAAATTGTATGTATTTCATTAAGTATGAAAAATAATATCAATTAAATGGGCCCCTCTGGACCTTCTACAGCAGTCGATCCTTTTGAGGTAATTTATGATTACATTTTCGTACATTTCGGGCGGTATCTCGGCAATAACCTGGATCATGTTATTTTTTAGGTGCTTCAACGTTTCGGGTACTACAAAAAGAAGTCCAAGGGCGTTAAGTCGCAAGATCTTGGCGGCCAGTTGACGTCACCAAATCGTGAAGTAATGCGACCTGGGAACTTTTGACGTAAAACATCCGACGATGCAAACGCTGTGTGGCAAGTTGCGCCGTCTTGTTGAAACTACATGTTATCTTCAAGTTCGTTCCAGAAATAATCGGTTATCATGCGCCTATATCGCTCACCATCGACTGTTACAGTCTCACCCTGATCGTTTTCGAAAAAGTTAGGCCTAATGACTCCGCCTGACCACAAAGCGCACCAAACAGTTACTTTTTCGGCATGTAAAGGTGTCTCGTGAATGCTACAAGGATTTTTATCTCCCCATATGCGGCTGTTTTGTTTGTTAATATAACCACATAGGCGGAAATGTGCCACATCAGACAATAGGACTTTTTTGAAAAATCAGCATCAACTTCCTGCTGCTCTAGCACACAGTCTGAGTAAGTTTTTCGCTGCCAATAGTCTGTGGGCTTCGGTTGTTATGTAAGCTGAATTTTATACGGGTGTAGATGCAAGTCCTGGTGTGAGATGCGCGAAAGAGAGCCATAAGTAAAGCCTAAAACCTGGAAACGCCCACGAATCGACAATTTCGGGTCTTCCGCCACACTTTTAATTACGGCAGCAATATTTTCCGCTGAACGCACTCGACGACGATGCACAGGCCTTAACCTATCTTCAATGCTTCCAGTTTCTTCAAATTTCCTTACGACGTTGCGAATAGTTCGCTCAGTAGGACGATTAACTGGACCATAATCTTCCCATAAATTGCGATACACAGTTCGTGCAGAATTGTTATTTTTGTACCATAATTGAACAATTTTAACTCGTTGAACGGTGGTTAAACGATCCATGTCGTAAATGTGTTGTAGTAGTGGTTATTGACAACTGTCGAATTTACAGTGGTGCAAACACAGGAACTCAAATTGGATCACCCTATATAAATACCAGCCTTTGTAAGCTGTTCATCTGGTGGCTGTTGTAATTTGGTGCGTTTTCGTCCACCATACTACAGCGCCGTATGCTAGTAAAGGGTCTAATGATAATGACAAATAACCAGAGTAGCATCTTCGCTCTTAGGCCCTAGGATTTCCCAAACAAACTTCTGCATCCTATGATACACGTTTTGACTTTGTTTATGGTTGTCTTGATTTGTGCGTTAAAGATTAGTTTGGCATCCAGGGTTATTCCCAGATATTTTACCTCTTTCACTGTTTGAATCTGCTCTCCAAAGTTGCCTTAGGCCTTAGGTTGTAGTAGTTCCAAGCAGGGTACGTTGGTGATTATTTATGGACAATTACTGAAAACGAGTTTGTGTAAGGCAGCACGTCATCAGCAAGTATAGCCAGGATAGAGTTGGGACTGTGTAAAAGTTTAATGTTTTGAGGATGGCACAGTGTCTAAAGTTGACGCTTGTCACGAATCCTGTTTTCTTAATTAAAGTTATTAGTAATGTAATTTTAGTTTAATTAGCATAAAGTAATCATCACATCTTTGTTTTCAGATAAGAGGGAAACTATTAGACCGCACATCTCGCTCACTGAAGCTCTCCCGCCTCTACCCAGGTACTAGATACCTCATTTGCGTCCTTGCTTTGGGTAATTGGGCGTCAGCACGCCGTAGAGCCACGGCAGAATCTCGTTTGGCTGCCCGAAGACCAATCGAAAATGACACATTTGCCAAACACGATGGCCTGGAAACTTTTGGGGAAGGAGTATTGCCGTATCTTATAGATTCTTCCACAAGTAAATGTTCAGAGGTAAGTAGGCGTTAAAATACCGTAACGATTATCAAGGAGGAGTCAAACAATCAATATTTTAAAAAATAAGTCAGACACAATATAATTTTTATTGGTTTCAGGTCAGTACATTGGGTGCTCCCGATCTAACGATGTTGCCAGATCACTCAATGGGCGTTCAGTCTATATTGACTCGTCGCCTGGGTCTAATAATAGGATGCTGTATGGGTTTCATTGTGTTTGTAATACTTGTGTCTGTATTGGGATACCTTAAGGTAAATGACTTAATTAAGTTTTCGAATGATTACTCAAACTAAATCCCGGTATGTGTCTAGGAATAATCTATATTGGCTGCGTTCATCTACCGTCGACAAAGCCAATTCCGTAATAAACCTCTTAATTTAAATTTAAAAAAACGAATATACGGGATGTCCGCTAATTAATGATACACAGGGGCTTATTTTTGACTTTCCCTGTATTTATGGAAAAAGCCAAAATAGCCAATCTATGTATTTTTTTCAGTAGAATTCAAAAATCTTACCAAAGAAGACCTAAATTAAAAACAAACGACTTACGCCATTTTTAATATGATTTTTGAAAAAGTCACATTTTTTTAATTTTATTTTGGTGAAAATTTTTAATATTGCGACAGCTGCTTTTATTACATTCAGTGCCGGTACTTTTGACACTGATTACCGTAAAACGGGGTGAATTGGGACACTTGTTGGACGTTACGAACCTGTAGCAACCACAGAAGTTATTTAATTATTACTGTATGTGGCTCAAAAGTCCGAACATGTTGGGTACCTCTCATTCTCAAAATAACGATTTTTTTATTTGGGCTAAATACGACATTTTTTAAAAGAATTGCTTTGTCCCTTTTCAGCTGGAGATGTGCTGATTAGGGACGACCTTGATTATTGGTTTGTATTCGCATTTAGCCAAGCTCTAGGTGAAAAGGGACAAACTAGAGTAAACATATATATACTTTTTATGCATTTATGTGTAATTTATTTAATTAAAAAACATGAAATCATTCATAAATCTTTATTTTTATTAACTCTTTTATAACAAAAAAAAAACTAAAAATAGGCATCAACAAATTTAAAAGAAAGTATGTTCTTCTGAATGTAACAAATATTATAAAAAATAGTTTCAAGATAAATTTAAACTTTGTCTTAAGTTACAAATTAAGAACAATGAACTAAAAACTAAATTAAAAACAACATTTTCATAGTCTTAATTTTAAATTCATTCATAATCCTTTGGATCTATATTTTGGAAAGTGTATAAACCTCTTCTTTCTTTATAGAAAAGGAGTTTCCTTATAATTTGATTTTTAGCAAATTCAACTTCATCTGGTTTAGTCGGATAATAATAATCAGCACCCAGTTTACCTTTTCCACCGACTATTTTTCGTAGAAAAGAACAAATATAACTGT
Organism: Polydrusus tereticollis; assembly: GCA_963920685.1. Classification (NCBI taxonomy): domain Eukaryota; kingdom Metazoa; phylum Arthropoda; class Insecta; order Coleoptera; family Curculionidae; genus Polydrusus; species Polydrusus tereticollis. Next base: position 1,607,634 of record OY987329.1, on the reverse strand, counting down.
TGTCTATAATAGATATAATTTTTTCAATATAAACCCTGTTTTTTATACTACAGTAAAACTTCTCAATAGCGGCCACTAAAAATTTCATTACAAATTGACCGTTTGAGGGGGTGACCGTTTTTGAGGGGAAGGAAAAAAATAAATTACATATCTACATATAACATATGTGTCATGTGAATAAAATTCAACTTCATTAATTATTAATAAAAGGCTAATTACAAACACATACGTTATTATGTAATATGAACTGTAAATAGACATAACTATTTATTTCCTAACTCCTACATAATATGTATACATAATAATGTTTAAAAATGTGCACTACATACGAAAAAAAATTATGCCTTGTGAAAAAAAGATTCAATGGAAGTCTCTTTCATATTTTTAATTTTAATTTTTGCTGCTTCATTTTCACATTTCATTAGGATATTTGAAATATCAATGGCCAAATTGCCATTTTCTTTGCCTAATAAAAAATTTTGTACGTCTCTTATTTTTTTACAAACTTCACTCATGCTTTTTAAAGACGAACTAAAAACCTCCTGGTTTTCTTTACTTTCACAGTCTTCATTTTCGGTAGTTTCAGATTGGCTGGTAAACTCCTGAATTATTTCCTGCATCTCCATACTGGGATTTTCCGTTGAAATGTTTGAGTCGATTTGAAGATAATTTTCCAGGTTTGGATTTCCTGGGATACCGGAAAACAACTGACTTAGTGGAATATCGTCTTCTTCTTCAAAAATCTCATTCTCTTGGAGAGTTTCTATAAATCCAGCTTTTTGGAAACATTTTTTAATCGTTTTAGATGAAACATTTTTCCATGCTGCAACAATCCATACCATAGCACTTGACAAATTTATGGTCTTTTCTGCTTTTTCAAACGCATCCTCGGTAGCGGTGTTAGTAAAAGTTAAAAGTCTTTTTATCAAATATTTTCTGTATATCATTTTAAAATTTTGTACGATGCCTTGATCTAATGGCTGGCAGTAAGATGTAGTGTTTGGAGGCAGAAAAACAATTCGAACATTTTCCAGTTGTATTTTCGGGTGAGAACTTGCGTTATCCAAAAATAAAAGTACTTTTCTTCTTTGTTTTTTCATTTTGGTGTCAAATTTTTTTAGCCAGGAAATCATTATCTCTGTTGTCATCCAAGCTTTTTTATTGGAGACCCATTCTAATGGTAATTTGTCTACATGTGCTTCTTTGAAACATCGCGGATTTTTGCTTTTTCCTATAACTAATCCTCCTTCTTCATAAAGTTTTTTCAGTTCAATTTTACTTTTTAGAATATCATTTACTTGCGTTCTTCCAACACCAAACTTTTCCGCTATCTTTCGAGCACTGATACCATATTTTTCACTATCCGCGATGATTTCGAACTTTTGTTTAAAAGATAAACGTTTACGTTTTAGAGACATGATCGACTATTGTGCTGTTAAAATGCAACTGAATAAAATTTTACCTTTTATGAAAACATCTTAAGATTTAGCAAATTATATTTGTACGTACTTAAAAACCCATTTACATAATTAGGTTTTATCATTATCCGGTATTTCCAATAGTACCAGTAATAAAGTACCGGCTGGGTGCAAACATTCCCAGAAGGGTCGAGACGACCGCAATTAAGGGTAAAAATTCAAGGTAATTTTCTTAAAAGTTACGGATTCATGTGACAGTGGCCGTTTTAGAAGTGTTTCGGTATTCGAGGGGTCTTTTATTATTAAAAATGCTATAAGATTTATTTTAAAAAGCCAAAACTGACCGTTCAGAGGGGTGACCGTTTTTAACGGGTGGCCGAAATGAGAAGTTTTACTGTAGCAGTATTTTCTTTCAACAGAGAACTTTACTAAGACCCAGTTACCTATATTAACATCACAGTTTGTTTCGTTGTTATCACAGAAGTGTAAACTACATGTGGGCAAAGTATTATCATTCTCAAGAGTAGGCAATTTTTCACTAGTTATCATGTTAGCAGGTTGACTAAAGGCTAGACTATTAGTGCATTCTGTTTGTGCAATGTCAGATTTAGTCGTTTTTTTAGTCGCCCATATAGCGAGAGGAAGATCATCAGAATCATCACTACTATCATCGCGTATCATATTATTCTTACTATCAATTTTTCCAAGCGAATCGTAAAATACTGCATCCATTAAATTATTATCTTTATTATCTATCATTTGATTCTCATGTATGCTGAGATTACTGTCACTGGAACTATCATACTGGACTCTTTTGCCTGGCTCAACTGTTATTTTTTATTTTGCCTTTTTTTCTTTGGTTTTTCTGAATACCTCATCTCTTTCAATAAATCTATCATAGTCGTATTCAAAGCATCTGTCTCAGCCTGATTTACCTGTTCTTTGGGCAATAACCTTAAGACTTCTTCCTTGTTTAGGTGGTATGGCCGTCTTGCAGAACCCTGAAATAATATTTTTTTGGGAATTTTTCACAATTGTTTCCATTAATTTATGCAATAAGCGGGGAAATATTGTTTTGGGAACACTGGCTTCACAACATCCTTCTCCTTCTCCTTTCTTCCATTTTTCTAAAATATTCGGCCATGCAGTTTTTACAGGGCGGAAAAAGGTCACATCTAGTGGCCGAGTAAGTTGAGTGGAGTTAGCGGGTAGAAATACTATATCCACATTATGTATTTTTAACTCCTTTACTAAGGATAAGGAAATGTGTGACGCCAAGTTATCTCCAATCAGTGTTTTGTGTTCTTCTAATTTTCTCACATAAGGAATTTTATCTGGTATGGCGTGGTCCTCCTTTAGTCCATGAACTAAACAGATTTTGCGCTTTATATACTACATATGTTGGTAAAACGTACCCATCTCCTAAAACTGCAAACATTATGGAGGTGGCAGAATTGGTAGTATTTATAATACGCTTCGGATGCTTGCAACCCCTACGTGTTATTATCTTCTTGCGTCCTAAAAAACAAATATTAACATTAGGTGCTATAAAGATGTAACAGTGTAAAAGCATATTTTACCAATATCATCTGATAAATTCGTCTCATCGTACTTTATGATATTGAAAGGTGGCACACTCTCCAATGCATTTGAAAGGTTACTGAAGTATTCTTCTAACACATCACGTGAGACGCAGGCTCTAGCTCTTTTAATATTTTCGCACATTCTCTTGGAAATTTGAGATTGATGTGGTTTGAGAACCGATGATGGAGGTCCAGTTTCTTTTGTAAGGTTACTACAAGATTACATTAAACTTCGGCCAAATAATGCACAAGACGAACGCTTGTTCTATCGCTATGAATGAGGTAGGTGTGTGAATCAGGTAATTGGAAAACACACTATTTCGAATGTTCCCAAAGAAAATGCCAAATCTTTGAAACTTCAAGACATAAATAAATACACTGGTCACTCGTTTAGAAGAACATCAGCTACGTTTCTCGCAAATGCTCTAGGTGTCGACATTTTGGACTTGAAAAGACATGGCGGTTGGGGGTCTTCGTCCGTTACGGAGAGATATATTGGTGATTCGTATACTAATAAAATCGAAATTTCCTTATCTTAAATGGAACTCCTACTTTTATTCCATCTAACGACGTGAGAGTGACAAATAGAACGAGTTGTAATATGGTCCAAGTCCAGGATAATAACGAGACTCTAATACGAAGCGGCGAAGCTATTGAATTAATTAATATTGCATCAATTTATTTTTCCAACTGTTCAAATTTCACTATTAACCTTAATGGCAATAAATAATTATTATTTAAGTTTTATATTATTGTTATTATACCACTTGTTTTTTTAATAAATATAAGCATTTTGTTATTAGGTTTTTTTCCAAAATTCGCTTGAATAAATACAAGAAAAATTTCCTGTGAGTATTCGCGTTTTTTGTCCTGGCACCGAAAGTAGTACTTTCGTAGCTAGAAGCATACTACTTTTCGTTAGCTAGCATTATTCAGGTAACTTTAATGTTTACTTTCGTGATTTTTCGTCTTGCTAGGACCCGAAGGTTAATTTATTTATACAGTAGTAGAAAAAATTGTAAACGACAAACATCTGGGACGAACCACTTTTTAAAATTTCAATCAATAATTAACATTTTCTTTATTTTTTCTTTTCATTTTCAGTTCACGTGGAAACGCGATTTCGAATCGAAATCTGACGGTTATTTAAATTAAAGAAATTAAATTTATCCTGACATTGGAATGACATTGTTGACGTTGTTAAGAATAAAGAGCGGGTTATTTAAAATTTTGTTAAGGTTAGAAGATATTTAAATTTTCAAATGTAAGGGAATATAACTCCTGTATAAGTTAACTTGTCTATTTAAACAAAGGCAATTGTCTAGTAATTCCTTATTGATTTCTATGTCCTCCATGAAATCGAGTCAGCTATTGAAATTTTTGGAAGATATGTCATAGATGACCTTTGAATTAGAATTAGAACTGAAAGCATGATTAGAAGTTCTTAATTGTTCTTACGTGGAAACGTGGACCGAAAATGAAAAGAAGAAAGAAAGAAAAATGTAAATTATTGATTGAAATTTTAAAAAGTGGTTCGTCCCAGATATTTGTCGTTTACAATTTCACGTGTTGTCAGTTTTTGCATTGTGGTGTTGATGGCTCATTTAGAGAAAAAGATTTTTTATCAATGAAGCGTTCCTGTTCCTGACAAAGTGAGTAAAAACCAAAATACATTTTTTTTATAATTTCTAAGAACAACTTTTTAACAAAGGTAACATTTAATTTATATAACACAACAGTTTTGATTGATTCATTTTTATAATTACATTTCGTAAACCAAATTTTCAAATAATATTTCTACAAATTGGATTTTCCTCGCTTATATTATAGATTATGCACTTAATACACAAAAACGATTGTTTCTTCCTCTTAATTCAAAAAGTGTACACAGCCCTACTTTCTCAACTATTCATTCGTTTTCAAGAAAAAAACTATTTTTTTTTTATTTTGCTTTAATGTACCGGGTGTTCCACCTAAGGAGGTAATCGGCTATATCTCAGAAAGTAATAACACTAGGACTTTGGGAAAAAATATATATCGATAAAAGCGGCCAAGAGAAATTGCTGGAAATTATTTTCAAGTTCGAAAATTGACCCCTAGGGGGCGTAAGAGAACTTTCAAAATAGAAATGCCGATTTTCTCTTGATTTTTCTTAATAAAAATATGTTTAAAATATAAGCATTGTATTATTCATAAAATAATGCAACTTTATGTTAGGAATCGTTTTTTTCTATTTTCAATAATAAAGTGGTGGGAGAAGGTCAAACTTTTTTTCTTTCAAACGCTGATATCTCTGCTTTGGATGAACCGATTTTATTCAACTTGGTCTTGAAAAAAAGCCCTTCTTTTCCTCTACACGTTGATCTGTTAATTATACCATATTGATTCTGATGGTGGCCACTAGATGGCGTTTTTCCGTAATTCCTCAATGAATAAGGATTTTCTCAAAAAAATCAAATGTTATGATATGACTTTTTCATCATATTTTATTTTAGGCTTATAAAAGCTATTAAATAGTGGAATAAAAATCCAGGTCCGTATTTAAAATAAAAAAAATGTTTTAAAAAATGGCCTATTTTTCTATATTAATTATTATTATCCCTAATTTCTCTAGTTTAACAAAAGATATCACGTTGCGGTTTTCAGTTCCTTATAGTAACTTTTCCTCCTCTACAAGCGATGGGGTTAGTTTTTTAATCCGACGTTTCGGATTTGAGCGACCATCATCAACTTTTTTATTTTAAATACGAACCTGGATTTTTATTCCACTATTTAATAGCCTTTATAAGCCTAAAATTAAATATGATGAAAAAGTCATATCATAACATTTCATTTTTTTGAGAAAATCCTTATTCATTGAGGAATTACGAAAAAACGCCATCTAGTGGCCACCATCAGAATCAATATAGTATAGTTAATAGATCTGCGTGTAGAGGAAAAGAAGGGCTTTTATTCAAGACCAAGTTGAATAAAATCGGTTTATCCAAAGCAGAGATATATAAGCGTTTGAAAGAAAAATAGTTTCACCTTCTCCCACCACTTTATTATTGAAAATAGAAAAAAACGATTCCTAACATAAAGTTGCATAATTTTATGAAGAATACAATGCTTATATTTTTAACATATTTTTATTAAGAAGAATCAAGAGAAAATCGGTATTTCTATTTTGAAAGTTCTCTTACGCCCCCTAGGGGTCAATTTTCGAACTTGAAAATAATTTCCAGCAATTTCTCTTGGCCGCTTTTATCGATATATATTTTTTCCCAAAGTCCTAGTGTTATTACTTTCTGAGATATAGCCGATTACCTCCTTAGGTGGAACACCCGGTACTTAATTTACTTAATGTAGTGTACTTATTTTAATGGGTGATTCGTAGACCATTAATTTTAAGTAGAAAACTTCATGAGTGCGCGCATATAGCCCATTCTGATTAGCAAATGTCAGAGTAATGAAATTTTGGTACGTTCAATAATAAATAAAATACTAGTTTTTAAATGTCATTATTCTCACATTTGCTAATCAAAAGATATCAGGATCACAACATTTAACAGTTACAATTTTAAGTGGGACCCCAGTATTTTACAAATTCTGTTTAGTCACTTCGCGAATCTGGACCTGACTTCTTTGTTTCAATTAGATTTTTTTTCATTCCATAAAAACCAATTTGTAACGTATAAAACTCTTTCTGTTAGGTGTCACCACTGACCACAATCCCAGCGTTAAATCAACGCCTTGATAAATTTTGCAACCATTGCATAAATAGATTCTATCAACCATAATTTACGGGTATGTGACACCTACATTTTTCCAAAATTTAATTCTTGAGTGTGTTACACAGAAATTGAATTGGCTGCAAGTCCCTTCAGCTTTAAATGATGGCGTGTTCGGAATTCGTTCCGTCGTTTTCGACAAAGATCGATTGAAAAGGTCCTTAAAAAAGTTATTCTGCACTCACAGTTACGCCAAAGGGTTTAAATTGAGGCCTCGTATTCTCGTTATTTGTGGAGTAGACGAACTGAAAGGTAACCGCCGATAATTGCGGGAAACAGTTAACATACGTTTCACACCTCTTTGGTTAAATCAATATTTTTGTTGGTGAAGGGCTCGTTTATTTTTGACGCTTTTATTTAAACAAGTCCCTTTTGTAAAAAAAAAAAGAAAATAAATGGGACTCTCGTATGAAATGATAGTAATGAATATAAAGTTTAATTTTGTTTGTATTGCTTCGTAAATTGTGGTTTTAAAGTATTGAGATCCTTTCAAACACAATATCTGGCGTTTTTTTATTAGCGGGACATTTAAGACAACCAATATGGTAAAACAAGTACCTTCGTTATACAAAGTCAACAAGGGGTTCGCCTTCAATAGCGCCTAAACTGTAAGAGACAGAAGAAAAAGTTTTATATAAGAGTTATAGGGTTTGCAATGGAGCATAACGTTAAAATATTTTGCGTTATACAGGATGGCTCAAAAATTGGTACTGCATAAAAATAATTTTTTTTTAAATGAAACACCCTATATATTTTTTCTCTTTCTGATTCCGCTGGAAAGAATCTCTACAGTCATATTTACTTTTTTGAATTTGATTGCGACGTTGTCAAGTAAATAATTATTTCCTGGTATATTATGATTTTTATTTGACTTATTAAAAAAATCATAGTTGCCTATGGAATCAATAGAATTATTAAATTATTAAATTTTTAACATAAGTACCTTAAAGTACTTGGTACGTAACCATATCACTATTTGTTATATGTTATTATACGGGGTGTTCGTGTTGACTTGGCAAATTTCGCTAATTTAAATATGCATTATGTCAATTTTTTTAAATGGAACACCCTGTATTTTTTTAACTGATAAGGTGTATTTTTCAAATGCCTTAATTTTTTGTTGAATATGCCATCTACCTAAATCTTTTAGTTTTTGAAATATTGTATATTTTATGAAAAGCTACACGAAAATTAGTAATTTTATTATTTTAATCAAGAATGCCATGGGCAAAATAATTAAAATTGGAATATTTATTGGGAAAATAGAAACATATATCAAGATGGTCATGACAAAATAAACTCTTTACCTTGACATAAAGTTGTCATTATTATTTCTCTTTAAACTTATTTATATTGGTATTATATGGTAAATATTGTTTAAATTTTCTCCTTTATCACTATTTTTGATCTTGGTGTATTTTGACCATGAACTTTCCACATGCAGAACTTATTGACATGACTTATGCTTTGGGAGCAGGTGAAAGAAATTCATTTTTAGCTTCGAGGATTTATGCCCAACAACATCCACAAAGTAGACATCGTCATCCAACTGCTTTTGAGCGATTGAAAGGGAGATTTGAAAGAACAGGAAATATCGATTATGAACATGAACGAGTCAAGCCAGCGACTAACGATGACAATAAATTAATGACAGCTTTAAGGGTAGTTGAAGATCATCACAAGAGTACTCGACAGCTAGGCAATGAACTGCCGTATAGTGCATCATCAGTGTCAAGAATGCTTCGTAGTGAACATTTTCATCCATATCATATTCAGTTATTGCAAGAATTAGATCCGCAAGATTATGAAAATAGAGTAATATTTTGCCAGTGGGCTGAAGGTGTCATACAACAACAACCTCGTTTTTTTGAATATGTTATGTTTAGTGATGAGGCTACATTTCATAGAAACGGATGTGTGAACAAACATAACTTCTATTATTATGACACTAGCAACCCCTTTTTTACACGAGAAACCAATTTTCAACATCGATGGTCGCTTAATATCTGGGCTGGTATAATAGAAAATAATATCATTGGTCCACATTTCTTTCATGGAAACCTTACTGGTCAGGTGTTCCTTGATTTCTTGCAGAATTATTTAGAAGTGCTATTGAACGGGTTATCAGAACATACTCGGGAAATAATGTGGTTTCAGCAGGATGGAGCGCCAGCTCATTACAGTCTACTAGTGAGACATTTTTTAAACCGACGTTTCCATGACCGTTGAATCGGTAGGAGAGGCCCAGTATCTTGGCCAGCAAGGTCTCCCGACCTTACCAAGCTAGATTTTTTCTTATGGGGATATGTAAAGGAAATAGTATATAAGACTACCACAAGAGAAAATATGCAAAATCGAATTCGAGGGGTGTTCCAAACCATCACTGCAAATAACTTTAGAAATGTAAACAACTCAGTTGCGAAAAGAATTCGTTCATGTAATTTGAACTTTGGAGGACACACACATTGAACAAAATTTGTAACAAGACGGTTTCTCTTTAATTATTATCTCTAATTTTTCTTTTTAGTTTGGTTTATTTATATTATAAATGTGTAAGATGTTCGTTTTAATTATGATACATTTAATGTTAATACTTAAGAGAACAGACGATATTCTTTCGTTGCCCGAATACCTATGCATTTTTTCGTTTCTAAAATTCTCTAAAGAGGACTCTTAAAAATATTTATCCGTTTTGATGTTTATGCCCATTTTAATTACTTTGCCCATGGCATTCTTGATTAAAATAATAAAATTACTAATTTTCGTGTAGCTTTTCATGAAATATACAATATTTCAATAACTAGAAGATTTAGGTAGATGACATATTGAACAAGGTTTTGTCGGAAAGGCAGCGTATCGAAGTCTTGATATTGTTAGGATGTGAAGATAAAATAAGAAGTCAAAGTGAAGTGTGCACTTTATTTAATGCTAAATATCCGAAAAATCAATTTCCACAGGGCACTGCCGCACTGTTAGTAAAATATTCCACAAAATTTGATGAACATGGCACAGTAAAGGACTTACCTAGAAATGGACGGCCACGTGTTTTAGGCGACGATGAAAAATTGGATATTGCATTATCTCTGCAGGATAATCCGCATGTTTCAACAGTTTCATTGGCTCAAAATCATGATACATCTAGAGGTACTATTGGAAGATTTTTGAAAGCAGAATAATACCACCCTTATAAAGTATGTGTTGTCGAAGAGCTTTTAGAAGATGACTATGATAGGCGTTTGCAATCTTGCAAAGAAATGATGAGACGGTGTGACGAGAATTATAGGTTTTCACAGAACATATTATTTTCAGATGAAGCTACTTTCTATTTAAACGGGATGGTTAACATAAATATATCGTTTCTGGAGTCAAGAAAATCCACGATCGATATTTGAAGCGCATACTCAGCGGTCCCAGAAAGTAAATGTATGGGCAGGTATCATTAATAACCGAATTTTAGGGTCATTCTTTTTGGAAGGAAACCTCACAGCTGAACGGTACCTTTATTTCTTAACCTTCGAGTTGAGGCCTGCTGTAGCTGTAATTTTTCCCAACGAAGTAGATCCAGATATACCTAATGAAACAATTGGTTTTAGCAAGATGGTGCTCCCCCGCATTTTGGTGTCAATGTGAGAAGATATTTAGATCAGATATTTCCAGGTCGCTGGATTGGACGACGTGGTACAATTAAATGGCCACCGAGGTCCCCAGACTTAACGCCTCTAGACTATTTTCTTTGGGGATATTTAAAAAAAAGAATTTACCAAAATAGGCCAAGTAATATTGAAGATTTGAAAAACAAAATTAGATTGGAGACACATAACATACCGGCTGAAGCCATTCGAAATTCCGTCGACGGATTTTACCATCGTCTGGGAGCATGCCAAGTAGAGGGTGGAGGACATTTACAATTACATTTTTATTTTTTTTTTACAAAATAAATAACAAATAAACCATAACTATTGTTAAGTCACAATGCCACAAAATGTCGCAACGTGAAACAATGAAGATTTCTTACCTTGAAAGGTAAAAAAAAACATCAATGATTTATCATTTCCGCTTATTTAAATAAGGATTTTTTTAAAACTTTTAACAATCGCCATATTGAAATAGCTTGACAGAATCGCGCCAAAATTTCTGAGCATACTGTACGAGATATTAGCTTTCAAATTATGTATCACAAGCTGTATGTTTCCATTTAAAAAAAACATCGATGTCGTCATATCTTTGACAAATGTTTATAAAAAAACAAACGAATAACGTCAAAATGTGAGCATATATAAAACTAAATTGACGTGTCTGAGCATTTTCCCCAAAAGTTACAGGTTAAGGCTATATTAATTTTATTCCGGACTTCTGGGCAGCCCTGTATATCTTACACTTAAAAAATATGTATATTAAAATAACTGATTGGTGAAAAATTTTATATCCAAACTATATATATATAGTTTTGATTATTCATTTTTATGCGGTTTTAATACATTCTCATAGGCTCCACCCCATGCAATTATGTCATAGCTTAGAAGTGACTACTAGAGCAATAATATACATAGTACGCATACATCCTATATTAGATATTCTTTCAACCCGCTTGAACATGTATAGCAGGGACCGGAATTTTTTTGTTAACTGCTCTATATGAACACTGAACTTTAAATATTTATCGAATAATACTCCCATGTTCTATGAAATCCTTAATTACTAGTAAAATATTGTAAATAAGCAAAGTTTCTCTTTGTTGGAGCAGTGGTGCTCTATCATATTAACCTCTATATTTTCGGGTCGTAGAGTCACTACTTACTGTTCTCTTGGTATCTGTGTTGTAGTTGTAGTTCTCCTTTACCACGCACGTACTGGTGATAATGATTATTGTAATGATTAGTACAGTAAAGTAATGCAGACTGTATAGTGAAAAGAATCTCCGCAAATACCTAATAGACTGATAGACGCTTAGCTTTGTCAGGGTTAATGTTGAGTAGCTAAGATCCTTTAGATCATTTTTCATTTCTCTAAATTTAAATAAAATCTTTTAATATTATTCGTATTAATAATTGTTGTTTCTTTTGTTCTAGATTAAAAAGCAGCGACGCACCATTAAGCGTGAACAACCCCCCGCGCCTCCCGAATACATGTCCTACCGCCATTTTTCCATACAGAGTGGTGAAATGGGAGACCGCTCTGGGCATCCGCACTTTATCACTAACATGACCAATACCACAGCGCTCAATTAGGTAGTACTAGTTTTTTTTTTAACAACTTTTAGCCAATGCCAAAAATTAGTGAGCAATTGGACAAATAAACTAAATTTTTGTGTTTTAAAAAAATTAAGCATATAGGATAAAATACAATTTTAAAATTCGGCTGATGTCAATAAAGCTGGATTTATAAACTCGAAAAGTTGGCGAGGTTAAGGTTCAGTTGGTGTTGGAAATAGGAGTTCAATTTAAACTAAAGGGAATACTCAGTTCCATTTATACACTCGTTCATGTTGTTCATGTAAGGTTCGAAAACTTCCCGGGTAGTTCGAGATAACCAATTTTTATGCTCGGAGTTCGGAATATCTAACCTCACAAACTTGATTATAACTTCAACCTCACCAACTTTTCGAGTTTATAAATCAAGCTTAAGGTTCTGTTCCCGCAACGTTCGAACAACTATACAACGTCTCTGACAATAACCGTCACCACACAGCAACAAGCGGTGTTTCCCGGTGACTTATGAAATACAGCAGAAGGTCTATACAGCAAAAGGTGTATCCAAACTAAAATTTGTACCAGCCATGTTTCATGTATGTCTATTTGCGAAACGTACTTTAATGGTGGATTTATAAAACTTTTCGCCACCGTTCGAAGGGTATTTTATAAAACACGAACTGCACCGTTGCAAATCCGCTGGAGCAGCAACTATTTTGGGGTTGGGATTTCAGAGAGATATAGTTGTTACTCCCGCCGTTTTACCCGCGCTTGATTGAATTTCTTCACTTTGACATTCAGAAGCGCTGGGCGGTGAGCCACTCTAGCCATTTACCTCAGACTTTCGGACTTCTTCACATTGACATCCAAGCCTTGGGCATCGAGCTCAGGTAGGGCTGAATCTACCACAACCATACACAAATACGGTGCGCCTCCCTTGCGGTCAGAGTCTTACTCTGAACGGGTCGGATTGCAAAAGAGTTAAGTTCTTTACCTCCTAAGGTGTGCCGACAGCCCCGAGCTCGGTTACAGGACTGGCCAACGGTGGCGACCCCAGCTATAGCCGACACATCCAGGTAGTAGGGCTTATCATCTTTATACACCGTCTCCCTGCTTTTTGGCTGATGGTCCCCGCCATGGGGCCCCCGTTAGTGTGTTTTATGCGGCGATTGTGCAGGGTAAGGAAAGTAGCACTCACCGCACACACCTCCAGGAGCTGGACCAGCTACCCGACAGCTACCTCGGGCAACTCCCAGTTTTGAGTCCCTATGCGCACAATCATGGCTTATCAAGGCCCCAAGGGCCCCAACTAGCACTAGATCACTGCCCGTGAGAATCCGACACCAAGTGTGCGAACCATAGGTAGCCGAGGCCTATGTGGCCTGTTCGCACCCCTCACTACCAGTATTAGCTGGAATAAAATTCCATCGGCCTCCGGAGACTGGTCACCGGTCGACAGGTTCACCCATGTGGGGTCACCCGTCTACTTCCAAGTATTCGTGCAGCTCAAGCTCGTTACCCAGGGTAAGGGCTGGGATTGTGCGAGAGTTCTCATCATTTTGTTTAAAAAAGTGGATAATGTAACCATTATTCAATATTATTTTGAGTTATGAGATAAGTTAAGCCCTGTCATTGTCTATAATTACTGAAATTGTAGAAGTACCTATGGCAAATTTATTTGTTTGTTTTGTATCATAATATGGCAAAGTTCCTCCTTCCCCTTGGCTAGAAGCACAAACGACGAACGATCCAGGTCAGTGCGTTAAAAAGTTAGAACATCGAACGGGCAGGGTCGGCTCATGGGTTGTCACACGTCATTTCCACACGTTTAAAGCGAGCAAAGTCCAAATTAAATATTCCTTAAACTTCCAAATACATGATTCAAAAAGAGAAGATCATACGCGGTATCGCACTGTCATCTCAGTGGAATAAACATATAACCTCAATTTTCCTGTGTAGTATGCAACCCTTTTCACATATTAAATTTCGGCAGTGATCAATCAAATGCGGTAGGCTTCTAATCCCACCCAGAAATTTCGTGACAGACTTGTCAAGTCAACAGACTCTCTTACGAGGAGCCGTCAACTAGAATTCAGCTTCTTATTTCATTACACGGTGCTTGTAATATGATCGTAGCCCAATTTCCTTGCCGTTTCACTTAACTTCATATAATCTGTACATACCTATAGTTCTTGCAAAACAATTTCCGATGCACGTTATAAAACAGCTGATAATTGTAAATCCGTAAGAAAACATGACGAAATTAAATTTGGGCAAAAAATATTAACTTTTATGCGATATTGAATGTACTACAAACTTAAAGTATTCTTCTTTAATACTAATCTACTTATAGCAAATATTTTGTTTATTTAAGCTTGTAAAAATTAATATAATTTCAATTTCATTGGCCGACCGTTGGCAACAGAACTGTCAACTGTGCGTTGGCGCCAGCTAATTCGATAACCTGTTTTGACGTTTGTTTACGTTTCGTGAAAAATTAACCTTAATTGTTCTATGGTTTCATGTTGTTGTGCTTCTATTTTTTAACAAAGACTCCAGATATTTTTATAAATTGCATAAAGAAACTGTTCTTTAAGGACAACACAAGTGTACATACATATCTCTGTCGATTACGTTGTTTACTATTTGTCAAAAATGCCGAAGAATATTTTATTTCTATTTTACTCATTTTTAGCGTGTATCAGCTGCCCTAAATTTGAATATCTCAACTGTAAGCGCAGTTTCAACAGTTAAGAAAAATAAATTATTATAATCACCTAAAAAAAACGTTCTCATTAAAAGAAAGGTGTAAATGTGTGAAGATTGGATATAAGTTCTGTCCGTGACACTATTTATGGAGTGTACGAAACAAGTCAGTTGTATTATTCAAAAACTATAATATTTTACATTGGTTATGCTTCAGCTGTAACTTTTTTTAGAACATCATATAACTTTGACAACTTGAAGTAAGAAATTAAAAGACAGGCAACTGTTTAATGGTTGTCTTAACTCTTTGAGGAGCCTCTTAACGGAAATAGGCTTCAGATGGACAAGAGATTAACCGAGGCGAGGGCTTATGGAACTTTCCCATGTAGCTTTCAAACGACTGGTATTTTTGAAAGAATATATGAAAGAAAAAGAAGCATCCCTAAACTGAACTAACCTACTTCAATAAAATACGGAATAATTAAATAGATTAATAGCCAAAGCATATATAAAAGAGTTACAATGAAATTACATGACTATTCCAATACAATCTAGGTATATATTGTCATCCTGGAAAATTTTAAAAATAAAATAAATAGTATGACACGCAACGGAAATTGTTTTGCAAAGAGTATATATTAATAATATGCTGGCTATGCTCCCCAGACGCAAACCATATATTATGCACCTAATATTTTACCTCTTTTTACTAGCTGCTTGCTTAATTTTGAAAAGCGAAAATGCAGACAAATGGTTGGATATTAACATTTTCATGATTAAACATCTTTGGCATCGCTGCGGGAAATTCTTACTGAAACTTAAAAATAAACTTAGTGTGGGAAACACAATACCTACCTAACGCTATGTTGATTTAGGATTCTATAGAACATGATTAAATTACCCGCTAACCCCGTAAAACGTTACGAACTTTCGCAGAACGAAACGATAAATGTATGCACGATAAAAAAAAGAATACAGTACACGGCAAGCCGAATCCCAACAAACCCCTTCGAATATCCTCAGTTATTGACTAAAATGTTTTTATTCTATATGCTTTAACAATTTTTAAACGTTGAGCCTTTAAAATTAATTATCTAATTTGGACATCGTTGTATTATTTAGATATTTTTTCAATTTATAGTATACATATACAGGGTGGCTGATTAGTACGAGGAAGTTCAATAATGTCCGTTGTTGTTAGAAATATCGAAAATTATTAAGCCTAAAGGATCTAGGATTAACAGAAGTGCACACTTTAAAAATATTTTTAAATATACAGGATGGACCAAAAAAACGAGGCATCATGAAAGTAATTTTTCCTAAATTTTACAATCCATTTCTTTTTAACTCATCGAATTCGGCATAAAATTCTACATAGGATATACACTATTTTTTTTTGGCGATATATATGATGTTGCCAGATTATTAAATTTTTCCTAAAACTTTCTCTTGAAACATCATATCGAAAAAATAATTTTATAATATTACTAATGTAAACTAAAAAACAAAATTGTATGTAATCATAAACCTTATAGCTATCCGGAAATATTCTGTTATAACACAACATCAATATCTTATAAAGGATGTTTTTTTAAATTAGTACGAATGTAGCAATCTTTAAAAAAATATTACTTTTTGTATTACGTCACTTTACTCTTTAATAATGCAATTATAATAAATGCTTTAAAACGCAACGTTCTTTTAATATTTCATGTTTTGTTTAAAAAAATGTAAAAATATCGGCACATAAGTTGACCATGAGTTGAAAAAAAAAATAATAAAAAATAACTAAACAAAAGAAACTATACCCAATGTTCAATATGACTTCCATTATAATCTAGAAGGGGCTCTACGCGTCCTTGAAATGATCTACTAACTCATAGCCCCCTACATTTCCTAGACGTGAAGTAAGAAAGGCAACGTCGCAAATCCTGTCAGAGGTAGACCGATTTTTAATAAGTAACTAACGCAACTTCAGTGCAGATTCGCCCGTTTAGGCTATAAAAATTACGGTTTATTTCAAATTATTTATTGAACTTTTTGCATTTTACTTCAGTATAGATATGTCTAATAAGTAACAAGAATATAATAATAAAATATAAATATAATATAATAATAGAAAATTTAAATTAACTTAAAAAAATTTGTGATTTTAACACCTATTTTAAAGTGGAAAGAGCTTTCTTTTTTTTTGATGATGTATTTTGGTGTTGAAGGTAATTTCTGTTTTTTGTGTAATTGTTCAGTAATATATTGCTAAGAGTAAGTGCTACTTTATAAAACATTTTTCGATAGCTTCCTTCACAGGGACATGTCTCATTAAGCGGTATCAGAAAGCTACCACTTTCTAAACTAGCCAAACCTAGTTTAGCTAAAAGAACTTGGTGATTTTGCCGATTCAAAAATTTAAGCTTAAGTTCTTTAGTAGCTATAATAAACTGAAAAGCTGCAAATATATGAAAGTACATAATATTTACTTCATTGGTAGCAAGACATAAACCCCCCCTTTGCAAAGAATCAAAATATTCATCCCCCACATTTAAACCTATGACTCGAACAATAAGGTTTTCAAAGTTGAAAAAATAGTCCATACTTTCAGTGGAGTCAATGTAATATAAATAAAACAATGCAATCTTCCTCCACAGTTTAATTATTAAACTGTGGAGGAAGACTGCATTGTTTTATTTATAATAAGGTTTTTGCAATCCATGAATTTTAATTTCCTATTTTTGTAGATAGAATGGGCTATATAATACATATACCTATACATTTAAACAGACTCATCCAACTGGTAATCCTTAAGATATGTAATCCGATTGAAATATGTAAGGAAACTCTAATATTTCTGTACTTTCAATATCATGCTTAACAGAGTATTTGATTTTTTAACCCTGACTTTACAATACTTTGAAGTCTAATTTTTTTTTTCTGATTCGAGGATCTGTTTAAATGATACATGACAGTTACAATCAGAAAGGTTCCTATATCGGCTAAATCTTTTTTCAAGGGTATCTGTTTGAAATTTACCAGCTAAAATATATTTTATTTCAAAATGGATAAATGAGTATTCTATAATTTCTATTAGAACTGTGGTACTTTGGTACCTACTACGTTTAATAGCATCATAAGTGTCCCTAGTTAAACTCACCCTCTCTGGATCGTTATGCCATATATCAAGCCAAGTCACAAATTTCTTTAGCTAGTATACCTTCAAATCATTTTTTAAACATATTGGGGTAGTTCAATCGTCCCTTTTTTAAACCTTGCCGTACGCAAATAAAAACATTTTGCTAGTTAAACAAACATTGGAACTAACCTTAAGATTTTCCTATAATGATAACATTGATAATTAAAACTCGGGAAAATAACAAACAACGTATGCGTCAAGACTTGTCGATGCACTTCACAATCACAAGCACAAGAGCACAAAATTGTAGAATAGTTTACAATTGTGTGACAAGAGCACAAACAAAAATAGCGAATCATCGGTCTACCTGCAACGTTGCCAGACTTTGTCCTTCATAGCTTGGAAGTAAAGGAAGCTGTGACAAACTTCATCAAATACATTGTTATTGATATTTCGAAAAACTTGTGGTTGTCACTTTACACACTTCATCTTTGACGTATACCTACAAAAAGAAGCTCTTTTTTGTTAAGTCTGGGTGGCCATTGTAATGGTCCACCTCTGCATATCCATCTATTAGGAAACTCATTGTTTAAATGTTCATGGATTACTGTCGAATAGTGGACTGGAATTCCATCATGTAATTGTCACATTCTTTCTTTCGCAAAATATGGCAACTCATTTTAAAGAAAACATCCCAGTTACTCGTCTTTCAAAAAAAGATAACTAACAAAATTTTAAACTATGCCACCACGCATTCAGTAACCATCTTGTTTGACCGTGAGTTCTAGTACAATGTTCGTTGGTGGTTGCATCATATTGGAAATTATGCACCCATAACGGTTAACTTTATATTTTTAAATGGATACCCTTATTTTATAATTTTTCTTTAGATTCTGCATAAAATTCTAAACATATTTCATGAAATATGTCACATACTTAAATTCAGCCGTTTGCGAGAAATTTGCGTTTTAACTTAAAACAGCATCACATTACTTATTAGCGAAAAGAAAGGAAAATTCAAAAGAAACTAAAAGTCACTTTATCAACTGTTGGAAACGACCTCCACCAACAGTCTGGCAGTACCTGAGACGACCTTCAAATTCGTGCAGAACGTTATTAACGACGTAAGGTTTTATCAATCTTATTTCGCCTCTTATTCTGTTCTTTAAATTTTCAATATTGTGTGGTCGGTTAACATAAGATAATCCAAAAAAAAAAATCTAAAAAGGTTATATCTGGAGATCTGGCCGGTGATTCAATTGGGCCTCGTCGGTCAATCCATCGTTCGGGAAAAACTATATTAAGGTACTCACGCACACCGCGGGTGTAATGGGCCGGAGCTCCATCTTGCTGATACCACAGAAAATTGTTTTGTCCATCAGGATCTTCTGGATTACAGTATAATGTGGCAAGGCACGATACTAGATCATTTTCTAAAAATTCTAAATATGTTTCACCTGTCAAATTTCGGTCAATAAAAAAGGGTCCAAAAACTCTATTTTGAAAAATGCCGGCCCAAACATTAACATTGGATATGACATTCCATAATCCGGCATGGATCTTCTGTAGCCCAATACCGACACTTTTGTTTGTTTACACTTCGAGTCAAACATAACGTTGCCTCATCCGAAAATACAATTTGTTTCGAAAACTGTGGATGATTATTGCACATATTCATCATTATCTCGCAAAATTGGACCTTTCTGCCTGGATCATCTTTATTGAGTTAGTTCATGAACCAATTGGACTTTTTAAGGATGGAATTTTTTTTTGTCTAAATACTTTGTGTTTTTAGACAAGTAAGTTTTTACTTGGTGTCTACCTATATTTTATTATATCAGTATGGCTTTTTGGCGACCATTTAAAACAGAAGGTCGAGGTAAATTATCGCAGAAATATAATGAGTCGGTGCCAGAGTCTGCCATTAAAAGCGAAACAAGTCCGGAATTAAGAAACAAAAATTTGCATGTTCAATGTCAACGCATTATTTTAAATATGTACGCGTGTTTAAAAAAAGAAAATCCGGGAAAAAGTAAAAATGCGCTTTCCCAACGAGAATTTATAACGTAATTAAATTAGGGACTGTAACCGATCACTCCATAAAGCGCAAACGAATAAATCAAAAATTCAAAACGCTTGAGAATACTACAAGAGATTTTATTCGGCGAACTATTTACAACTTTTACAAGGATCATATAGGGCCAACTTTAGAACTGGTTCGCAATAAATTGCGAGGTTACCCTGATTATAATTACCAATCGTTAGAAGCATTGCGTGATATTTTGTTAAGTTATGACTTTAAATATAAAAAAATTATATAATCGAATGATTATAATGGAATCTCGGCGTATCGTTGAACTACGACAAGACTATTTGCGCAACCCTATCCTTTTCTGGCAAGCAAAACTCATACCTCCTGGCGGTCCCTGCTGGACAAAGACAATTTTTTATATTATTTTCAGCAAAATGAGCATTTTTTACCGAGGGATCATTTTAAAAATTTTAAATGAATGTGTTCTTTGCAGGCGAAGTCACTGGAATAAACCTCTTATCGATATAAACTATAATGAACAAGCTGTAATATACACTGAACAGCAATATTAACGCACCACTAAAAATTTTCAACAATTTTGATGTTATATATCTTCTAAACCTATTGTCCGATTTAAATGATTTTTTTTCACATGATAGGTTTATCCTTTAGGAATATTACTGTGCTCGCAATTTTTGTTAGGAAGCTAATTTTCATGGTATACCGGGTGTTACAAGCATGTTGCGTTTTTTTCCCAAAATTTGAAACACCCTGTGGAATATTCTAGGATTCGTACAATATTGCATAGTAATTCTAACGTGAACCACGTGTTCTCTGAACGTTTTGTTTTTTGGTTCAATTAGTTGTGTTCAATATTAATGAAGATAGACACTTTTTTAAATCAGCTTGTTTTCTAATCATAAATCACACTTTTATGGATATTTGATTAACAAACATAAGTAGGCTATGTGAGCAAATGTCAAAATTTTCAAAATTATTTCAATTTGATTTAAGTATTGTTTGAAATCGAGTAAGTTAATAAATTTTGATTTTTCGCTGTTGGGTGAAAATGGAGCGCGTTACAACTAACCTTAACTAACCCGTGACGAGTGTGTTCAAGCAGTGACTTTACATGGCGAAAGAATGAGCTACCATGTCATTGGTTTGGGGTTGAGAGTTACCAATACTACAATATGCCGTGTTGTTCAACGCTTCAGAGAAACCAATGACTACCATAGACGTCCTGGGCAAGGCCTCGAGTCACTACAGTGGCTCAAGATCGTTTCATTAGATTACGTGCTTTAAGAGAACGATTTACTACGTCGAGAAATATTTTAATCGAACTTAGTGCCGTTCATAACATCCAACCGAGCATTGATATTGTGAGGAGACGTCTTACCGAGCACAACTTGCATATTTGAGTACCAGCGACAGGCCCCGCATTAAACGCAGATCACCGTAGAGCTAGATTACAATTCGCTACGCAGTATGTAAATTGGACTATTGAGGACTGGGGGCATGTTTTGTTTACGGACGAATCTAGGTTTTGCCTGTATAGCTCCGATCGACGTCTAAGAGTGATTCGACGACCAAACGAGCGGTATGTCCAATGCAACATACGTGAAACAACTTTATTTAATGGAGGCTCTGTGATGGTTTGGGAAGGAATTTCCTTAACAGCGCGGACAGATCTTGTTCCTCTACGTGGAGGTTCGTTAAACAGCGAAAGGTATATTTCTATCATTTTATGTGAGCACGTTGTACCTTTTGCTCCTTATATCGGCAATAACTTTTGTTAATGCACGACAATGCGAGACCACACGTAGCGCGTATTGTAACTGAATATTTGCAAGAGGTAAATATTCAGATTCTCCATTGACCATCTCGTAGTCCAGATCTTAACCCAATCGAGCATATGTGGGACGTTACTGGCAGAAAATTAAGACGTCGTCAGCCTCCCCCAGCAACCTTGCAAGACATAGAAAGATTAGTTGGTAAAATTTGGAATGAAATTGAACAAAATCAAATTGAAAACCTAATTATGAGTATGCCACGCCGATGTGCAGCCATTATTAGAAGTAGAGGCGGAAACACACGCTACTAATTAATCTTTATTTTTATAACATAATTATTAATCTGTTTATTTGTTATTTTTTGTTAGTGCAATTTTTTTAAAGTTACTTCTTATGATTTTCTAATAGAAATGTATACTGGAATATAAAATCGTCTATCTTCATTAGTATTGAACACAACTGATTGAACCAAAAAACAAAACGTTGAGAAAACACGTGGCTCACGTTAGAATTACTATGCAATATTGTACGAATCCTAGAATATTCCACAGGGCGTTTCAAATTTTGGGAAAAAAACGCATCATGTTGGTTACCCCCGGTATACCATGAAAATTACCTTCCTAACAAAAATTGCGAGCACAGTAATATTTCTAAAGAATAAACCTATCATGTGCAAAAAACATCATTTAAATCGGACAATAGGTTTAGAAGATATATAACATCAAAATTGTTGAAAATTTTTAGTGGTGCGTTAATATTGCTGTTCAGTGCATATATACCATTTAATCATATTAAAAATTTACAACAATCCGCATTTTAATTATTTGGTAGAAGCGACGCCTATGGTCAGAAGTTTAATGCTTTTTTGAGTCACCAAATTAGGGTTGAAACAACTATAGACAAAATATGTCAGAAATCTAAATTCATTATGATAGTACGAATTGTTGATTTTTGTTCAACTCGGGGCAAACCTAAAAGCGATATTTTTTAATTTTTTAAATAAAGCATGAAATATTAAAAGGACGTGGCGTTTTAGAGCATTTATTATAATTGCATATTTATAGAGGTTGAAATTATCTTTAAAGTGACCTAATAATATACAGTGGGGTCTACTTGAAAAAATCGGGTAACGTTTATTTAAAAATTGCTATATTTATACCGATTTTAAAAACACCCTGTATAGTATAAATATTGATGTTGTGTTTAAACAGAATATTTCCATTAACATTACTAATATTTTAGAATTATTTTTCCGATTTTATGTTTTCCGAGAAATTTTAGGAAAGGTTGAATAATATAAATAAAATAATGAGTGGTTCCATTTAAAAAAAATTACTATCATGATTCCCCGCATTTTTGGTGCATCCTGTATATCCGAACATATTTTTAAAATGTGTACTTACCTTTATCCTAGAACCTTTATATTTAATAATTTTAGATATTTCTAACAACGGAGATATTGGACTTCCTCGCACTAATCAGCCAGGGTGATTGGAAAATGTGAAATTTTAACTGGCTGAAAATATTGAGGTTTTAATTTTTG
This sequence comes from Polydrusus tereticollis, assembly GCA_963920685.1. Lineage (NCBI taxonomy): Eukaryota > Metazoa > Arthropoda > Insecta > Coleoptera > Curculionidae > Polydrusus > Polydrusus tereticollis. The sequence continues at coordinate 1,584,473 of OY987329.1, read as the reverse complement.
TTACATGATCTAGGTAGGTACTACCTTTATTCTGCCACGTAGAATCATCCCTTATCCCTCCCACAATGCATTTTCCGAACACCCTGTATACCTACCTATAATTCATTTGTAATAAATTTGACGTTTCCATAGATTCACAAACAGTTGGTGTGCATATCCACCCAGCTAGTCCATTTTACAAAATACTTGTTCTTTTTTGGAACAAAAATATTATTTATGTTATTGTTACTTATTAAAATACACTTTATGTATTAACGACACATCAAGATAAAATAATAATAGTTTCTGTAAAATAACCTTAATCTAGTCAAAATGTTATCATTTATTTTGTTATGTAGTTTGGCATGTTACAAAGGTAAAAGTTTTATTAATATGCATGATGCGTCAGAAATTCATCGATAAATTTTAGGAGAGGTTCATAAAATTACCTAAAGGCAACGTCGTAAAATGTGGGAAAAAGTGAATATTAAAAAAAAGTGTACCTCTAGATTGGCGTCTCTTCCCTGAAAATATTAGTATGTAGCTGCAACTCGACTTAATCTTTTATTTAGAACTGCGAAAGACCTGAGTTTAAATTTAAATGTAACGTATAGAATTGGAAAAAAGTTTTAAAATTATTTACTGAATTGACAATTGCAGTATCCAAAATTGCGACCTAAAAGGTTATTTCAATATACACAAAGTTTTAGAAGTTATTCAAGTCCAAGGGAGTATTTACCAAGTTTGTTAAAGGGGGTAAATCGGTTAATATGTATAGGTGAGAAGCTCGCCGCAGGCTACAGTTTTTTGGACCACGTACAATTTTTCACAAATTTGGTTAATAATATACATGGTGCCCTAAAAGGTATGGTCAATAATTAGGGATCGAGTAAATTAGGTCAAAATAGGGTGCGAAAGTCCCCTCCAGGTACTTTAATAATTTTTCCTTGATAGGCTTCTCCATGACTTTTGATATTGAAAGCAATGCAACTGGACGATAATTGTTTGGCAAGGCCTTGTTGCCTTTTTTGGGTATGGGCTGGAGTCGCGCAGTTTTCCAGCAAGAAGGAAGCATTCCCTTTTTGTAAGATAAGATAAAAAGCCTACAAGATACCAGTGTCAATCCATCAGCGCATGTCTTAATTATAATGACTGAAATTTCGTCATGACCAGAAGCTTTCTTATTGTCAAAATACTTCAAGATTTTCATTTAAAATGGCGCTGCCGGAAAACAATCTCGGGCATCGGGAAATGCTCTGTAACTAACTCTGTAAATTAACCGCTGAATTTAAAGAGAATAGTTTCGCCAGTAAGTTTGGTTTTTTTCTTGGCAATGCAATGGTGCCATCAGAACGCATTACAAGTGGAATGGTTTACTTGGTAAAGTTCTGACTACCTTGAGCAGTTAGGGCATTCAAGAAGTTTGTCTTTGGTCCTCTGGTTGTGTACTTCTTTGCTTTGGTTTATTGTTTGCTTGCATTGGTTTCGAGCGTTAACAAAGATGGTACGATATTCGGCGGTAGGGTTTTGACGCCATTGTCGGTAGAAATAATTTTTTGCTTTAACAGCTCGTTCGCAATTTTTGCTAAACCAAGGTTTGACAAAGGGATGAAGGCTTCCATGCCCGTAAGGATAACCTCCGACACTTCTCTAGCACTGGAGTTAAATATACCTAACTTTTTTTCATGTTGATTTTTAAACTTTTTATGTCAAATTAGAAAACTTCAACGTATTTTGCAAAAAAAAAGGTTAGTTTTAGGTAGACACGATTTAGGGCGAGGTAAATTGATCAAAAAAATTATCTTGTATGCCAAAATTATTTTAGATTGATAGGGCGCACGTTTATACGTGAAATACAAAAATGAAAGGAAAAAAGAAAAATGATAATTAATAGAAAAAGTTTTCAAAAAGTGGTTCGTCCCCTATGTTCCAATTTTATACAAACTGAATGTTTTATGTTATGAGTTTTTTACATTGTGGTGTTCATGTGCCACTTGAAATTTTATCAATGAACTGTTCCTGTTTCCTGACAAGGAAGAACTCTGTATTAAATTTAGAAGATTATACACCTCTATTATACTAAATCTACTGGTTCTATCTCAAAATTATTTTATTTAAAAAAAAAACGACGAATGTCAAGAAGTGATCAAAGAAGCAAATTTTAATTTTACATAATATATAGCACGAATTTAGTAATTGATATTTCTGATAGATGAGATCATGAAAAATATTAAAGTTTGGGTTAATTAAATATTAATTTCTATATTTTCTTTTTCGCATGCCAGGTAGTTTTCAAATTGATTAATCTTGAAAACAATGCTTTAAATCGTGTCTAACTAGCAGAATCTTTTTTCCTTATTTAAGATAAAAAAAAAATCATTGTTAAAAAAATTTGGTGTTTTTGACTCCGCCCTTCCCGCCACGTTTAGATTATTTAGTTAGGGCATTCAAGAAGTTTGTCTTTGGTCCTCTGGTTGTGTACTTCTTTGCTTTGGTTTATTGTTTGCTTGCATTGGTTTCGAGCGTTAACAAAGATGGTACGATATTCGGCGGTAGGGTTTTGACGCCATTGTCGGTAGAAATAATTTTTTGCTTTAACAGCTTGTTCGCAATTTTTGCTAAACCAAGGTTTGACAAAGGGATGAAGGCTTCCATGCCCGTAAGGATAACCTCCGACACTTCTCTAGCACTGGAGTTAAATATACCTAACTTTTTTTCATGTTGATTTTTAAACTTTTTATGTCAAATTAGAAAACTTCAACGTATTTTGCAAAAAAAAAGGTTAGTTTTAGGTAGACACGATTTAGGGCGAGGTAAATTGATCAAAAAAATTATCTTGTATGCCAAAATTATTTTAGATTGATAGGGCGCACGTTTATACGTGAAATACAAAAATGAAAGGAAAAAAGAAAAATGATAATTAATAGAAAAAGTTTTCAAAAAGTGGTTCGTCCCCTATGTTCCAATTTTATACAAACTGAATGTTTTATGTTATGAGTTTTTTACATTGTGGTGTTCATGTGCCACTTGAAATTTTATCAGTATCTTTTTTCCTTATTTAAGATAAAAAAAAAATCATTGTTAAAAAAATTTGGTGTTTTTGACTCCGCCCTTCCCGCCACGTTTAGATTATTGGCATTTTAACCACAAGAGTTTGATTTGGCGTGTAAACCTTACTAGAACACCTGAATCTCAAGTTTGTATCTTTATTAGTTTCGAAAACATTAAGAGAAAGCATATTTACGGTCTGCCCTTTAGAAGCCTGTAGCTTGGTTATGGGGGGATGGGGGATATATAATACAAAATGATATATGACCTTGGGACCCTATTTTTACCCGATCCCTAATTACTGACCTTACCTTTTAAGACACTCAAAAAGTAATATTTGTAACAAGTGGTTTTCCTTGTATTATGATTTCCAATTTATCAAATCTTGGTAGAGGTAATTACCCACATAACCCCCCATAAATACGCCCTTGTTCAAGTCAGACGCAAAGAAGTAGTAGCGCGCTCAACTATATAAATAAATTGTTTGCCAACCTTAAGCGCGTTTTTCACGAAGCGAACTTTTCGTGCTCTATGGTATGGAAAACTTTGCCACTAATTATCCAATTGACTTTCGGGTTCTCTATTGCATAAACTAAGATAGGACATGTATTTAGACGAAGTCATAAAATATTCTGACAGATCCTCAAGGATATCCTTGTCAATATCTGCGAAGAAGATCTTAAAGGCCTGCAGACTAATGTAATAGCCCCCGATGAACAACAATGACCTGCTAGACTGCTTGGTAGCATTTAAAATAAAATCGAAGTTTGCCTTTTACAGTGCTTAAAATGTTAACTTGTTGTAAATACGTCATTGACAAGGTAATTTTGGGAAGAATTCAGTTGTGCAATATAATATACAAGTTGCCAATTAAAAAAAAAACTGCTTTTTTGAGATATTTACCCATAAAACAAGATAAGAGGCTGCTGCTAGGTAGCTTATTGACAAGCTTTCCGTTTCTGTCAGCAATACAATAATTAAAACCAAGAATAAATAAAAACAGAAGAATGAGTGATAGATGTTAACATCTCCAATTATGGTCAAACATAACAACGATATCAGCAAGGGTTAAAAACGAATTGCTTATAAAGTAAAGTGTGGGTTATTTAAATGATGTAAATAAAGTCTTAGCAGAAGCTCCAGATGAAACATATTAATGTGGATGCGGGTGGTAATTGTAATATTTTCAAAGTTGGATTTTGGTAATTGGATTGGCTAGTGGCGAAATGACCTAAGACAAAATAAATGTTTATAAATGATATTCAAGACAAAGTAAACGTATTAGTAATCACAATTCTGAAAAGAAAAACGTGTAAAAAAAAACTGATGAAATATCTGAAGATATAAAGGTCCTACAGCTCTTTCAAAAATCCTGAAAGGTACGTTCCTTCAATGTCTTCAACAAAGTTTTTAATGAATTATTGGCACAAGTTGTAGCTGTTTAGGTTAGGTAAGTTTTGGAAAAATATCTTCACTCATTGCATCGTAGGACCAACAATTATCAAATGATAATAGGTATACATATATTTTTAACAAGAAGTTCAGCCTCTCTATTGGTTGAAACAAGAGTTGCTATTTTAATACCAAAAAGCCCTGTAGCTTGGAAGTATAACTCCGTGTGTGGTTTCAAGTATCGCTGTTTTTCTGTACTATGACGTCTAGAAACGGCAGTTTGATGTTTTTTGCTTTCTCCATGGTAAACTTGTTTGTTGGTACGAAGTTATTCTAGTTAGTTGTACAGTTGTACAAAACAATAAACGTGTCGTCTACTTAACGCAGCCATAGTTTCGGTTTTATTTTGGCCTTTTCAATTGCCTGATTTTCAAACCATTCCGTGCAAATGTTGCCGATTACTGGAGAGAGGAAATCAGTAGTCCGTGTAATTGACTGTAGAATCTATTATTTTCTTAGAAGTAGACAATATTAAGGCAGCGTTCGTAGTACTGGAAGCAGTACATTTAACATATCAATTAATAAGAAATAAATAAAGCAATTTTTCTAAGAACAAATTATGCTAATTATATTGCTAGTAACTCTTTACAAATCCTTGGTACGTAACAAAAGAATACAGCTTTTATTTGATCAATAAAGATTTACATTGAATTCAGTCTACCTCACCTGACTTTAGCTTAGCCTCGGCTACGCCTCGACCGTCTGTGGCGCTATGTACAGTGATTTCGTTAACACCCAGTACATATTCACATTGCTAAATATTTAATTCTGAGAGATAGGACAATAGCGGTCGACAGCAGTCCGCGACTTATTGGTAGGTTTAGTTAGTTTTATTAGTTCCACACCGGTTATCAATTTTATACTTCAGTTTACAGGTAACATTCTGATAGCATTTTTTGCTGCCTAATCACGTTGCATTTCTGCGAAGCATCTGAATTCCTCCTAAGGTTTGTCATCATATTTTTAACTCATCGTGCATAAAATAAAGTATAAGAAGCAATTAAAAAATTGTGTTTTAAATGATATGACAATACTGATTTATCCCGTAAGTCAGTATTTCTACTGTTTAGGATAGAAGAATGTTGATAAGGCGTATATGATAATACCACAGAATAAAAATATAGAATAATGTTATTATTTACAATGTTAATACGTTTTTTATATGTATATATTTAAAATAGTAATAAAAACCTGTAACAAATAAGTTAGTTTATTTTACACTTCTAAGTCGTTGGCCATGCTATGGAATAAACATTAATGGTGAATACATACATTGCGTTTTGTGATGAATCGACCGAGGATTCACAGAGCTGTGACCAATCGTCGCTAAAACACCGACGTTGTTGCTTCGAGACAAGATATAAATTTAGATGAAGACTATTTGTTTAGACCTTAATTTTTTTTTACTTCTACCGATAACACATTTAATTAGTATGCAACAATATACGTACCCAGGGAAAGCGAGTGACAGAGTGAAGTGGCAGTAGAGGAGAAAATTGTATATTAATTAACTTTTTATCCGATTGTGTTAAAAATATTCACTACTTGGGCAAAACTTCGTGTTCTATCACCATTCGTCCAGTCAATAGGTATGATCGAGCTTGCAATGGCCAAGGAACGTTTATATTTAGCGCATTTATTAAGATTGACGTATTAGTAATTAATATTCTGGCTTTTTGACCTTGCGAGGTTGCCGCTCGTGACGCAATATTGGAGAGATTGCGGCGAAATTCACTCTTTCGCAAATATTTCGTTTACAGTGCGCATTACGTAAAAAAAAATTGCTAAGCAAAAGTCTACATACTTTTATCTCTGAGATTAATATTTTGGGAGATATAAGCAGTTAAAGGTTGAAAGCTCTTAGTGAGCAGCATGCAAGTATGAGTAGATATACAGGAGGATACCTGAAAAAAAAACTGACCCCTTCTTATATTTTCGATTAAGCATAAGATAACTAACATACAAGGGGTGTCTGAAAATGCACCATTTTTAATTTCGCCCTGCATCTTAAAAACCAAGAGAGTCATGATATATCCATTTACAGCATCATTTGTTTCACAAAAAAGTAGCAAATGTTTGCGAAACTCGTACCATTCTATCTGTACTAATAACGGCGACACCCTGTACACCTGGTAAAAACGATAGGATATAATTAGTGGTACCGAGATGGTCTGTTTTCTGAACAACAGCGTTTGCGGCTTTTTGATCTGGTAGATGGACCAGGTTGATCGAAGTTTTGCTGGGAATCTTCTTCATCCTCGGCCTCTCCTTCATCCTCGGCCTCATCTTCCTCTCTCATTTTAGTAGTAAGAAATTTATCCTCAAGAGAAGTTACCTCAATTCATCATCTGATTAACAATAGTCTTCTGGAATATTTTCACATGAGTCTCCATTACAAAACATAACATAGAGCAATTTAACCTCAATTTTGTGCATCCACATGCTCGACCACATCTTTTTTTTTACATTTGAACGAGATAAATGTGTGTGCTTCATGAGCAGGGTATTTCGTCGTATTTATTGCAGTAAGGCCAATTTTACCCTTTTTTCATCCCCACTCTAGTGGTTCTTTTGGAACGCTGTTCCATGACTAAATTTGCTGGTAAGTTCGAAGTGAATGAAATTGTGCGGCATCACTATTGAAATTGCTGTAAAGTGAGGTCAAAAATTTTTCACCAACAGAAATATTCGCTTCACAATCTACATTTGGATTTTTAAACACTTATGTAACTTGGTCTTATGATTGATACTTATTCATGGTATTTGAATACCTTACTTTCCCTTTATTTAAAAGCGCGAATGTGCTATCGCAGCCGCTGAATGTCAGTAAGATTAATATACAGGGTGTTTCTTAATAACATGCTAATATTTAAGGAGGTTATCTTTGAGTCCATTTTGAGAAAAAAAAGTCATATGAACATATGTCCTAAAAGTCTCAACTGTTGAACTACAGGGTGCTAAAGTTATAAGAAAAAAATATTTTTTTATGATAACTTTAGTATGACCCTATATATTTTTCTGAAACGTAGTAAGAGAATCATTTTTAAACGGTAAACTTATGAAATTTTAGTAATCTAAATACATTTTCGAATGCTAACACAAAATTACCCTGGACGTACAAAGAAATAAATTAAATCGGATGTTGAAAATGTCCACCTCCGGCAAATATGAATGCCTCTGCTCTTTTTTCATGGACTCACGTACTCGTATGTGGAAAATGCCGGGACTGTTCCTAATAGTTTCGCAAGAAACTATGATGCGATTTCTTTACTGCTATTCAGTATGAAATGGTGTGCTGTAAACCAATGTTTTAAGATGACCCCACAGGAAGTAATCTAAACTATTAAGGTTCGTGGACCTAGGTGGCCATGCCAACACACCGCCAGCCACAGTCGATGTCTCACTAAAATGGTAACATCTTCCATCAAAGCTGGCTTCTGCGAGAAACTGCCGGTAATTATGACCATTCAACCTCTCATGAAGAAAATAGAGTCAAATTAAATTATCACCGCATATTCCAGCCCGTACGTTAACGGAAAACTGCTCTTGTTGACGGAATTCCAAGATTGCATGTGGGTTTTCTTCAGCCCAAAAATGATTATTGTGGAAGTTTTGGATGACGTTTTTAGAAAAATTGACTTCATCGATGAATAAATTTTCAGTATCAAATAATGGATTTTCAATTACTTTCTCAAAAAACAATTGGCAAAAGTTCATCCGTAATGGAAAGTCGCGTAGGAGTAGAGCCTGAACCAGTGGCGGTTCCTCGGGGTAGGCCTCTAAGGCCGCGCCTCACCCTCAATCTCCCAAACTCCTCTAAAAAAATGCAAATATGTTTGTTGTAAATTTATAAATTTTCAAATATAAATTCCATATGAAAAATAATTTTCACACTGGTTTACCGAGCGCCGCGCTATAAGCGACTATTTTATTCTGTAAATTTTCGTCGACGGCCGAGAGGCTAAATAATTTCAGCTTCACTGCTCCGAGTGTTCGTACCTATTTTGGCAAGCCTCATACGAAAATCTCAACGTCTTTTGTTTGGTCTGTCTCTCTCTTACCCGGGGGTCATTTCGCGTTTGTTTCTCTCATTGAGGCTATAAGATCCTAGCTTGGCTGGTTGTTGATTGGCTGTTTAAATGACATGTTTTATTCTGCGAATTCTGTGATTACCCGGCGCCCAACTTATATCGTAGCAGGTGTGTGAACTGTGTGTCTTGGTTTAATTTAGAAAAATTACAAATTGTCATATTTAATTGGTTTATTTTATGTTAATATTGTTGTGAGTTGTGACTGTGCAGGGTAGTAGGATACAGGTGCGATGCAGGTAATGGAGAAGTATTGGCAGTGTTTGTTGGGGCAATTTATAATTTCGTGTTCGGCAAATTAAGGTTATATTTTCAAGATCCGGTAAGTTTTAAGATCTCTTTATTATGTTATTAATTATTAAACGCTAAATGTTAATGTTTTAAAAAAATATAAATCCTGTTCATGATATTATTCTCTCAGTCATTGAACCGCTATTTTTAAGGAGAAACGAAACGGAAAAAATACAGATATTATGTAGTCGTCCGACACCAAAAATTTCGGCAATATTTAACGATAAGAGACAGGGTAAGCAATATTCAAGAGCTTTTCAGGTAACTTGGTACGAAACCTATAAGTGGCTGTGCGGAAGTATTTATAAGGAAAGCTTATATTGTTGGCCTTGTATTTTATTAGGCAGCGTAAAAAACAATTGGAGTTCAGTGGGTGAGTATTCTGATTTAAAAAAATTTTCACGGGCGGTAAAATCACACGAAAGTTCCAAAGAACTGTAACGTTATTGATAATCATTCAAATGATGTTGAGTTGCCTCGGCCAAAAAGACTCTTTTTTTTGTTTGTTAGGTGTGGGTTTGTCTTATTATCTGACAAATTTTTTTAGGGCGCCATCCTACCAGAAATAATACAAAATCTTACAAACACTTAGTAGTTTATTAAACTATACTTGTATAATAATGGTTGTTGTTACTGGTTTCCGAAGAAACAGTTATGACATAAAAAGGTGAAAATTAAAATGAAAATTAATAAAGAAATGGTCTGCTGGTCTTTACAAAGTTATCCTTCTGACTGACAAATACTTAGCTCTGCTTGTCATCCATGGGGTGTGTCCAATATTCAGTCCTCTTCACCTGTAAGTTGTCTCGATGAGGTGTTCGGTGTTCCATGCATATACTTCAGCAACGGAGAAGGTGTTCCATGCATAGACTTCAGCAATGGAGACGATGAGGAAGACGTGAGGACTTGATTAGACTTGAATTCTTGTGACAGCGATTGATAGGAGTAGTGACATCAGATGAGCTTGTCAGTTTGTCAGCCTCAGGTTTGCTCGTTTACATGTAATGTTAGAAAAGTGGCATTAGACCAGCGAATATTATTGCAATACAGGTTTGAAAATGAATACTTATGGTAAACAGTACCAGTTGTAACTTAAATTTCCATACTATAGTCACAGGATGTTTTTACTCCCTGTTACTCAAGTGAATATGCATAAAGTTTTAATCTAAGAAATGAAATAACCATGTTTAATTACATAAGGTCAAAAACAAATTTTCTTTCGTGTTTAAGTAGTAACAAAAATAAATGATTTGGTGAACTTAAAAAGTATTTAAGTTTTAAGTTAATCCAAGAAAACCATATATTGTGCCAACAAGATAAAAATTAAGTAATTAATATCTTACTACAAAATTTACAAACATATAATACAGATATTCAAAACTAGAAGAAAATGCTGCATTCAAAAGCATCTAGAGCTTTTGTGCAGATTCGATATGCATAACGAGCAAAAAGGCAATCGTTTGATAGATAAATGTGGTTTAACGAGCTACAGGCATTCGTTACCACATGATATTGGCGTACCAGACTAATGTCTTAATTATGGCACCCAAGGTAAGATACGAACAAGATAAGTTCAAGATACGGTACAAGAGAAATTGTTTATACAGTGTGACTTAAGATACTATCCATCCAGTACAAGCATGTCACGCCAATTGAGTGAGAAGTTTAAGACAAAATAATGTTAAATCAGAATTGATTTCTGACAGATATCAGTGAGAGAAATTGGGTGGGTTTTTCAACAAATTCATTTAAGGTTTCAGCTTAGAAACAAAAGAAAAACTCACCTGCTTTCCTCGATATCAGCTTCCTTGGATATTCTGTCAGTCACCAGTTCTGTAGAGCCTGGATCTGTCGGTTTCCTTGTGAATGGTCCAGCCAGGTTTACCCTATATCTGGTTCTCACCAATGTTCATCAAGAACTTAAATAAACCACCAACTGGCCAACGATATTTGCTAAAACGTAAAAGAACGACAGAGGCCCGAGAAACAAAGTTAAATTGCGAAATTAGATAATATTTGACAATGAAAAATGAGGTAAACCATGACCTGTTGATTGACTTAAAAGATATTTAAATTGAATGCAAAATTATTAAAATATTGATTGAAATCCATACTTACTGAAGAAATAATATTATTACTGCCTTCTGCCTGCTAAGATGATGCTTTTAGATTATCAACAACACTATTCTTTACAAGGATATATGAGATGAATGAAGATTATTAATTCATGACGCCATAATGGTCGGAACGTCTTTATTTTGTTAAAACATAAAAATGTGGAATTTAGTTCGTGCAAAAATAGCTTAAAAGGTCATGGCTTATTAGAAAGTAATATTTATGGTTCAATTAGTTAAATTACATACTTATTATCAGATAAAATATAAATTTAGTGAAACAGAAGCTTAGCGCGACATACCTGTATCAGGACAAAACCAAAAGTGAGGTAAAAAAATTCACTTCTCTGAGTAGAGCCTTTACCAATTCACGGAACTAACCTAAACTAAATTAAATGTAAGAAATCGCTAATCTATATTAAAGAATACCCTAGAAATCTATGTTATAGAACGGCAAATTTACAGTTCGTCTAAAGAATCGATATTCTGCAGTATGCAGAGTTATCCATAGATGGCAGCGCCAATACCAGATACTTTGAAACCCAATGTAACGAAATAACTTTTATTACGTTACAGAACATATTAAGAATTCTGTGGCGCTTACGAGAGTAGAGCAAAATAGAGACACAATAGCGGATGCACTGAGAGAAATTGACCCTGAGCTTGCAAATTGAATATTTTTCTCGTGAAACCTAGTATTTCAAAATAATTATATTGCTGGTTAAATTCCTAACTATTCATTTTAAGCCAATGAACTTGAAATCGCGAAAAATTTTCGCCTGCGGCGCTATTTTGTAGCCTCACCCACGAGCCGCCACTGGCCTGAACACGTTCGATATGGTAAGGATATAATAAAAAGTCATTGAGAATTTTCCAAACAAGAATATGTGAGATATTCAAATTGTTTCCAATTTTTCATGTACTTAATTCGGGATCTTCCTCGACTGAATTCAAAACCGCTACCTCAATTTCTGGTGTTCTTGCAGTACGTTGTACTTCTTTTCAATGATTGTCTGGTTCAAAACTTCCCTTTTCGCACAACCTTCTATGAATGTTTGAAAATGTTTGTGCATCCGAAATATTCCAATTTGGAAAGCGGTTTTCGTACAACCGCCTGGCTTCCAGTGCGCTACCGTCAGCAAGCCAATACATGTAATGCATGTCTGCAAACTCAGACTTCGTGAAATGGACCATGTTTTTTTAACAATATTAAAATACGTAACAACTAGACTAGGTAATTGTCAGAACTGTTTATGTTTACAAAACAAGATCTGCTTCTTACCCACCAGATACGTTTTTAATCCTTGATAATACCAAAGAAACTTAAAGCTACGCAGTTATAAGTTTCTATGATAATACTCAATTTCATAACAACGTGCAAATAAATGAATTTATTTTTTTATGCGAAAACCATACGTCAAACGAAACAAAGTGAAGAGACCAGATTTGCTCAAAAAGGAATAAGGATTTAAAAAATAGTTTTTACTTAAAGAAATTTTTCTCTGTAAAATGATTCAGTGCAAATCCCGCACGAACGCCACTGGTAAGAATAAATAATGTTGCATAGCAGAAAATGTCTTTTGATGCATAGAAGATGCGTACCACGTTTCACAAGAATATATAGGGTCGTACCAAAGTTACAATGAAAAAAATATTTTTTTCTTAATACTTTAGCACCCTGTAGTTCAACAGTTAAGACTTTTAGGACATAGGTTCATATGAAGTTTTTTTCTCAGAATGAACCCAAGGATAACCTTCTTAAATACTTGCATGTTATTAAAAGACTATTATTTCCCTATATTGCAAGCTCGTACAAGTATTTCTCTTATCCTCAATTTTTCCTTTGCCAAGTCTTTGAAAATATACATTTCGATTATGCCTCGCCAGTACTGATAATAAAAGAAATTCAAATATTACTGCATGATTATCTACATTCTAAAATATCGTAGATGCAGAATATACGCTCGTATCTTAGAAACTTATCCATCCTAGAGAAAAAAGTTTTCTACAAATAATGTAGGGAATAGGATAAACTAAACTTTTGTTATCAACTATTTTTTACGTAATTCGTAATTAATAATTCCAATATGGCGTCGCGAGTGGTAACGTCCCAAGGTCTAAAGTCAGAATATCTTTTATTACTAAAACTAAAACTATACCAAATATAAACTTTCCTGGACCTTTCGCACCCTCAATCCCTTTTTCTTGCTCTATTAACTGGACTATCATATCCTATCATCATTAAAATTTTAATCCGCTCGGTCACACTTAAATGTGCCATTTTTGCGCAAAAGTTGTTCATACTTGCGTATTTTTGAAATGTGTCGTCACTCTTTTTTTTAACAATCAGTTTATATGGGTAAGCAGAATCTAGATCAGCCTATTCGATGACAAATAAGCCTATTAAATAAATACATAATTTTTGATCAAACTTTATCTCGTAACAGGGTCGGAATATTAAAGATAACCTTTCCTACAGGTAAATCGATTAATCATTTCATTAGGTAAAGTCATGAATATGCGAAATAAAGGCCGCTCATTTAGTTAATCCCGAATAAGAGTCGCAGGGTATAAAGTTTGTGACTTGGATTAATTTGCAAAGACGTCCGAATTAGCCGTAAACGTTAAAAGCACAACAATTTATTCTAATATCTTTTAATTGGATCTTAAACGGAATAAGAAAATATTAGTCCGAAGCTGTGTGTAAGACTCTTAAAAATTTTATGGCTGTTTGAAGGGCATCGGTAATCACGCAATAAGATTTAATTAAACCACCAGTTAGAGAGAAGGAAATAAATACAAAAATGAGCGAAGTGAATAAATACAAGAAGTGTTTAATAAATAGTATTGTACAACATGTTTAAAATATTGTTCAGGTTTTAGCAGTGGCTGCTCGTGTCTTGCACATGTAAGCAGGTATTTCAGGCAAAAAGCGCCTCAGGCGAAAATTTTTGAGGAGCACGCCCACGGTCGTTACGTCAACCAGCGCTTCCGTGGCCATGACGCGTGTCACGGTGTTTTCAATATAAGGTGCTGATTGGATCACCTGCCGTTGCGGATTTCCCATTTTAAAAAAACGCAGAGACACGTCAATAGATTTGCCAAAGGGGACAACTTTTTAACCAAAAACTACTTCACCCCCTTTTACTCTCTGCCCCACGAGGTCATCCCCTTAAAAATTTTAAATGACAAGGGGTATCAAGTAATAGCTTGTTTGAAAGGTCTTTCAAAGTGCTTTATTTTGACGTTTGATTTTTTAAAATCGGTCGATTCGTTTTCGAGAAAATTAGAAAAATCTTTATTTATTTATCTTAATTTGTTCAGATAGAAAAAAAAAACACACGAAAATATCACTTTTTATTTCAATAAGTGTTCAAAAACCAACATAAACAGCAACTCGGAAGATTAGACGTGGCAGCAACCAAATAACAACCCGACTTTTTTTCAGCCATCTATTTATAAACACAGATAACATGGGCGAACTGTATTTATTCTTATACCTGTTTAGTTTTTTATAGTTGCTAAGGAAAAGAAAGAATTTAATTTGCTGTCAGTTACCTTTGTGACAATCTTGGTATAGTGAAAATTAATTTATTGATTCAGATTTTACTTCCAAAATGGTTTACACACTAGCCGAAAGAGTGGAAATGATTATAATTTATGGTGCCCAAAATCAATGTGCTCGGCAAACTGCCGTCACATTTAACGCCAGACATCCGGAAAAGATAACTTCGCATAGGTATGTTTTGGACCTTGTTACTAAATTTACTCAAACTGGATCTGTTGCAAATAAAAAACGTAATCATCGTAGAGTTTTGGATGAAGCCGCTCAAGTTGAAGTTTTGGGTCATTTTGGCATAAATCCTAATACTTCATTACGCAAAATTGTTGATGCGACTGGTATTTCATTAGGCTCTTTACACACAGTTACTAAATTACATAAATTTCATCCATTCAAAATGAAAATATTGCAAGAGTTAACCGAAGATGATTTCGATAGGCGAGTTGAGTTTTGTGAACAAATGACTGCAGCGATTAATGATAATACCGTTCATGTAAAGAATATCTGCTTCAGTGATGAATGCACATTTTATCTAAATGGATTTGTTAATAAGCATAACTGCAGGTATTGGAGCAATGAAAATCCTCATGCTTTTGTAGAAGGGCATACTCAGTACCCCCAAAAAATTATTGTATGGGCAGGTATTTTAGGAAACAAAGTGATTGGGCCATTGTTTATTAACGGGAATTTAAATGGACGCATTTATTTAGATATGTTGGAAAATACCATCAATCCGCTTATCACTAAAACCATTGAAAACCAAATCGAAGACGATGGAAACCCTATACTTGATGAGGCTGAAATATATTTCCAGCAAGACGGCGCTCCTCCTCACTATGTTCTTCCGGTTCGGCAATGGCTAAGCGCAAGTTCCCAGATAAATGGATAGGGCGAAGAGGACCTATAAAATGGCCTGCTAGGTCTCCTGACTTGACGCCATTAGACTTTTTTCTATGGGACCATTTGAAATGTATTGTGTTTACTCCCCAACCTGAAAGTTTTGATGAACTTCGTCAACGCATCATCGAAAGCTGCCATGATCTCCCACAACATGTTTTTGAAAATGTCCGTCAGGAATTTGAACATCGCCTATATCATTGTTTGGCCAATAACGGGCAACATTTTGAACACTTATTGAAATAAAAAGTGATATTTTCGTGTGTTTTTTTTCTATCTGAACAAATTAAGATAAATAAAGATTTTTCTAATTTTCTCGAGAACGAATCGACCGATTTTAAAAAATCAAACGTCAAAATAAAGCAATTTGAAAGACCTTTCAAACAAGTTATTACCCCTTGTCATTTAAAATTTTTAAGGGGATGATCCCGGGGGGCAGAGGGTAAAAGAGGGTGAAGTAGTTTTTGGTTAAAAAGTTGTCCCCTTTGGCAAATCTTTTGACGTGTCTCGGCGTTTTTTCTTTTAATCAGTGGTTTTCGATAAATCCTTGGTGGGAAGTTTTCAAATGAACACCCTGTATATTAATAATAATATTACGACTTAAATATGAACTTGGTTTATCGAGACTGGGAAAGATTACAAGTGGAATGCCTTGGGATAAATTAAGGGTAGGCGGCGCTTACCTTACCTACCCTTGACAGGCCGCTACTTGATTTTATTTAGTATAGACGGTTAACCTATACGTTTCAAAAGCAAGGGTCTTCATCATCAGCGTTAAAATAACCATTACACGGGATATTAGAGGAATTTTATGACAACATACACTTACAGCCATAGGCGTCATTTCAGCTTTTTAACTGGGGTAGCAAGACCTACCGCGAGGTCGGGGGAAATCCAAGTTTCAGCCACGTGACCTTGAACATGACCTTGTCCGTGACCTTGAGAAAGCTCAAGGTCACTTGCAAGGTCAAATCCAAGTTTCAGCCACGTGACCTTGAACGTGACCTTGTCCGTGACCTTGAGAAAGTTCAAGGTCACTTGCAAGGTCAAATCCAAGTTTCAGCCACGTGACCTTGAATTTGGCTTTGACATTGAACATGACCTTGTCCGTGACCTTAAGAAACTTCAAGGTCACTTGCAAGGTCTAATCCAAGTTTCAGCCACGTGACCTTGAACATGGCCTTGTCCGTGACCTTGAGAAAGTTCAAGGTCACTTGCAAGGTCAAATCCAAGTTTCAGCCACGTGATCTTAAACATGACCTTGTCCGTGACCTTGAGAAATTTTAAGGTCACTTGTAAGGTCAAATCCAAGTTTCAGCCCGTGACCTTGAACATGATCTTGTCTGTGAACTTGAGAAAGTTCAAGGTCACTTGCAAGGTCAAATCCAAGTTTCAGCCACGGGACCTTAAACATGACCTTGTCCGTGACCTTGCCAAAGTTCAAGGTCACTTGCAAGGTCAAATCCAAGTTTTAGCCACGTGACCTTGAAGTTGGCTTTGACATTAAACATGACCTTGTCCGTGACCTTGAGAAAGTTCAAGGTCACTTGTAAGGTCAAATCCAAGTTTCAGCCCGTGACCTTGAACATGATCTTGTCTGTGACCTTGAGAAAGTTCAAGGTCACTTAACAAGGTCAAATCCAAGTTTCAGCCACGTGACCTTGAACATGACCTTGTCCGCGACCTTGAGAAAGTTCAAGGTCACTTGCAAGGTCAAATCCAAGTTTCGGTTAGTTCAGGTTAGTTTCAGCCACGTGACCTTGAACGTGACCTTGTCCGTGACCTTGAGAAAGTTCAAGGTCACTTGTAAGGTCAAATCCAAGTTTCAGCCCGTGACCTTGAACATGATCTTGTCTGTGACCTTGAGAAAGTTCAAGGTCACTTGCAAGGTCAAATCCAAGTTTCAGCCACGTGACCTTAAGCATGACCTTGTCCGTGACCTTGAGAAAGTTCAAGGTCACTTGCAAGGTCAAATCCAAGTTTTAGCCACGGGACCTTGAAGTTGGCTTTGACATTGAACATGACCTTGAGAAAGTTCAAGGTCACTTGCAAGGTCAAATCCAAGTTTCAGCCCGTGACCTTGCACATGATCTTGTTCGTGACCTTGAGAAAGTTCAAGGTCACTTGTAAGGTCAAATCCAAGTTTCAGCCACGTGACCTTGTCCGTGACCTTGAAAAAGTTCAAGGTCACTTGCAAGGTCAAATCCAAGTTCTAGCCACGTGACCTTGAACGTGACCTTGTCCGTGACCTTGAGAAAGTTTAAGGTCACTTGCAAGGTCAAAGCTAAGTTTCAGCCCGTGACCTTGAACATGATCTTGTCCGTGACCTTGAGAAAGTTCAAGGTCACTTGCAAGGTCAAAGCCAAGTTTCAGCCACGTGACCTTGAACATGACCTTGTCCATGACCTTGAGAAAGTTCAAGGTCACTTGCAAGGTCGAATCCAAGTTTCAGCCACGTGACCTTGAACGTGACCTTGTCCGTGACCTTGAGAAAGTTCAAGGTCACTTGTAAGGTCAAATCCAAGTTTCAGCCCGTGACCTTGAACATGATCTTGTCTGTGACCTTGAGAAAGTTAAAGGTCACTTGCAAGGTCAAATCCAAGTTTCAGCCACGTGACCTTAAGCATGACCTTGTCCGTGACCTTGAGAAAGTTCAAGGTCACTTGCAAGGTCAAATCCAAGTTTTAGCCACGGGACATTGAAGTTGGCTTTGACATTGAACATGACCTCGAGAAAGTTCAAGGTCACTTGCAAGGTCAAATCCAAGTTTCAGCAACGTGACCTTGTCCGTGACCTTGAGAAAGTTCAAGGTCAGTTGCAAGGTCAAATCCAAGTTTTAGCCACGTGACCTGGAAGTTGGCTTTGACATTGAACATGACCTTGTCCGTGACCTTGAGAAAGTTCAAGGTCACTTGTAAGGTCAAATCCAAGTTTCAGCCCGTGACCTTGAACATGATCTTGTCTGTGACCTTGAGAAAGTTCAAGGTCACTTGTGTCCTGGCACAATTCGCCTTCGCTTCCTTCTTCAAGGGGCTTATCCCTGGAAGTTGCGCGGCTAGCGTCAGTCGTTGTCTCAGGGGCGGCGATCTGTGCAGGGCAGTTTGAGACCGCCCCAGGTACTGTTTTGGGGTCGGCCTCGGTGGTAGAGAGCATGTCGTAGTTTTCTTCATCCTCGGCCATCCGGGCTGGAGGGGTTTCGTTGTGTAATGCCATATTCTCGGCCATTACAGTTTCTGCCACGTGGTTTTCACGTGCTGCCGACCTGGTGCTGGTTATGCCCAGGTGGTATCCTCTTGTATTCGCCTTCCTGGCGATGGCGTCGTCTGTTGCAGGTATGGCACTATTTGTCCAACGCTGGCAACGCCGGCTATGTCGGATTCTCGCCGTATTTCTTTATTAAATTAGTTTGCCGCGTAGGTTTCGCGTCTTGCCGACCTGGTGCAGGTTATGCCCAGGTGGTAAACTATTGTATACGCCTCCTCGGCGATGGCGTCGGCTGCTACGGTTGTGGCACAGTTAGTCCAACGTCGGCAACGTCGGCGATGACCGGGTTCCGTATATTTCTTCTTAAAATTAGGTTGCCGTATATTTTTACTTCTTCGCCGACCTGGTGCAGGTGATGCCCAGGTGGTTTACTACTGGTTACGCCTCCTCGGCGATGGCGTCGGCTGCTACGGTTGTGGCACAGTTAGTCCAACGTCGGCAACGTCGGCGATGACCGGGTTCCGTATATTTCTTCTTAAAATTAGGTTGCCGTATATTTTTACTTCTTCGCCGACCTGGTGCAGGTGGTGCCCAGGTGGTTTACTACTGGATACGCCTCCTCGGCGATGGCGTCGGCTGCTACGGTTGTGGCACAGTTAGTCCAACGTCGGCAACGTCGGCGATGACCGGGTTCCGTATATTTCTTCTTAAAATTAGGTTGCCGTATATTTTCACTTCTTCGCCGACCTGGTGCAGGTGTTGCCCAGGTGGTTTACTACTGGATACGCCTCCTCGGCGATGGCGTCGGCTGCTACGGTTGTGGCACAGTTAGTCCAACGTCGGCAACGTCGGCGATGACCGGTTCCGTATTTCTTCGGCTTGAAATTAGTTTGCCGTAGGGTTTTACTTCTTTGCCGACCTGGTGCAGGTTATGCCCAGGTGGTAAATTATTGTATTCGCCTCCTCGGCGATGGCGTCGGCTGCTACGGTTGTGGCACAGTTAGTCCAACGTCGGCAACGTCGGCGATGACCGGGTTTCGTATGGTTATTCTTAAAATTAGGTTTCGGTCCTGCTGGTACCTTGGTACCAACGCCGCGGATCAGCTAGGAACCACTGTTTCCTCACAGTATCGGGCTCGACTACGGCGTCCTTCCACCGGTGCTTCTTCAGCTACGCTTTGCTTTAATCTTCGGGTTCACGTATGCCTCCTTGACATACCCAGGTGCTCGGCAGTTCCAAGTTCGACTGGCAATTTTACTTGGTGATGGTCGTCCAAAGAAAAAGACTTATACAGATTTTAAAGCCGGAACAAATGCTCAACTATGGAAATAGGTGCTTGTCGCTCTATGGTTCTGTACGGACTGATTATTCCCCGCGAAATCGCGCTCTTTATAGCCGATTTCTACGTGGCGAATACCACAACACCCCCCCCCCTTAAGAGCAGTTGTTACGGTATGTTTATTTTAACCGTACCCATCTGGTACGATTATACTATATTTATAATGTCAAAAACTTAAAACTAATACTTAAATCTAAAAACTAACAAATCTCTAAGTCCAAAAACAACAATAGAAACTAATACCTAAGTACATAACAAGAATAAAAACTAATAACTAAGTCCAAAAACAACAATAAACATATTTAAAATCACTCTCTTCTTTAGGACGATTTTTCTTTTTCCCTGGTTCGAGGCGATTTCTCAACCTCCATGGCGATGTCGTCAATGGGTGGCTCTCCTCCAGGTGACCTGGTATAGGCCTCCTGTGGGTAGCTCTCTAGTGACCTGGGGGACTCCTCGGAGGCTTCAGGTGGCTTCTCGCTTGGCTGCCTCAAGACTGGGACGGCGACCTCGGGTTGAGGGGCCGTAGTTTCTTCCACGTCTGGTGGTTTCTTCTTGGGCTGCCTCAATGGTACCTCGGCGACCTCGGGCTGAGGGGCCGGAATTTCAGGGATTTCACGGTTTTGGCTATGGAGCTGGATCTGTGCGGGAACTCTAGTGGGCACATATCTCCAGGGAACACCTTGTTGGTCATACTGGGTCTCCAAACTTGGAGGACATAAGTACAAATCTGTCACAGGTGGCTCTACAAAAGCTGCTATCGGGTTGGATTCTGATAGTGGCGTACGTTTCACCGCGACTACCGTCCACCCTATATAATTTTCTCTTGGATATCGGCCTTCTTGTCCATCTCTCAATCGTAGGTCCGTCAACGCCGGTTCCCTTGCTTCTGCTAATTCTGCAACTGGTTGATCATACCCTGCAGTTGTGGTGGCCGTTGAGTCGAACAGCTCTTCTTCTTTAATTTCAAACTTGTCTTCAAAATCCGGAGGTGGCGAGATTACATTGAACTCGACCTCTTGGCCCACGTCTGGTGGTTCCAATACTTCATCTTTAATTGCTACGTCTCCCTGGATCACGTCCGGTGGCTCCAACACTTTATCTGTAATTGCCTCATCTTCTTGGGTCACGTCTGGTGGCTCCAAAATTTCATATTTTACTCGCTTTTCTTGTCGCAACAAACGGTTAGCTGCAATTTCATCGTTCTCTGCTTGCAACAGCGCTACGCACGTTCTTTTATTAAATTTCACGCCCTCCTCCGAATCTGAAGTCGGGGGTGAAGCATGACGCTGTCTAAGCCGTCTCACTCGACGGTCCTGCCTACGGTCCCTTCGAATCTCCGTCATCGGTGATTCCTCATTTGTCAGCGTATCCTCATCAGTTGACGTGGTATCACTAACTGTTTCCTCGCTATCTTCCATGGTGGCTGGAACTCTTATTGGTAAACTGCCAATAGTCTGGCTTGTTGACTGAACCGGGTGTCGGTTTTTTGGATCTGCCAGGTCATCCACACAAGAAATATAGTCATTATTTCGGAAGTTAAACAGCATTTTTTCTGGGTCCTCTATTTCTTCTTCTTCTTCCGACGCATCTTTTTCTTCATCTCTTCCTTGAATACCACACTCTTGACGCAGGAGATCTTGGTCATAGTCCTCATCATCCGCATGCAACGCGTACCACATTCCATCCTTCAATGCTTGACGTTTATAGTCCGGTCCCTGCAAAGGATGATCAATCTGATATTGCATGGCGCGCATAATCATCGCTCCATGCTTATTAGTACCAGGGATTTCTACCGGTGACCCATCTGGGAATACAAACTTTAACTTCTTTGGTTTAACCACGCTCGCTTGTTGTCTATTTGGATTCGGAATATCCCGTCTCTCCCACGTCCTGCTGTATTGTGGCCTATTTGGGGCTTGAGCCTGACCTCCTTGTTGTTGAGGCCTTCTTCCTTCTTCTGGACCGTCTCTGTTATACTGTGGCCTATTTGGTGCTTGCGCCTGACCTCCCTGTTGTTGAGGTCCTCTATTGTACTGCGGTCTATAGTAGCCTTGACCGCCTTGATAGTTTTGGTACTGGAACTGTCTAGTTTCACCATTATCCCTGCTATTTTGAGTGTTAATATTCACTCTGGGTGCGGTGTACACCTCGGAACTCTTCCAATCCCGTTCCACCGTAATCGCAGCGTTCAATAGTTCTTCTGTGCTTTGACAATTCCAAGTACGTAGCGCAGCTCGCAACGGACCGTTTAATCTGCTCAGCAACAGCGGTACCACTTCCTCCTCCTGCCATCTCGGATTTATCCGTTGACAAATTTGTCTCTTGCGAATCAAAAATGCCTCCGCACCTTCTCCTTTAGCTTGGTCTTGGCCATATAATTCTGCGCGTAAGTGATTCACGCATTCGCTGTTGTTATATGCCCTAAGCACTGCTTCTTGCAACTGCTTCCAAGTAATCTGCCCTCCGGCATAAATCTTCATCCGGATGGCTGCTTGTCCAGTCATTTGTCTTATCGCCAGGTCCGTCCATTGGTATGCCGGTGCTCCGTTCTCTATACAATATTCTTTCATGTGTTTTAAAAATAGCACCGGGTCCTCTGTATCGGCTCCTGCAAATCTAGGTGGTGGTGCTGGAATTATTCTTCTCGGTTTGTCAATTAGCTGCCCTATGGACTGGGCTAAACCCTCCATAGTCTTCCATCTTAACGCTTCCATGGCTTGCCAATCTTGTCGTGGCTCCGTTGGTTGTTCCTGTAGAGGTGGCAATACCATTCCTCTAATTTTCCTTTCATAATCTGGCTTCTGCCGGACTCCCCTTTGAGTTGGCGGAACTTGCCGACTTAACGGTGGCAGCGCCGAACCTCTAGGCTTGTCCTCATAGCTTGGCCTTCTTAGTTCTTCATCCAGGGTAGGTGGCATCCGTTGTTCTTCAGGTGGCCTTTCATTTTTTAACAGTTTCCTTTGGATTTCTCTTAACATAACCGAAGCTTCCTGGTTACATGGTATTTGTTCGTCATTTGACGTGTCTTCGGACTCATCGTCCGAATCCTCTTCGGACTCGCTATGAATCTCCACGTCCACACTGTACTTCTCCTCCCATAATCGGCGCTTCGCTCTCGTATTGAAAGCTGGGCACTCCATGGGCAGGTATTCAAATGATTTACGATCGTTTAAACCAAAGGGCCTAACGTCGTCACAGGGTTCTTTGTTACTCTTGTGTTTCGAGTAAGTCAACGAGTTGGGCGCCATGTCCTGGCACAATTCGCCTTCGCTTCCTTCTTCAAGGGGCTTATCCCTGGAAGTTGCGTGGCTAGCGTCAGTCGTTGTCTCAGGGGCGGCGATCTGTGCAGGGCAGTTTGAGACCGCCCCAGGTACTGTTTTGGGGTCGGCCTCGGTGGTAGAGAGCATGTCGTAGTTTTCTTCATCCTCGGCCATCCGGGCTGGAGGGGTTTCGTTGTGTAATGCCATATTCTCGGCCATTACAGTTTCTGCCACGTGGTTTTCACGTGCTGCCGACCTGGTGCTGGTTATGCCCAGGTGGTATCCTCTTGTATTCGCCTTCCTGGCGATGGCGTCGTCTGTTGCAGGTATGGCACTATTTGTCCAACGCTGGCAACGCCGGCTATGTCGGATTCTCGCCGTATTTCTTTATTAAATTAGTTTGCCGCGTAGGTTTCGCGTCTTGCCGACCTGGTGCAGGTTATGCCCAGGTGGTAAACTATTGTATACGCCTCCTCGGCGATGGCGTCGGCTGCTACGGTTGTGGCACAGTTAGTCCAACGTCGGCAACGTCGGCGATGACCGGGTTCCGTATATTTCTTCTTAAAATTAGGTTGCCGTATATTTTTACTTCTTCGCCGACCTGGTGCAGGTGATGCCCAGGTGGTTTACTACTGGATACGCCTCCTCGGCGATGGCGTCGGCTGCTACGGTTGTGGCACAGTTAGTCCAACGTCGGCAACGTCGGCGATGACCGGGTTCCGTATATTTCTTCTTAAAATTAGGTTGCCGTATATTTTTACTTCTTCGCCGACCTGGTGCAGGTGGTGCCCAGGTGGTTTACTACTGGATACGCCTCCTCGGCGATGGCGTCGGCGGCTACGGTTGTGGCACAGTTAGTCCAACGTCGGCAACGTCGGCGATGACCGGGTTCCGTATATTTCTTCTTAAAATTAGGTTGCCGTATATTTTCACTTCTTCGCCGACCTGGTGCAGGTGTTGCCCAGGTGGTTTACTGCTGGATACGCCTCCTCGGCGATGGCGTCGGCTGCTACGGTTGTGGCACAGTTAGTCCAACGTCGGCAACGTCGGCGATGACCGGTTCCGTATTTCTTCGGCTTGAAATTAGTTTGCCGTAGGGTTTTACTTCTTTGCCGACCTGGTGCAGGTTATGCCCAGGTGGTAAATTATTGTATTCGCCTCCTCGGCGATGGCGTCGGCTGCTACGGTTGTGGCACAGTTAGTCCAACGTCGGCAACGTCGGCGATGACCGGGTTTCGTATGGTTATTCTTAAAATTAGGTTTCGGTCCTGCTGGTACCTTGGTACCAACGCCGCGGATCAGCTAGGAACCACTGTTTCCTCACAGTATCGGGCTCGACTACGGCGTCCTTCCACCGGTGCTTCTTCAGCTACGCTTTGCTTTAATCTTCGGGTTCACGTATGCCTCCTTGACATACCCAGGTGCTCGGCAGTTCCAAGTTCGACTGGCAATTTTACTTGGTGATGGTCGTCCAAAGAAAAAGACTTATACAGATTTTAAAGCCGGAACAAATGCTCAACTATGGAAATAGGTGCTTGTCGCTCTATGGTTCTGTACGGACTGATTATTCCCCGCGAAATCGCGCTCTTTATAGCCGATTTCCACGTGGCGAATACCACAACACTTGCAAGGTCAAATCCAAGTTTCAGCCACGTGATCTTAAACATGACCTTGTCCGTGACCTTGAGAAAGTTCAAGGTCACTTGCAAGGTCAAATCCAAGTTTTAGCCACGTGACCTTGAAGTTGGCTTTGACATTGAACATGACCTTGTCCGTGACCTTGAGAAAGTTCAAGGTCACTTGCAAGGTCAAATCCAAGTTTCAGCCCGTGACCTTGAACATGATCTTGTCCGTGACCTTGAGAAAGTTCAAGGTCACTTGTAAGGTCAAATCCAAGTTTCAGCCACGTGACCTTGTCCGTGACCTTGAGAAAGTTCAAGGTCACTTGCAAGGTCAAATCCAAGTTCTAGCCACGTGACCTTGAACGTAACCTTGAACGAGAAATTGTCCGTGACCTTGAGACAGTTCAAGGTCACTTGCAAGGTCAAATTTAAGTTTCAGCCCGTGACCTTGAACATGATCTTGTCCGTGACCTTGAGAAAGTTCAAGGTCACTTGCAAGGTCAAAGCCAAGTTTCAGCCACGTGACCTTGAACATGACCTTGTCCGTGACCTTGAGAAAGTTCAAGGTCACTTGCAAGGTCAAATCCAAGTTTCAGCAACGCGACCTTGTCCGTGACCTTGAGAAAGCTCAAGGTCAGTTGCAAGGTCAAATCCAAGTTTTAGCCACGTGACCTTGAACGTGACCTTGTCCGTGACCTTGAGAAAGTTCAAGGTCACTTGCAAGGTCAAATCCAAGTTTCAGCCCGTGACCTTGAACATGACCTTGTCCGTGACCTTGAGAAAGTTCAAGGTCACTTGCAAGGTCAAATCCAAGTTTTAGCCACGTGACCTGGAAGTTGGCTTTGACATTGAACATGACCTTGTCCGTGACCTTGAGAAAGTTCACGGTCACTTGCAAGGTCAAATCCAAGTTTCAGCCACGTGACCTTGAGAAAGTTCAAGGTCACTTGCAAGGTCAAATCCAAGTTTCAGCCCCGTGACCTTGAACATGACCTTGTCCGTGACCTTGAGAAAGTTCAAGGTCACTTGTAAGGTCAAATCCAAGTTTCAGCCCGTGACCTTGAACATGATCTTGTCTGTGACCTTGAGAAAGTTCAAGGTCACTTGCAAGGTCAAATCCAAGTTTCAGCCACGTGACCTTAAACATGACCTTGTCCGTGACCTTGAGAAAGTTCAAGGTCACTTGCAAGGTCAAATCCAAGTTTTAGCCACGTGACCTTGAAGTTGGCTTTGACATTGAACATAACCTTGTCCGTGACCTTGAGAAAGTTCAAGGTCACTTGCAAGGTCAAATCCAAGTTTCAGCCACGTGACCTTGAACATGACCTTGTCCGTGACCTTGAGAAAGTTCAAGGTCACTTGCAAGGTCAAATCCAAGTTTCAGGCATGTGACCTTGTACGTGACCTTGAACATGACCTTGTCCGTGACCTTGAGAAAGTTCAAGGTCACTTGCAAGGTCAAATCCAAGTTTCAGGCATGTGACCTTGTACGTGACCTTGTCCGTGACCTTGTCCGTGACCTTGTCCGTGACCTTGAGAAAGTTCAAGGTCACTTGCAAGGTCAAATCCAAGTTCTAGCTACGTGACCTTGAACGTAACCTTGAGAAAGTTCAAGGTCACTTGCAAGGTCAAATTTAAGTTTTAGCCCGTGACCTTGAACATGATCTTGTCCGTGACCTTGAGAAAGTTCAAGGTCACTTGCAAGGTCAAAGCCAAGTTTCAGCCACGTGACCTTGAACATGACCTTGTCCGTGACCTTGAGAACGTTCAAGGTCACTTGCAAGGTCAAATCCAAGTTTCAGCTCGTGACCTTGAACATGATCTTGTCCGTGACCTTGAGAAAGTTCAAGGTCACTTGCAAGGTCAAATCCAAGTTTTAGCCACATGACTGAAGCGCTCGCTTACGTCCACCTTCCCAGGTAGCTCGGACGCAGGCGCACTCCAGTTTAAAATTCGCTGACGATCAGCTAGTTCGACATAAACATCTTTTCCTTCGTTTTCACCCAGCATTCCCCACGGCTGTACATCTTCACACCACGACCAGAGATCCTCTTCTTCAGGCTTCGTTGTTAATGCCCTTTTTGAGCCACCCACGGGGTTTGGGTCGCTTGCCACTTCTATGCCACTCGGCCGGCAGCCGGACGGAGGTTTAGGGAACCCTAACAGGTCCTGGACACCAAGTGCAGATTTGGCATCTCGGTCTGGGCCCTTTGCCACCTCCGCAGCGTTGACGGATGAGTCATAGCTGACTCCCTGGAGTTCTGATTGTCCATTGGGTGATGCGCCACCCATGGCATCGATGATCCAGGCCTCCAGGAAGCCGCTCGGCGAAGACGGTAGCAGCACGTCTTGCATTCGGTCTAAGACTGTTGCGAAATTTAAGGCCATGTGTCTGACTTCCAACAGCTTAGTTAAAAACGTAATTAAAATATCAAAGGTTTTTATTCTACCCTGTATAATATTTTATTTCTTAACACTTTTTATGCCTAAGTATTTTTTCTAACTTATAAACACAAAATAAACAACTGCGTAATTTTTCCAAAACTTTTATTCATCCGATCTGCGATGCTTTAATACTACCAAGAAAGTCCCAGATTATGCTTTAGGAAACTTTCATTTAAATACGTAAACAACTTTTAATTACTATAAAAATAACTCATCATCTCGAGTTATGACGTCATATGATGACTGCAGCTAATTTGATCTTATTACTTTGAACCCCCGTGAATGACTGAATCAATAGCACGAAATTCGGCTATTTATAGTAAATTTGAGTGCTAAAACATGACCTTGAACGTGACCTTGTCCGTGACCTTGAGAAAGTTCAAGGTCACTTGCAAGGTCAAATCCAAGTTTCAGCCCCGTGACCTTGAACATGACCTTGCCCGTGACCTTGAGAAAGTTCAAGGTCACTTGCAAGGTCAAATCCAAGTTTTAGCCACGTGACCTGGAAGTTGGCTTTGACATTGAACATGACCTTGTCCGTGACCTTGAGAAAGTTCAAGGTCACTTGTAAGGTCAAATCCAAGTTTCAGCCCGTGACCTTAAACATGATCTTGTCTGTGACCTTGAGAAAGTTCAAGGTCACTTGCAAGGTCAAATCCAAGTTTCAGCCACGTGATCTTAAACATGACCTTGTCCGTGACCTTGAGAAAGTTCAAGGTCACTTGCAAGGTCAAATCCAAGTTTTAGCCACGTGACCTTGAAGTTGGCTTTGACATTGAACATGACCTTGTCCGTGACCTTGAGAAAGTTCAAGGTCACTTGCAAGGTCAAATCCAAGTTTCAGCCCGTGACCTTGAACATGATCTTGTCCGTGACCTTGAGAAAGTTCAAGGTCACTTGCAAGGTCAAATCCAAGTTTCAGCCCCGTGACCTTGAACATGACCTTGCCCGTGACCTTGAGAAAGTTCAAGGTCACTTGCAAGGTCAAATCCAAGTTTTAGCCACGTGACCTGGAAGTTGGCTTTGACATTGAACATGACCTTGTCCGTGACCTTGAGAAAGTTCAAGGTCACTTGTAAGGTCAAATCCAAGTTTCAGCCCGTGACCTTGAACATGATCTTGTCTGTGACCTTGAGAAAGTTCAAGGTCACTTGCAAGGTCAAATCCAAGTTTCAGCCACGTGATCTTAAACATGACCTTGTCCGTGACCTTGAGAAAGTTCAAGGTCACTTGCAAGGTCAAATCCAAGTTTTAGCCACGTGACCTTAAAGTTGGCTTTGACATTGAATATGACCGTGTCCGTGACCTTGAGAAAGTTCAAGGTCACTTGCAAGGTCAAATCCAAGTTCTAGCCACGTGACCTTGAACGTGACCTTAAACGTGACCTTGTCCGTGGCCTTGAGAAAGTTCAAGGTCACTTGCAAGGTCAAATTTAAGTTTCAGCCCGTGACCTTGAGCATTATCTTGTCCGTGACCTTGAGAAAGTTCAAGGTCACTTGCAAGGTCAAAGCCAAGTTTCAGTTTATTGTCAAAACCAAGTTCAAGGTAACTCTACTAAACATTGGACTTGACCTCGGAAGTGACCTTGAACTTTCAAGTGACGGACAAGGTCATGTTCAATGTCAAAACCAAGTTAGAGGTAACCTTCCTATAATTTGAACATGACCTTCAATGTGACCTTAAACTTTCAAGGTCACGGACACCAGCTAAAAATCACTCGATCTTTTTTTTAAGATCTGATAAACTTTTATTTTTTTAAACTCAAACTAGATCACTTTTTAGCAATTTAAACTCGAACAAACGGTAATAGATCATTCGTTTGTTCTCGTTAAATTTCTAAGCAATCTAGTTTTCGTAAAGAATAAAAGTTTATCCGATAAAAAAAAAAGCTCCTGTGGTTTTACGTATGATAAAGCACTTTTAAAAACCTCGGAGCCTAATTTTTAATCCGCAAAAGTTTAGTTTGTGAAATCTTCCAACAGGTCAGAGCCACTCTCATCTGACATTTTCCCTCAATTTTGTCTTATATGTCTAGCTGCTTCACAAAAGCGCAGTCAAAATGTGATAAGTGCTTGTTTCTGCAATTGATGCACCCTACTGCAGTAGGTATTCAAAAACTTTTAACTTGGCCAGTGATATCACATCCAGGTACTAAAAAAAACCGCTGCCGATGGCATCCATACTTTCACATCTAGGTTTTACTAAAAAAAAAACACCAACTCCAACACTCTGGCTGGGTTCGGGCTGCTACTCCGAGTTGGAGTGGAGTTAGAGTCAAGTTTTGCTCACGTGACCACAGAGCAAACAGTGCTGAAATGAGAAACCCGAACGCCGTTCGTTGTACCTTTTTTATTTTGACAGTTCCGAATTGTATCTAACCTAACCCCCATCCTTTATCTATGAACCTAACCTGAAAGTAACCTTAGTGAAAGTGAACCTTAGTATATATTATAAAATTAAACTAAAACTAATTAGCATTAGGCTTGGGGATTGTAAATTTGGGTTGTGTTATAACACAAAACAAGAAAAATGGTAAATAACAATTCTAATTGCGCAAGCGTGCACCTATACTCCGCTTTACGAGGTGGGGCCTTAGGAGTCAACTCTCTTGACTCTGTTTTGCAAATTCCGAACGAACTAAAGGATGCACTATTTACTCCGAACACATTAGCCGAACGATTTAGGTAGCTTTGGAGCTAAAAGAGTGAACGGAGTGCACATGCCGAACCCACCATCTATCATGGAAAATAGTGTGATAATCGAATTCCTTACCCTCGAAAATATAGAAAACGATATTATATTACATAATTTGATAATGTCCATACGGCAGATATATTTAAACTATTTCTATCTAATTTATTGTTTTATATTATCGATTCTACGGAGGGTTAGCACTTTATTGGATAGTTAGGTACAAATATCAGTTCGGGCTAGTTCAGCGGTAACATGTCGGTTGTGCGTAAATTTAAGGTCTGAAAAAGCAATATTACTTTAATTTTTGAAACCCGTTTAGACTTTAAAATGAACGGCCGTCCACTACTTCATACAATTAATAATTAAACAAACCAATTAGAACATAAATAAGGAAGTGCATTGAAAAATTCGTAAGCCTCTGGATGTGAAGAGAGCAATTCATTTTACTGCTTTGTATTTTTGCTTTTTTTGAATGATATGCAAGCGTTGTTGTGCTTAAATGGTGTTAACAATTTAAAACATTTGAAAAAAGAAACTCAACTAACATGAGCTTCTTAGAAAAAGCCAAGGTTAGGTTCTTCTCTTTTCTTTAAATATTAATCGTTTGCATTTTTGCCTATTTTTCCTTTTCTGTAAACAAGAAACATATAGGAAAAAGAGCGAGGTACCCAAAAATGTTTTGGCCGCGGCACTACTTTGCCCATCCTGTAGAATCCACAACGAGCCACAACTACCTACTTACAATAAAAACTGCTAATCTACAAATGTTACGTTACAAATATTGCGTTAACCATCAAAAGATTATCGAAATTCTAAGAACAACCGGGGTCGACGAACAGGACTTACGAGTGATATCAGGACTCTATCGGCTTACACCTAAACGTCTCCAAAACCAAAACACTAGTCTTCTCTAAGACACCAATAAACGTACATCTGCGGGTCAAGGGACAAACAATAGAACAGGTAACCTCCATAAAATATTTGGGAGCAAATATCAACAGCCAGTGTAACCCAAGGAAAGACATACTATCAAGAATCGAAGAAGCGAGGAAGACACTCATGAGTATGAAAACATTTTTTAGAAGATCAGACCTTAGTCTAGGGCTCAGAACTCTGATAGTCAGATGTTATATATTCCCTGTCTTGCTATATGGATGCGAGAGTTAGACAATGGACCCACAAACAGAAAAAAGAATAGAGGGCTTTGAAATGTACGTATACAGACGGATGTTACGAATTCCATGGTCACCAACGACGAAGTACTCCAACGCGCGAACAAACAAAAAGAACTGTTAAACTCCATCAAAGGAAGAAAAATGCAATACCTGGGTCATGTGATGAGAGGTGAAAGATACGAGTTACTTAGACTTGTAATAGAGGGTAAAGTACAGGGTAAAAGATCAGTTGGAAGACGCCAGAACTCCTGGCTAAAGGACCTGAGGAGATCGTTTGACCGCTTATCTACAGAAATCTTTCGGGCTGCAGTTTCCAAAACTACAATTGTCATTTGGATCGCCAACCTTCGGAAGGAGACGGCGCAATAAGAAGAAGAAGAATCTACAAATAGTCATGTTTTTGAATCGTAAGGTAGTTTCGGGATTTTTTGTGATATTAATAATTTGTAAGACAGAAATTATAAAAGGTGATTTCTTTTGTTATACCGTTTTTAGCTGTGTATTTAGACTGGTATAAGTTTTATTTAAATTAGCATAATATTTTATGTCGTAGAAAAATAAGACTATTTAATTTTAAACCATGTTTCTCAAACATTACACTTATCCTTATTTTTTCGTTTTCCATACTTTATTTTGGCGCTTTATTGCATTGCAATAAATTTTAAATGCTGCTTTTATCAACAATTCCACAAGCTAAACTTTCTGAATACCGTGCCTAATCGGCCCGAACCCTAAACTTTACGGTCTAAGCTTTGTAGATTCTTGTTTGGATTTATATGACAAAGAGAGCCTAAATTTTCCCAATTATTACCTAACTTAATAATAGCCAATTAAAATATAATAGAAAGTTGTTTTTATATTTATAGATAGACGAGGAAAAGTCACTTCACCTTTTTAATTGGAAATTGTGGAAACTAAAAAGATTTTTGATTATTTTAAGTAAGTAATTTCTTAGATACACAGTCAGCAAGGTGGATATTTGCCGGTGCTTCATGGATGAACAGTCAAGAGACAACGTGATTTACACCTCCCCGTCTTTATTTATTATAGCCTTAAAAGTAAGTGAATAAAAACACAATAGAGCGTCTACGGGCTTGCACTAAACGTCTCGAATTCTTAGTAACGTGTTAAACAGAAGCAAAAGTTTATTAGCGGAGTTTTCATGTCAATTGATTTTAAAGTCATCGTTTTAATTTCGTTGGTTTTGATCTGTAACTATATTTTTTTTAAGGTTTTTGTGCCTTTATTTTTTTTGTTTTCTTGTATATTGAGGACAACACTATACTAAGGAAACTGAAATAATATACCAAAATTTTAGCAGGATGGTTATATGAACAGAGTATTTGAACATAATACAACCGTTAAACATTATAACAAAATAAACAAAAACACCATGTACCGGGTGTCCAAATAAGAAAGGACGCCGGCCATATCTCAGGAACTATTAGTCCTAGAGCTTTCAGATAAAAATTTCTTGAACAAAATAGGCCATAAAAAATTGCTGGATGTAATTTTTAAGTTTGGTAGTCGTCCGCTAGGGGGCGCAACGAACACTTGAAAACATAATTCTGTGCTTATCTCCAAAAAGACATACTAAAGGTATCCTAAAAACACAATATTTGAAATCTTGAGGAGATTATGAAAAAATTTAGTTTGGGACTTTTTGCCATTACTTTTCAAATAAGGGATGGGGGAAGGTTCAAACATGCTGTTAACAAATGTCATACAACTTTTTTGTTTTTTAGCCGATTTCAATGATTCCTGCATCATTTAAAAGAGCTTTTCCTGTTTAACAAAATTCATAGTAAAAACAACAAAATGAAATGATTTTGTCGCCGCTAGGGGGCGCTATTTCAAAAAGTCGACAATTTTCCCATTTTCCTAGGAAATTTCAAATATAATAAGGAATTTTTTTGCATTCAGATGGAAAGAGGATAAGAAAATAAGGAATCTAGTGAAAATCGCAAGTCGATATCTTAATCCTACCCCAAGATATACAAGATATACATACAAGAGTATTTTGAGAAAAATCTTTTTGCCTGGCGTTTTGGTTAAATAGTCCTGGAAATGCAAAAATGAAACAAAACACCTGTAGTTGTCACTAAGGCTTATTTATCCGACGCCATTCTTTGTCGTAATAGCATCAAGAATATACGCGATGCACTGGATGCCAGAGGTTCAATACCAAGGTCGGTGGTCTGTTAAGGTCTGGTGCGGGATAATAGGGGGAAGAATTATTGGACCATTTATATTTGACGAGCCCCTCAATGGAAATACTCATTTACATTTTTTACAAAACAACTTACCTGTGTTGCTCCAAAACATTCCCCTCTTTACTCGTGCTACGATGTTTTTCCAGCACTACGGATGTCCTACGCATTTTTCGCTAAACGTGCGAAACTATTTGGATATGATCTTCCCGGATAGGTGGATTGGTCGGGGCAGCTTTTTTCCTTGGCCACCACGATCCCCCGACTTAGCTTGTTTGAATTTTTATTTATGGGTCAGACTAAAGGACACCCTATATCAAACAAGGCCCACTACAAAGGAAGATATAATCGTAAGGATCAGAAATGCCATTAGAAGCATATCTATTGCCGAAGTGGAAGCCGCTGTTAATGTAACTTAACAAAAAGTGCGAGATTGCATTAAAAATGTGATGGTGGACATTTTGAACATCTTGAAAGACATTAGCTGATTTGTTTTTTTTACATATTTTATTTTAGTCCCAAATCTTGTGTGTTTAATATTGTTTTTATGTTAAATTTGGTACCTACTGTCATTTTCTCGTAGCCGTTTGGCCAACCTTGTAAAGGTTCTGTTATTATATCGTCTCTGTCCAGGAAACCTCATCGCGTATATTCTTGATGCCATTGTTGAGTTCTGGTAACATTCAAAATAAACGGCTAGCATATTAAATATTATTTCATTGGGAATTAACTCTCATTGTTTTAAGCTTAAATGCACATCGCAGGAAATAACGGCGTTGCGAAAAAGACCGTTTTTGCACGTTAGCTTAATTGCTAATCTCTCAAACCAGGACAAATTATGTTAAATATTGTCAACAGAATGGCGGGCTTCGCATTGTAATTAAAAGCTTTTCACACTTCTAGACCACTGTGCGTTAAGTTCACGGACCACTGTGTCGCCCAATGTCAAGTTTAATTAAACAAGAGTCACCACTTTTGGGATAAAAATACCCGAACATTGGGTGGACACGGGACCTTCGTCTCAACGACTGGCCACTTCCCTGAGATAAGGAACGCCGATGTGTCTTAAAAACTCCAGGCCACTCTTCTGATCTGTCTTCAGTTACCCCCAAAGGCGCTCAAGTGCCCCACTGACTCCAGGCCTCTCCCCTGGGCCTCGAAGCTAGACTCGTCCTCTGGAGCCACGTAAAGCCCCTCAGGCACCTTTCTTGAGAGCCCCCATCGACAGTGCCACACCCCCCGGAGACATGCTGGGTTTCCTCCAGGCTACCTGGTAGTAGAAAATAAAGTCCATATTGTTTTCTAGCCGGATAGTTTTATTCACGCCCCGTTAGGGAAACAACCCCCAGTTGTGACAATATGAACCTTAAGTTAAGTCAAATAAAATTATTTTGCCACCATTACATATAAAATTGAGACTCGTGAAAAATTTTGTATAACGTTTAACCAAAGACGGTTCTGCTTTTCAAAACCTCAAGCAATATTTTTCCAAGCTTAGTGAGGCAAAAATTAAAGAGGGCATGTTAGCAGGTTCGAATATTAACAAAAATTCAGCCAGTCCAAAAAAACTTCACCTTTCCAGCCAGAACATCATTGAAGGTCTCAGTAAGTACTTTAGTTTATCCTGCCGCTTTATCTGGAAACTGAGATGTGATGGAAAACTTTTTTTATATATTCCTATTATGTTAATAGTAAAAAATGATAGGTCATAAGTAAGACCGCAGATAATTTTAAAAGTATAAAGTTTGTTGAGTAGTGTTATTCTCAAAATTTATATTTTTATAAATGTAATTGGAATTCTGCAAAACGGAACCAAAAATATTTCAACAAGAACAATGGAACATCATTATATTATTAATTATTATTAATATCCGAATCTCGATGTTTTAGTTTATAAATACCAAAATAGCGATATTCGATATTTTAGTTTTTAAATATGCCCGAATGCCCCCCCCCCTACTTATAACTTCTGCCGAAATTGCTCTACAGACACGTAAAATTTTATTTTTTTAATCCTCCAAATTGTTTAGATTTCACTATAAACTATCTGCTTTAAATGTCCCCACAAATAAAAATCTAAAGGTGCTAAATCCGGCGATCGTGCTGGCCACCTGCATGATATGTCCTCGATTCCCAATCCAATTTCTCCCATGATTATTATTTAAAAAATCTGATACAATCTGGGAGTTATATGGCGGAGCACCATCTTGTTGAAGCCAGATAGAAACACTTTCGTTTTTGGGAACTTCTTCCAAAAGCGTAGGTAAGACCAATGTGGATTTTCCACCGACCAGTAATGCATGTTATGACCATTCACGATTCCGTTATTGTGGAATCAGCAAGTCCGTAAATGAAATGGATGTCAGTCATCTGGGCGCTCGTATATCAATTCATGATAGAGGACTTCACTAATAAAAGTTTACCTAGTAAAGACAGAAAAAACACGTCAAACAACAGAACGTCAATCAGTCTCAACAAATTCGACACATGCAAATTGATCAACGAGACGTATTTAAATGATATTCACGTTCAAACTGATTTGCTTAAAAGATAACAACACATTTTTAAAAAAGTTTTATTCGGTAAGCCTAGTGTATTACGCCATACTTTAATTTTAACTACAATAATAATTTGAGAAATATAAAAATTGGTTTTGTCGAAATTTCTCTCGCCTTGTATCTTTGAAACAAAACTATTAAAGGACAAAATATTCTTAGAATAGTCCATATAATAGTATGTTTAATAAACACCCTGTATAATAATGATTAACCAAATTATGCTAAAACCGCTATTCTCTGGGCTAATGCCCCAACGAACGCTCAATTATGAAGCACAACTTGGCGCATTTCGACTTACACTGTTAGCAATGAAATATAAACTCAAATTACAGAAACTACCGGAAAAAAAGAAATGAATCTCTGTTTCAAATGGTAGGATCCTACACTGCTGCCACCTGTAGATCGGTTTCCAACTTTTTCTCTACTTGTTCTCGTCAGTACAGGGCAAGCATGACATATGAGCATACCGACCATAGGAAAATCGTTTTATTATTTGGTTAATCCTTATTGTATTACATAGGTCTCAACAAAGTTTCTCACATAAATAAATATTTATATGTCATATTATGATTCCCACTTGTCAAGTATTATTCATTTGCCCTAGAACTTAGACTTTGTGTTGACTTTTTGAATCTCGTAATTTTGATTGGATTCGTAGGGTTTTAGTCACGTGCAAGTTATGACGCACGAAAAGATATTCACTTTAGGTATCACTAAAATTTTTTAGGGCGTAATCCCCGACACCTGGATGCACGCAGTGTTACAATGTCCAAATAAGTTTTGCTATAGCTTGAAAAGTGATGTAATTTTTAGGTAATTACTTGAAGTTTATTTTAATAGCTTTTCGTCAAGGTTTATTTAAATTTTCAATTTATACTCTAAGCCGATACTCACAGTCTTGCGAAGCGTCGTAAAATTTTTAATATGAGACTTGTAGACTATAACGCAAAATTTAACTACAATATGTGTATCATCCACTTTTATTTTACATTACTTTGTAACTCGGTAAAAAGAAAATAGCATCCGTCAATATCATTACCATAAAACCATGCGGAACTAAAGCATCAGTTTATAGAGAGTCGACAATAAAAAGCAAACGCTGAAAATGCTTTAATATGTCGACAGGAGTGCACGTGTATCTTTGATATTTCTGCACCGACAGCCTGCCAGAATACCGGAGAACAGAATGTGCTTCTTTTTAGGGACTTCACTCGCAATTGGTTTTTGTAAGCAGTGAAATTTGTAGGTGCTATAAAATACTCTCTTTTATTTTAGAAATATTTAGGTTTGCAATACTGTACAAGTTAATA
Source organism: Polydrusus tereticollis (assembly GCA_963920685.1). Taxonomy (NCBI): domain Eukaryota; kingdom Metazoa; phylum Arthropoda; class Insecta; order Coleoptera; family Curculionidae; genus Polydrusus; species Polydrusus tereticollis. Next base: position 1,547,221 of record OY987329.1, on the reverse strand, counting down.
ATGCCCAGTTAAGATACTGCAGACAACTCAGTAAATACACAAGATCTTGACCTCTAAAATTGTCACAAATGTAATCTCGTTTATGGTCGCAAAACATTGTCATAGAGTGATAATCTAGATCTTGAATTCCTTTGATCATGGTGAATCATAGTCTCCTTTTACATATGAGTCGTACCGAGATTCGAATGTAACGTTATGTGACGGCAACGCACATACAAAATGTTCGTATGGTGTGACCGTGTCAAATCGCCAATTTTTACATTTTTACAATATTAAATTATCCCAACAATTCGACAATCATTTAGGGTGGGATCAAATTGGAATATCGATAGAAATCGGACAATAAACGTTCCGAGGTTTAAGATGCTGCCACATAGCCTTATTTAATTGTAATTTAATATTTGTTACCAAAAAAACTCTGGGAATAAATTTATGACTTAATTGAAAATTAATAATATATTTAAAACACTAATAGTACGCTAATATGATTTCAACATTATTCAAAATTTCATCTTATCCTATAAATTTTGATATTGAATTGGCATGGAAATATGACAACGTAGTGACACGGGTCGCATGCCGTGATTCACATTGAGATGGTGGTGTTTTCGATATCTGCAATAACCTGCAACCTGAACTTATTTTTCTACTAGCTTGCGGATCAGTACTTTTCACATTCAACAGTTTCAGGTAAATTTAACGGAGTTTCTCAAGGTTCTATATTATCGCCTACCTTTTTTTTGCAATACATTAATAGGAAAGGTCTTGCTCTTACAGAGCGTCATAAAGGATTGATCCTGCAGTGCTATGCGTGATCATAAAAAAATTAAAAAAAGCTGACGCAAACATGGCACACCTAACACGTGCGGAAAGTGAAAGTATCACTTTTCACACTTCTTAGGTAAATAGCTATTTTAGATAATTTTTGTACTCCGTTGGGTATCTTCGGAACGAAGCCGCTTTATGAAAATCATTAAATAAAAAATTGTTCTTAAAATCACCCGAGGTCTCACCCTTTAAATGTTTGCCGTATGTTTATTTAACACCCTGTACTATAAAATAGCTATTTTATGCCGTGCGAGTAAACATTATTGTCATCAAAGTGTGTTTTAAATCTAAGGCCGTACTGCTTAGAGGTAGACCTTAATACCTATTGGCTGTCAGTAAATGCCAGCATTACATATCATTCCGTCACCTTTAACAGTCGTTACAATAAGTAATTCGATTTATCGCTAATTTATCCAATTTCTTGAATAGTTTACTCAATGAGTTTTACGGCACAGCACAAGGAATTCATAGCTGAAGCGTATTTTCGAGACGGAGTTAGAGTGAATATATGAATTGTGAGTGGCAATATAATCAGCGTTTGTGCATGGACGATTTTCGCGAAAATGTTTCTATCGGTGATTTTTATCATTGCCTAAGAATAATCGTGGCTCTGTTTAGGAAAACAGGTTCTATAGGTACAGCATAACAAAGAAGCTGGAAGATCATCTGTAAGAACAGAAAACAAAGTTCAGCCTAAACAAAACAAGTGCGTAAATTGCTAGTTGAACTGTGTGTAAAACGTATTATACACAGAAAATACTATACAGGTTAGTATAGTATTTTCAATAGACCAGTAGTTGTAGTATCTTATTCAACTTAGAGGCTTTTTATTTAAGATCACTTTTCAGTTAGTTAGTTAAGATCAAATAATAATATTGCAGTCAAAAGTTCTAATTAAGCTAGAGTTTTTAAATGTTTCAAACTCGTATAAGTCTGATGACAATGCAATATGGTATAATATCGTTTTAAATCCAATTTTTGGGACGTCCCAAGATGCCGGATTACCTTTTTCCAATACTCTATTAATATAGGTAAGAAATAAAAATGTTTGAAGAAGGCAGTTTGGATATTTTTGGAAAAAAAATCGAAAATGCGATGAAGAAAACTGTAATGGATACTGAAATTATAGAAGAAGATAAAAGAGGTTTAAACCCAGTTCCCAATAAAATTCCAGAAGACCATAATGTGATGGTACAAGGTAGTTTAAAGTTAATCTTGATTGCTGAATCATGCTATTGCAAGAATTCTTCAAAAAGAATGTACCTTCTAACTAGGTTATCAGAAAATTGCCCGTATAAAGATTTCTTAAAACATTGCGAAGAACGCCAGGTGATCCCCGTCACTTCCTCATTTTGCAAGCATATTTTACTATTGAATTTAATTATGGCTTCCACAGACTTAAAAAAGGCCAGTGCAAATATCAGTTTAAAAATAAATCAGAAAATGAAAGTGCCAACATGACTTGGATTTACAACTTTTGAGAAAACAAAACGCCCAAGAACACAGAAAAGAAAATAGAGAACCAGCTCGTAATGATTTAAGCTGTAAGTCGTACACCATGGATTTAGAGAAAACATTACGCACACCCCATCTAGGAACTGGACAATCGTATTACAAGAGAAAATTGAAAACCTATAATTTTACAGTATACTCTTGCTGATAAAAATGTCACAGGATACATGTAACATGAAACTTATGGAACTAAAGGATCATCAGAAGTGGCAACATGCTTGTGGCAGTTACTGCTCATAATGCTTTTAAGAGCTTTGTCTGTATTAGATAACTTAAAAATTATCAAACAAGAATGTATGGATTCGGGATATTCCGAAATGGAATATGACAGCTTTCATTCCTTTATTGAGAATAGAGGGAGAAAAATAGAAATATTTGTCCCCGACCAGTGGTACACAGTACTGCAGAACTGAGTACCTAATCCTCCCTATGTAGTAAGATGAATAAACTACAATCAGTTTTAAAATTTTAAAATGTATAGCCTGACATTAATAACAAATAGAAATAAAAATGTAGATGGAACTGTTATGAGGTAATTAGATTAAAAGCGATTGTAGTATATAAACGATTCACCATTGTTGATTTATTATAAAAACCAGTTGAGCAAAAATGAATTCAAACAATTTTTCATTAGGAGACCTACCAAGGAAAATATTATGCACACTCTTAAGGAATTGTATCAATCGCGTTTCTCAAATGATAAAAAAAAAATTGAAAGATTTACTAACTTTATGTTAGTCCAAAAACATCATTAGTTTTGCCAAACCCTCGACGCTACTGAGAATATCAACGCTGATGATTCTGATGAGGAGATTTAATGAAATGTATTTATAAAAAATACGATTTTTAAAAGTTGCTTTTTGATTTTCAATAAAATAGTTAAGCACTTAGCTCTTTTCGTCTTTAAATAATATATCTGTTATGGTTTTAATCATTATGGTGGTGAAAAAAGCTAAGTGCTAAATAGCTATTTATCACCAATGATGATTTTTTTTTGTTTTCTTTCAAGTCAACATCGAAATAAAGGGTGTTTTTACGTCTGTAAATAAAACATTATTTTAACATAAAAAGTAAAAACCTAATTATCAAATTTCTCGAAACAGTAAGTGTGTGGCTTAGCTCCCTTCTCTTCTAGCACGAAGATTTGTGATAATATATCCATTGATAAAATTCAAGGTTAAAAATAAATTCAATTTGTGATATGAAAATTCGGGGGCCTATTTATTATTGGTATAGGCCAATATTCCTACTAATTAAATAAATAAATAAAAATATTTCCCACAAAGTAAACAAATTTGAAATGGATCATGAAACCAAATGTAAGTCTCTGTATAAAAAGTTGGATTCAGAATTTTTATATCAAAGATTAAACATTAGTGGCAAAAAATGTGCGAGATCTATTGTTCCCAACACAATGGTATTTTAAAGCAAAAATGCATCAAAGTCATTTTTACGTGGAAAGCAGTAAAGTATAATGAATAAAGCCAACGGATGAGATCGTAAATTACATAGAAAGTTTGCTTCATGAATCTCGCCGTGTGCAAGTATACCTACTTTATTAAACAAAGCTCTGAAAGTTTTTGTCTAGTATCGCAATTTAAAGTCTACTTGTAAGCGATGGATGCCACGAGAGAAACTAGCCAAGAGTTTTCCGGAATAAGCACGAGAACTAGGTTAAAAGTTTGCCTTCTTTTAAATTTTGAAATGGAAATGGTTTTGCCATAATAACATTAAATAAGTTGTCTTAGATGTAAATAGTCCTAACTAAAAACTAGGTACTAGTAAGACGACTAAATGCAAAACTTTGATTTTTGCACAGCGCGGCGTACTTTCATTACTAATTAGCCATAGAGTCACTACACTATTGACATTATAAATTAAAGTGGGAAGATTATAAATGCCATGAATAATCAGTGAGATTTACTATTAATGCTAGAGTAGTTACAGAATTTTTGCGTAATTTATTATTTAAATCGAGTTTACTTAAAATAAAGAGGATTATACAGGGTGTGAATGAATTTCACGTACATATTTACAGAAGTGATAGTGCCCGTCAAAACAGAAAAGAAGTTCTTATAAATATGCGTTTTTTTTGGGATACCCTGTATAAATACTGATATCATATTTTGACTTCCCCTGCTCCTCTCATTCTTTTTTATCCCTTACATTTTTATCGTATCTGTCATCGTTTTCTGGTTTACTTTGTTTTTAATTTAGAAACAGACAGATTTCTCGATGTTGTCAGATCAAAATTTTCCTTAAAATAGGGAAATATGCGCCGCTTTAATTATGACATTACAAGACAATCTAAAAAAATTATAAGAACTGGTGAAAACTACCTCCTTTTCCTAATATCCTAATTGAAAATATTTTCCAGCAACTTTTTTTGGTCGATTTAGTCAATAAAAAATTTTTTCCGAAGCCGTAAGGGTTATGACTTCCATAATATCGTACCTTGCCGACCTTAGTGGGACACCCTGTATATTGTATAAACCACGTTTACAGAGTGTGTATAAAGTCTGAAAGCGGCTTAATAACATCACAATTTATTGGCCGATTTAAACCAAATTTGGTACAGTTGTGTAAGAGGATCCGACGCACCAAATGACGATATTGGCGTTGTTGCCAGCTTTTCAGTTTGTCTGGAATTCGAACGAATTGTATATTTTTTCATTTATAGTTTTTACTTTAAATGTGTTACACTTTTGGTATAACATACTTTGTTCCTAATATCAGTTGTTTTCGAAATAACGACGTGTGTTGAAAATATCAACGAATTGTTAATAAATAAAACACCAGTTCAGTTTTAATGTAAAAGTAATAAAGCTATTTAAGAAGTAGTCCATATTCTGTGGCGAGATTGTAAATAGAAATAAAGGTCTGTCTTTACCACCAAATAACTTTATTTGCCCCTCTAGGGTAGAAAACAAGGGTTATAGAAAATATATAAAATGACGAAGAATTAAAATAAATTTCTTATGAGATACATCGTTCTTATAATAAGCTGCTGTCGATTCCAATGGTTGCATAATCTGCATTTCATTATATTTTATTGTTGAATCACCCCTTGCTCTCCCAACTGTTTTAACTACTTTTCATAGGAAAATTTCTTAAATGGTTAGTTGCTTAATATGACTTTCCCTAAAGTCGAAACTAGTACAACACATACGTTAAGAAATTTATTTTAATTCTTCGTCATTTTATGTATTTTCTATAACCCTTGTTTTCTACCCTAGAGGGGCAAATAAAGTTATTTGGTGGTAAAGACAGACCTTTATTGCTAATAAAGCTATCATTTTTACATGCAAAAATTTCTTTAACTGAAAGTGAAAGAATTACAATTCTTATGATGAGAGGATATGGCGATAGGGTCAGGTCTTACGAAGAGGTTAAAAACCTATTTAATGACGCATTTCCAAACCGAAATCCAATTTCAAAAGCAACTGTTCTAAAAACTGTCCGACGGTTCGAAGAAATTGGAAATTGTAGAGATAGGCGACGATCAAGACGACCAGCAGTAGTAGATGAAGAGAAAAGTTTAGAAATTTTACAACATGTTGTTGAACCCCTGTTTCTTCTCTAAGAAAAATTTCTCAAGTAAGTGACGACTGCTTCAAATCAGTCCATAATATTTTAATAAAACATAAATATCACCCTTTTGAAATACATGTATTTCAAGAGTTATCAGAAGATGATTATGAGCGAAGACTTGAATTTTGTGATATTATGATGTCAAGGTTTGACCAAAATAACCAGTTTTTCAAATTTATAGTATTTTCGGACGAAGCAACATTTATGTTAAATGGTAAAGTCAATAGACACAACTGTAGGTTTTGGGCAAATAAAAATCCCCACTGGACGAGAGCACGCCCTGGAAAATTAAATGTGTGGGCTGGGCTACTGGGTAACAACAAGATCGGTGCATTTTTTATTGATAGAAATTTGACATCACAACTTTACCTTGCGCTCTTGGAAATGCAAATAGTGCCTACTATACGAAATGTGATGGATCCAAATTATGCAAGTACATTCTTCCAACAGGACGGAGCTCCTCCCCATTTTGGTCGAAACGTGCACGAATTTTTGAACAACACTTTCCCGAATAGGTGGATCGGTAGAGAGGGTACAATCGAGTGGCCACCTGGGTCCCCTGATTTATCGCCTAACGACTACTTTTCATGGAAACTCTTGAAGAACAGAGTTTATACCACAAAATCTCAATATTTGGCCGATTTGCAGCGTTGAATTTCGGACGAATTTGAATTAATAACGCCAGAAATGATTTACAACACAATTGAAAAATTTTATTTTCAATTAGCATACTGTCAAGCTATACAGGGAAAACAGTTTGAACATGTAATACAAAAAATATATTTTTTGTACAACTGCCATTAAAAGTGACACTTTTAATGACAGTCAACAGTGCTAGAAGTGATTGTTTACGTGGAAGCGTGTTAAAAATATTTTTACCACTACATTTTCTTATGATGAAATCGAATAAAATTATAATAATAATTTTAGGAAGTGCAAATTTTTATTATCAATATTTAACAATCATTACTTACTCGATTACTTATGAACATTAATATTAATTGTACAACTAAAAATAAAATTACTTTTAACACAAATATCATACAATTTTTTTGTATAACTGCCCTATTTCGATAATAAAATAGGGGAATTTGGAATGACATTAAACTTCAAAATGCAACGTTTGTCATTCACAACACCCTTGTGATTATTTGAATATTAAAATGCATTTTGAAGTTTAATGTCATTCCAAATTCCCCTATTTTATTATCGAAATAGGGCAGTTATACATAAAACATTGTATGATATTTGTGTTAAAAGTAATTTCATTTTGTTCGTGAAATTGTTCAATTCGCTCCGCTACGCTCCGCTCATTTCACAAACTTTTTCACTCACAAAATAAAACATCACTTTTAACACTCACTTCATAAATAACTATTTTTTAAATTGTACTCGTTATTTCGAAAACTACTGATATTAGGAACAAAGTATATTTTACCAAAAGTGTAACAAATCTAAAGTAAAAACTATAAATGAAAAAATATACAGGGTGTTTTATTTAAAAATATAATGTTCGTTCGAATTCCAGAGAAACTAAAAAGCTGACGCCAATATCGTCATTCGGTGCACCAGATCCTCTTACACAACTGTACCAAAATTGGTTTAAATATATGTCACTGTATATTATGTATGCATTGAGAGGAATAGTAGACACGCAGAGCATTAGTTTCAAGTGGTAGTACCGTGATAAAGTAATATATTTGTAAAGAATATTTTATCATTTTTTCGTTGCTAAATCCACTCACCATGCTTAATCAACATTGCTAATTGAGTTGAAATAGGCATGTATAATAATTTTGATTTTGATACAATTAAATTATTGCAGAAAAGTATTTGAATGGTTATACCAGACTACTAAATGAGTCATACGCTGTAGCACATAATCCAATTACAGTACTAAAAAATACTATTTTCCTTTAAAACATCGCTTCAAAACATGAAATGGAAAGAGTTGGGTTCGTTCGTAATTTTAAATAGAATAACTTTTGATTCAAAAGTGTTTAAAGCGTTTGCAGCACGCTGATACCTATCTATCTCTAGAAAATGGCATTTACTCCCACACTAAAAGCCACACATGAAATCCAAAATACTTGTTAATTGTTTCAAGGCAAGCACCAACTTTTATCAAGAACAAGATTTCTCTGAGAAATCAATAATAAAGAAAGTCGGACTAGTTTCGACCTTAGAAAAGATCATCATCAGCAACTCTATATAATTGTAATATAAACAAGTTAAAACACAGTAGTGGATGGTTCAATGAATGTGTATGCCTGCCCATGGACTTGACTGGGAACGTCCCTTTGGCTACACAGATGGTTAAGAATAAGGGGTTAATTGATACACTTGTTGAGTATCGAGTGTAGAGGTTTTATATTTATTTGACGTAAGCCAATAACTGTAAACAGTAGGAGAAGTAGGTCTTAAACAAGTTTGTTTTTACTCTTGACACATGCTAGTAGAGAAATGATTTTATTTATTTTCATTACATATATTATTGAGAGAAAAGGATTATGATTTTGAATTTGTGGTGGTATTTCAAAATCATAATCCTTTTCTCTCAATAATATATGTAATGAAAATAAATAAAATCATTTCTCTACTAGCATGTGTCAAGAGTATAAACAAACTTGTTTAAGACCTACTTCTCCTACTGTTTACAGTTATTGGCTTACGTCAAATAAATATAAAACCTCTACACTCGATACTCAACAAGTGTATCAATTAACCCCTTATTCTTAACCATCTGTGTAGCCAAAGGGACGTTCCCAGTCAAGTCCATGGGCAGGCATATACATTCATTGAACCATCCACTACTGTGTTTTAACTTGTTTATATTACAATTATATAGAGTTGCTGATGATGATCTTTTCTAAGGTCGAAAGTAGTCCGACTCAATTTTCAAACTTATATTGAACATCTAACTCATATGGTGAATCCCTCCCATATATATGTCCTCGACACCCAAATCTAGGGTGTATTGTAGTTAATATATAAAAAAAAAAAAAAAAAAAAAAAAAAAAAAATTTGGTGGTAAAGACAGACTTTCATTTCCCTTTAAAATACATAACCACAGACCATGGACTACTTCTTAAATAATAAAGAAGTTTCCAATATTAATATGTTGCATACTTTTTTGGACACACTATATAAATATGTTTTGCTAACCGTTTATTTTCTGCTTTCTTGTTCAACATATTTTAAAAGTTCCATGTAGGTACATAAAGAAAAATAAAACATGTGAAATGAGAAATTTAAATATCAGGGTGCAACATCTTTTTCTTTGAAGACGGCTCAAAATTCAAACAAAAATCAAGGACAGTCTGGAGCTCCAGTAAATACGCCTGGATATAAGCCGTAATTTCCGAGAAATCGTTGCTAGTGAGTTCCTTTGGGAAATATAGAAAGCTGCTCTATTAGATTTTGTTTTTATTTTCTTTTAAGAGAAACGCCAAGACAAATAATTAAATTTTGCATGTAGGTACATATCTACGAATCTGAAAAGAGAATTACAACGTAAATAATTGTATTATCTTGGTATAGTCACTATTGCTGCAATGTTTTTTTTTTATCAATATACAGTATGTCTCCGTAAGTTCGCACCATATGGAAAACTTTTTTATTATTAATTTTACGAAAAAAAGTTATTTTTTATAAAAAGCTCTGCATGGTCTAAAACCTAAAATGCCACTATCAGATATTAAATTTTCCCAGGCATATACGGGGTTTGTCAAAAAATATGAATTTTTTCCAAGAGTAAACTACCTTTATTTTTGACAATATCGAAAATTGTAATTAAAGAAAGTTGATCAGAACTAAAAAGCACGTTTAAATATGCAATTACACCCATTTACGATAAAGAATATAGGATTTGTTATTTTTTTATAATTTTTATATTGCACATAAGAAAACACATACAAATAATAAATTGTAACAATAATAAAAGTTATAAATATAAATTAAATTCTCACTCATTCCACTAATGCCTCAACATACCCACCCTCTCGTTCAATACATTTCATCGTTCTATTGGCAAATTTCCTTAATACTTTCCTTATCATTTCTGAAGAAATTTCCCGGCATGATTGTGTAATTATCCTCTCCAAATGATTAACATCATGAAAAGGCCATTTCTGGTGAACTTTTTGTTTTAAGTAACCCCATAAGAAGTAATCTAGAGGAGTTAGGTCAGGGGATCTAGAAGGCCAAAAAATATCTGAAAATCTGTGCATAACTTTTCCATTGAACAAATGTTTAAGATACGCCCTAACATTTAATGTACTGTGGCATGTTGCACCATCCTGTTGAAACCAAATACATTGACGTTCTTGTAAAGGTAGTTCGTCCATGAAGTCACTGATCTGATTTTGCAAAAATTGTAAATAACGTTCGGCATTCATAGATTGGTGAAAAAAATACGGTCCTTTTAATCTGTCCTTGTAAATACCACACCACACGTTCGTTTTAAATGAATATTGGTCACGAGACTTTATTGTAAAATTGGGATTTTCATCAGATCACCAGCGACAATGTTGTGACGAGACAGTTCCATTTGAAGAAAATGTTGCCTCATCGGAAAAAATTATACGTCTCTTCTAACTCTCCTTGGATGAGAGAGCAAAAATCAAAGCGCCTATCATAGTCTCTTTCTTTCAATGTGTGAACGATTTTTGGTTTGAATGGTCTGAAATTATTTCGTTTTAAAATTCTTCCCACTGGATCTTTACTTACATTTTGTTGTATTAACGACTTTCTTTTGCGCAATGACACTTTTGGATGTTCTACAACAGACAGCATTACTTCTAACTGCGTGTTCTCATTAGCAACCAGTTTTTTGCGTTTTCCATTAAAGTTATTGTTTAAACTTCCAGTAGTCTTAAATTTATTCATTATTCTTGTAACAGTTGAATGATTAATATTTTTATTGGGATGTCTATCATTAAAAGTAATTGCTGCTTCTCTATGCGTTTTATAGTTTTCTCCCACAATCAAAACAATTTTAATTTTTTCTTCACAACTTAATAACACCATTTTTATGTACTTTATAAATTTTAACGCGTTTGGACGGTCGTTGTCAAACATTTCTTGCTATCAATATTTCATTTGTATGTCAGAGCACCCTAGATTACATGTAACCACAGTTAAATTTGCATTATTATTGTAAACATACGTTTCAAAAAAGAAAAAATATTTTTTTCATCGTAAATGGGTATAATTGTATATTTAAACGTGGTTTTTAGTTCTGATCAACTTTTTTTAATAACAATTTTCGATATTGTCAAAAATAAAGGTAGTTTACTCTTGGGCAAAACCCCGTATATGCCTGGGAAAATTTAATATCTGATAGTGGCATTTTAGGTTTTAGATCATGCAGAGCTTTTTATAAAGAATAACTTTTTTTCGTAAAATTAATAATAAAAAAGTTTTCAATATGGTGCGAACTTACGGAGACATACTGTACATATATGATGCGAGAGAGGCTTCTATTAGCAAGAATCAGGTTTATTTTAGTTTTTTATAATCTGAAGTAAATTCAAAACAGAAATTTTAAAGACAATCGTGAGTAAGTTAATTTTCAACTTTTAGACCATTATTTTTTTAATATCAATATCCTGCGAAGACCTATTAAAGATAAGAAAGAGAGGTTGTAAAAGTCTCTCCATACATTTTTTTATTAATATTGACGGTATGTTATCAGGGCCCGCAGGTTTATCAGGTAGTGGGGATATTTTATGTTCAGGTTTTTGTTTATCAATTTTGTGTATAGGTATGATATTATTTTTTTGACTTAAAATAGGAGTCTGTACATTACCTGATGTTATAAAGACAGAAGAAAGTACTTCGAGAAAGTATCACATATTGATTGGCAGTCGTTAATTATTATGTTATTATGAATAATTTGTTTAGTTTTCCTGACTTTAGAATTCAATATTTACTGGATTTCCTGGGCTTTCGGTCACTTTTGAAATAATAAAGTTTTTTTCTTACGTTTCGGTTTATTTGTTTAAACCATCATCAGAGAGCTATTGACAAAAAAAAGAAACTTTGTAACATTTGAGGATACCAAAAAAAAAACAAATTGTCATAGGTACCTTATGAGTAAGTAGTACATCACACTTATAACTAATTTTTCACTTAAATAGCTTCATTTTTAATGTAATGTATGTAATGTAAAAATGTAACCAAAACGTAAGAAGAAAATCTTTATTATTTCAAAAGTGACCGAAAACCCAGGAAATCCAGTAAATATTATGAATAATAGTATTTATTGGAGCTGGAGTATTTCTTTTAGTGTTTACGAAACGCCATAAATGTTTACGATTATCAATAAAATGTGTTTACAATTATCAATAAAATGTTCCTCGTATTCCGACAGAAATTTTCTATAATCTTCATCAATCAAGTGTTTCGATCGCGCTCTATAAATTTTAGAAGTTAAATAATCAATGTTATTGTTAAATTTCTTCTATTTGGAATGAGACTTTTTCTTTTCCCTAATGACTCTAATAAAATTGTACTTAGACTAAACCACGTAGAAATTTCCTGTAAAGGCTGGAATTCTTAGGAAAGTAGTAATCAATGAAATTATTAAGAATCAAATAAAATTTAGAAGTGCATTGTGCGACATTTAAATCAAAAATCTCAATCTATTTCCAATGAGTAATTGTTATTTTAATCAAATTTCGCCTTTTTAAAATTAAATCTATTATGGGAAGGTTAAAGTTTATGTGCTATATTGTTTTCTGCAATGTTAATAGATAATTCCAAAGCGCAGTGGTATCTGCCCTCAAGAACTAAAGGAGTGCTGCAAATTTTTAGGTTATTAATTTTAAAGTTGTTGCCAAATATTAGATCCAATGTATTTCCAGAATGGTTTGTGTAATGACTAAACTGTGATAAACCAACGAAAGATGTAATATCGATTAATAAACTTGGTCAGGATCAGAATAGTTATTTGGTTTACACAATTTATTTTCGTTATCACATACCCATCTTATATGAGGTTAATTAAAGTCACCACAGAGAACAATAACATCGTTCGATTTTTCAGAACAAATTTCACTCAATTTTGAACAACACGAATGAATAGCAATGACATCATTTGAGGGGAGATAAACACAACCGACATGACACTTTAAATTACCATCCTCGGGAACGATGGTGATCCAGATATCTTCAGCGTCCGATGCCCATAGCTCTCTTACTATACTATTTCCCGAGAAGAACATGAATGAAGACTGACAACAATGATTGTTTATTAATTTGACGAATTAGTTAAAAGACAATAGGAAGGTCAAAGATCGTTAAAGGTAAGAAGAAGAAAAAGAAGAGAGCAATTAGGATGCTAAAGCAGCATCAATTCATGCTGTAAGAAATTATTGTCCATTTTGTTTGGTTGCTTTTAATTTATATTACTTATTATATTGCATAAAGGTAGATGTCAAATTAAAGTTGTATAGTCGGATGTTTTATTTATTATTTCAATTAGTAATGTTATTATAATTAAATGTGTTTATTTTCACAAATAATTCGGATGCTCGAGTTTATACCCCAAGTAAAATATTTATGAGTAATTAAATCCATTTGCTAAATAAACATATACACACACGACATACACTTTAATACTTATCAAGCGAATTGTGTAATTTAACACAAATTGTAATTAATACCATCACGAGCGATACGTGAGTTTTCAGAGGGTATTTAGTATAATATGTAATAATTTAATTTTGGAGGGACAAGAGATATGTACACTAAAATATTTTATTTTAAAAAAGTCACAATTAACATGGAAATAGTTGAATTGAAATAAAAAGAAATTTGCTACAAAGTTACTATAGAATAGGGTTGGGTCAACCAAAATTTTGTTGTGGAGTTTTAGTTACATTTCTATCGACTTCTTTACAAGCTTACAGTTTTATACTCCATTTCTTAATTATTGAGAGCACAGCGAAAAGTTATTAGTCGTAAAATCGCCTAGTCTTAAGTTACACAGATAGCTTATTTCATAGTAGAATATTTCCAACTATTTATTCACCAGGGTGTGCTTGACGTACATAATGCACTTGTATACCAAAAACCCTCTAGTACCAGTCAAACCGGAAGTGATATTCAAAATATTTTTGATGGAAAATTTGCATCCCCTAAACCATATTTACTACTTATCTAAAGCTTATTGGCGTAGATTTGTAGATCGTTTTATAAATAAAGAGAAAAAGCTGTTAGCTTACGGTTGCTATTGTAAGGTTTCCAAAGTTTGTCTACCGACTAAAGACTTTAGACCTTATTTCGTAAAAGTTCCTATATTATATTATAATATTAAAAAAAAAATTCAAAAGTGACATATGCAAAAAGTTGGTGGATTAAGGTGGCATGTGCGGTGTTAACAAATGAAATAAAATTAAATCTAAAAAAAGTTCTACTTCAAAACGCGTTTTATTAAATTTATCCCAAGTTTGAAATTGTGACATGACACCTTTATCCACTCATGTCAGTGGCGGAACTATCGGTGTGCAATGTGTGCGAAGCACACGGGCCCGGGCTAAAAAGGGGCCTGGGAGAAATATAAAAAAATGCAAAACAAAACACAAAATATTCTCATAGAAAAAAAATGCAATACTCTGGAAACGGACCCACAAACCTTCTCTACTCAATACTTTTATAGATAGTAACTGAAATAATCACATAAAACGGCATTTAATTTTTTTATTGCTTTTATTAAACCACAATTCGTTTAAAGGGCGGTGTACGTGTCGCGTGTCGGCGATTATTGAACTTAGATTATTTTTTCTTTTAAGATTTTTTTTATTTAAGTTGAAATCTCGGAAGATATGACTGCGTCGGTGTAGAACGTTGCACTACCGAGCCAGAATCGAGTTGCGAGACTGGTAGCGTCAGTGACAGTGACATAATTACTTAACAATTTCAATATGAAAAAACCGAAAATATTGAAACAAATAGTACTGCCGTGTCGAGGGAATCAACGGTTTTAATAAAAACTGAAAAGGATATTATGATTCAAATGGGGTATTGACGGATAAAGAAAAAATATTTTTAATTGCTAATAAACCTTGTAGACCTTTGGGCTCCTTTCCTAAAGATGATAAAGGTTTTAAGAGTTTCTCGGCTTTTTACTACACTAAAACTAGTATGTCATGAATAAAAAGTGAGCGTTTGTGTAAAATCCTAGACAAATGCTACTGCCTGCCTTATTGGTTATTTGGATAAGCTAATGGTGCCAATGATTGGAGGCATCTTCAGCAAGCAATCAGTAGTAATGAACAAGAGCTTATCAAAACTTTTACCAAAAAAAAACAAAATATTGAAGCTGCATCTAAAATGTTTACTACAGCCACTGAAATCATAAATCAAAGGAGAAATAATTTTGATGTAATTAAAACGGAAGCTGTTATTTTGGCTAGGCAATGAAGCACTAATCCTGAATTCGAAAACAAAAGGATATCAAGACCAAAAATACATTTTGGTGATGTGAATAACCATTATCAAGTTCAAACAAGTGATGATTGGTTAAGAATAAATGTGTTTTTTAAAACTTTTTTATTTTCGCGTTTTATTCCCAACGTTTCACGAGATCCTTCTCTTTCTGATGATGATATTTACGATATGAGTCAAGCCATGCATCTTCAATATCCAGAAGACATTGCGGATACAATTTCATCCCAAGTGCTTTCATTTAGAGAATGTTTTAAGAATGGTTTAGATAATTTAACTTTTGTTTTTGATTCATTAGATTTTATTTTGGTAAAAGATTATTATTTATCTTCCAGTTTTAGTGAAATTGTAACTGCCTGTATTATTTTTTTGACCATCCCTATTTCGATTGCATCAGCTGAACGGTCTATTTCCAAGTTAAAGTTGAATAAAACTTATTTGAGGAATTGCATGACCTATAAAAAACTATCAGCTTTAGCAATTTATTTCTATCGAAAATGAGGAAGCTCAAAAAATAGACATTTCTAATCTTATTTAAAATTTTGCGCATGCAAAAGCAAGGAAATAAGATTTCACTAGTTAATTCGTAAATATTTGAGAGGTTTTTCTTTCTTTGTTGTTGTTGAAGTATTTTCAATGTTTTGTTATTTTATGTTTAACATATCAATTTAGAAAATATATTTTTGATTTTGTTTCAGTTTTGTTACTTCTACGTATATAAATTATTATTCTTATCACACATTGTTTGATTTACGCTTGCAGATATTTTCCTATGTTCAGGAAAGTAAGTACTTAACAGTATAATAATTGCTTTTTTGTGTACTCAAAATAATTCATAAATTATTATGGTTATCAATACCCCGTATCATAATGATGGGGGCCCGGCAAAATTTTCGCCCACAGGCCCGTGGCTACGTTGTTCCGCCACTGACTCATGTCAATTATCACGAGGAAAATTGGCAAGAAGCTATAAAACGTGTAATTAAAGACGAAAAGGACGTGGAACGTAGACAACATGATGAAAGAAACAATAGAGCCACAACTAATATTTAGAGATGGCCTTATAAGTTATTTTGAAATCACACAATGTCACACGTTACAACAAAACAAGCAACATCAACAAGCGACGATCCGGTCGGTCGTAGGGGAATTACAGAATTTCTAAATCATAAAAACTGCCGTCCTAAATCAAGTTCAAATACTTGATGGCGCGATTAAAGCATGTCGATATTTTCATCGTTTAAAATAACTCCGAACGCATACCGCAACCAGCGATATGGAATAACATATAACATAATATCAAAGTATCAAGAAATATCGAAATAGCAGTGAAAAATATTAGCGGTTATTTGTCTACCAGTTATTTAAAGGAACCGTATACGGTGTAATCCTATGCAGGCAACGTGTCACCGGCGCGGCGCGCTCTTGGCTCGATGCAATAACTCCAATAACTGGTCTCTACTTCAGAAAATATTAAATCACCGGCAGCGACAGTTATTTCTCAATAACCGGTTATTTTTAACCGTGAAAGTTATATCGTCACACCTCAACTTATATTGACTCCACAGACGAATCCTTTGAGTCAAGTGATGGTAAAGGCCTCTTGATTTTTAATTTGTAAATTCCTGTAAATGTGATATGCACAGATTTTACAGTAAGAAAATAGAGTTAATACAGTTAAATATACAGCCTTTTTCGTACACAATAAAAATTGCCTAGGTATTGATAGAAACCCAAACGTCCACCACTGTCGTTAACATTAAAATTTGTTCTAAATTATCGGCTTGCTCTATTGCTATAGATTTCCGATCCTATTATTAAAGATAAATTTACGGGTGCGTACAAAGTTAAAACCTATTTTGTACTGAAAAGATTACTTTCAGTCTAAAAATAATATATTCAACCAAAAGAACCAATACAAAGTCCCGGTATCAAATAATTTAATATTTAAAAAATATTCGGTAACATGTCTCGCCTTTAAGGCATCATCAGACCTAAAAAGATGTCAATTAACACGCATATAAGTGAGCGAATCCTACTAGTAAATCTACCTGATACACCAAAAAACAATTTAAGAAGAATAAAAATGTCAAAATATAAAAAGTATAAAAAAATGATAAACGTTACAATCACATCATTACAAAACAGTTAGAACTTAAACTAAAAATTGTATATAAACAAATGGGTACAACAAAAAACTAAAAGTGTAAGGTTCGTTAAATAAGTACTAGGCATAGTAAGCGGGGGAGATGCAGTCACCCAGAAAATAAACTCAGCCCAAAATATAACAGCCATTAATACAAAGTACGAGCGCCCCAGAGTACCAGCATCAAGGACGTCAATGTTGTCAGTCGATAAAATTGGCGGAGAAAATTTATAAGGTTAAATGTGGGTTACTAGCAGTCCACTGTTAGTACTTTAAGTTGTTAAAAATAAAATAAGGCTCGAAATTAAAGACCTCATTAACGCAGGTAAGGACGGGGCTCTTTTTAGCTTTCGTTATTTCTAGTTTTTCTAATAGATCTAGTTTTTTACTCTTCTGATATTCATGCAAAACATTAACATTTTCAGATGGCGAGAACTGGTGTTTTGATTCAAGTAGATGGTTCGCAAAAGCAGACTAGTGTTGGTTATATCAGTATTCTGGTATTTATTAAATAAGCTAAGATGTTCATGAACTCTGCTGGCGATTCTCCTGCTCGATTGGCCGACATACACCGCCGGACAATCTCCGCAATGTAGCGAATAAACTCCTGATTTTGAAAGGGAGTCCACTTTATCTTTAGTGTTGATTAAATGCCGCTTAAAAGTGTCACAGGTCCTGAAAGCTACTGCGATGTTGTGAGGTTTAAAAAATTTTGCTAGTTGTGAGGAAATGTTGCCGAAATAAGTTAAAGTTCTATAATTTTTGTGATCCCGTGTATTAGCACGTATGATATTATAGGTTAGTTTATATTTGTTTTCAAACTTTCTGGTCATGAGTTTCATTATATTGAATTCCTTAGTGAAAGCATTTCTAGACAAAGGTAACTTGAACAGTGTGTAGAAAAGAGAATTGAAGGTGGCAAACTTGTGAGAAAAGAGAGAATTTGAATTGAACTGAATAATGTTATCTGTAAATGAAGGTTTTCTATAGACTTGAAAGTTAATTTATTATTATTTCTTATTAGGAGTAAATCTAGGAAAGGTAATTGTCTATTATTTTCGATCTCATTTGTAAATTCAATATTCTGATGTAAATCATTAACGAAACTGAGGAAATCGCTTAGATTTAAGTCACTGCCATTCCAAACTATACATATATCATCAACATATCTTTTATATGCAAGCAGAAACCTAGAGAATCTGCTATTCATGATTTTGTTCTCTAATTCGTTCATAAACACCTAGCTCAAAAATGGAGAAAGGCAAGAACCCATTGCCAATCCTGACTTTTGCTTAAACATTCTCTGATTAAATTGAAAGAAGTTTTGTTCCAGAACTGTAGATAATAACAAGATTAGGTCTGAAATTAATACGTTGGGTAAACCCCTCCTTCCTAGCAATCTATCAACTAAATTGATGCAATCATCTGGGGGAATGCTAGGAAATAAATTCTTCACATCAAGTGATATCAATATAGCATCTGGTGGAAGTTCTATATTTTTTTAAATAATTCGAGAACTCAAGGGAGTTTTTAGTTGAATAGACGCTTTCGAAATTTGTGGTCTTTCTAAGAATGTCATTAAGCCAAGAAGAAATTTTGTAGCATGGAGAGTCAACAAAGGATACCACTGGTCTTATAGGCATATTAGCTTTGTGAACTTTGGGTAATCCATATAGTAAAGGGGTTTTGGGATTCATTAAGTACAGTTTGTACCTACTTATTTGTGCCAAAGTATTCCAGGGTTGTCAGAGCTTTATCTAGAATGTTTTTAACTTTAGTAAAATAAGCACTAGTAGGATCCCTATTAATGGCACAAAAGTCCCCAGAATTCAGAAAACCCATAACTCTACTTATGTAATCGGTCCTTGTCATAATTACTAAACAAGAGACCTTATCCGCCTTAGTCAAAATCAAATAATTTTTCCTTATTTTATTATTCAGCGACTTTAAGTGTATTTTGTTGTGATGGTTGACTTTATTATTTATTATTTTATTGGAATTCAAGAAGCTGATGATCTTAGCTCTTAGAATATTTTTATTAGCGATATTCGTATTTTGAGTTATATTTTCTGGTTCCACAGCCAACATTTCTTTAATGTGAGAATCAGTTTATGTGGAAAATTAAACTTAAGGTTCAAAGAAAGGATAATTTCTTCCTGCTTATTAAAGTGGGTGTTAGTTAGGTTTATGAACCGTTTATAAAACTCAACTTTGAGACCGGGACTTTGTGTTGGTTCTTTTGGTTGAATATTATATTCAGGTCTCTTAGAGAAATATGGACACGTTTTTTGATTTAAAAATAATATGTTCACGCTGTAGCCAAATATTTTGGAGCGAAACATGGAAAAGGAAAAGAGAAATGATGGTTACTAATTAAAATTTTTAGTCATTTACAAATTTTCGTGTTAATTGTTTTATATAATCAGTTTTTACATTGTGGTGTTGATGGCCCACTTGTTGAAAAAAATTTATTTGCCAATGAAATTTCCTGTTTCCTGACAAAGAAGCACTGAAGATGGCCTAAGGCCGAAAGCGCTTTGCTTTTTATAAAACAATTTTTGAAGATTATACACCTAATACACAAAACGACTGTTGTTCCCTCTTAAATATTTTTATTTTGCCTTTGTAATGTCACTGTATCAGGCGATAGGAAACACAATAGTATATTTAATCTCGCTCTGATTCAATTTGCTGATTCACGCATTTTTTTTTTCATTTTATCAATGCCAATTAAGCAGGTATCAAGTATGTGAAAAATATTAAATTAGTAACCACTTAAGAGCATTAACGAAATGCCAAAAATATAGTGAAAACTTTGGAAAGCATTCTTAACTTCAACATGTGTACGTGACTCATAAACTCTACGCCTCAAAGGAAATCGATGTAATAAAAGGCGTTATTTTATTTTGTGTTTAGGCTTTTTCAATAGATTTAATCAAGAACTGTTAACTTTCTCTTAAAAAAAAATAACTATTTTTAAATTAACTCAGACAAAAAGAACTTGTTACTTCATTTTCGGATTTTTTAATAGTAACTAAGTTTGAAACAGTTTATACAAAATTTACACTTTTATCTATCATAAAAAGCGTGTATTGCAACAGCTTTTTTTATATTTAAATTTATCGTAGCTTTTTAAACAACATAGGCGAAAAAAGTTCTAGTAACATTGTAAAAATGTTTCATGTAACAGCTTTATGTCGTTTTTATTCGAAAAATAAATGGTGTTAATATTACGCTCAGTTTACTTTTACAACTCGGAATTGGTTTTCGACTGTTAAGCTCAGGATTAAATTTTTCGTAATGCACAATAATAGCGATAATTGTAGAGTAGATTTAGAAACTAACGAAGATTCAAGTTAGGTTAGGTCTTTAATCTAGGTAAAACTTAAATTTAAGTTGTGAGTGGTCAAGGCGGAGTTACAAATTTTCAATTGAGTTTTTAAGCTAATCTAGCTTTAACGCGTGATTTTTTTTAACTCGGTTTATAGGATAAGATATGAAAGTTTAGTTTTACGTCAAAAGATCCGAAAAACGAAACCCGGATGGAATACTATCCGAAAACCAAAGACTTTATTGTCCGATATGGATCGGTACCCTTAATGGATAGAGCACATAGTCATCTTGTATAAACATTTGGTCGTGGGGCTTGGACTCCTAATAGAGGTGAAGCTTATTAGAAAAGTATTTGATAATAATGGTGTAATAAACGATGACAGTTGTAGTGTTATTTATTGGGAGAATTTAGATGTAATAGATGATAAGGAATAATGTATTACAATTGGTTGGGAGTAAGGGTTCCATTTTTAGTAGGAAGGTCTGAAAATCTTCCTCCAAGTGAGCTTCTGCCTGTTTTGGAAAGTTTGCAAAAGATCGGCAAAATCAGCAAAAAGGGAACTACTTTTCTTAACAAATAGGGGTTACAGAACATCATAAAAGGCTTAAAGATCATTTACGAAATGGAGTTGTTCACATAACTAAGTGCTTGGGACATCTTTGTCCGTTTGGATTTCCAGGAATAATTCATTTATCTTGAGTTTTGTATAAATATATCAATAAATAAATAAAATTATCATTTTCAACAAGGTTCTTGGGTTCTAACATATTGCAACCTCTCTTTTAAACATTTTTTTTTAATATAGACTCTCCCTGGACCAAATAGAAATACATCAGTAACACAATAGTACATTAAAATGTTTATACAATTCCATTTCTCAAGCAAAGCGTTTTACGCCAGTTTAGGTCTAAAGACAAATAAACTGATCCAGAGAAATGTGGTGGTGACAGTAATTGTCGTCTCCGGCCTAATGTCCAGTATACTTCGTTTATTTTATTATTTTTGTATTGCAACACACTTCAGATGTATTAAGTTTCGAATAATATATTTCGTTAGCAATAAAAATGAAAATTACATTCAAAACATTCCACTAAAGTTTTAAGGAATATTATAAAACATTTTTGAATTAGGCGTACTTAAAATAATTTTTCAAACCACCATAATAGCAGCCATAACCATTTAGTGGCAACGCTATTGTGTTGTTAAGAAATAAATTATGTCCTTAAAAAGCTTTTCACTTACTGCTATAAAAGTGTTGTACGGACTTGTTATGGCAGCATAAAAGCCATTATAACCTGTAAGGGTCACCAAACAATATCGACATTCTAGGTATATGACTGCTTTGTTAAAGCCTTAAGCTTTTTTAATCTCAGGTTCTTTTAGGCCAAAACACTGCTATTCGTTGTTTTCTTGGTTTACCAAATGGAAATGTTGTAGTAAAGTAACCGATATTTCGAAAACATCTTCCCTTTTTAAAAATAATATTTAAAATAAAGTTTATAGATCTGTTTGTAGTCTAAATGTTTTTGAAAATACAGAGTGCTTCACAAAGTCAGTAACGATGCAAAACATATACAAGGCTTGGCATTGACTTGCTCATGGTATATTATATTTATGCTAAACATAGAAGAATTTTATGACTTAAGCAATATATAATCATTTACAGGTTGTCCTTTCACTAATTACAAGATTTAGCAGAAGTTTCAAAAATTACAATTACTTATCCTTTCCTTTAGTTCTCAAAGAAGACATTTAAAGGGAAATCGTCCTTAATAGTATTAAACTTTCTCTTAGAAGTTATATAGAACCAGAGCAAACGCAATTACTCTTAAAAACTAATTCAATTGCAATTACCCATTACACTCCGAAAGAAGCATTAATTACAATTACAAGTATGACAAAAATATTTAAATTACCAATAATTACCCACTAAAGGTAATTGATTCCTTGATCAATTACCACATTCGAATTACTGACTTTAATTCAATTATGTTCACAAATAATTCAATTAGGTACTTTCTAGTTATTGAACTAGCCTAAAAATAATTGATGAATTACTCTAAATCTAGCAATCAGGCACTTTCTGGTGTTCAAATAAATATCATATTGACCCAAATCTGTGTTTTTCAATAGCCCTCTTATATACCTATCAAATGGAAGCGCTGTTAATCATATTTTAGTCTTAAGATAAATAGCATTCCTATTACATTGACTTAACCATGTAGTTAATGCTTGTAGTGTTATTGAATCAATAGGGTATGTCATTTCTTATTCTATATTATTTTATAAGTAGCTATCATGTAAAAAAATTTTTTTTTTTTTTTTTTTTAAGTTCTGGAGATGGTTAAGACCAGTGGTTCCCAACCTTTTTTGTTTCGTAGACCACTTGCCATGTTGTTCGGTTTTGGGTAGACCCCTGCTTACCTAATATTGAATTTTTGCAAGTTCAAATGTGTTTTTGAGAGCTGGTATAGTGTTACTCTCTTTTAAAGATTTAAATTTCTAACTGTATTGAAGCGTAGTGTGAAAAAGTGAAGAAAACACATGTTAAGTTTTATACGTTTATGAATTAAATTCTAATTAAAACGAACCAAATTAAAAATTAGTATCTGTTACATAAAATGGCTAAGCACAATATAAATACTTTTAGTGGGAGGGCTGAACCTGCATCAATTTAGTTAGGTTCAATCTCAAATCTCCTTGGTTAGTGATGTCCATTCTATTTCTTTTTTATGTTAGAAGAGTGGCAGCCGCGCTGAAACCTCATTCCACTAGGTATGAGGATGGAAAGCAATTAAAAACTTTCTTGCTATATTCCATAACACGGGATAAGTAACAGGTATGTCTCTTTGAAGCCAGAATTTCTGATATCCGTTTTTAAACTGTACCTTCAGTTTTTCGTTAGTGCTTATTCCGATCAGTTCCTCTTGTTTTGTAACGTCAGTTTCTTCAATGTCACCATATGGATTCATTATCCACTGTGGTATTACGAGAGTGAAAACATCCTCAAACCTAGTTTTAAAATCTGAATAGGAGGCATTTAAATGTTGAACGTAGATTGAAACATCATCTTCCTGGGTAAATTCGCTCCGTCCAATATTTTGCTTCATTAGCTTAATTCTGCCAAGAAACGCTGAAATGATGGACTTTGGTTTAATCAAATTTAGGCTGTCACCTTGTAACTGCAAGTTAACCTCATTAAATTTAGCAAACAAATCTGTTAAATAGGCAATATCTGGTTTCCACTTGATTAAATTTTCTTTTAAAATTGGATCTTTCGCATGTAAAAACTCTAAAACAGTCTCAAAAAGTGCAAAAAATCTGGTCAAACATGAGCCTTTCGACAGCCAGCGTACTTCAGTGTGAAGGAGTAATTGATGAAAGTTCTCGTCATTTTTTTCACACAACTGCGCAAATAACCGCGTATTTAACGCGTTGCTTCGGATTCGGTTTACTGCGTTAATGGCTAATCGAAGAGATTCATGCAATCTACTACTCATATTTTTAATGACTAAATGTTGTCGATCGATGACGCTAATACCCCAGGTACTATTTGTTTTAAATGGCTTATAAATCCACGATAGCGCCCAACCATGGCAGGTGCTCCATCTGTTGCTACTGACGTTATATTTGACAAAGGGATTGCTTTTTCCATGAAGTAATCCCTCAAAACATTAAATATTGATTTGCCTTTAGTGGCGGTTGTCAAAGTTCTCGCGAAGAGTATTTCTTCGTGGATTTCTTGATCCATAATAAAACGAACATATGCCAATAATAATTCTTCATTGTCAGGTAAAGTTAACTCGTCTAGCTGTATAGAGAAATGAGTCGTATGCAAATAATTACACAAGAAGCTTTCAATATCATAACTCATTTTATCAATACGTCTTTGAACTGTGTGTTGTTGCTTAAAGGAATCCTTTTTATGATGTCAGATTCAGGTTTGTGTATAACAGTTTTTAAAACCTCTTCAACGGCTGGCAAGATTAACTTTTCTCCGATAGTATGCGATTTTCCGGATTTTGCTATAAGTAGCGAGATATTGTAAGACGCTCGCAAACCATCATCGTTTCTATGTGATGTCGAAGCGAACATTCTATCCACCGTGGGTCTCTTCTGAAGTTTATCTTTAAGTGTTTGAAAGTATTCCAAATTTTTACCTGTTTTATCAGGGTGGCATCTTCTCAGATGATCCTCCAGCTTAGATGGTTTCATAGCGTCATTGCTTAAAACTTTGTTGCATAAAAGGCACATAGGCAAATGTTTGTCGGATAATGATGGAATGAAGCCAAACTTCAAATAATCAACACTGTACTGTCTACGTTTCCTTTTAGATTCGGTCATATTTAGTATCAGTTATCAGTGGAGAAAATTAAGCTATTTAAATAAGACATACCATTAATAAAAACTATTCCGTGTGTAAAACCTTATTTTAACTAATTTTGATTAAGCTGGCCAGTTGGTTAAATCCAGAGCCAAATAAACGTATCACACACACACACAAGTAATTTTGAAGTTTTGGATATGAATCAAACTTTAGAAAAGGAGACTATTGAGGAGTACGCGTGGAATTGTGCACGATTTGAATATTAAACTACTAATAACTCAAGTCATAACAGGCGTAATTTATTTATTATTTTTTCTAACTACGAGTACAAGACTAAAATCCTATAAAAAATAATAACGTACTTACTTTTCTCCCGCACTCCCAAACAAAATGACATTGATTCACTTTATCTTTGATTCACATTAATTTGTATGTGCCTAACTACGGGTTTATATTTTTATAAATATTTTTAAATAGGTACATTCCTTTTCAATACTTCGAAAACAAATGAACGTGCTTGTCTCTCACATTCGTATTTATTTATTGACGAATTGAACACGTCAGTGCAAGTACAAGTCTTCTAACGCTGTCTTTGCGAATCCCTGAGACAAGAATGAACAAGAATTTCTACTGCGCGTATGTGGGTAACTTCATGACAGTGTTGCTAACCGTAGCGGAACTCCGCTACCCATAGCGGGATTTAACCACAAGAGCGGTGTCGCGGTGGTGGAACAACATGAGAGCAAAACGTAGCGGATTTTAGTTTTTTAAAATAAGTATTAGTAAAACGTCTAATAATGTAACTTCCGGCTAAATGCTGCACGACAGACCGGGCGTTTTATACACTGTCACTACCAATGCCGTTGGTTTGCGTCGCGGACTCTTACATTATGTAAGTTTTCTCGTTTGTATCTATTTAAAAAAAAATTAACAAATTAGAAATATCCGGTATCCAAATTTGAAGTCCAAAATTGAGCGGGTTGTAGCAGAATTATGAATAGGCTCGGCTGAAGCGGGGAGCAGCGGAATATTTGTAGTGACGTAGCGATATTCGTAATTTTCTTGTTGGCAACACTGCTTCATGATATTGGTGTCATTATGTGCAAGTTTTTATGAGTTTACCACACTGCGAATAACTAATAATTAAGACAATTTTATTAAATATATCAAATTAATTATTGCGTAATTAAATTTAATTTAATTAATGTATAATTTAATATTTAATACAATAAAATAGTGCATTATAAAATCCCTACTTCGCTACTTATATTATAATTGCGAAAACAAGACCCTATAGTCCTCGCCAGATATAAGTGAGATTTCTATAAAAACTGATATTTTTTTATCTTCTTAAAGCTACTGTCCGTATTTAGACCGGGCGCATAGTTTTCCTGAATAATTTAAATAAATATTAAAATAAATTCGTTATTTGTACAAAATTACTGTTTATATTTATTGCAAAAAATGTATTTTAACCAGTATGTATGTTATTTTCAGACTTATTAAATTTTCAACAAAAACTAAAACAATATTATAGTAGGTCTAAAGTTTATTTAATTTAACATATTCTCCCGCACTAAGATATTAAATTCAGTTCCCGATTATTTTGCCCTGCTATACTTTAATTGTCTTGTGCCATGTAAAAAAAAACGGTCCCAGAGCCGGAGTAGTATTAACAATGCGATCTGGCATCTAAACATTGCGTTGACTTAGTATAGTAATAATTACTAATTTAGTGTTTCATTTAGGATTTATATTCCTTAAGTTAAAATTCTTTTGTTCAGTGTTCGTGTTTCGTGATTTTGATAGATTTGATTTTTTTATTGGACAATGTTTTGACCGTGGGAGGAAAATTCTCATAGACTTTGGAGGCCATGGAAGGAGAATTATTGTGAACCTGAAGATGTTCTAAACGATCCTGCTGCGAATTTGGTTGAATCCGTTGATTTAGATTTAGGCGAGTAATTAGGAAAAGGAACGTTACGAAAAAAGCATAAAGTATTTTTGAGCTTTCAGCAAAAGGAAATTTGTTTAGATGTGTATAAAAACCTAACACGAGACCCTATGCACCACATAGGATATACCAAATCCGAAGTAGTAAAAAAATGTTCCGAGCTAACAAAGAGTACTTAATGTAAGTCTACAAACAAAGGAAAAACGATCCGATTTAGGTAAACCTAAAGATTTGGATTTGGCTACCAAACTAGTAAGAAGTTTACTTGATTAAAAATATAAAAATAATGAAGTTTCCATAATAGTAAAAAGACTTCAAGGGCTCGAAAAACCTTGTTCAAAAAGCCTTTTCGACGAAGGCTTAAGAAACTGGGATTCAAATTTAAAATTGTTAATAAGCATGCTGCAATAACGGAAAGTAGAAGAAACGTAAAATGGCGAATAGAATATTTAGAAAAAATAAATAAACTTGGAAAAGAGGGAAAGCAGGTATAAATATAAAAAAAGGTTAGACTGATGGCTCTAGCAGATATCAATTAAAAGATATACCTCCAAGCAAATAATTTAAAAATTAAAAATAATATTGCAAAACTAACGAAATGAATCCGACCCTGTTACTTATTGAAATGGACACTGGCGGGGTCTTTGTCGGTATTTACGAGTCTTTATTGAGTTTTTTTTTAAACTCACTTATAGTTGGCGAGGACTATACTCCCGTAGTTTATTGTCGGCCTGTTTGTTATGTTTTCACGTAAAAACTAAGCAACAAATCTATTTATGTATGTGGATTATTGCATTTATTGCTTAAATGAGACCTATTATCGTGGACCCCCTTTTACATCTCATAAACCCCCAATTTTTTTTCGCTGATATGGACCCCTTGCAAGTCGTCGGCGACCCCTAGGAGTCGATATAGACCACGTTGGGAATCACTGTTTTAGACTAATAAACCGAAACGTCAACGATGTAAAAAAAATATTTTTTTTATTTTTTATTGTTCAACTTTGATCGAGAATCCAAGAAATCACTAAATATTTACATATTAACGGTCAGGAAATCAAAATTAATTTATTTGAGATATTTTTGATAACTTTTTGAGCACAATGTATAACATTAAAGAACCGTTTTTATCGGTGCCTTTTCCCTTCGGATGACCTCCAACAATGTAGAAATATGAAACATAAAGTCAATTTATGGCATTTGGAAAGGTATTTAATTTTAAGTCATTCCGTTCTAGACATTTAAAGTTCATTTCGTCAAAGTAACGGTCCAGCTGACGCTCGAATACGGTCGCTGTTTTATTAATGGCCCTATTATGTCCTGGGTGTAGCAAGAGAACTACTCGGTGCCCGATTATTAAGCGGTTTACCATGAGGGAAGCCACTGATCACTGATAAAATTCCATTCCTTTTGGGTAGGGATGAAAAGTGGAATTAATAATTGAAAATTTGTAATTATAACCGCAATAAGCTATTTTATTGTGTTTTGTATATGTTATTCTAACTAATTTTGTTATTTTTAAATGTGTTTCGTCTATGTGTTCTGTGTTTTTTTGTTTATTTGCTTGAATATGTCCATGGAAGCGATGGAACAATACCTTACCGTCATATTAAACTATTGTGTGAAGTGCTTTTTCAAAATTTGGTGCAGTGGAGGAAGCGGCAGCTTTGACATGCAGGCCAGGGAGCACAGCGTGATTTGTTGCAAAAAGCCTATAGTGGAGAGAAGAAAGAGGAAAGACTCTTTTACTTTTAAGAAACTGGACACGACGGATGTCGATATAATTCGTAGAAAAATATATACCACGTACAGGAAACAAATGATCCCCACTTTAAAAACCCTGTTGCAAGGATTTAAAAAAAAAATGATACAGGAATAGAGTGTTGTCGTGAGACTCTAACAAAATGTATTTTAAGAAACGGTTTAAAAATGGAAAAAACTAACAAGTAATAATGGAATCGGCCCGGTTGAAAAAATGGAGGATGGAAGAACCTAATTGCAGTCCATGGATATAGACAGGATGGAAGGGATATTATTTATTTGGACGAGACGTGGTATGACACACACGAAGTTCCAGATGAAGGTTGGGTAGATTTATCGGGTCCATGCAGAACCAAAGCTTCATTAAATAAAGGTGAGCGTTTAACAAATAATTCATGCTGAGACAAAAAACGGATTTATACCAAACGCTTTGGCCGTATCAGCTAAAAATATAAAGGACTCCCTTGTTGATTATCACGATGATACTACGGAAGAACTATTTGAAGACTGGTTTAAAAACAACTTGTTACTAAATATACAACCAAATAGTGTGATAGTGATGGATAATGCGAGCTATCACAGTCGCAGGTTAAATAAAGTTCTGTGTTTCAATGACACAAAAGTTACCATCCAGGATGGAAAGTAATATGTATTTTGAGGAAAATTACACAAAAAACCGGTTGCTCCAAATTTTAAAATAATTTTCAATAAAAATGCAATATTATTGTGATACTTTGGCGGCAGAAATATTTCAAATAAGAGCTGAAAAATCATATCGTATAATAATCATCACGTATAATAGATCTGTTGCCCATTGTTGCTTATTATTAAATTACGTTTAAAATATGTTTTTGCGTTTTCTTTCTAACATAAAAAATCAGTATTGTAGAGTAACTCAAAAATCAAAGTCACGGTCTCAAGTTCTAATTTTTGTATTGGTTACGCGTTTCACCCTAATCGGGCATCATTAGACCTTATTACTATGATCCAATTAAAGTATTATAATTAAAATATATATAAACATAGACTCGACATCCTCACAACCTAAAAAACTAGGACTGCAGCAATTATCGGAATGAAAGAAAACGGAGATTCATTGTTTCAGCGAAAAATATATTCAATCATATTTAGCCTATATGAAAAAAAAAACACATGAAATAATCTTAATTAAAAATACAGTAGGCAGTACCAAAAATAAACTAACGGGTCTAGTAAGCAAAGCTCACACGCATAATTGGTTACATAATAAAAGTTACAAACTAAGATTAAATAATGGTTTAAATAAACTTGAATTTAAATGATAAGTAGTAATTTGCACAAAATTCTCCAGAGGTTCCTAGTCACATTATTATTAGCATAAAGAATTTCTTATCAGTCAACGTTAACAATAAAGAATCTGAGGAATTCTCCCTAGAACAAGCTTGCCTCAGTCACCTCTACTTTACAACATCTGTTGCTACGACTTAGATAAAAGTATCAACATCATATGTAGAACCAAATATCAGTTCATAAATGATCTAATAGCTCATGCAAGAGTAAGTATCGAAGCCTCATCGATATACCGATGTAGTTTCAAGAATAGCGCTTAATCCCGAATACTAACAAATCGCAGTACCAAACACAGAAATACAAAATAACCATTACAACTTTAACTTCCGTGTTAGTCCAACATAGACATTCAAATAATTACCCAATTTTACCTGACTGAATTTCTTTTCTTCCTTATCTTAAATTATCACCAACACATAAGTGTCTACAGTTCGCATTTATAGCGTTTTGTAACCCTGTTCAAATGAAAGACGGGATTCCTTCTTGCTGAGTAAGAAGTTTATTTTTAATTACTTATCGCTTTCAAAAACTTATCAGATGACAAACTTGACCTCTTTACTCAAAATGAAACCATATATTCCAACCAACTACAAAAACTTATCACTTAGTAACTCTTCTAGTCACATTTAACTTATTACTGCAAAACTATACAACTACCTTTGTTTATACAGATGTCTATTACAAAACTATCCTATGGCATGGAAGCCTTCATCCCTTTCTCAAAAAGGTTCCCTTTTAACGGCAAGCCTTGGTTTACCAAAAATTGCGAACGAGCTGTTAAATCAAAAAATTATTTCTACCGACAATGGCGTAAAAATCCTACCGCCGAAAATCGTACCATCTTTGTTAATGCTCGAAACCAATGCAAGCAAACGATAAACCAAACCAAAGAAGCACACAACCAGAGGATCAAAGACAAACTTCTTGAATGTCCTAACGGCTCAAGATCATTTTGGTCGGTAGCTAAGGCCGTCAGTGAGAACTTTACCAAGTCAACCATTCCACCTCTAACACGTTCTGATGGCACTATTGCGACCAAAGCACAGGAAAAAGCAAACCTACTGGCGGAACTATTCTCTTCACATTCAACGCTAAATTTTCAGGGAAGTACTCCACCGAACATTCCCCCTGTAGAATCGAGAATGCCTGAGATTGTTTTTCGCCACCGCCATGTTAAACGAATCTTAAGGAGTCTTGACACTAAAAAGGCTTCTGGTCCTGACGATATTCCAGTCATTGTAATTAAGACATGCGCTGACGAACTGACACCGGTATTTTGTAGGCTTTTTAACTTATCCTACAAAGAAGGAATATTTCCTTCTTACTGGAAAACTGCGCGAGTCCAGCCCATACCCAAAAAAGGCAAGAAGACCTTGCCAAACAACTATCGTCCAGTCGCATTGCTTTCGGTTATATTCAAAGTTATGGAGAAGGCTATCAATGAAAAATTATTAAAATACCTGGAAGGCTTCAACATTATTAGTGACCGCCAGTATGGATTCCGTAAGTCTAGATCAACAGGAGACCTTCTCGCTTATGTTACTCATGTTTGGAACAACGCAATAGAACATCATGAAGAGTCCCGGGCGGTAGCACTGGACATTTCCAAGGCTTTTGACCGAGTATGGCATGAGGGGCTCCTAACTAAAGTGAGAGCATACGGAATGCCGGTTCAATTTTGTTCATGGCTGCCGAGCTTTCTTAAAGACCGTTCCCTGCTAGTGGCGATGGACGGATTTCTTTCAGACACATTTAACATCAACGCCGGAGTCCCTTAAGGTTCTATATTGTCGCCCACCCTTTTCTTACTATACATTAACGATATTTTGGAAAAAACTAAAAATCCTATATATAGCTTCGCTGATGACAGCACACTTGTTTCATCTTTTACTTTGGATGCTCGGACATCGGCTGCTAATGCACATCTCTATAGACAGCAAGAGGTATCACATCTCAACAAAGACCTGGAAGAAATTCTATCTTGGGGTGACAGTAACCAAGTAGAATTTAACGCTAAAAAGACGCAGGCGGCAGTTTTTTCTAAAAAAGTTAATGTTGAAGAACCGGATATAGTTATGGCGGGACACTCGATTTCCTTGGCTTCATCAATTCATTTATTGGGCGTTAATTTGGATAGTCATATGTATTGGCATGGTCACGTTGCGGCCATTGCTAAGGCAGCCTCGCAGAAGCTTGGAGTACTTTTCCGAACAAAGAACCTGTTTAAGATTAAACATAAATGAAAACTTCTAACATTAAAATAAAAGAAAATATCAAAACTTTGATTGCTCAGTAGAGAATTATGATGGAGTAACAAATCCAACGGGCCTTTAAAAGTATTTACTTACCGAAAGGGTTGGTCGGCGGTTGCTCGGCAGGCCTGCGTGCGGGTTGAGAAAACTGCGGGGATGTAAATCGCTAACCAAAAAACTACAAAGAATGTTCACGTTTGGCACTTTTATTTTGAACGTGGGTACTCGTACCGTACTACTTGTACTACTTTTCGTTTACCGGAATCTCGGTGCTGGCAGCCGAATACCTTTAAAGGCGACCTTGCACGCGGATACATTGATGATATTGAATTTAAAAGTGCGAGGTTGTGATATCTTGAAAAGTATAACATAATTAGTTAAGAAAAGCAATAAAATTATGAGTAAAATAAAATTAATAATAGAAAAAAATAAGAAACAAATATTGGCTTGGACGACACAAAGTGTGAACGGAGCATTTCCGCCCACCAAAATACATGGTATTTTAAATAGTTTCGATAGGCAGAGGGCAAAGCTTGATTGCAGGTCGCTTAAAAAGACCATGAGCGGTCCGGACGGTCGCGACTCGAACAATGCCGTCTTGTCCAGGGTATGTTTCGACAATACGCCCCATGGGCCAGTGAAGAGAAGGGGCCAAATCTTGCTTAATCACCACCAAGGTACCTGGTTGAAGGTTGACCGAGGGTGTGTGCCACTTGGCCCTCTGATGTAAGGTATGTAAGTACTCCTTAGACCACCGAGTCCATATAAATTGATGGATTCGGGTAAGAAATTGCCATCTTGACAATCGATTTAATGGAACCTGGAGTAGGTCCGGTTCCGGAGGGGCAGTTAAAGGTTCTAAAGTTAAAAAATGACCTGGCGTCAAGGCACTAAAATCATTTGGATCATGACTAATGGGCGTGAGAGGACGAGAATTCAGAATAGCTTCCACTTGAACGAAAACAGTGGAAAGTTCCTCAAAAGTGAGAACTTGGTCGCCGACCACCCGCAGTAAGTGGGTTTTAATGGATTTAATATTAGATTCCCAAAGTCCCCCGAAGTGAGGGGAAGAAGGTGGATTAAAATGCCAACGTATGGTCACGTGGGCAGCCGCTTCGGATGCATATTTGTTTAACATCTTATGTGCCTTTATAAAATTGGTTCCACAATCACTGTAAACATGTTCGCAGCGGCCGCGGCGACCAACAAACCGCTTAAAAGCGGCAAGGAAAGCCTCAGCTGATAAGTCAGAAGCTAGCTCAAGGTGAACTGCCTTGGTAGAAAAACAAATAAAAAGACAAAGATAAGCCTTTAAAGCTTTGCCTCCACGGGTTTTGGACATAGTAATAGTAAAGGGACCACCGTAATCAATACCTACCTGAAGAAAGGGTTTACACTGGGAAATCCGTGGTAAAGGTAGATCGCCCATGGGAGGAGAATTAGCAATTGGATTGGTTCTCCAACATTGTATACACCGGGCTAGGACCCGTCGTATGGAACGTTTAGCAGATAAAATCCAAAACTTCTGTAACAGTAAAAAGTGAACCGTTTGAACTCCTGCGTGAAGGTGCTGGAGATGAATTGACTCAATGATTAAATCAGTAAGCCGACTACGACTCGGAAGAAGTGCGGGAAATTTGCGATCGTATGAGATTGGGGCTTGCCTTAGACGACCTCCTACTCTTAGAAGACCTTGATCGTCTAAAAAGGGTGATCGTTTGCGGAATACTTTAGGAAGTGGTTTTCCTCGGAGGATGGAGTTAATTTCATGAGAGAAAGTTAATTCCTGAATGCGTCGGACCATGACCAAAAGGGTTTGGTGTAGTTCCAGAGAAGAGAAGGAACCCGAACGGGGTTCCGTATTACCAACTTTAGCTCGACAATTGTGAATAAAGCGGAGCACGTGGGCTAAGATACGGCACGATACATGAAGGGAGGAATGCGCTTCAACTAAAGTGTCCACAATGTTGGGACAAATAAAAGTTGAGCATGCTAACTGGCGTTGTTCTACAAGAACTTCAGACGTAGACGAAAATTCAGACTGGTCCACGTGGGGAAACTCCAAATTCGATAAAACGGGTGCCGCCCACCAAAGGGAATAGTGAACTAACTCGGATGGCAACATTCCACGGGAGCCAACGTCGGCGGGATTGCACGACGAGGAAACATAAAACCACTGGGACGGAGACACCTTTTCCTGGATTGAGGCAACGCGGTTACTGACAAACGTATGCCATTTGTGCGGTGAAGATTTTATCCAACTGAGAGCGACAGTAGAATCCGAATAACAACAAACTTGGTGAAATTCAAGTTTATTTTTAAAAGCGTGGAGAACAAAAGACACTAAACGAGCGGTTAATACGCCCGCACAGAGTTCCAATCGGGGTAGTGAAATAGTTTTAAGCGGAGCTATTTTTGCCTTAGAACAAACAAAGTGTATCGAAATCGTCCCAGAATGGGAGACACATCGGAAATATAAAACACTGCAATATCCCTTCTCGCTTGCATCGCCGAAGCAATGAATCTCATAGTAAGCAGTTCCATTAGGAAGGATGCGACGGGGCAGAACAAAAGATTTCAAACAAGAAAGATCATGAATGTATCGGTTCCAAAGCCGGACGATTTCATTAGGAGGTTCTTGATCCCAATCGAGCTTTAATGTCCAAAGTTGTTGTATAAGATGCTTAACCAAGAAGGTTATGGGCGATATCAACCCTAGGGGATCAAAAATGCGGGCTAGGTTTGATAGAACGTTTCTTTTCGTACAGGGTTTGTCTAAAAATTTTACATAAAAATGAAAACAATCGGAAGATGCATTCCATTCTAAACCCAACACTTTAACCGGAACCTCGGTAGGAGTTATGGGATCGAAATTCACAGGATTACTGGCTGCAAGAGACAATGGTAAATGGTCAATCAGTCTTCGATCATTACTTGACCATTTTTGCAATTCAAAACCTCCCCTCTGTAGCAAGGAGATGAGTTCCTTTTGAAGAGTGAAAGTCGCCTCTAAGGACGAGCTTCCTGTGACAATGTCGTCGACATATGTACTAGTTCGTAAGGCTTCAGCAGCTGCAGGATATGAGGACTCCTCTTCGTCCGCTAATTGTAAGAGGGTGCGAATAGCAAGAAAGGGAGAACAAGTTAGACCATAAACCAGCCGATTGATACGAAATTCCTGAATAGGTTCTGACGCGGAGAATCGCCATAAAATGCGTTGATAATCCTGGTGTTTAGGGTGGACAATGATTTGACGATACATCTTGGTGATGTCAGCGGTTAGGACAAAGGGATGAATGTGGAAATTAAGCAGAATTGTAAATATATCATTTTGAAGTTTAGGTCCCATATATAATTGATCATTAAGCGATGATTGATTAGGAAGGTGAGCTGACCCATTAAAGACCACTCGCAACTTGGTGGTCAAGCTCTCTGGCTTGAGTACACAGTGATGCGGAAGATAAAAGCTGTTAGATGAACAACTAGAAGCGGGTTCCATATGGCCGAGATCCAAGTATTCTTGCATAAAAGTGTGGTACTGTACATAAACTGCAGGCTGTTTAATAAGTCGCCGCTCTAACGAATAAAATCGATGAAGTGCAAGCGATCTGATATCAGGAAACCTACAATTATCCTCTTTGAACGGTAAGGCCACAATAAAACGTCCAGAATTATCACGAGTGAAGGTGTCTAAATAGATTTGTTCGCACCTGAGCTCATCAGAAGAAGAACATTTAACTTCGGGAACCTCTTCTAACTCCCAAAACTCTTTGACCTGATGTTCTAAACCACGAGAATCCTCAGTGTGACAAAACATAGTGGTGACAGAAACAGTGTTAGAAGGATTGGCAACGTGACCCATCAAAATATATCCAAAAATCGTATTAAGCGCGTCCGGTGCTCCTGGTCCTCCAGGTATTTGACCATCAAGTAATATTTTGGAAAATATATCAGCTCCCAGTAATAAGTCGATCGAACCAGGGAGATGGACCCGATCATCGGCAAGACGAATGTTGGAAATATGCGGCCAGCTTTCAATGGGAAGTCTGTAAGTGGGCAAATCGGCACAAATTTGATTAAGCATAAGAGCGTCGATGCAAAAAATAGGATGTTCTTGTCGAAATGGGCGGAGAGATAACGTAACACCTTGATTGACTAAGGTATTCATAGGACCTAAGCCATTTACGTTGACTGGAGTCGGAACTGGATGAAGTCCAAGTCGTTTGACACACTTGGAAGTTATGAAAGACGTCATACTTCCTAAGTCAAGAAGGCAACGCACTGGTTGATAAGTATTGCGACTATCTAAAAGTTCAAGGCGGGCGGTAGAGAGCAATACACTTGATTTAGATGCGGTAAAACTGCCCTGGATACAAGGCAACGTCGTTTGAGATTGGTGCGTCGTTAACGTTCCAGGTTGCGTGGGACCGACGCGAACGGAGTTTTTTGAAAAATGAAGTAAGGTGTGATGTTTCTGATTGCACCTATGGCATGTATTTTCAGAATTACATTGAGCGAAACGATGGGTATGACTTAAACAATTAATGCAGAATTTGTTAGTCTTTGCAAATTGATAACGATCCGTGGGGGACTTATTTAAAAAGCCAGGGCATTTAAAAATAAGATGATCCCTTTGGTGGCACACGGGACATTGATGATCCGAAGTGGTTAGCGTTTGGGTTAACACCGTAGTCTGGTGGGGCGATCGTGGTTTGGAACCATCAAACTTTCGATAGGGCATTCTAGCTCTCTCTACAGGGAAAGTAACATTGTCCAGAGCCATACAATTTTTCATTAGAAAGTCCGATACCACTTTGTAAGTGGGCAACGTGGCAGAATCATCGTAGAACAGTTCAAACCGTGTAACAATCGAAATATCTAGGCGTTTAAGAATCATCTGAACTAAAATAAAATCCCAATAATCCGTTGGGAGCCCTAAATTTTTTAAAGCTGCTAAATTTTCGGTAAAAAGATCTAAGAGATTTCGAAGTTCAGTTGGATTGTCGCAAGATACCTTAAGTGCGTTTTCAAGATTCTTCCACAACGTAGATGCTATTAAACGGGTGTTCTTGAAACGTTTACAAAGCGTATCATACGCAATAGTATAATTGGAAGACGTTACCGGTAAATGCTGAATCACAGTCAAAGCGGAACCTTTAAGGGATGACAGCAAATACGTAAATTTTTCGCAATTGGCTAACGTGGCATTACAATGGATCAATGCGTCATACATATCAATAAAGGACTGAAAAGCGGTAAGATCACCAGTAAACGTAGGTAAATTTATTTTGGGTAACTGACTAGCAGTTATGTTAGATTGCGGAATACTCACTGGAGACTGAGATGATAAGGCAGAAGAAGGCGGTAATTTAAAATGGACGACTTTGATTCCATAGTAAAGCAAATCAAAATCTTTGCGAACGGCGTCCTCAGTCGCAAATGCCTGGTCGTCTGTAGCCACCAAACAGATAATATAATTATGATGTTCATAAAATGACTTATGTATTGTGTCAATATTAGAAAACATACATCGCAATATCGCGACAAACGACTCATCGTTGCCTTCAACCTTTTTTGCAACCTTATAAATTTCCTTTAACTTTTCATGTTCCGTGTGCCGCAATGCTTGATACTTTTTAAGTTTGTCGACACTGTTTCAAAATTCTTTCTTCTGGAGAACGTCATCACTCTGGAACGACCTCCCTGAGATCGTGTTCCCCAACGTCTATAATCTTCAAAGATTCAAGACCAACGTAAATCGTTTCCTGCGCACACGCACCGCTCCCAGAGCGCCATAAAGGATTTATCCTGCAGTGCTGTGCCTTATCATAAAAAAAAATGTGTACCTATTTAAAAGTGCTAGCACACACAGAATTGGTTGTTGGAAAATTATTTAGTTAGAGGAACTAATCCATATCTGACAAATACCAGGAAGGAATAAAGGAAAATTTCATACCAGCGACAATGCCACATTGTACTTTTAGTGCATTTAACTACTTATTTTATCGATCATATAATATATAAAAAAATCTCTCAAAGGATTAAAGAATTTAAGGATTATTTAAGATTTCTTTAAATTTCTTTTTACTTGGATTTCGCTGTGAAAGGCATAGTTTAGGGTTTAATAATCACCTTTCGCAGTTTGTCACCTTCTATGTATGCACATATAGCAACACTAACAAACTGTGATAGATAATCTGTTCAATCACTGTTGAACCTTAATGCTTTTGAATGTAACCTTAAAATTTTCGTCATGACAGGGTATTAGCGTGAACCCCAGAGATTTTCCGCAGGAAAAGCCAGTGCCTAGTGTGTGGCTTCCACGCGTCCCCAAAGCATTCCGGTGGCCGGTTTGCATAAATGATTTAGGATATGTCCGCCAAAGCTTACTGCACTTAAATGTACCAATTGAAAATTAAATGAAAGGTCCGGCATTTCAGACTTAGTATGTACAAATATGAAACAGCATTACGTATCTCTACATGTCCGTCGGTACCTAATGAAGGTAATGAATGCTGAGTAAGAATCAATAAGGGGGAGAAGTCATTTTTTCATTTCACCATAAAAGATTCAGATTATTATTTCTAATGTTACCGTCGGTCGAAGTGAACGGCAAAAGTGCGAAGAAGACTTTTTTAATTAACCCTCATTTTAAGTGATTTCAGCCTATTAACTTGGGACTGCCAGTTTTATAACGTCTCACTTTTTAAAATGACATTTTAATTTACATTAATTTTTGCTCAAAATGTAATTACGTTAGGTTTAATGTAATTACGACGAAAATTCTGTTATAAGTAAAATTTATGACAACTTTAATTGCTGGAGACAGTCAAAAGCCCTATATTATTTTTTTTATTCTTTTGGTGGGTGCAATCATTTAGTTAATATATCTTTGGCAAATCTTTAAATTAAAGAAGTATTATAACATTAAAGTGTGCTACCAATAATATACACTATCGGACATAAGTATTGCAACAAATTGAAAACAAATTTAAATTGTACTTAATAAAAAATTTTCATTTTTCTTTAAACTTTAGTGTCGTTTTCTTAATAGTTGAGACGGTGATAATGAAACAAAAACTTCTTTGATGTAGGATTTAAAACCACATATGCAGTAAATAATTTTCAGAGTAATTTATTAAGAAATAGTGGCGACAAAAGTATTGAAATATTTTTTATTATCAAGGTTAACTGATTAGATAAACAAAGAACGAACTATTTAAACACGCTAAAATAACAAGAATAACATTTAAAAATATACACAAGTTTAATAACCAATAGCATATCCAGTGTTAGCTATAACCTTGGCACATCTTCTCGGCATGGAGTTAATTAAATTTTCTAAGACAGAAAGTGGCAAGTTTCTCCAAACCTCTGAAATTTTATTCATCAGTGCTTGTTTATTGGGAAATAATTCGGTTCGTATTCGTCGTTCTACTTCTTCCCATAGGTTTTTTATCGGGTTCAAGTCGGGAGATTGCGCAGGCCAGTCTAAAACTCTAATATTGTTCTATCTGAACCACTCTTGCACATGATTTGAATTGTGTTTCGGATCATTATCATGCTGAAAAATGAACCGTAAGGGCATTTCCCATTATGCGAAAGGAAGCATAACGTTTTCCATAATGTTTCTGTACATGAACCTGTCCATTATCCCATCGATAAAGTGTAGAGGACCAATCCCCCCAGACGAAAAGCAAGCCCACAAAACAACACTACCTTTGCCATGTTTTATTGTAGGCGTTACATACTTGTGATTGAAACGCTGGTTTACAGGTCTTCTAACTCGTCTCATGCCATCAGAATTAAAAATATTATAACGTGTTTCATCACTAAAAAGAACCTTTTTCCAGTCAGCGGCAGTCCCGTCGATATGCCTTCGTGCAAATGCAAGCCTAGCAGAAATTAATGTTTTTTTTGCTGGTTTCCTACTATATAACTTTGCCTGCACTAACCTTCTTTGAATCGTTCTGCAGGAAATGTTTATATCAGGTACTTCGGCATTGATTTGAGGACCAGACTTCCACGGATCGTTTTCAGAAATGCGTTTTATTAACCTATCTGTGCGCACATGTGTTTTTCTTGGCCTACCTGACTTGCCAATAGTATCTAAATGATGACTTTCATTAAAATATGAGATTATCCGTGAAACTGTACTGGGAATTAACAAAAACCTTCTAGCAATAGCAGCTTGTTTTTCTCCATCTTAAAAAGCTCTTAGAATTCGTGATTCTTAATTTTTGGACACAGCAATTCCTTTTCCCATTTCCAAAAATACTTCTTTGAACTGGCGTTAACAAATTTTAAGTTGCAAGCTAGGATTTACTCCCAAAACCACTACACAAATGCAATAAATATGTTTGTTGCAATACTCTTGTCGTTTAAAAAACAGCAAATTACTGAACGCCAAATTATAAAATCGTAATTGTTGATGGAATAATGTTTTGTTATATCAGATATGATCACGGCCAACTCGTAAAACAATGTTGTTGTGATTTTTACAACAGGCCCTCGTTGGTCCGCTAAATATTATGAAAATTTTTGATTTTTCAATTTGTTGCAATACTTGTGTCCGATAGTGTAGATGAAGTTGGTGTCACAAAATATATAACATTATTTTTTGCATTCCTGTCAGATCTAAAAAAACTTCAGCAAAAAATGCGTTTTAAAATGTGAGGTTGTGGTGAGTGCATTACTGGGAACTTAAAAGCCAGGTGCCGCCGAGTGTGAGTTCGTGTATAGTCCGCCTTACGAGTCTGTGGCTATAAAAGTTAATAAACTAAATTTACTTCCTGTTATTTAAATAATTAAACCACACCACTGTCCACTCTCAGTGGCAATAGGTAAAAAAAAACGCAGTGGAACACACATTTTTTAGGCATTATTTTATTCACGTGTCCACAACAATTATTTTATCGACTAGAAGCGGCCGCCGAGAAATGCGTGGGCGGAAAAAAATTCATACGCGGTCTAATCATAATAAAATTAGGTTATTTTTGTTTAAAACTTATTGGTAAACTTAGCAGACCCGGTACATGAATCTTTTTTTTATTCGTATTCCTTCTATAGCCACACAACCGTAAGGCGGCCTATAGACCATCATCCTCGCATCTATGACTTTTTAACATATCGGCGCTTCGCTACTAGTGATCAAAAATACTGTCAATGGGTCGAGTTTTACATGGTGATATCAATTTCTGATTCCTGATTCAACCAATGAGAAGCACAAAATGGGCTTTGAAGACCAATATAATATTAATAAGAAAAAATCAGATACAGCGTTATGGGCGTCCACGTTGACTCTTAAAGAATTAACTGGTGGCACAAGAATAAATACAATAACCAGAATACCGCATAGTCGGCAGCCATTGACGTTGAGGCACATTTACCCCGAGATTCTCCCCCGAAAGTGTTAGTGCACTTGTAGCAATACAGGTGATGATACGTGCTATATTATAATACTTTACGAATTTAGGTTTTATATTGTTTTTCTAGTTTTCGCTGTGTGGTTTCATACTCTTTTTGTTTATACAAAATGTTAATTTTTCTTGATAGTTTCAAAACATGTTCACATTTTTTTCACCAAGAAAACAACAGAGTACGCCTATGGTGTAGAGCTGTTTATCGAAATCTAAGGTCCCTCGCTGTCGGCATCGGTAACAAAAGGTTTTTCTGCGAGATATCCTTCTGGTTATTATATTAATTCTTGTGCCGGCACCGTTGTTACTTTCAGGTTGTTCTGCTTATGTTTTATTTTGTGTCGTAGAACCGCAAGTCCGTATTACCTATTCGAACATCGGTTGCCAGTGCACATCTCTATAGGCAGCAAGAGGTCTCACATATCAACAAGGACTTGGAAGAAATTCTGTCTTGGAGTGACAGTAACCAAGTAGAAACCCAGGCGGTAGTTTTTTCTTAAAAAGAACCGAATATACTCATGGCGGGACAACGTTGCGGCCATTGCTAAGGCAGCCTCACATAAGCTTGGAATACTTTTCCGAACTAAGAACCTCTATACACCCCAACAACTTATGATGCTCTATAAAGCTGTTCGCATATTTGGGACTCTGCTAGACCATGATCTGACCAACAACTTGGAACGCCTAGAACATCGAAGGCGGGTTGACGAGTCTATTTTACACATATTTTCATGGCAAGTGCTCAACTGAGGTTGCCCGCTT
Organism: Polydrusus tereticollis; assembly: GCA_963920685.1. Lineage (NCBI taxonomy): Eukaryota > Metazoa > Arthropoda > Insecta > Coleoptera > Curculionidae > Polydrusus > Polydrusus tereticollis. Next base: position 1,504,557 of record OY987329.1, on the reverse strand, counting down.
GATTACACCCAGAGCAGTGCATGATAGAAATACGCGACGAGCCACTGCAGCCCACCCATCGTGGTTCAGCTTAGTGTTCCTCGAATCACCCTGTTTAAAAATTCTTTCATCTGGAGAACGTCATCACTCTAGAACGACCTCCTTGAGGCCGTGTTCCGCAACGAGTATAATTTCCATAGATTCAAGACCAACGTGGATTATTTCCTGCGCACACGCACCGCTCGCAGAGTGCCTCCCCTTTTTATAATGGGGTGGTAAAACTATTCCAGTTCTTTAATCTATCTTGTGCCATTTGTTACCGCCTAATATGGTTCGATATTATGTTATCGAGTAATTTTTTGCTACTTAGATAATTGTTCATTTACGCTGTTCCTTTATTTACAGCTACTGTTTTTATAATTTCAAGTTATCTATTGCTTCTTCAGTTCCCTTCTTTATTTGTTATATTAGCTTCGTCCTTGCTTTCAATATCTGTCCGTTTTATCTTGTTGCTGTTAGAGATGCCTATAAACGATATGAAATATCAAAACGTACTGCTCATTTTAATTACTACAAAGAACTTCGCAATTTCACTGCGGGAGCTATAAAACGCGAAAAAAAGGCATACATCGAATATATAATACGTAGAAAAACATCTAAAGAAATATGGATCACTCTAAGGTCTTTACACATCATCAAAAGTAAGACAAATGCTGAACTACCCTCCAACTTAGAAAATGTCGATCAAATAAATCAAAACTTTACCAAGGCCAAGGTTCCTAACCCAGAGGATTTCGGCCAACTTCGACCAATCAGTATCTTACCCACTCTCTCCAAAATACTTGAAAGAATTATGCACAAACAAATATCCGAATTTGTCTTTTCGAATAAGATACTTTCCGAAATACAATCGGACTCTCGCCCACGACACAGCACCACAACTGCCCTGATCAATATTACGGACGACATCCTAAGAAATCATGATCGAGGTAAAGCTACCTGCCTGGTTCTTTTGGATTACAGCAACGCATTTGACACTCTCGACCATGCTACGCTATGCAATAAACTTCTATATTTTGGATTTTCAAACCATTTAGTTTTCTTGATAAAAAGCTTTTTAAGTGATAAATGACAACAGGTCATTTACCACGCTACTACTTCCCAGCCTCGTCAAATTCACACTGGAGTCCCACAAGGCTCTATCTTATCGCCACTGTTGTTTTTAATCTACACGGCTGACTTTCACACAATGGTCCAAAACTGTAAAATTCACCACTATGCAGATGATACCCAGATCTATCTTAATATCTTAAACTTACAGTGGACTTCCGCTAGTGAACAAATTAATAATGATTTAAAAGTCCTGACTGACATATCTTTTGCTTAACTTTGAATTAAATGCACTAAAATCCTCAGTCATCCTTTTTAGAACGAAAAAAGCACGCAGCATTGCTACTAACCAACTTAATATCAAGGAGGAGACTCTCACGTTTGTAACAGACTGTAAAAATCTAGGTATTTGCTTCGATAGCAACCTAAGTTTTACAAAGCACGTTAGTCAGCTCTGCAAAACATCCTAAAGTATGTTAAAACAGCTATACAGCAGTCGTGAAATCTTAAACTCCACAATGAAATCGAAATTGAAACTTTGCGAATCGTTGATCATTATTGTCGTATTGTGATTCTGACGATGGACCTTGTCTAACACCGGTCGATAAAGCTAGACTACAAAAAATCCAGAAGTCATGTTATCGCTTTGCCTATAGCATCAGAGGACATGAAAGTGTCAGTAATAAGATTTTGGATACAGGCCGATTGAAACTAAATAAACTTCGGCAACTTCATTTCCTCACTCTGGGTCACCGCTTACTATTAAATGATCAGCCTTCCCATCTCTTACGTAAGCTTACCAAGTTTAAAGACATCAATCACGTAAACACGCAAAACAGAAATCTTATGGTCATTCCCAGACACAAGTACCTTCTCGTTTCAGTTCAGCACCCACTACAATAATTTGACTAATGACTATTACAACTACAACATTATAAATTAAAAAAAAAAAAATTAAAAGCACTATTGTTGCTACAGGCCGGAAATTCTTAACAGGAATCAATGATGACTGTACAACTGCTATCGCCTTGGAATACTATTATCATACTTTCATTTTTCATTGTAACAATAGCACTGTAATATATTCTTTGAATTTTACGTTCTCTATAATATGGATTAAATGTATTGTTTCTATGTATAATGTATAAATGTATGATTGTCAGCCTGTAATATATTATTATATACCTATATCTATGCGTAAATATATAAATATAAATTTTAGTGTAACTTTAAGGTTAAGTAGAAAAACGCCCATTATGGACGACACTTCGCCTTTCCAGCTATAACATGTATTACTATTATTATTATTATTATATTAAAATGTCTGCGAATTTGTTTTAATATTTGTTGGGATATTTTGTTTAGGTTATCTCATTATATATATATACAGTAAAGCATAAAAATAATATAGGAAGTACGGTCACATGTACCTTCCGAGTTTATTAGACATATATTTTATTATTTATTATTAATATTTTAAGAATTTATAAACAATAAAATGTAGCTTGCAATACAAAGCTGTAGCTGCATACTTAACCGGCCACCATGTTAGACCACGGTTAGCAAAACTAAATAATTAGTTTTGTTAAGTTTTAGTTAGGGCAACATTTAAACGGTTAGTTTCGTTCTGTTAGAGTGGAACGGACAACGTGGTTAATATTTAACGTTTAAATAATTATCAATATTGAACTTTAAAGCATCATAACAAATTAAATTGCAATTCTACTACCAGAGTTGCTATTTTCTCTATCTAAATTACCATTAAACAAGATGGGATACGAATAAGAGAAAAAGGAAATACGAATTGTTTGATGTTCTAATAAAATACAATCCCTGAAATATAATAATCTAAAAGAATGACAACTCTGTCATTTTATAATTAGAACAAATTGATGCTGACTTTTGCCCTTTATTTGTAATTTTTTGATTAAAAGTCTCCGTAATTCTATATTTTCTGTTAGGGAAATTTGAATGGAAAAATAATTAATCTTAACGAACAAAAATATTTTTTATGACATGAACGTCATGTTTGATGTTTTTGTGCTTAATGTTAACGAGGGATCTTGTTCGTACTAACTTTTATCATTATATTTTAAGAAGGTTGTATAGATTTTTAAAGGCGAGGGTTTGAAATTTGATCTGTTTTAATATTTTGACATCAAAATAAAAATCCTAGAACATAATAAACTTGGCACATCTTTGCAATTATTATAAAGCTCTATTTTATAAAATAAATAGGTGGGGTTTCTGAAAGTAAATTATGATCATTGAATCTTTTTTTTAAGTTGTTTAACTGGAAATAGAATGCAAATAAACTAACAAGAAATGCAAAAATAAATACTAGGTGAAATATAGATCTTATGACGAGTTTGATTAAATTTCTTAAAATAAATGTAAAGTTATTGCAAAACACTTGCCGTTGCACGTCATCAATGAGGTGATAACTGTTAATCCGTAACAAACTATGAGGAAATTAAATTTGGGAAAAAATTATTAAAATTTCATGCGGTAATTAATGTACTAAATACTTCAAGTATTCTTCTTTGATAAAACCCCACTTATAGCAAATGTATTTTTAATGTAAACTTACAAAAATTAATATAATTCGAATTTTATTGGCCGATACACAACTGTCAACGGTGCGGTGACGCTAACTCGTTCGTTGGCCTGTTTTGACGTTTAGTTTTGGTTTTTCGTGTTGTTACTCTTGTTGTCAGTATATTTTTTAACAAAAACTCCAGATCATTTCATAAATAGCATTAAAGCTGTTCTTTTAAGGACAACAAGGTGTACATACATATCTCTGTCGATTACGTTGTTTACTATTTGTGAAAAGTGCCGAAGCATTTAAATAGCCGGTGCAAAGAGCTCATAGTTTCCCTAATAAGCTACTTTTACGAAGAACTTAACAACAATGACCCATTGTTACCCTTGACAGCAGTTCGTTCAGGTCCACATATTTTATTTCTACCTTACTAACTTTAAGCGTTTAACAGCTACCCTACGTTTGAACATCTCCACTGTAAGCGCAGTTTCATCATTAGTTAAGGAAAATATATTAATTGAATCACCTTAAAAGAAACGGTATCATGCAAAGAGAGTTGTAAATGTGTTAAGATTGGATATAAATTCTATTCGTGACACTGTATATGAAACGTACGAAAGAAGTAAGTTGTATTATTCAAAACTGTAATAGTTTCCATTAGGCTCTAACTTTTTTAGAACATCCTGTAACTTTGACAACTTTAAGTAAGAAATCAAAAGACAGACAACTGCTTGATAGTTGTCTTATCTCTTTAAGAAGCCTGGTAAAGAAAATAGGCTTCGGATGGAATAAAGATGAACCGAGGCGAAGGCTTATGGAACTTTCCCATGTAGCTTTCAAACGACTGGTATTTTTGATAGAATATATAAAAGAAAATCTTCAATTCGTTTTCTTGGATAAAACAGGGAATTTTCAGAATGGCATCGTTGGTCGATCTTGGCAAGATGAAAATTAAAGAAGTGTTAGATCTACTAAAGTTGATGGCAAAAGGTATTATGCAGTAAACAATGCATATGAACTATGGAAATTTTACCTAGGTGAAACATATTTTTCTAGGTACATCATATTTCATGCTTGTAGTGAAGATGTTTTTGTTGAGGGTGCAGAGGCAGTTTCTTCTTCTAAAACTAAGCTGAGGGACTACAATGGAGAAATGAATCAGCAAACTTGTTTACAATGGTTCGAAAACTAGTTATTGAAAAATTTAGCACAACCATCCGTAAATGTAATAGACAACGCCCCGTACCATATCCTGTGGTTAACAAAAATATCTAACACGTCATGTAATAAAGCTGCAATTCAAGAATGGTTAACTACTGATAAAATTAAATTTTCTGATACAATGTTTAAAGCCGAACTTTTACAAATCGTTAATAGGTTGGTACAACAGATATTTTATGCCCCTTTTTTTAACATATTCCTAAATATCAAAGTTAAATTATTTTAAGACATAATCCACTAAAAAAATATATAGTTGATAACCTGGCTGAGCAACATGTACAGAAACATTTACGGCTTCCGCCACTGTATGTTCAATCTGATCAAGCATATTTGGGGGTTATCAAAATTATTATATAAATAAATTGGGCGAGATGGCTATCCAGAAACTGACTGTATGAGTATATGAATAGAATCATTGATTACTGCTACTCCTGATGTTTGGAAAAATTTAAATCGGCATACAGAAAGCGAGATATTAAAGTGGTATGAAGGAGAACATGTATTAGATAGACTGAACATTCAACCCATTATTATTGAAGTTAATCAAACAACCGATTAAAGTGATTTGGAGGATGATTGATTATCTATCTTTGTACTATTATTTTTATTATTGTTAACATTGAGGGTCAAGAACTAAAAAAACTACAATCTTCTTAATTAAGAACTACCTACGTATATATAATACAAATAATAATAACGTACTTCCAGATTAATAATCAGTAAAGCATATAGATTATAAAAAAAGTAACAATAAAATTACATGACCATTCCAATACAATTTGGGTATATATTGTCATGCTATTGTTCAAATAAAATAAATAAATTTGTGTTTATTTTTGTAAGTTTATCTTAAAAAAAAACAGTGTACCCACCTCACTCGGTTATTTTGATTACAAGCCGGTAATACTGCTGATAACTGACATCACACGAAGGGTATGGCGTGCAACGAAAATTGTTTCGCATTAAGTATAGTACTATAAATTAAAATGTTCTATTATCTAGAAAACCATTTCAGATATGTAAAAGAAACCTTAGTAGATACAGTTTGTATATGAAATTAATCCAGAATTAAATAAAACTAAATAGATAAACTAACAGGTAATATAATAAGGGTTTAATAAGTAAGAATTCAAACTGATATATAGACTTATTCACTTCAAGCGCCTATATTTCGAAAACGAATGGATGTGTTTTGATTTCGTAAAAAGCCGTCGTTAGGTAAGATCACTTTTCATTTCTTAAAGATGTCATCATTGCGACCCCTTTGACGCCCTGGGCATCGCGAGGCTTCAAAAATATAAATCAATATCAAATCAAATAAGTCAAAATTACGTTCTCTGTATTGACGTCTTCTTCTTCCATTTCATAAACAAATTTTTAACATTTGCGCACTTAAACTTTGATTTTTCAGGTAATGATTGTTCTGTAGCGTAGAGCAGCAGTTGCATTGGAAATTGCATCAGACATATTTTATAGCTTGCCTTTACTGCTGCTTTCCATTATTTATTGCATTAATTGCGACCAAACACCATGCAAACTATATTATTGTCAAATTGGTAAGTAGTTATTTTGTTGTTATGGTCAACTGCATTCTTTTACAGCATACCTTTCTAGATTCTCATACTAATATTTGACAACAACAGCCTAGTCCGGGAAACACGTACTTCCCGGACTATGCCGTAGTACTTTTCGGACTCCCCTTTTTCTAGACCGGTAAAGTGATATTTTCCGGTTAAAGTATATGGAAAGTGCTTGTACTTCGTCCGATTAACAAAAAATAGGTATTCAATTAATGTAAACATTTTGCTTAGGCCAACATTGAATTGAGTAAGTACTATCTATATTGTTGATACATAAACAAATGTTTAATACAAATTATGTGTTCATATAATAATATTTCAAAATTTTTTACAAATAGGATTTCTGGTTAAAGTTAGAGATAGATCTAAATGCCTGTGATGTTCCTAATCCATTTACGGTACTCTGGATTTGCTAAACGGGCATATACTCCTGGAAGACTTCCACATGGCGGATAAGACCATGACACTATACCCCATTGTACACCATTTATTACCAGTGGTCCACCTGAATCCATCTGTAAAGTTCATCAGATTTATTAGTTGAAAATAAGCTTAAAAAATAAAAATGCAAGCTTCTCAGTCTAGATAACTTTTATTAGGTTTTATAAAGACATTTTTGCACTATTTATATTTAAAATATATATCCGAGATGTACTCCTGCACAGCATTCCAACACCCAAACATTTAGGCTAAGTTAGTTAGTTAAGTTAGTCTTATAACTTTTTTATTTTTAATCCGATTTTCATGTTTCTTTTGTCAGTTAGTAAATATATTTATGGGAATTATTCTTCCTTTACTAATTAACATTGTGTGCTCAGGTGATGTTGTAAAGTTGTTACTTTCAGGTATGTTCTAAACATTTTATTTTGTGTCGTGGAACCGCAAGTCCATGATTCTACCTCCTTGCGCAAAACCGCTCTTCATTTTAGATTGAGCTGTCTCAAATTATGTTTATTCTCTGTGACCTCCTCTGTGGGATTCTGAGGTTAACGAAAGACTATCATCTGAGTCATTTAATGTAAGGTTTGTTCCAACCATCAGTCTCTGACAGTTTTAAACTGTCAAACCTTATCAACCACTTGTAGGACCTAACAAGCATCCTGTGGTCTACATGCAATATTTTATTTGTTGAAAACGAAGCTCTAAACGCCCATTGTTACATTAAAGGTATCCTCCAAGAAGTTGTCATTCCGTTAGCTCCTTTTATTTGGATCCGATTTATTTTAATACCTGATAATGCTAGACCCCACGTTGCACATGTAGTGAGCGAGTGTCTTCTGCATGAGGTTGCACTTAAAAGAACTGTTCCTGTTCCACCACAAACTTTGCAAGAGCTAAGGTTAACATTGACAGAGGAATATAAGAATATTCCGCACAAAAGAAACTAACCTTATTCGTTCAATGCCGCGAAGACTGCGAGCTATCATTGTTGCGAGAGGTGGACACGATACACGATATTAAAATTTTGGTTTATGTTGTTAATTACTTCTATTACTTTTTAGTTTTATCAATAAGAGTCTCTAAATCCAGTGTTTTTGACATAAAAAATTGTGTAGCAAAATAAACATCACATAAGATAATAGTATAATTAAAAAAAAACAAAATATTAGGAATACATCTAAGATTATTGCAAAGAGATTATTGATGAAATTTTCCGCCTCGATTTTTCCACGGGGTATTTTCAAAATGTGACAAAAAAAAACAACATTTTTATTTACCCCGGTATGACATCACCTAAGCAAAAAAAATGTTAATTATTAAAAGAAGATAGAATAATCCCAACAAATGTATTTACAAGCTGGTAAAAGAATTTTGAAAATCGGATTAAGAATAAAAAAAGGTATAAAACATCAAACTTTTTGGGTGGCGGAATATTGTGCCGGAGTGTATTATAAAAAAAACTGAAATTGGAAATATATGAATTCGCAAATGAACTTGAAATTTGTAACATATCTGTTATTGTAGGTATTTACTTTGCATTGTCCTTTGACTTCTTCCTGATCTCCTGCACAAGTACACATACTGGAAATGAAGTAATTTTCTTCTACGTTAAGCTGTGATTCACAATAACCATCATCAAATAATGTTAAATTAACTTTCTGCAAGTGATCTGTTTGTTTGTCGTGTTCCATTAGACCCCAACCACACAACGTTCCTGTATAATTAAAGGGAACGATTTCATTTTCGTCAGGGAGATTGACTGGTTGGACATATTCATTAAACACCAATGATTCATCTAGCTACAAAAGATTGATGCTTCACTTGGTTTAAATGTTTTGATTTTCTGAAATTTAGACAATATAAATAAAAATTGCTAAAATGTCACTTTTAAGGAAAACTCGATGCTCGTAGATTAAAGAAAAAACATGTTAATACAAAATGGTCATTGGTTGCACATTACTTAACTAAACATACCTCTAGTAGGCCTAGATCGTTGTATGGAATAACATTGGAATACCATAGAGGATATTGAATTTGACTTTTGACTTTCACAGTTTGGTCATCATAGCCTTCATTTAGTAGTACTGATCCATATCTTATATGTGTGCCAAATCTAAAACATAATTATAAAAATACGTTTTTATGGAACCCTTTGTCCCTCATCCCCATATATATTATCACTGTTGACGGATTTGTTAAAATGTTGGTATATCATAGCATAGGTATTTATTAGGTTATGAGAAGCTGATATTAAAAATTGAAATGGTAAGTATCCGTGGCAGCTTTTTAATAAGAGCTGCAGCACTGCCCAAAACATTTACTATTCTATTCTTTAAATTACCATTCTACAATAATACGTATTTTTAATACTTCTCTACGTACGAACTCGTCAGCTATGTTAGATCGCGCACCTCGTTGTCGCTGTTAAAATGTACAGCCATATGCGCGTCATCCGATCGTTCACAGCCGAAACTTCAACGCCATTCCTAATAAAACTTAGCGGCGGCGGCGGTATGAAAATTTGGACTTAGGCGCTGGCCAATCAGAGTGCCATAATTTCTTAAGATTCGCACTATCCTAGTTCGCACCGAGTAGATGTATTATTAAACCGAGATTACTATTGTCGATGGTTTACCATATAAAAATAGATTATCCAGGAATAATTTTGCCTGTTTAAGAATACACTCTTAAAATAGATTTACTACTTCCATGTGTTTTTAAGCAAGGTTAGACCTGTGACTTCTTTTCTTTACCCATTTACTTTAGTTGTTCATATACATTTTTTGTTGTCATTCGGAAGTAGCTTTATTTTTTGTATGTCGTGCGTGATTATCTGGGATTTAGGTGCTGCTTGTTTTGGCGCCTTTGTTTATCGTCCTTTTGGACGGTGCTATGCTAATAGTGCTTCTCCTCTACTTCTGGTACCCCCTACTGTTGAATGGGCTCGCCAATAGGGAGCCAACCTTTAGGTAGTTTGTATATCGAGGTAGGTCTTGCTCTTGTATGTGACTATGTTATGAGTTCGTTGGTCGAAATGTCTGTTATGATTTTTAAAAAGAACTTGTTTATGGTCAATATTTTATAGTCATTGTGCAGAACTTAGTTCACAGCATATCTCGGTACAGTCAGTATTAGTTTCAGTGCCTTGTTCTGAACTACCTGGAACTTGTTCAGCTCCGCTTTGCTTATGTTACACCACCAAAGGCGCGCCATAAGTCAAGACCGGCCTGACCAAGACCTTTATCCTCTGTGCGAATTCTACTCTTTCTGATTAAACTAAGGTTTCTCCCTTAACCAAAATGTTTCTTTAATAGTTAATATTGAATTATGAATTAAATATTGATAAAATTATTGGGTGAAAACTGTGAAAACTGTGAAACTGATGAAAACAGAATCTTCTATTATTTTGTATATTATTTATGTCTTATGAAATATTGTTTGTCTAATATTTTTGATTTCTACTTACAAAACACAATGACCAGCGGTCAAAATCCATTTGCTACCAATTATCGATCCGCCGCAAAGGTGATATTGATTGTCCCCACGTAATGATATCTAAAGAGTAAGAAAAATTATATACAGGATTTCCATTTAAACCTCCCAGGGCCTATATCTCGAAAACGAATGGATACAATGTGATTTCATGAAATGCAGCCGTGAGGTAGGATCACTTCGCATTATTTAAAGATAATACCAATGCGACCCCTTCGACGCCCTGGGCGTCGATACGCTTCAAAACACATTTCTCAATGATTTTCGACAAAGACGCTAAATTGAATGTCAAAAAATATATAGGTTCACAAATTTGACACCTACGCCAATTGGATTTTTTTAAAAGGACAATCCTCATCCATAACCACACGAACGAATTGCATTTTGCGATCCGATTTAAAAAACATATAGTTGTTGATACTTTTCATACATTTTTTTCCTGGCCGTTAGTTCAACAATTTGATTTTAATTTTCTGGGTTTTCGGTCAATTTCGAAATAGAAAAACAATATTTGTTTTCTGTGACGTTTCGGTTTATATTAACTTAAACCATCATCAGACTACAAGAGAGCTATATATAATAATACCACATTTAAAAATTGATCTTGAAGTCTGATGATGGTTTAAGTTAAAATAAACCGAAACGTCACAGAATGCAAATATTGTTTTCTGTTCCGAAATTGACAGAAAGCCCAGGAAATTAAAACCAAGTTGTTGATACTTATTTTCAACCGTTCCGAAAATACATACATTAAATTTGACTTCTTCGCTGTAAATGATTGAGAAATGTGTAATTTGCTTTTCTACTATAGTCAGCAGGAGCATCGCCAATTGGGTGAGACACTTTAAGAAATACCTCTGTACATTTCAAAGTACTTTAAATTCTAATACTCTTTTGTCATTTACCCCAATTCGATTACTTCACTCGTTTGTACGCAATACAAGGTTTTATTTAATTTTTTTTTTTATTTTGGAAACAGCTCAGTAGTAAAACTAAAATTAAGGGCGGCGGAACTTTCGGCCCCATATTGGGCAAGGTACCTGCTAGAAATTTTAGGTCAAGTAATCTTGCAAGAAATTTCGGCCCCAAACATTGCAGTTAATGCGAATTGAACCAAAAAGGTGGATTAGATGCCGTGTTAGCGCTATTTAACCAATATAAGTCTATAAAAGGGGCAAACAATTAATAATAATATTCCCCGGTGAACTTGAAAAAGGCGAATTGGAACCAAAAAGGTGGATTAGATGCCGTGTTAGCGCTGTTTAACCAATATAAGTCTATAAAACCGCATTAGCCGAGTTGCAGGTCAAAAATTGAGTTAGTTCAGGTTAGTTGCATTTTCATTTTATAAATGATTCAAAACACAAAAGATCATAAAAAAATTAAAATGTTATAACGTTAGACCATTGGGGCCGAAAATGCCTAAAATAAAAACATGACCCTTCCATCCCGGGGCCGAAAGTTCCTGTCAAAATCGGGCTGCTACCTGGCCGGGGCCGAAATTTCCTACGCCCAAAATTAAGTAGTAAAAAAAAATTAATTCCTTCTGCTCGAATGCAACTGTCAAAATTTTTTAAAAGTTTGCCGTGGGTAATTTTTAAAAGCGTTCTTGTGATAGCAGTACATGCCGCTGTAAGTTTGTTTATTAGAGGAAAGAAGGGTGTAATATCCGGTGACCTTGCTGGCCATCTTATAAGCCCGTTGGCTGCGAACCATCGATTTGGATACTGTCTGTCCAAATGGTTAACAATTTTATCATTTTGAACAATCTAGCTATACTCTCTTAAGTTCCTGCACAGAGCTGCAAAAGTTATGTCATCAAGAATTTTTCTATGAGGATAATAATTATTCTATATGCGTCCTTAGCATTTGACCTGCATTCAAAGTAAATCAGTAACATATCTACTTTTTTGTGGTTCGTATTCGTATAAATGACAACGTCCGTGAAATATAATGAATCGAATGTCCAATTTGAGCGCTGCCGGCGACGAGCAAAGTGATAGGTTCCATCAAGATATCAGGACTATGGAATTCGGTACCAAGGGGATCCAGCCATGTTGGGTGATTACTGTTGGTTTTTGAACAGAGAAGATATGACCCACCCCCATAAAAGGAAAAACTAGCATTAGTACCTTTGAAATAAATGTCATCATCATGATCATCATCATCATGTATTTCCAATAGCAGGCGGTGAAACCGATGAAGCTATTGTTTCTTCCTTGAGCATGTTTGTTTGTTGTTCCTCAAGCACTGTAGTGTATTGTTCTGTCAGCATTTTGTTTCAGCTCTTTGTCTACTCTGTTTTTAAATGCATTTGTATTTGGCGCAGTCACTGTCTCTTCCTCTAAAGCATTCCACGAATACACAATCCGGTTACATAGAAAATTTCTCCTTTGCAGTTTTGCTGTTCTTTCCTTCTCAAGCTTTTTTGAGTGCCCGCGTAGATGTTGGTTATGGTTTTGGTGGAAAATGTTGTGAATGTTACACTTGTAATAATTACTCGTTATTTTGTAAGTCTCTATCAAATCTCCCCTGTGTCTTCTCTCCTTGAGGGTGGTTAGGTTTAGTCTTGCCAGTCTCTCTGGGTACGTCAGATCTCGTAGCTCTGGTGGTTTTTTGCTTGTTCGCCTTTGTACTTTTTCTAGAAGCTCAATATCTTTGATGAAGTACGGGTTCCACACTGCAAAAGCGTATTCTAACTTTGGTCTTATAAAGCTCTTGTAGATTTGACCTATCATTTCTGATGAGTGATCTTTGAAAGCTCGCTTTATTAGGTAAATAAATGAGTTGGCTTTTTTCACTATTATTGCTATGTGGTTTTCCCATTTTAAGTCAGACGTAACTATGATCCCCAGGTCATTCTGTGCTGAGACGGTAGCTAATGCTTTATTATTTAGCATGTAGGGTTTTGATTATTTGGATTATTTGGTCCGATTCTTAGCACCGTGCATTTTGAGTCATTCAGCCTCATGCCCCATTTGCCTGACCAATCTTCCACTGTATGTAGGTCTGCTTTAAGCTGGTTGGTATTGAGAAGTGGATTTGCATAGATTTTTGCATCATCTGCAAAGCATTTTATTTTAGTTTCGATCTGGGTAGCAAGGTCAAACAGTGTGTTTGATGTTTGATTTTTACTTAGATGTTAACTTAATGTAAAATATAAATATATAGTCGATATACGCAATACGCATACAGGGTTAAAAACTTGTAAAATAATTTTATCAATAAATGTTAATGTTCGAATTCAGATAGGTTCATCCTACTACAATATGCTGTTCAGCAACACTGTTATGGGTTTTACTTAGCGTCTACAAAATCGCATATAAATTTCTAAATTCTAAAATACTCAAAATTAAATTTTTTATTACAATAATTAAATTACCATGTAAGGAAACTCTCCATCTGTTGCATTGTTACCTCCTACAATCCTGAGAGTACTTAAAACTAAAAAAAAAAAATGATATAAGTTCAGAATTGATTATTTAAGGGCTGCGGTTGTGGACGGTACAGGGCAAAAAGTTAATTGTGACTTGTTATGTATGACAAAGTTATAACAGACTACTACAAATGGACAGACATCGCTACAAACCCACTAATTAGACAAAACCACGTACAGTTCCAGCCAGGCTCCCCCTACAATTTTCCGAGAAATTGACTGCCTCTAGCCATTGTAGAGAGACGGTTTCAAAATTACACATAAATTGAACACGCACATGACACAATAAGCTATTTAGGGCTTTGCCCAACCCAAGTACTGACACGAAGATTGGCCGCTACAAGCATCAAAGATTACAAGACGTTAAAGCCAGAGACCATCCCGAGGAGGATTTTCATTTGTTTTATAACATCTTATTATATCTTGAATTTTATTTTTTTTTTTTGCATTAGTCTTTTTAACACCTTAGTTGCTCCTTGAAACGATATCTTGAAAGGTCGAGGAAAAAATCAGCCTATTGTCTCGACAACAGCAGCAGAAGGTGCGTTTAAGGAAATTAAGGGGAGATTGGTTTCTTCTCCAATTCTTACTTGATTGCCAGAAATATTAACTCAAAATCTGTGGAATAATAAATAAAGTTTTTTTAAGGAGTATTTTAGACTGGCTATTTCAGTTGCTTTCATTAACTATAGTATTAGTAGTTAAAAATTGTTTAATACTCGTTGGATGAAAATGTACACTGTACGCTGTACATACATTAATTAGAGCTCTATTAAGCAATTGAATATATAATTACTATAATATCATAATCAGCAGACGATGATATTAACAAATTTTAGTAATTCCCTGATCAAATATGAAAATTAGGTGATTCATTTAATTACCAGATTACATGTAATAATTAGGTAACCTGATAGATCAATCGACCTAATAATCGACCTCTATAATGAATTATATTTTAATTATTAACTTATTGGTATAATGTGCTTAATTTGACAAATCTAGCACCAAAATTGTAATATCTACTAAAACTGTTTTGTTTATGATCACTATAGGAAAAATCCTTTATGGCGCTTTGCAAGCGGTTTGTGTTTCAATGATCCGATTTACCTATTCAAACTCCCGACAGATGAGACTACGTATAAGCAATTGAGAAGATACACTAAAACTTTTATTAACTCTGATGATAATAGGTTCATGAACAGTACCTAGCTTAACATTTTAAAAAACGTTAAATCCCTGTGGCCCTACATTAGATCAAAGCGCGAGGTTATGGGATATCGAAGGGAAATGAATTATAATGATACTCATTCTAACATTCCTACTGAATTGGTTGATTTTCTCTCTGAACTTTTCAGTCAGTTTATGTTCAGTGTGGCGACATTGAACGTGACATACATCCGCCTGTTATTAGTGAAATTAATCTTCACAAGATCTGTGTTGATAGTGGCATTGTCTTCAACAAGCTGATTAGTTTAGATGTTAATAAGAGTACTGGGCCAGATATAATACCTCCGGTATTCCTTTTAAATTACATCCCTATCTTGCAGTGCATCTTAGTTACATTTATAACTTATTATCTTAACTTATTTGAATCGTTGAAGGTTATATTTCCAACTGACTTAAAAAAATCTGTTGTTACACCCATCTACAAAAATAATGATAGAAATCTCATGGATAACTATCGACCAATATCGGTAATAAATAACTTTGGTAAACTGTTAGAAATGTCGCTTAGACAAAGACTAAATAATCATTTGACAAAAAATAATATTCTTTCCAGAAACGAGTTTGGTTTTAGAGAAGGAATGTCTACTGAAAATTCTCTATTCCAGGTAAACAATTGAATTAATGATGCACTAAATCATAATAAAAAAGCCTTTGGTAATATTTCTCGATTTAGCCAAGGCATTTGACACGGTATATCATAGAATACTTCTAGAAAGGTTAAACAATTATGGCGTACGAGGGTTACCTAATAAACTCTTTGAAAGTTATCTTGGTGGTAGAGAGCAATGTGTAAAAATTGAGGGTGAACTGGGGGAGTTCAGGATAGTAAATTGTGGTATCCTATAGGGAACTGTACTGAGACCTGCTCTCTTCTCTTTGTATATAAATGAACTTCTTTTCATGCAGAGCAGTGCCAAAATAATATCATACGCTGATGATACTGTTCTTATATTTACCGGTAAAACGTGGCAGGAGGTCTTTGAACTTGCAAGTTTGGAATTTTCTAGGGTTATCCAGTGGTTTGGAGAAAATCTATTAACTTTAAACATGAAAAAGACTAGGTATGTATGTTTTAGCATCTATGATATATATCAACCATATCTTAACGAACTGAAAATTCATTCATTTGATTGCATTCAAAATCAATAAAATAAAATACTTAGGTATAATTGTTGATCAAAATATGAGGTGGGAGGAATATATTAAGCAATTAAAGGCTAAAATTCGGAAAACTTGTCTGGAAGTTCTATAGCATTAGAAATGTTATGCCTACAAAGGTATTGCGGACGTTGTATATCGTTTTGGCTGAATCTATCATTAGTTACGGCATTTCGATTTGGGGTGGAACTTTTCCCTCAAACATGAATGTTTTAAACACCACTTAAAAATTTCTCTTAAAGGTTCTTCTACACAAGCAAAAACGATATCCATCTGATTTATTGTTTAAAGAGGCAAATGTATTTAGTGTTCCTTAACTTTATGTTAAATCAGTAATTTTATTTACTTATAAAAACCCAGTATACTAAGAAAGTCAATTTTTACGTATGAAACTAGAAGCAAGACTCGGCAGGACCTGAATGTGCCACGCCTCGCGAAGACCACCACACAGAGATTTCTTAATTATTTTGCCACTAAATTTGGCAATTTGTTGCCGATTGAGATAAGGCGTATAAATAGCATCTCACTCTTTAGTAGGAAAATTAAGCACATTATCAGAACAAAAGAAGCTGATTTTATAAAAAATCTAAGATTGAACGTAAATTTTAATACTCTAATTAAAACAGTATCTTTTCTTGTTGCATTTTTGGTGATTTCATGCCTTTCGTTACCTTCATGGAATGGTTTATTTATCTCATTTGTTTGCTGCATTCTATGCATATATTATACATGTAAACTACTATTATACACTACTTGCCTTCTTATATTATATAAATTAAATCTTGCGTATAAAGTAAAGTACACACACGGACATTACAGTTTAGGTGTACTTTGATAACCACATTCACAGAAAAGTAATATATTTCACTTTTGTGTATTAATGCTATTATTATGTAATAAATCTCTAAAATAATAAAAGAAGTTTTCATAAATACATTTTACGGATCAATACAAACATGACATATACCTACAGGTAGGGATACAAATACATACGCCTCAAAATATAAGTAAATTTTTTTTTGCAGCTGCTCTGTTACTTCTATTCTAAATTTTTAAGTATTTATCTATTATATATTATTATTATTAACCAACGTTGACATACGCGAAATATCGTATCATAATGCCAATTTTATTAAAATGTGGACTATAAGAAGTATCCTCTTTGCTATAAGCTGCCGTACACAGTAGACAATATAATTATTGGTTTAATTTACAAAACACTGTTGTTGTTTTTTTTTTAATCATAGGTTATTAAATCCGCTGAAAGCATTCCCCTATGCATTACTGTTGAAAATTTTACAAACTTCGTTGACAGAGAAGCAATAGGTAAAAAATGTAAATGCATTTTGTTACTATTACTATTCAATTTTTACGCTTTTGAAAATTATAGAGTACCTAATTCACTACAAAATTTCTAAATGCTTTATGCTTTAGGGCTTAATACCATACTGAAGGATATTTTACTATTCCCTATCCGTCTAAAAACAATAATTAAGCAAAGGACTAAAACGACTTCAACAGTTCAACACAGTTCCGATGAAAGCCCCTGTTTTATTATTTTTTTGCGCGCCCGGTATTGACAAAGGATATCGCCGCTCAAGACTCAAGCTTGCCGACACCAACAAAGACGACCGAGGCTAATAATACGGCGATAATACTAATAAATCAATTGCAAAAAAGTCTATATATTCTTATTGATTTTTCAATTTAATGGATAGACCAAATTTAAATACTTACATTAGGTGCTTTGATTGCGACCAAGCTGCGGCGTTAGTCAAAACAGCAAAGTAATTTTAATATATAATATTTATTTGTGTTCCTCTATTTGTTTGGGGGGGGGGGGGGGGCGGGTTATGACCCCCATGACCCTCCCCCTGGATCCGCGCTTGACCCAATAAATGACTTGATGGAGCCAAAGGGATCGAATGTCTCCTCATGACTATACAGGATGTCCGGTAAGTACCGTGCAATATTTCGCCACACAGGTGAGGTCAAAATAATAATAATAATAATAATAAACGTGTTTTAATATTAATTCACTCCATAAGTAACAGCATATTTCAGAATAAGGAAAACTAACACACTAATAATAAAGGCGAAGTTTAGCCATTGGCAATTCTTACACATAACCTCTAAGCAAGTGAAAAGGATTTAAGCTATACAGGGTGTCCGGAAAATAGGTGTACAACGTTTGACGACAGACTCCTGACGTCAAAATAGGTCGATCTAAGCCGACTTAGTTATATCCAAAATTGTCTCGTTTAGCCGGTAAACGGCGCCGGCGTCAAAAATTTGTAAAAATATTGTTTTTTTCTTAATTACGTGAAAACCTGCTAAACGATTTTAATGATTTCTTAAATGACGTTTTCTAGTAGTATAGTCACCGGCTGTAAATAAGTGTAAGTGTTATAATAGTGATACATATAATACGTCAACATTTCTCCCGAGTTTTTATATCAACGGCGGTATGATAACCCAGATATTTTTGTCGAGTGACTGGATGTATTTGGAAGCTATTTTACCACTTCAATATTTTTCGTTAGCTAAGCTGTTTTGCAAATATTTACAATTACCGTGGGGTCATGGGTCACTCATGAAACTCTTAAAGAACAATTGCTTTAACCCTTCCATATTCAAAAAGTACACGCAATGTCCCCAGACGATTATCCTGCAAAATTAAATTATGCAAACTGATTTTTATAATACTTTAGACAAAATTCACATTTTACCGGAACTGTTTTGTTAACAGACGTCAATTAAACAAGATGCTCTTAGTACAAAAAAGAGAAGGGAAAAGATACATCAAAAAGCTGAAGATAAGCACCAGAAACAGACAATAGTTAGGGAAAAAAGCTATAAATAAAATTTAAAAAAATTCATGACTACCATCAAGAACCTTATACAGGTTTACAGACTCCAAGTCCTAACATGTTACAAATAATAGCTAATAGGCTGAGAACCAGTTCGTAGGTTTAGATCAGAGATACTTAAGTAATAAATATAACAGTTGAAACAAGCAGACAGCCAGCCATCACATATTCTATGTAGAATATTGATTTAACTGCTGCTGTGGTAAGAATTGCCTATACATCCTTTTAAATAGTTCTGAAGAGGCTTCGTCCTTGAGATGCCTCGACGACTTGTTAAAAAATAATACTAGTTATATATATAATAGATTTTTTCTAATGTGCCCACAAATACGCACCTGAAGATTTACGTTTTTGATTATAGCTTTTAAGCAACCCTGTATATTTAAATAAAAATGTTTTAAATAAGATGCCTAAATCGATGAAAAAGAATCCATATTATCAAAGTAAAAATAATACAAGTTCATCTTTTCAAAAGGTTATTAGCATCACGTTATTCGCCTGCCACAAGCGTCCAGAAAAAATGACAATTATCATATCAGTGCGCATATCTCTTCACGCCCACAAAATATTTCGAACAGCTAAAGACAGCCCAGAGTGCTACTATTTCAAAATATATTAAATTTTCATTGGATACATCAAACCACCAAAAAATTCAAGTATTCTAATGCCTTCCCACAAAAAATGAGATCATCTCGAACCAAGATTACTCAACTCCGAAATAGAAGCTTAAAACGGAAGACGGTCATAAAAATGAATCGTTTTACATCAAATTTTATTAGATTTCACATTAAATTCTTAGAAAAGAATTTGTAACTGATGACCGCATACCACCTAAGTCAAGTAGAAGGGACATTTCAATCCACCTCTTGAAGGCGGAGTTTGACTTAAAAATTTCCCTTACTTACTCGGATGGGATGGTCAAGATTCCCACTTTACACCTACGCAAATTTAGAAAAGCTATAAAAACGCTAAATCGCCTAGAAAAAGACACTCAAGTACAGTTCCCAGCACTCAAGTAAAGTTCCCAACAGTATACAAAAAGTTCACTACAGTTCACAAGAAAACAGTGCAGTTCAAAGTAAAAAATTCACTACAGTGCAGTTCAGTACCATACAAAATATTTGAAAACAAAAAAAACCTATCTACGCCACACAGTACAGTCAGAGACATTTTCATTAAAGTATATCCAAGTATAGTGCCGCGACCTAAGTCAAAATTAGTCAAAACATTCACCGCTTCTCGCAAAAGTTTAGTAACCAAGTCCCCGAGAGAACAATTATAAATATTCTTTTTGCATAGGTTAAGACCCCGGGTTAACCAAATAAACTAAAGTTAGAATTACAGTATTTTAAAAATAGTTTAATTACCAAAAACATACTCAGTTCGTGATTAATATTTACAGTGAAGCTTTTCTCATAAACTTACAAACTTTACAGTGAAAAATAGACTTAAAACATTCGCAAGCGAAACTTATCTAAATCTTTAGCAAATTCTCAGAAAAAGGGATTCTTTACGTGAAAGTGGAGCTCAACGACCTATATTTCAGCCCAAAACCGTTCAGGTGTGGGTTAATAACCGAGCTGTACAGAGCAAATAAACCTAGAACCATCGAGTGTGAGAGATAAATGTTAGCTTACATAATTGTGATTTACTGTTGTAAGTAAAAGTTGAATTAACCCATTTATTTTATGCATATTCTGTATTGAACCATATTTACTAAATGTATTTTGTCAGTGACTTTGAATAATTGCTGAAATCTGCCATATTTAACATTGTAATTTGCTGTTACCATAATTTCGTTTAACTTAGATTGGAAATAGAATATTTTTGAAAACCCTTTTGTAGAGTTTTTACTTATCTCAAGAAACCCGAATAACCTTAAGCACTGCGCTACAGTGGGCCTCAAACTACTTTACCGTATACCACGCTTTGCAAACCGCTCCCTTTCGTTGCCTGTTTTTACCATCAAGCTGCGGGGTATAACACAACCATTCTCGGGAGAAATCGATTTCTGGAATACTACAATGCCACAATGGTTTGTTGTCCTGGATACCAATAGGTGAGTATGACAAGATTTGCCAAAGTTATCATCTGAACACAACTTTCTTATGGAGCCTTATTCCTATTCTGAATATGGTGATTTGCTTTTAAATTATGGACAAGCACATTCAATTCTCTGAAAGCAAGAGGAGTTTACTCTGTGCATAAGCATAAATGCTGAGAGATTTCCAAATCAAAATTTACCAGCCCAAAAAACATTTTGAAGCAAAATTTGAGAGAAACAGGTAAGAAATAAAGTTAGATGAAAGTGCATAAATCAAGGATTTTAAAATTCATTTTAGGACGCCTTTTACCGCGTCGTGATAAAGAAGCTCCCCAAGAAGAGCAAGAACACCAGGGTTAGAAGAACAAGTTCTGCTGATAATCCATCCAACAGCATAAGGAAGCTCGCGGCTCAACTACATACAACAAAATGAGTTGCTCATGAAACTCTTAAAGAACAATTTATTTAAGCCTTTCATATTCACAAAGTACACGCAATATTCCCAGACAATTGTCCTGCAAGATTATGCAAACTGATCTTAATATTACTTCAGACAAAATCCCCATTTTACCGGAACTGTATTCTTAACAGACGAAATTAGTTTTACGAGAGACTGCGTAATGAATTGTTATAATCTACTACTTTGACATGAAAAAAATCCAAATAAGATCGAGCAAGCATCAAGAAAGGTTACTGATTATTATGTGGGCGAAGATCACTGGAAATCATTGGACTGGGCCCGTCTTTTTAGAAGAAAGGTTAAATAGTGCTTGGCATTTCCAACTCTTGCAACGTAAAATGATTTATTGGAAAATGTACCCTTGCAAGATAAAGCACAAATAATGTGCCAAATTTTAGAAACTTAGTGCGTCGTTATTTGTCTGATAATTTTGGTTCCATGGCCACCTAAGTTTCCAGACATAAAGTCTTTGGATTTCTTTTTTTGGGGTCATCTGAAAGAAGTTGTTTACCCAACTCCAGCAAATATCAAGGAAGAAATTTCACTCAACGATTCTTCCAGGTTACTAGAATCAATACCTCGAATCATTGTACCCATCATGCCTTATTAGATCAACATCTAAAACATCTAAGCTACATGATGGCCTATAAGCCGCCATGGTCTCTCCATCAACTATTACTATGTGCAAGCTAACATCTATTTATGCCGCCCCATGCCATTACAGAGTCGCCACCAAGGCTTAGGCTTGTAGGGAAATAGTCTTGATCGTAACGCTCACCTGAACTTCTTCCTTAGGACCGTAAAATTAATATCTCTTGAATGGAGAAAAATATCAAGATTAATAAAAAACAAAATATTTAAAAGTACATCAGAGTACGCAGAAAAGTATATTTAATAGAGATTTACACACATACTTCATACTAACCCAATTAAAGTTCTATTTTATTAAATGTGTACCATGTTAATGAAATAATAATATTCATGTTTAACGCGATCTCCTAAAGACATAAGCAATATCTCTTTAGTTAGCGCACCTGCTGAAAATGTTAATATATTACAAATTTAATAACACTGTAATTAATTATTTTTAACTTTGTTCAAAGCAGAAATCAGTAATTTATTTAACTTTTATCTTAATATAATTTATATTCGTTCTCTCAAAAGCAGGTGGTAAAGAAAAATTACTTTTTTTCTGTTACCTTCATAACCTGTCATAGATGGATACATTTTTTATAGTTAATAAAAATATTGGTAGTAGTAGCATGTATGTTATTAATTTATTTTTAACTAAATAAATATTTAGAAGTACTCAAAATATCAATTGAAACGTCCAACGTCTGAATGTTACAATCTCATGTAAAAAAAGGCACATTTTTATTTTAATCTATATTTCAACATGTATATACAGTCGAAACGGTGGTTCTTTACCGGCGCGTCATGGATAAATGATCAACAGACAACGTGATTTACAACACCCCATCTTTCTTATTACACCGTTAAAAGTGAATAAAAACATAATATAGCGTTTCCGGGGTTATGCAATACGTCTCGAATTCAAAGTAACGTGATAAACAGAGACAAAGGATATATGGAGAATTGATGTTAAAGTCATCGTTTCGATCTGTCAACTTTATTTTGTTTTAAACGTTTAATTTAAACCTATAAACTGTTCGTTTCAGAGCCAGTACTTTCCTGTTGGCGGTTAGCAATTGTGGATATTTGTTATTATTATAAGTCTTAACACTAGGTACTAGGAACGGCTTTTTTAATAACAGGTATAACCTATTCCAGTTTTAAAAAGTACGTGTTTCAAGAAACCTGTTTCAGTTCCGAGCTGTTCCAAAACGTAGATAATTAATTGTACCTACTTATTTCGCGCTGGCGGCTGACGCTGTTCTTATGCTGTTGCAATCACGCGGTGTCCGTTTTTCCAGACAAGGTTGCCGGTTGTCGCGATAATAGCAGAGAAGCGTTTAGAGTAGAATTAAAACATTCGCATTTAGGGACTCCGCTGTTTTCTATTTGTTTTCATGTTGTTGTATTTACTATTTATGTTCTATACGTCGTACGTAGTAAATCGTGTTGTGTTGACTGTTTATATTAATATCGCCGATTTAAGTAACTAAGTAAGTTTTTTTCTTAAATAAAATTTATAATAAGTTTAATAAAAACTTTAACAATGCGAAATAAAAGTAGCCCAGTGTGAATTTTTTTTACAAATGCACAGTGTAATATGTGCAAATTGCAAATATCTTATAAATCATCGAAAACAATCTTAAAAAAACACCATTCTTCTGAGTTTTTCGTCCAACGAATGTCTTCAAATGACATGCATCCACTCCCCTGCTCCCATCAGCCCATTCTTCTTATTTTTTGTATAGGTTAGAGTGTTATAAAATCGAAAGCACTTTTAAGAACGTACTATTTAAATGGGCTGTACTATTCTGCGCTTAGATTATATGAGCGCAGAACTACCGGTTTTCACATAATCACGGTACAGTCCAATTTTGTCATAAAAGTTATAAACCATGTAATTATTTATGCACCGTCATTATTTGACAAATAAATGTTTTTTGATTTGATTTGATTTTTGGGTAATTAGGTACACTGAGCGTTTTATAATATTCGCTATCAATCATGCTTTGAATAAGAATGACACCTAATACACCTGTCACTATGACAAATAATAGGAGATTATGTCAAAAATTTCCATTTTACGTTATAGCGATGCCAAGGCAGTTGAGTAATTTCGAAAAGTTGCAAATAATTTCCAAAATAGAGGCTGGTTGGTCTGTAAGAATACTGGCCGAAGAATATAATAGAAGCAACTAAAAACCTACTATCCAGAATTTAAAAGAAAGATGGGATAATGAACAAACTGTTCAAAGAAGAGGGACAGGAAGATCGTGTATAACTAACGAACAGCAAGATGCAAATTTAGTTAATTTTGTAAGAGCCTTTTGATTGTGCAAGAAAAGCTAAAGTTGAAACAAATTTCCCCGCTTCTGTCACAACTGCGTTAAGAAGGATTCGAAAAACGGAATTAAAAAATTGTGCAGCGGCAAAAAAATATATATATAAAAAACAAGGTAGAATTATTTTTGCTCTTAATTACCTGTTAAATGATGTAGTAAATTTTTGGGGGAGAGTTATATTCTCTGACGAGAAAGTGTTTCAATCGTATCATGATGGTCAATATTCGAGTATATAGACCGCCTCGGTACAGATACGAAGAAAAGTATATTTCTCCAAGCGATAAATCGGGAAGATTTTCAGTGAACGTTTGGGCTTGGATGTACAGAGGGGAATTAGGAGTATGTTGGGACATTGACGGAAGATTGAATGCGAGGAAATATATAGATATTTTAGATAATGTAATGTTGCCTTCAGTCAGGGAGGTTTTTCCGAAAAACAATTTTATTTTTCAACAAGATAATTGTTCAGTTCACACTGCTAACTGTGTGAGGAATTTTTTTGATGAACACAATATTCAAGTTCTTCCTTGGCAATCAAAGAGTCCGGATCTTAATCCTATAGAAAATATTTGGGGAATTATGGTAAAAAAAATTCGAAAATTAAATATCGTTCCGCAAAATAGGCAACAGCTGTGGACTCTTATTGAGGATGTTTGGGAAAACCTGTCCGAAGATCCAAATTTAGCATTAAATTTAATAAATTCTGTGCCAATAAGGTTACAAAAAGTGTTAGATAATAATGGAGCTATGACTAGTTATTAACTTAAAATAATGTATAATTTTACTTAGCAGATGAATTTTTTTAACATTAAACCGATTTAATTATCTTTTCTATAGTGAAGTTTATTTATTTACTCAGAAGGTTAAAGGAATTTTCGAATAGCTGACAGTACTGTTTCTTAAAGCCATAGCCAACAAAATTCATTGTTATACAAACGTCATTAACGACCAATTTACAAAGCTTAAAAAAGCTAATTTTTAGCCTACAACAGTTGTACCAGTTTTATATGATGCGCAGTGTACACTGTATTTAGCTATTTATTATAAATTTTTGAGAAATTTAAGTTCCCATACTTGCTACTTTTCGTTGTTTACTCCACATAGTTTATTTATTTTTTTTTTTTTTTTTTTTTTTTTTTTTTTATGGCTCTGGTTTATACCAACTGGCCAGCATCTCTCTTTGTTAGTTTTTATATTTATTTGTAAAACTTATATACAAACATTCACATTCACACAAACATCCATGCCCTTGCCCGGATTCGAACCAGGGACCTATCGGTTGCCAGGCAAGCTCTCTACCCACCGAGCTACCGAGGCCGGCACATAGTTTATAAATATGCGTTTTTATTATTACGGTACAACCTAATGTACTTAATTGTTTTATTGTTACTAAGGATAATTTTTTTATTTGTATGTTCTTTTTATTAATAGTTCTATTACGGAAGTACTAATGTGTACTGATACCAAAGAGTTTTTATTTTATATTTATTTAATATTTTAGTTAGTTAGAAAAGTAATAAATGTTTCTATTTTTGTGTATTTTCTAAAAAATAATGAACATTGACAACACCGCGCGGGCCAAGCCACGGGTTCTCGTTTATGCACCGAGCGCCGCAGCAGTCGAGGTAAAGGATCCGACTCGTAAAACAGATGAAAGGTTGTTCAACTGGACTGCTGCAACAGAAAACAGAACAGTATAGCAATAGCTGGAACGGCAACAAGTAAACGAGACGACTGCGAACCGCGATCGCAGTTAGTTAACTGTTTCATCGGAACAGGGAAACCTATCGATTCATACCTGTTTCCATATTAAAATCTGTTTAAAAAAAAACAGATCCTGTTCCAAAGCATCATCCCCACTAGGTACGAAAATTTTGACGTTTATGAGCTTAGACTTTGTTTTGACTTCTTGAACCTCGTAATTTTGATGAGATTCATACGGTTTTAGTCACGCGGAAGTAATAACTCGCCGGCAAAGAACCACCGTTTTGACTGTATCTATGTATAGGACCTACTCTTTTTTTTGTAATTGAAAGAAATGAATTAAAATCAATACATTTATCTTTATCTAAAAACACTGTAATAAAAATTTTAGATTTATTACAGTTATGGTAAAAGGTCGTAGAAAGAGGGCGAGAGACAATATGTGCTCTTGAAGGGCTGCGGCAATGATGGAAAGAGTGTCCGAGAGAAAACCCACTTGCTGGGAACATTCCCTAAAAAGGCGTAACAGCCATGAACAAAATTAATCCGTCATACCGTATGATTGCAATTTACTTGGGAGCCCTCATGCCGCATTTGGTTAAACGCCTTGGAAATGTCTAGTTCTGCTGACCGAGACTTCCCATAATTCTATATTTTATTCTATTCTGAGCTAATTACTTACAGCTATAAAAAATGTTTAATCTTCGACTAAAAATAATTGTAATTGTTAAATTTACTTACGTTGATAGTGCGAAGAAATTACCAAAATACTGAATAATGTTGTAAACGTTCTCATAGTCATTATTATTTCAACAGACAAAGCAATTAAAAATGTTGTAATAATTGGTATTAATAACATATTATTTAGTCCTTTATAGATTAGGTTAAGTGGTATCATATCAAGAGATAAAATATAATTTACCTAATTCTTATAACTTCCTAATGGACTTATCACAACATCCTTTTTATATTGAAAAGAAAAACTTCACTATTGTGACTCCAAAAATTGATAGCTGTTTATTGACAATCGTTCGGTTACTTCGATTACACGAACTATTTATAGTGTGGTAAGTGGCCCTATAATGCCCTCGTATATTAAAGTAGATATTACCACACTAGTGCGTTAAAGTGGCAGTGCTCTCATGATGACCGTCATTTATTGTAAATGTTTAATGATCTTAAGACAACATTTAGAAACAATTTTGTATATTTTGTAGGTTTGAATCTTACACTGATGTATACCCAAAGTTCACAATCTCTGTCAATGACTCATTTAATACCAATCACCAAGTGTAGGAAGCGGCAGAATAAAAATATTGTATAAGTAAATGTTTTTTTATGCATATAATAAACTTTGCCGCTACAATTACGGTAAATTCAAGGGGCGACGTTTTAAAACAAGCCGCAATCAGCAAAATACGTTTAAAATAGCACGGCGACTCCGATACTGGGATTCTTTTCGCGGAAAAAATAAATGTGGCAACACACAGAGACCGAATTCGCAACTTCAACGATTTGAAAATATGCGTGCCGGCAGAGTTTTCGCACTGCTTGATTAAATTGTGTTTTTATTAATAATTTATCGATAGATTTTGAGTTTTTCTTTCAGTTTTCGTAGTATACAGAGTGCATCAGAAGTACGGTACGAAACTTAAGGGGGTGATTGCTTATGATATTCTTAGAGAGAATTTTCATAGAAACATGCGTCCGAAGTTGTCCCGTTTTTGATATACAGGGTGTTAAAGTTTTCTTAAAAAAATCGGTTTCATATAATATTTTTAAATATCTTTCTCCCGATTTGATTGAAATCTGGAACAGTTATTCATGATGATCAGGGGCTTAATTAATCCTAACTAGGTTAAATTAATTAGGTCCAGTGGCGTCCCGGGGAGCACCTTAACGAATTTAATTGACAGAAAATGTACGCCACTGACTTTTTCCTAATTTTGATATTATTTTTTTTTCAGATTTGCTAATTAATAATACAACTTTTTTGTTACTTAAATTGTTTTCGTATCTTGCTTTGTTTTAGAGAGAAAAAATAAATACAGTACCTATGTATTTCAAAGTTAATTAAAATATGAGGTAAAGGTATGTTTCGATGTCTACTTTACCTGTTTTGTCAATAACAAGGCAAAAATGAATAACTTTACTAACGCTGAAATAGCCCAGATGCATTTCAACTATGGTCAAGCAAATGGAAATGCTGAAGAAGCTCGGCGAATTTATCAGGAACGTTAAAAAAAAACAGAATACTGCCATGTGCCAAAACATTTAGAGAGATCCATGCAAGATTGAATAAGTCTGGGAGTTCTAAACGTAACTAAAACTTCCTGGCAGACCTGCAACAGTAACCACGCCTGAGTTAGAAGAGGCTATACTTCGAGAGATAGAAGAGGATCCTTCAGCTAGTGCCAGGAAGGTAGCAGGGCAACAACTTCAAACGAGTGCATCAACTGTTTGGAGGGTTTTGTACTTTTATACTTTATACCCATACCATATTCAACTTATGCCGTTCGAGCTCCGCTTCCCCGTGATTTTCAACCGAAATTTGATTTTAGTAGGTGCTTGCTGCACACAGTAGCACGTAAAAACAATTTTTTACAAAGCATTTTATTTACTGATGAGGCCTCGTTTCAAAAGAAACCATTATGAATTTTCATAACGAACATTTTTGGGCGGACGATAATCCTTACAAAATTAGAGAAGGTCGTTATCAGCAACAAACTTCGGCGAATGTATGAGCAGGGATCATTGACAACTATCTTATCGGGCCGTACTTTTTACCACCTCGACTCAATAGGAACTCCTATACGCAGTCTCTATTTGAAAAACTTGACGTTCTGTTAGAAGACGTACCTCTACAAATAAGAACCAATATGTGATTCATGCACAACCGCGCCCCAGCTCATTTTAGTCTAGTGGCTCGTCAATACCTCGACAACACTTTTCCTAATTGCTGGAATGGACGCGCAGGTTCCCAAAGGTGGCCAGCTCGCAGTCCGGACTTGAATCCTCTAGACTATTATTTATGGGGTCACCTAAAGTTACTTGTATACAAGACTGTACTAGATGAAAACGACTTAAGAATTCGAATTATTGAAAGTTGCAATTTGATACGAAATAATACAGGCATTTTTGAACGTGTAAGAGAATCAATGGTGAGACGTTTGCAAGTCTGCGTTTTATCAGAAGGTGGCCATTTTCAACATTTGCTTTGATTAACGGTTGCATTTGTTTTTTGTACTATTATTCAAAAAAATAATTTTATTTTTAATTTAAATGTTTTATTGACTTTGAAAATTTTTTTTGTACATGCAATAAAGTGGTTCTTAAACTCAAACTCAAAATCAAACATTTTATTTCTCATTTTAAGCTAACAGCTGTGGAGAATAAGGAACATACATAGCGGCGACATATAAATTAATCATTTAATAACAATATAAAATTTTTGTTAAAGTAAAGTGATAACATAGAGATATAGAAAGATTCTTTGTTATTATTATAATATTTAGATAAGTACTATTTAAGATATTATTATTAGGATGTATGGAATGTATGGTGATAGTAATATCCCATGTAGAGAGGGCCTTTCCGACAGCAGTCATATAAAAAATTCGGTGTAATATAATTATCTTGTTTCGCGTGTTATGATAATGCATTTCGGAATGTGTGTGTAGATGTGTGTGCAGGATTTTATTTTTGAAAATTAGACATGATATTTTTAATATACAGGGTGGTCCTTAACTAATGGGACACAGAGCAGCAGTAAATTATTCACTTCAAAACATAACGATTTAGCGTAATTTTTATAATCCGAAAATTTATATTAAGACAGATACAGGGTGTCAAAGTTAAAAAAATTATTTGGAGTTTTTTAGATATTTTTAAAAGTTTTTGGAGCATTGGGTTAAAATTTGGTGTAGTGGGGTTTCTTGGGGCGGGAAATAACAATCTGGGCTCATTTTTCTTCTATCGGCTAGAGGGCGCTACGAGCAACACTTTTCTTACTTTTGAACTGCAATAACTTGTTGTCACTAGTTATAATAAGACTTATCACTCCTAATAATCTTACGACTCTTTTACGTAAAAAAGGTACTCTTGTCAAATAACGCTAAAGTTGATAGTTTTCGAAATATTTGCTATTTTAATACTCAATGACCTTTCCGTTGTTTGAGATCCAGCAGAAAGAATTCTTCAATACAAGTTGTTTTTGAATAATTGACGGGTAAATAAAACACAAAATTTCAAACTTCTGTTTATAATATTTTACAAGAGGAAAACGATTATATGGGGCATCGCTATTGTTTTATTATTTATATCAACGCCTTGCTACGATAAATAACGTTCGGATAAAATAGGAAGTATTACCTTACATATTACATTAAAATAGCAAATATTTCACAAACTATCAACTTTAGCGTTATTTAACAAGAGTACCTTTTTTACGTAAAAAAGTCGTAAGATTATTAATTAGGAGTGATAAGTCTTATTATACCTAGTGACAACAAGTTATTGCAATTCAAAAGTAAGAAAAGTGCTGCTCGTAGCGCCCTCTATCCGATAGAAAAAAAATGAGCCCAGATTGTTATTTCCCGCCCCAAAAAAACCCCCTACACCAAATTTTAACCCAATGCTCCGAAAACTTTTGAAAATAATTATCTAAAAAACTCGAAATAATTTTTTTAACTTTGACACCCTGTATCTGTTAATATAAATTTTCGGATTATAAAAATTGCGCTAAATCGTTATGTTTTGAAGTGAATAATTTACTGCTGCTCTGTGTCCCATTACTTAAGGACATATATATATATATAGGTATATACATTTTTTAAGGTTAAGAATTTGTAGTTCTTGAAGTAATTGCGGCATGGATTATTTTTTTTCCTCGAGAAAGAAGCAAGATACGAAAACTGTTGAGGGAACAAAAAAGTTTAAGTATTAGTTGGTAAATCCAAAAAAAAAATATCATAATTAGAAAAGAGTCAGTGGCGTACATTTTTTTGTCGATAATACTCGTTAAGGTGTTCTCCGGGACGCCACTGGACTTAATAGATTTAATCTAGTTAGGGCTAATTAAGCCTCTTATCATTATGAACAACGGTACTAAATTTCAATAAAATTTGGAGAAGGATATTTCAATAGGCCTACGGTTTTGTTTATTCAGCGATGCTCCCCACAGCATCGCTAAAGAGTACCATTCTTTAAAAAAAACTCTACTCTTTAGTTATGGTTAGTTTCTGCGAAAAGAAGAGGAAGCCATGACGTTGGTGGCACACCCTAACCTGTATATAAATACACTGATAAGAAGCTTACATGATGGACTTTAAGTCATAAGAAATAAGCAGCAGAACTTTTTAATACATTTCCTCTGACTAATTAACGAACGGTTCTTAACCCATTAGTGCATAAGGTTATAAATGTTAAAATGAACAATTTTTTTTTATTACACATGCATATTGGGTGGAGTATAATTAAATTTTCTAAATAAATTTTTTCGAAATTTTTATTAATAAAAAAATACAGGATGTTCGTTTTATCGAACGTTATGCATAAGAGAACATACATATAATTTTTAATTACCTACATAAAACTATACACCTAATAATCATGTTTTCATTTCAATAATTTTAGTGTTCAGATTTCTATATTACTTAGAACAAATTTTAAAAAATTAAGGTGTGTGATATTGAAGAAAACAGTTTTTTGGATGCAGTGCTCTCTGACATTTTATGCAGATAAATTCGGCATTTTTTCCACACTGAACACATCTTCTTTCTTTTTCCGTATATTCTGGCAATTGGTTTATTTGATCAAACCTAACATCATAAAGTGGAGCAGGTGTTATTTTTCCTTTTGTTGATTTTTTACCTTGGCTTTTTAAAAGACTCAAAGCCAAATATCTTCTAAATTTCAATAAATCAGAAGACATTTCATGAAATAGAGTTTTTCGAAATAATAATAACCAAG
The DNA here is from genome assembly GCA_963920685.1 of Polydrusus tereticollis. Lineage (NCBI taxonomy): Eukaryota > Metazoa > Arthropoda > Insecta > Coleoptera > Curculionidae > Polydrusus > Polydrusus tereticollis. Next base: position 1,472,342 of record OY987329.1, on the reverse strand, counting down.
CGTTGACGACAGATACGTCAAATAAATAAGAAAATATAGACCACAACTATTTTCGTTGCCTCATTCTAGTTTTATAGACTGCAACCAAGCCATCTAGTTTATCCACTCCTCCCATGCCCTTGTTATAATTTTAAAATATTTTAGGCTGCGGTACCGCAATCTTTGATTTACGTTCCTTACAGTACCGTGTAGTGTCTTTGATTTCGAATAATTCAAAATTTGACGCTGCAGTGACAACTTTGTTATCCTGCCATTGAAATACAATTACTTTTTCGCTGCTTGAGAATACATGAGCACCTCTTTTTCCTTGCTTAGATTTTTTTGCTGATTTCTTAGTGGACAATCTTCTAACCTATTATCTCTAACAGTCCCCGTTGCGCAATGGTCTAATGAATACAGATGATTTAGAAGTTTGATGGAAGTTAAGTAATCATCCATAAAAATTTTGTAACCAGAATTAGGTGGTATTTCAGCAGATCTTATTAAATTTAAAACAACATCAGTCCCTCCTAAACCAAATAGATGTGTTTCATTTTGTATATTTCTCTTTTTTCCTGTATATATATCAAAGCTGATCATATATCCATTATTTGTGCACAATGCCCAATTTTTGGAACTAAAACGTATAGGTTTACCTTTCATGAGTAGTTTCGCAAAATGCTTTCCATAATATGGGATCGTGCTCTCGTCAATACGTATAATATTCATCTAATCCACCATAGTATTTAAAATTTCGATTTAGTTTATCAATTAGGGGCTGTAATTTATATAACTTATTTTCGTTATCAATTTGACTGTTGTCGTTGAGGTGTAGATGTCTCAATATAAGCTCAAACCTATTGAGTCGCATTCAGATAATATTTTTGGAACATCGTTTTCGTTGGACCAGTACATCCATTTATGTGGATATTTACCATATTCTGAAAGTAGAAGTCCTCCAAATACAACAAGCAGTTCACTTCTGGCTATTCTCAAGTCCAGATTTTTCTGCTGCGCATAAATATTGGTCTGTTCCTCTACGTTGGATAGTACTTCTTCATCAAAAAACAGGTGAAAAAATTCCAAAGGCGTAGTTTTACCATATACTTCTTCCGGCGGATTTCTTTCTGTGTAATCTTTTTCAATATTGAAACTGCTTTCCTGATTAGTCCAAAATTCTGTTTTTCTTTTCTTAGAAGATGAAGGCGTGATATCATCTTATAGCCAATTTAGAGCTGCATTTGGAAATAACGTTGCTAGTGGAATATTATCATCCGAATCATATTCTTTTTTAATTTTTCTATTACAAATGCTAGCAGGAACAAATTCACTTTCCACCCGCAGCATAGCTGGACCTAGGTGGGAAATGTCGCCCTCATAATCGTCACCGGACTAATCACTATAGATATCGGTGTCTTCACCATCTCTGGGTGGTTTAACATATATATCGCCACCCTCCATGTCACTATCTTCTAAGGTATCAAGCAGTTCGGCAAGCGATAATTTGTAAGCAAATTACTAACAATAAACAAACATAAAATAACGATGCCGTTTCCAGGAACAAAAGTGGTCACGACGCATAACGTTCGATTAAACGAACACGAAATGTAGATACAAATTTCAAAGACAAAAAAATTTAAAAATTACTTTTTTTATAATAGGTATTGATAACGTACTAAGTTAGGTATACCGACATTAAAAATTTATGGAAAAATGTAATCAATATTCTACAAAAACTTACCCGCCGCGACGTTTACTGTACAGATTTGGATTCATCATATTAGAACCAATAAAATAAACACGTTTACTGCCTCTTACGTACGCTGAAATGAATCAACGGATGTATTTGACCGTATACAACCTATTTATGTCAAAAAAAATTGACAATTTGTTAAGAAATCTTCTTTATCGGCCTAAATTTAGATGTTCGATAAAACGATCGTCATGCACTAATGGGTTAAGCAACTTCATCCCAATCATAAGAACAAGCGAAGTGGTTCGCGAGCGGTTGGGTTCGCAAATGTATAGGCACCTTTACGGGGAAACTGAGCTAATGCAGGGTATTTATCAAAAATCTCTTTAGGTCGACGAGCCGATCGATCACACTATAAATATAATGCGGGTGAAAAAGATATTTCTGAAATTTTGACAATTTTCGCCCAGTTTTTCCTCTACATTTAAGATACGTAATAAATTCGTTATGCTTTTGATGACTTTAAAACTGATTATCTTCTCTCGCGGGGTAGTTTTGAATTCTTAACCATATATTAAATGCTATAAGAACTACCTTAAGTAATGGCTTCAGACAACAGTGCAAGTAATATCTGAAAAGCACGATTGAATTAAATATCCGCGGTAGAGATAAAAGCAGCCACTGTTTAAAAATAACAAAAATGTACAATTATACCGCATTTTACAAGAAATGTAACATGTGTTTTTCTAAAAACATGTGTTATTAGATTTTTCCGGAATATTTGAAAGTTCATCGTTTGCAACTACTAAAAACTTGATATGTTCTCCGATGCGCCTGCTTTGAACATAAAAACACAGAGCGCTGCAGGAAGGTTGCACTCCGTTTGGCCGATTTGGAAGTTTCGCTATGTGCCCTGTCTTTTGTATTTTGTACGTAGAATATAAATTTACTGTAAAGGCAGGAACTCTACGAGGCGTAATAGATGTTTGAATTTACGAAGGTGGAATTCAGGAAAATGTTTTACGGCATTTGGAAATTTGTGCAAATATTCAGTTTGTTCGCAATATACATTGGACTAAGATAGCTAATTTTGGTATTTTAAGTCTGTTAGTTTTTCGAAAACGATTAAAGAAATAATAAGTAATTAAGCAGGCGTCATACACAATAATTGCGAGGACAGAACTAACCTTAAAAATACCTGCAATCCAATATCCGACAAAGTGCGTATTTCATAAAGTACATTTATACAGTGTCTATCAGCTAAATGGAATAAATTCGATAATAAATACATTGGGGCGTGTCCGAAAAAACGCTCGGACACGTCGATTGGTACTTTTAGTTGCGCATTTTTTTAATAAAAACTTTTTATACAGGGTGTATTATGTAACAGTGGCAAATACTAACTTTCTTATTTTAAATGCAATACCTTGTATATTATTCAATTTTTGAATTTCTCAGAAAATTTTAAATATATTTCATGTACAATATCCTATACCTATCTTCAACTGTTTCGGAGATATTAAGTGTTTTCAGATCTATTGCAAAAATTAACAACACACTAAAAACCTAATAAGTAATACTGTTTATTTCTTAATAATGTAAAAAACAAAAAAAAAACATTTATGTAGGAGATGTTGAAAATTGATGTTAAAATGTTTTTACTGAAATGAAATAAAAAAAGGTATAAATAGTTTTGTTTAGTTTTGTTTAAGACGCCTGACCTTAGCAAATTGTTGTCTGTCTGCTTGACAGTAGTTGTCAGTGTTATAGTCGTTTGAATTTCGTTAACTGCATATCAGGAAAATAGTTTATTTAACAGAAATGCACAAAATAACAATTCTACAGATGATTGGTTATGGAGATAAAACACGGACACAAATGGAAGTTGCTCGATTATTTCATGAAAATTTTACAAATTTGCCGCCTATAACTCAAGGGACAATTATTAGTAAAATAAAAAAGCAGTGTCGCCAGCTTGGACATGTCAAGCAGATACAAGAAGTAGCTGCCAATGCAATAAGTGATGATACCGAATTAGATATTATGCTTGACTTTCAGGAAAACCCACATACTTCTAGTCGAAAAACTGAAACCGAAAAATGTTCGATATTTGCCATTCATCGATTATTCGAACATTACAAGAAAATAAAATGTATCCCTATAAAATGATACCTACTCATGAGCTCATGGAAGACGATTTTGATAGGAGAACGTATTTTTGTGAACAAATGATGGCAATTGTTAAATAACAATGTGATCCAATTATTAGAACATGTTTTGTTTTCTGATGTGTGTACCTTTACACTTCACGGTCATGCTAATCGTTAGAATTGCCGCTATTTGTCTAGGGAAAATCCTCACTGGATGAGAGAAGAACATACGCAATATCCTGAAAAGGTTATTGTTTGGGCAGGAATTGTTGGAGATCTTATCATAGGTCCCTTTTTCATTAATGGCAATTTAAATGGCGATAATTATTTAGCACTGCTCTAAAATAATGTCTTGCCAGCGTTGACACACTTATATCCTGAACTAAATTCCTCGACTTAGCTGACTTAAGAAGACGAATAACGCTTGCGATTAGATCGGTCACGCCTGAGATGTTCAGTAACGTTAGAAGAAATTTTTTTAAGATTAGGATGTTGCCAAAACGTTCGCGGCGAGCACTTTCAACATCTCCTACATTAATGTTTTTTTTTGTTTTTTACATTATCAAAAAATAAACAGTTATACTTATTAGTTTTTTAGTGTGTTGTTATTTTTGCAATAAATCTGAAAACACTTAATATTTCCGAAACAGTTGAAGATAGTTATAGGATATTGTACATGAAATATGTCTAGAACTTTCTGAGGAATCCAAAAATTGAATAATATACAGGGTGTTGCATTTAAAATAAGAAAGTTAGTATGGGCCACTGTTACATGACACACCCTGAATAAAAAGCTTTTATTGAAAAAGATGCGGAACCAGAAATACCAATCGACGTGTCCGAGCGTTTTTCGGACACGCCCCCATGTATTTATCATCGAATTTATTCCATTTGGCTGATACACACTGTATACGGGTAAACGACCGAAATAGGTAGAAACCATTTCATTAGTGAAACATGCATTTAAATAGATAGCTTCAGCACATCCACTGGCCTACAAATTGTAAAAACTGTATTATTAAGGTTTAAAAAAACCTTAGGTGTTATAAAATCAAAATAATAATGTTCAAGAAGTAGTCCATTTTCTGTGGCGAGATTATTAAAGAAAACAAGGTCTGTCTATACCACCAAACTAGTTTGGTGGTATAGACAGACCTTGTTTTCTTCAAAATAATAATGTTTAATAAGGAAATGTGATTATATTGCTGCTCTTTCAGGTATATATTTGCGCGAATGACTTCACCATGATGGTCGTACCCTATTTCGTTTTTGATTTTAATTTCCCAGTAAAAGTTGGGTTTTACACTAAGTTTAAAATAAAATAAAAATAAATTTAAAACTCATATTAATTAAACAAAACCTTTATTAGTTATAATGTATTATTAAATTAATTCACGTTACATATGTATTCTTATAAAAATTAAAAAAATTTTCTGCAACATAAGTTTTAATAATTTAACAATGTCATTGGTCTCTTCATAATATACTTACATCTTAATATTTACCCACTGAGGATGAAGGTTTATGCCTTCGAAACATGTATGGGCATATAATATAAATTTATTTTATCAAATTAGTTGAGCAGACTTTGTGTTTTATTCCGTAAATAAAATATCACTCCACTGTGAGATGGACTACTTCCATAAAATTAAGTATATGTTCAAACAAGAGCTAAACGATATCCCAACCCATTATAAAATTTCCAACATTACGAATCTAACGAAATGCAGTTTTTTAGCAGGTCTACATTTTCAAATTTTACATCTTTATAAATAAATTTTTTTAAGTGACCCCACAGAAAGAAGTCATTTGGCGAAAGGTCTGGAGACCTGGCTGGACAAAGGGTTAGATTCCGTGGGCCAATAATATTTCCGTTAAAAATATTTTGCAAGTACTCCCTAACCATGAGAGAAGGATAATTATCCGTTTGATACCAGATCTCCTGATTTTTGCGTACAACTTCTTCTAGTGCAGGTTTAATTCGATTATGTAGTCCAAATAGGTTACTGCTGTAAGGTTGCCTTCCATAACGCCCAAACATTTACTTTTTGTGGATAATGTGTGCGAGTATAAACAAGACGTTGTTTGTTGATGTTCATTTTCTTGGCTCCAATATCGGCAATTTTGAATATTTGGTTCGTTGTTGAGGGTGAATATACATTAATCGGTAAAACAAATATTCCTCACAAAATACCTATTATTATTTGCTCTTTCTATTACCTCAAAACAGAACACCATTTTTCGTTTTTCGTCACCTTATCGTAGCTCGTTCTTGATGTTTTTCATACTCGTAAAGAACATATTTATGTTCTTTTAAAGTACACAACACTGTGGTTTAATGTTTTCCTACGGCTTGCCCAAGAATCCTCGTGCTAATCATTTTATCTTCCTTTACGTGCAGTAAAATATCAATATCTCTATTATCTCTTTCTTCAGCTCCATTGACATTCTGAGTTAAGCATTTACAATTATTTATTCAGTGCCTTGGGACACAAATTTACTAATGATAAGTTTAATTATTAATGAAATGGAAGTGATTATGGCTTATCAGGGAATTGAACTGAAGACATTCCAGACACTGCTCTTAAAGTGTTTCGTGTATAATACCACTTAATAATAAGTTGCCGGTCTTTGCTGCTGTATAGGTCGTATTACAGTAAAAGCCGTATTACAGTCGGCAACGAATTGCAGCAATACTTTGACCTTGCAACTCTATTGCTGCAATTCAATTGCAGGACTGTAATACATCGTGCAAGTCGTGGTTCAATATGAGTACCAACCTCTAGAACTTTATGCGAAATGTCAATAAACTTTCTAACCTCAAATTTTTTATTGTTTTGCTTTGTCTTTGTGGTTTTATTGGTTACTTGTCACTAGAAAACCGCCAGAATTGCAAACGCACTTGCAACAAAAATCGATCCCGATCGATCTTTTGGCAATAGCAATAGAATTGCCAAATCCGATTAGCTGTTTTCAACTGCGCATGCTTATAAGCAAGAGAATTGCGACTTGCCGATAGACTTGCCGACTGTAATACGGCTTTTAAAACTTTCTTGGTTAGCGGTTAGAAAGTTTATTGATATTTCGCATAAAGTTCTAGAGGTTGGTGTTGGTACTCATATTCCCCCTATAAACCTTTATCTATGCTCATATTGCAATTTTAAAAACATGGACTTGCACCACGACTTGCACGATGTATTGAGATTTTTTATTGCTGCAATAAAAAATTGCAGAATTTATGTTGCAAGCATGCGCAAAGCGAGTTTAGTAATCAGCTGTTGCAATTTTTATTGCGATTGCGAGAAATAGCTCCGGACCTATTTTTATTGCAGTTGCAAGTGCAAGTTTGGGGAATTATTTGGTAATTTCAGTACCACTAACCTGAAAAAATGTAAGTATTTTTGGTTCTACCATTCAAACTTAGATTTCTATCATTTTTATATTGTGGTTTATTTTTGTTGTTATTTACATGAGGTTTATTTATTTTAATTCCTAGAAATATTGAACCGTGCATACTCAAAACAACGCGTAAAAGTTAGGGTGTTTGCCATTTTATTTTATTTAGTTGGCAGCGTGTACAAAATTAAAAAGAAAAATGGTCAATAATTGCACGCTGTAAAGCAATTGGCAATTTTCATTGCCGCAATTAAAAATTGCTGCAATAAAAAATTTCTTCAGAAAGAAAAACTTGCCATCTGTAATGCGGCTTTATTACCTAAACTATGAAAATTTCATAATTTTGCCATGACATTTAATTGAATAAGTTAGGATTGATCCATTAAAATTTATTCAAACTTGGCATATGGGTTCATTTTATCGGCCTCTTCAAGAAATTGTTATTCAATTTTTCTCTAAAATGTACAGGGGAGCCAATATTTAGGTACCTCAAGCCCTGTATACCGCGTTAGATATATTATTGTTTTTTGTCAATACAATTATAGGGTTTTAAGCTGAAAGGTTATCATAAAAATAAAAACAAGTTTTAATATGTTTAATATGTCTAGATGTATAGAATATTTTAGTACTAAGATTAGGATAATTTGTATTAACAGTGGTTCCGTATTGAATTTGTGATTCTAATTGTAGCTTTGAAGAAGGTTACAAAAATAGAACGAAATGTTAGCTAACGAAATCCAATTTTTCTTCATTCTTGTCCTAGATCTGACAAATATACAAGGCATCTAAAACAAAGGTTCATAATTTAGTCAGTTGCCCAGTGCAAAAGAAAAACTAGGTGCCACAGTTTCTATTTTAAAATCGCTTAGGTGCTTGACCTTTTTTGTTTCGTTTAGTGTACAGCAACACGTTAAAAACCAGTAGTTTAATGTTCTTCTACTTTCCGTGTATGTATGGATTTTTGTTCCGGTAAAATGTTTAAAATTACGTACAACAGAGTCGACAAAAGCGACATTTTAATTTATTCGCGTGTTCTTACAAATGAAATAACTGCCTGAAAGGGATTACGGGTCGCCGGTATTCAAAGAATCCATTATGAGACCGCGGAGAGAAATTTATTTAATTTTGAGGTTCTCGGCGAAAATTAGACTGATTTTTGTCGCGAAGTTACCTCTACCCTTACGAATAAATTTTCACAACCCCAAAGTGCGAGCGAAATTAATACCAGCGAAATAAAATAGGTAATCAAGGATATTAAGCACTTTATTTAAAATTGCGAGTTGAGTGCTGGCTATTCGTGGTGCCCTTCCATAGGCGTGCTCCTACGGAGCAAGGATTGTGAATTTTTGAACAAATATGGAAAAATTTAATTTACTGGAAAGCGATTCTGGATTTAAAAATTTATGTATAAAGGAATTAGTACATGTTCGACTCAAAAACACAAAGGTGGGGTAAACCACAAAGCATGCCCTATAGTAGAGCGACAACCCACAATACTTTGGGTTAGGGGTGGGCAAGAAACATCGATGTTTACAAAACATCGATGTTTCATCTCCAACATCGATGTTTTAGTTTCGATGTTTTTTTGATAACATCGATGTTTATTTTAAACATCGCAGCATCGAAATAAAATCTCAACTAAACCTCCGAACGGTGTAGTATCAAGTCTCAAGGCAATTCTAAAGATGGCGATACCTTTCATCTCAAACCTCCGAACGATGTAGTATCAACTAATATAAAATATACATACAAATTAAAAAATAGTCACATAATATACAGGGTTGTCCTTATAAAGTGACTGGCATAAAGTTGGACGCATATGGAAGACAAAATTATGGATGGAATATTGAAAAACCTTTATATGCCGATTTACTTTGACATTTGTCACGTGACTACTTGCTTGGCGGGAAAATTAAAAAAAAAATATATTTTTTTTACGAAAGTGGTAGATATTATATCACGAGATATCGAAAAAAATTATTTGAAAAAAGTGTTTAGATTTTAATTTTATGTCCGTCCGCAAAGTTTGTAGTAAGAATTCAAAAAATATATTTTTTAAAATTTTTGAAAAAAATATACAATATTATTTTCATATTTTCATATATTTTTAATCAAAGTGTGTTAAGTGATCGAGAGCCAATGTATTAATCTCTTGAATGTACATAAAAAGCTGTCGGAGGGGCTGAACACACTCAAGTACATGCATGGTAAAAAGTTAAATTTTAAGATTAAACAAATTAAAACTTTAAGAAACAATAAAAATATTTAACTAATAGATTTGTACCTTGTTTTTCGATAATTTAACACATTTTCATTAAATTCATGGCAATGTGAAAATAATGTCGGATAAGTTTTCAAAAAATTTAAAACAAAATATTTCTTAAAGTTTTGCGAGCAGACATACAATTAAAATCTAAACACTTTTCTCAAATAACTTTTTTCGATATCTCGTCATCTAATACCACTTCTTAAGAAAAACATTTTTTTACCACCAAACGAGTAGTCACGTCACAAATGTCCAAATGAGTTTTTAGATTATCCATTATGCAGATATAATCGGCATAAAAAGTTTTTTCAATATTCCATCAATAATTTTTTTTCCCATATGAGTCCCAACTTTATGCCAGTCACTATATAAGGACAACCCTGTATATAATGTGACTATTTCTTTATTTGAGAAGAAAAATTAAAAAAAAACTTATACTACTGATCTCGGAAGACATGTCACTTTAACAATGTCTGCTTCTAACATAGTAATACGATGTTTCATCAAAGTAGAATGTTACACCAGATACACAATATTTTTTCGCAGCCATTATCCAGGTTTAGCACTTTTTGACAAGTGCGGAAAATCGATTTTTCCTAAAGTGTTAGGTATACCTGTTTTCCTAGGAGCATGAGGAATATTAACTAACCAAAAATTGTACGAATTAACCTTGTTTTGAAATGTTACACTTTTTATTAAAGATAATTAATTAAAAATGTACATTTATTTGCAATACCTGCTCATTACTGGACATGACTCTTGATGCTAAACTTTGGTGGAAAGAGCATGTGAAGAAGAAAAGAACAGCTATATTTAAAATATAAACAACATTATTGGCTTTTGGGAAGAAATTCAAAATTATCAATTTACAATAAAATCCTTATTTATAACCAGGTTTATAAACCAGGGTGGTTTTACGGTATTTAGCTTTGGCGCTGTACCTGTGATAGCAATATCAAAATGATACAGACGTTCCAGAACAAAGTGCTGCGTAACATAGAGAATGCTCCTTGGTATGTTCGGAACTCTGGTCTTCATCGAGACCTTGGAATTTCAACAGTAAAAGAAGAGATCAAAAGGTGTGCCGGCAAGTATGAAGACGACTTCACTTACATATTAAAGCTCTACAACGCTGGACAATCAATATCACGTCCGAAGACTGAAGAGAACCAAACTGTTTGATCTTGTGTAGTATGTAAAGTTTTAAAAGCAGAGCATAAAAGAGAGGAGAAGAGTATCCTCCAGCTTAAACAATTTAAAGGGCATCAATGGATAGACTTTAGTTTTTAAGATTTATTAGAGGAAAATTAATGGTTATTTTTACAGACTAGTAAAGTTGGTGCTTTTTGCTGTACTGGGACAGTGATTTTAGCCGACTGCAGCTTATTTTTGTACTCTTGCTTAAAGTATTTGTCATGAGCAATTGTTCCTGATTGTGTGTCAGTGGAGACTATAGAGTTAGTGCTAATAAGCGATGACGATTTTAAAACAGATTGCTTCATATATATTTTTTATCCTCTATAGATTCGTCCAAATATCCTTCGGGCGACTCTTATTGATTGCCATCCACCATGGCGTTTTAGATTTGTGATGCGCACTTCAGCATCTGCAAGTGGAGTCACAGAGGAACGCCTTTAGAAGTGTTCAGTATACTGCTCTGGATTCGGAAAATTTTAAAATGTCGCTACGTCTGATGGAATTTTTCCATTCTCTCTCCAGTCATCACAGATCTTCTCTTGATGTGCGTTTCATTGTCGGATATTTTGATCAATATCTTAGATTGAACGTTTTCGAGTAACAAATTTGTTCATTTTTTTCGCCTATACGCTCCTGCTATTCTAATAATCGTGGCTACTTTAATAGAAAGGTAGATGTCATAAAAAGCATTGATTAAAAGCTTCTCTAACCATGTAAACATTAAAGCTGGATTTATAAACTCGAAAAGTTGGCTAGGTTGAGGTTCAGTTGGAGTTGAAAATAGGAGTTCAATCTAAACTAAAGGGAACACTCAGTTCCATTTATACACTCGTTCATGTTGTTCATGTAAAGCTCATGTAAGGTTCGAAAACAGGTTAACCATAAATCTGGCAGAAAACATCAGAACAAGTGATCATGTTACAAAACTTTCAACGTTGTGCGATTTATACGAGAAACTTTGGTTTTATTACAAAAAACAGGTAGCATGGTGGTTTTCAATTGTACCAATTCTTTAGATACAAAACTATCAATAGTTTTAAATTTGAAAATATCTCTTAACAGAAATACGCCTTATCGTAAATTCTGCTTATTAGTAAGATTGCAGAGAAGGCAGAATGATATTAATGCCTGCAAATGCTGCTTAATTAGACAAGGTATTTTAATTCTAATTTATAAATAATCAAATTATAATTTTGGGCGCGCAGATAATATTGTTTTTCTTTTTATTTTTATTTAAGATAAGGCAGGAAACGATTCACGTCGGTCTTCAATCTTTGAAGATTATACTCGTTGGGGAACACGGCCTCAGGGAGGTCGTTCCAGAGTGATCACGTTCTCCAGATGAAAGAATTTTTAAACAGTGTCGTATGAGAGGCACTAACCTGAACCATGAACAGGTGGGCTGCAGTGGCTTGTCGTGTATTTCTACCATGCACCGCTCTGGGTGGAATGAAGCGGGGAACCTCAGTTGAGCACTTGCCATGAAAATATCTGTAAAATAGATTCAAGTCGCCAACCTGCCTTCGATGTTTGAGGCTTTAAATGGAATCTAGCAATCTCAGGGTATCCTTAGTAGCAGAGCCCCAAATATGCAGACAGTACTCCAGCAATGGGCAAATTTGGGCTTTATAGAGCATCAAAAGTTTTTGAGGTGTATAGAGGTTCTGAGTTCGGAAAAGTATACCAAGCTTCTGCGAGGCTGCCTTAGCAATGACCGCAACGTGACTATGCGAAGGCATTTGACTATCCAAATTGACGCCCAATAAATGAATTGATGAAGCCAGGGAAATCGAGTATTCCGCAATGACTATATCCGGTTCTTCAACATTGACTTTTTTAGAAAAAACTGCCGCTTGGGTTTCTTAGCGTTAAATTCTACTTGGTTACTGTCCCACCCACCCCACGATAGAATTTCTTCCAGGTCTTTGTTAGGATGTAAAACCTCTTGCTGCCTATAGAGATGTGCATTGGCAGCCGATGTCAGAACCGATGATGAAACAAGTGTGCTATCATCAGCGAGGCTATATATAGGATTTTTAGTTTTTTCCAAAAGATCGTTAATGTATGGTAAAATGGGGGTGGGCGACAATATAGAACTTTGAGGAACTCTGGCGTTGATGTTAAATAGTCTAGAGCAGGGCTAATTAATATTCTGCAAAACATATTATGCGGTTTTTTAGTGCAATAAACCTGACGTCCAAAAGTGTTTTCAAGTGAACCACACTTTAAAGAATTGGATGATTGTTTCCTACAAAAAGTCCTATTTTTTTATTATTTAAAAAGTCAGATGATGCTTAATAAAAGCAAAAGTAAGAAAAAAATTGGAACGAGTGATCAAGGGTTTACAAAACGTAAGTAAAACCAAAGGGAAAACATACTATAATATAACACAATCCCCCCAAGAAAACCTTAGTTTTACGAGAACAAACAAATGACGTTAGCAAAATGGACCTCTTTACAGAATGAGACGAGAGCACTGTTTCCTATTCCCAAATCCCAAATTTTGACAAGGAGATGTTGTGTGGACGCTGCGAGCGTAAAAGAGAGCGCATATCGTCCGTGCTCTCTCTCCCTTACGCTCGTACCGTCCAGATTAGCGTCTTATTGTCAAACTTACGCAAATCACTTTTTCACCTCAGTAGTTTATTGTATACTTTCCTCACATTGGTGCAAGCTACCTAGCTGTCAGTTGTCAACGCTGATGATGAGCCCGGACTGTAGGTGGCGTCTCCCAATTAAAGTGTACGCGTGACGTGCTAATTATTAGAAGTCTATTAAACAATAATAAAGTGTTTCATTGTATTGTCAATACATAACATAGTTGAAGCAAAAAAAAATATAGTAATATTACCAATTAATCGGGCATAATTAAAAAACGCGCTTTACCACATTTTATCAGATTAGGTACCTACTTTTAATAGGTTTTGATACACTTATTAAGCCCTTACGCGACTTGACTAACCCAGTATGTTTCCTATACTACGGATATCGTCTTCATAAATCGCTTTAGAGAAGTTTAGTCGAGCTGATCCAGATTTTTAATACTACAAGCATTTCACAATATAGCATAAATTATAATTATGTTATATAATATAAATGCTTTTATTTATAGCGGCGACGTCTTTGGTTAGATTTTCAATTGACTAGACCTACGTACCTATAGGTACGTCCCACGTGCCATATATAAAAAGTACTATTTACATAACCAACAGTTTACATACAAAATTAACACCAGTTTTTTTTTTATGTTGTTTTGATTTAACAATCACAAAACTATAAAGAAGATAAATTACGTCCCTTAATAAAAATAGTAGGAAACAAAGTATTTAGTCGGAAGTAAAATGGCAATGCAATAATGCATCCAACTTTTGCCATTTTTACGATCATTTGTCATAAGTTTTAACTCTAAATACCCAGCAACTCAAATATTTTCTAAAAACCAATTTAAAAATGTCAGTGATAAATGTTCCTAGCTGTCGACACAAGTTAGTTAATATATTTGCTTTAACCGTCAAAGAGTTTATTTCATGAACATCCATAGTCAGAGAGGGGTATACAAAAACCTCGAAAATTATTTTTACTTATGGTTATGAAGATATATTCTTACTTTCACGCCTGGCTGTAACTGAATTAAATACCTGGTTGCAGAAACACTCTAAGTCCACTTTTTACCATATTTAAGTTATACACGGAACAACCTTCGTTAGACATAGGCTCATCCACTGAATACAGAAACTACTTCAGCCCAATACCCGAGAAGAGCAAAACGAGAAGTCGATGAGTTATCGTTATCGAGTTTAGTTGTGTCTTTTGTTGAAAGAAGTGTATTGTTTAACTGTTTATTTTTGTGAGTGCTGTGCTATTATAAAACTATGCCTGGTAATACCTGTGCGTTTCGAGGGTGCCCTCATTAGAAGGTCCAGGAATAAGCATGTTTTCATTTCCAAAGGATCCTGAACAGTAAGTACATTTGCACCGCTATGATACATTTGTTTATATTTGTTTTGTTGTATTTATCTGCTGTATTTTATTACGTAAAAGGTAAATGGAAAAGACCGTTGTTCGTCTAAGGAAAGGACCTACCATTATTTGTTATGGTATACAAAAAGTTAATATTACATGTATAAAAGCAAGTACCTTTTTAAGGAAAGGCGACAGTAAGGAAAAAATGTCTAACTAATCTAAAAGAAGATGTTTTTATTTTCCTAACAGATCTTGTGTTTTCTTGGAAGATATTCCTGAAAGTACTAATATTCTCATTTAGTAGTTTTTATCGAATAATATCATACTTCTACGAATAGATCAAGTAAAATAAGCAAAGAGTAAGTAGAAATAGATACATATTATAAAAATATCATTAAGGTTTTCCGAAAATTACAACTTATTTTGTTTAAACAAAATGGTTACGTAATATTATAATGTCTGTATTAACAAGGCCAATTTTCGCTAACGTTCGTACCGTAATTTGCGAAATCGTGTGTAATAGGCTTCTTACCACTCTTGGTAGGCAACATACTATTTCATTTTCTTTCTAAAATGTACTATCAGTAAGTAACTCACAATCAATAAAACATTTCAAAAATATTCTTATTTTACTTAATTTTTTTTTGATTTTGTGAAATTTGCTGGAAAGCCAATTACATGAAACACAGAAGATATTCCATGAAATAAAGTACTTCTTACTAAATACCAACATTTTTTATTTCAGTGTAAACCATTTTCTTCGTCGTTTTAGTGCTTATTTTATTATAATAACCCGGCCAACTGTCAAAATTTCAAAGTGAAGGACATATAATTTGGCCCCCATTTAATCAATGCTAAACTCGGGATTTTCTCGCTTCTCGTTGTTTGCTCTTCTCGGCCAATACCTCTAACGCACGTTAAACAGCCTGCAAATATTCAATAAATGCTGAAACTATGAAGAACGATGCTTTATTTCACTTAGTTTAAGTACCGGCAACCGAGTAGTCAGAACCACTAGATTTATTTCAATATCAACCGCTAATATGTGAACCGGTCTATTGCTCCCTTTTCTATTTCAGACAGTATCGCTGTCCGAGAGCCCATGGGAGTGGTTCGCTGAAATTTACCTTATTTTCTTTCGACCTTCCCGCCTTTTTGTGACATTGTTGACGGGTGACACTTTTTGATCTGACTTCCTCATTTGACTTTTGGCAGCCGGAAGAAGCTGGATGCCTTTCTTAATCCACAACTATTTTTAGGATTGTGAAGGCTTATTTTCTGTCATTAAGTTTACTTTGCTGCTGTGGCAATATTTTTAATTTGCTGTTTACTGGGCGGTAGAAAAACCAATTCGGCGGCACTTTTTTACTGCATACTTCGTTGCTAAAAGTCAAGTCCGGTCACCAAGATCTTGAGGAGCCGAATATTTAGGAGCACCCCAACATGAGTATATAAACCATAAGGCCCTAGAAGCTCTAACTAGGGTCTTTCTTCCCGCCTGACAAGATCGTTCTACACCGTCTATTCTTCGGAACAAAGTCTTTCTCCTTGGACTTCTGAAGGTGCACTAACTACAGCTAAGAGTAGTATTAAGTACTAAATCCACCTTTTTTTCGTTTTTTTAAATAAAGCCAGCAATATTTTTTTAATATTTTGTTTTATTTATGCAGCTCCACCCTTGGCTTTCTTTGTTTTAACTGTTATTTACGTGGTGTCAGGTCACACGATCAAAGCAAGCTCCACGACCATCTTGTAGGTTTCCAACTTTTCCTGTGGCAAAGCTGGTGGCGCTTATTAAACCCCCTACCGCGAGCTGGGGCAATTGGCACGCGTGCTTCACGGCTAGTGCTGCCCGTATTCTTTGGCCACGGCCACCACTTTTATTAGTTTCTTTATTGAGCAGTAATTTATTTTTTTTTTGTTTCAATACCACGGTTTTGCTCATTCAGCAGTGCTCATCACAGCATCGCTGAAAAGTACCACCTTTTTTTTAATAGAATATATAAAAAAAAAATTTTAATTTTATTTTGTATTTATTCGTCTAAAAATACAACCATTTAGCTATTAAATCGCTCGTAATAACGCGTGTATACTCAAGAACCTTTAGGATTATGCAAAACATTAGTTCGGAAACGCATACTTTTTTTGGGAACAGTGGGGTTTTAACTTCCAACTTCTTAGACACCGGCTCCATCTTATATTTAAGGGTGAGCCAAGTTTTTCACAAATAACTCGATTCAATTTGATTTTACGACGAAATGCGAAGAGGGAGATATTGGGTGTGAATGAAACTCTCTATAGTTTTGTTTTTATACGAATTTTAGATATTTTTATTTTTTATGGAGTTGTTACAAGATTAAACCATTTTGGATTTTCAATAAATATTGATTTAAAAAATCTTGATTTACTGAGCAAAGTATGAAAAATGTAGCTTGAAAATATTGGGGGTTCTGCAGCCCCTATGTATCAAAATGCGTCCGTTTTACCGCATTATTTCCTTCAAAATATATTTTGTCCTAACTTTAAACGATTCTCATTTATTGTATAAATTGCTTTGATACGTTGGCTTTCCAAGGTAATCTAAATGTAGACAATCGCAAATTGGCCACATTAATAATTATCGCGGGGGCTTGACTGACCATCGATCCAATGTCCTGGTTTCAGTAAACGTGCTTTATTTTTCAACTTATAATAAATTATGCTTTTTGCTTGAGCCACGCATTATTGTGGTAATTTAGGTCGTTGCGCTAATAGTAATGTTGTGCTGTGCTGTTTTTTGTTGCGGAAGTTGATAGAGTTATACGACAGGGGTTTGGATACACATGTATAAAAATCTAGGTATACGAGAGAAGTTAAAATGTAAAAAACTGTCACCATAGTTAGTAGAGAACAAACGGTAACGGTAAACTAAACGTTTAACTAAAGTGTTAAAATAATTCACAGGGTTTATATACAGTATGTCTTCGTAAGTTCGCACCATATGAAAAACTTTTTTATTATTAATTTTACGAAAAAAAGTTATTCTTTATAAAAAGCTCTGCATGGTCTAAAACCTAAAATGCCACTATCAGATATTAAATTTTCCCAGGCATATACGGGGTTTGTCAAAAAATATGAATTTTGCCCAAGAGTAAACTTCCTTAATTTTTGACAATATCGAAAATTGTTATTAAAAAAAGTTAATCAGAACTAAAAACCACGTTTAAATATGCAATTACACCCATTTACGATGAATAAAATATCTGTGCGCAAAAATTACTATCATCAAAGTGTGCCTTGCCTCTAAGTCCGTACTGCTTAGCGGTAGAGCTTACCTGTTGAGTGTCAGTAAATACCAGCACTATCAATCAATCAATTATTCCGTCCTCCCTAACAGTCGATTCAAGTATCTAATTTGATTCATCGCCAATTTATCCAATTTCTTGAATAATGCAAGCAATGGGTTTTACGGAATAGCACAAAAAATTCATGGTTGAAGCGTATCTTCGAAACGGGGTTAGAGTAAATGGTGTGTGGCAATACAATCAGCGTTTGTGCGTGGACGATTGTCGCAAAAATTTTCCTAACGTCGCTTTTAGCGGTGGGGATTTTTGTCATTGCCTGAGAAGAACCGTGGCTCTGTTTAGGGAAACAGGTTCTATACAACAATAAAAAAGGAGCTGAAGATCATCTGTAAGAACAGAGCAACTTATTGAAAATACGCCAACAAAATGTCTAAGAAGCCTATCTCCAGAAGTGAGAAGGTCTAATGAAACATGCAGGAATATTCTTAAAAAACAATTAATTTTCTTATAAAGTGCAAAATTTCCAAGAAATAAGAGCTACAGATTTTGAAAGACGCAGAAATCACTGTCGGTGGTTTACCCAAAATGTATCGGAAATAAATAATATATATTAGACTTGACATTTTTTTCTGACGAAGCTTGGTTCCACCTCACCAGTTGTGTTAATTCTCAGAATACACGCATGAGGAGTAGTAAAAACCCCATTTTCTTTGTACACATTGCATGATCGAAATCCAAACCAGGAAAAATATACCGAATGTCAGCTACTATTGAAAATCTATGCAATAAAGAAAACCAAAGTTTTCTCACACAAAAACAATAAAATGCTTATTAAAAAAAAAGGTTACTTGACCAAGAAAAGGGTTTATGCTAGGTATATAATCATAGTGAAATAGAAAAATTACTCTGAAATAAGATAACTTATGTTTAGCAATAAAGTATAAAAAAAATTAAAAGATTTTAGTGAATTAAACAAATTATAGTTAATTAAATACCAAAACACCTATTTGGCCAGCTCTAATGGATCCTGCTAAACGGCTACTTCCATAACCCAGTATGGCCCCATGTGGTTTCTTATGGAAGGCCACGGGCCAGGTTTAGTTGGAGAACCTTAGGTTGTTATGTGAGCCTTAAAGTCCCATTTGGTATAATTATTATGTGGCTTAACCTACATAGATGCCGAACGGCAGGAAGACGGCTAAATTGCCAAAACCAGCAAAACCCCTAAAAATAATAGGAAAGAAAATTACCCCCTAAATCCCAACAACAAGAAAAAACCAAAAGGGTAGTCTCGTTTCACCATTCGAAGCGAGAGGTTGTTGACAGTAGTTGTCAGTTAAGTTGTCAAGAAGTGTCAGAGAATTTTATTTTTTCTGAAATAAGAATTACAAATAGAAAAATGGAAGGAAGCAGCGGGGGGGTCATTCTCCTCCCCGAGAAAGACGTATCAACATCGTCAGGTGACGAGAAATTACCAGGTAAAAAAGATTTAGATATGGATGAAAGAATAGCAGAGATCGAGAAGAGAATGGAGGCGAGGTGGAGAAAAATTCTCAATGAAAAGGAGCTTGAATGGAGGATTCAGTCGTGTAAACAGAAAGAAGCTGGATTCGCGGAGCTATTAGAACTTAAAGCAGTCAATAGGGATCTTAGAGTGGAGATTGGTATTTTAAAAAACGCTAACAGGGTAAATTCTGACTCAAAATTATTATCAAATAATAATGACAATGACGTTAATAAATTATATAGCGAAAGGGATTCAGATATTATTATGACTGAGACAGTAAATTTAGATAGGGACGTTTTATTTGAGGCAAAATTAAACGGCCTCATTGACAGTAATATTGCGGGGACCTCAGTGGGTCGCGCTGCTAATGCTAAAGCGTCATCGGAAGCTATAGCTATTTTTAATACTTCTGACATGGAGTGTGATTCGGTTTCGGAAGACTCCGAAAGCGGTCCACTGAGATCCCCCAGAAGAAGGGCCCGCAAAAGGCCTGCGAGGCATGGTGGCCCAGATGAGGCGAGTAAAAAGGTGGCTGGAGTCTCTGTCTTGCCCAATCTACCAAGAACAAATAATGTTGCTCTGGAAGCACATTTGTCACAAAAAGTAGTTGCTGGAAAGCAAAAATCGCGCCAGCCAGTGGCGGGACCACAATATAATGTAAATAATAGTAATTCGATTAATAAAAATAATGACAATAGTTTGACAGTTGACCTTGCTTCTGATCAGAATGGGACGGGGGAGGCCCCAAAAAGGTTACGAGTACCGCCCATTGTCATTAGAAATAAGGACAAGTATAGCAGCATTGCAAAGTATTTCACTGTTAATAAATACGATTACGGTAGAGCAGTGACAGTAGAGGCGGGTGTGAAAATTCACCCAGCAACTCCTGCGGATTACAATAAAATTATAAAATTTTTAGATGCAAATAAAGAGCCGTACCATTCCTTCAGGTTTCAGGAGGAAAAAGAACTACACGTCGTCCTCCGTGGAATCCTGGAGGCATGGTCTGAAGAAAAAATTAAAGTCGATTTAGAGGAGTTGGGTTTCACACCCTCCCGCGTCATAAGGTGGCATAATAAAGATGGAAACCGGATGCCATTGGTGTTAGTGTTTCTACCTAAAACCCAAAAAAATATTTTTGATTTGACAAATCTGGATTTCATGTCTATTAGGGTTGAAGCCCAAAAAGCAAGAGCGACAACTTCGCAGTGTCATAGATGCCAGCTCTTTGGACATTCTCAGTTTAGGTGCACGGCGCCAGTCAAATGCTTAAAATGTGCGCAGGCGCATTTCTCATACGAATGCCCAAAGAGCAGGGAGGATAAAGCGAAGTGCGCTAACTGTGATGGGGACCACCCCGCAAATTTTCAAGGGTGCCCCAAGCATCCAAAACAACTAAAGCAAAGGCAAGAAGAAGCAGCTAGACCGCGAGTACTGCCTCCCAGGGGTAATTTTCAATGGGGGTCACAAGACAATAATAAATTATTAGGTAATGATGTCAATAAAAGCACTAAAGTTACAAGCGAAATACCAGCAGCAAAGGCGCTGGAAGCTGCTCTGCAAGCCACCATGCAGGGCTTCTTGGCCGAATTTACGAAAGTAATGCAGGCGCAAATACAAAATATGTTATCAACTTTTGCTCACTCTGCTGATTGATGGCTTTGCAGTCAGAAGTCGCCTTTTTAAAAATTGCTACGATCAACGTTAATGTATTAACTGGTTAGAAACTCGAACTTATTGGTTTTGTGGAGGATAATGGCATTGATGTGCTTTTAATCCAGGAGACATGGCTTAAAGGCCAAAGGTTCACATTTCCAAACTATAATATTTACAGAAATGATCGTACTGACAGACGGGGAGGGGGTACCATGATCCTGGTTAAAAAGCACATCATTGCCCAGGCAGTGCCGGGGCCTGAAAACTGTGTCCATATTGAAGAAACTTTTATAGTAGTAAAGATGAAAAATGGTAAGCGCGTGTACCTGGGATCAGTTTACTGTAGCCCTGCGGTTAACCGCAATTTCAACGGCAATTGTTTGCAAAAAATTTTTGATAATAATAAAACCACGATTATAGGGGGTGACCTCAATGCTAAAAACAGAGTTTGGGGTTGTAGGACAACGGAAGCAAGAGGTCGCGCCCTATTTAATCATTCAGATATATTCAACTATCATATTTTACCGCCGGAAACTCATACTCATCTTTTCGAGCGTGGACTTCCAGAAATTCTAGACATCTTTGTGATTAAGAATACAGGGCAAATTTCACAGCCTGTTGCATTACATGACCTAACGTCTGACCATCTACCAGTCATTGTAGAGCTTGGTGATCCTCGCGAGAGGGGGAGAGCATTTATGTCTAAAACCAGCACTAATTGGCTCCGTTACAAGGCGCTACTGCAGGAGGTAGAGCCGCTCCCCCAATTAGGAGGATCACAGCAAATTGAACAAGCTATTGAACTATTAACTGATAACATTAATATTGCTCTGGCAACAGCTTCAGTCACAAGGGTGTCGGATTTTTCCAAGTTTGGGGCCATACCTGTTGATTTAAAGGAGGCGATTAGGGAAAAAAATAGAGTTAAGAACAGGGCATACCGGACTGGAGATCCGCGAATAAAGGCTGAAGCAAACAGATTAAATACATTAATTAAACAGCGATTAAATGAGCGCGAATCCTCTCTTTGGGAAAGCAGGATAAGGGACTTAAATACGGAGGATGGTAGCATCTACAAAATGTCCAGGGTCTTGACGAGAGGCACCAGGAAACCGATGTCATTCGTCAAAACCCAGGATAATGTAATAGTTTCGGATTGTAAGCAAAAAGTTGAACTTTTCGCAGAAAAGCTCTGCGAACAGTTCAGCGAGAACCCATCTGATGACCCACGGAGAGATGAAAGGATCTCCAGAACAGTACAAATATATCAAGGAATAGATCATCCAGTTCAAAATATATCAGTCGTCACTCAGGAGGAGGTGGAAGGACTTTTAAATAATTTAAATATAAGGAAGGCTCCAGGCTTGGACGGCATTAGAAATGCGGCACTACGCAATTTACCAAATAATATTATTAGGGACATAGTAAACTTGTCACAGGTAATTATCAAAGAAGGCCACTATCCATGTGTGTGGAAGAAGGCAAAGGTTGTTTTGATCCTTAAACAAAACGAGGATCCTACACAGGTTGTAAGCTATAGGCCGATAAGTTTATTATCGAGTCTGGCCAAAGTCATTGAGAAAATCATTCTTAGTCGTTTGCAGGATTTCGTTTTTGAGCGCAATATTCTCCCTGATGAACAATTTGGATTTCGGGGAGAACATTGCACTGTAAGACAAACAACAAGGCTGGCAACCAGAATACTACAAGGATTTAACAGGAGAGCACACACGGGAGCGGTTTTCTTTGACGTTTCGAAAGCATTTGACAAGGTCTGGCACTGTGGTCTGATATTAAAACTAATAAGGTTGGGTGCCCCCAATTATCTCATTAAAGTCATTATCTCCTTCTTGGAGAACAGAAGTTTTGTAGTTTCGTCAGAAGGCGCGATTTCAGACCCGAAACACATCAGGGCGGGAGTTCCGCAAGGATCCCCTCTCGCTCCGATGCTGTATAACATTTATGTTCATGATATTCCGAGGGACAGATTTAATGAGTTGTTTTTGTTTGCTGATGATACTGCAATTACTTCTGTTTCAAAGTCACCGCGGATAGTGGTGTCTAGATTGCAAAGACACATTAAATCATTAGAAAAATGGCTTTCGGACTGGAAGATTCGTCTGAATCCCGCCAAGACGAAAGCCATTTTCTTTTCGAAAAGCACGGTGAGAAGGCCCGAGACCCTTCTAAAAGTGAACGGCATACAAATAAATTGGGTTCAAGAAGTCAAGTATCTGGGTCTAATTTTTGATCAAAGATTGAACTGGAAGAAAAATTCCGATACACGACTTAAAAAGGCTGGAAAGCAGCTAGGTTCTATTTACTGTCTTTTAAATAAAAAGAGTAAAATAGGATATAGAACTAAAGTAAACTTATACAAGACTTTGGTCAGGCCGGTCCTGACTTATGGTGTGCCAACATGGTGCATGATAAGCAGGACTGAGCATAACAGATTCCAGATATTTCAGAACAAAGCTTTAAAAATCATTGCGGACGCTCCGAGGTATGCTGTGAATAGGGTGTTACATAGAGATTTTGAGATTCCAACTTTAATAGAATTTTACAATAAAATTATTACAAACTACTACAGACGAACGGACATTACCACTAACCCACTTATTAGACAAACACACATACATTCTCCGCCAGGCTCCACTTATAAGTACCCTAAGAATTGGCTACCTCCAGTTATAGTTGAGAGGCACTGAGCTGGAGGGCTCGACGAAATATAATAATATTTTAAACAAGGAAACCAATTTCGAGAAGAAATAGTGTGATAACATTAAGCAAAATTAACGCACTCTCAAACAACAATACTTAGGGCATTGCCCAAACCAAATTTTTATGTGAAGTTCGGCCCATAACGCTACAGATCATTGAATAGAAGTTAAAGGCATTAAGCCTGACTTAGAAGACAAGGAAGATCCCTAATAAAAAACCAAAAGAAATTAAAGGAGCTTACCTCAAAAAGGAGAAAAAATAGCCTAACGGCGACAGGCTCGACCTTCTTGTCTGAAGGTATTTTTCGAAAAGCAAGCTCAAAGGCAACGAGAACTCTGAAGAAACCCCCTTCTCCTCCAACAAAAATCAGCTGACTCAAGATGTTGCCAACTTAACACAACCAAAAAAAAAGGAAGAGAATAGAGACACACTATAAAAGATCCAAATGATACGAGAGTCTGGGCTTTTACCCGAACATAAATTAAATAACGAAATAAAGAAAATAATTCCAAACAACTTTGTTTATACATAAAATTGCCAAAAGTAAAAAATGGGCGTTCTGCGACTTGACGTGAAACAGAAACGGAAATACATGGCCAACCTATTTGCGGCGCCTGGTTCCAAAACCAACAGAATAGCAGAAGTAGTGCGTTCGCCACATATTTTGACTAATGTTCTGTAAACAAAGATGATACAACCTAATAAACAATTTTTGGACCAAATATATATAAAAGATGCACTTTGTGAAAATGTGACTGTAAGAATCAAAGGTAAGTCTAACATTCACCACAAAGTCAATAGTGACAATTTTAAAATTGCTACAATTCGCCGAAACTATTACCTACATACGCAATTTTTTCGACAACAAGTTGATCAGTTTTCGAACAGACATTAAATTCCTACCCAGATCAGCTTTTTTCACGGTCATGGATTACTTCATTTTTTCTCATTTGAAAATCAATATTTTTGAAACACTAGTTGAAAATTTGGAACAGTTACAAGAAAGTATTAACCAAGAATGTAGTAACATTTCTCCAGAGATGGCCGGTCAACGCTTTCGAAAATATAAAGAGACGTGTGAAATTATGCTTGGAGTATGGCGGTGGACAATTTCAGCAATTTCTATAATTTTTATTTTCCTTTCTCTATATTCTTACCTTGTTAATAATTGTTAAAAATAATTTGGTAAACAACAAAAATTAATTTGTATCTGCACGGCATTTTTTTGATATTAACTCCACTAAAAAGACTAATATGGCAAACTGGATAAAACATTGTAAGATAACTTCAACGAGCATAAATATATAAAATGTTAAATATTGCCAACAAAAAATCGCAGAGCACTTTTCATAGATAGTATATCGGTACAATAATTTTGTCTTATGCATGGGATGACTGCTAAATATCTAGGCATGACATTGCAAAAAAGCCAATGTAATATCTCAAAAACCAGCAAACAGGTCTGATTTTGACAGATGCTAAGGACAAAGCTGAATTGCTCGCAGACAAACTCTGCGAGCAATTCAGCGAAAATCCAACAACGGACCCACAGAGAGATGAGAGGGTCTCCAGAACTATTCAAATTTTTAAGTCAATGAACCATCCGATTCAGAGGTGACGCTAAACGAAGTCAAATCAATAACAAGTGTCTTAAACCTCAGAAAAGCCCCGGGTTTCAACGGTATCAAAAATGCGGCGTTGCGAAACCTACCCGACAGAGTTTTGGGGAATATTGCAAGCTTATCCCAGGCGATAATCAAAGAAGGCCATTTCCCATGTGCCTGGAAACACGCAAAGGTAATCTTAATACACAAGAAAGGGGAAGACCCAACTGCTGCAGTGAGCTATAGACCGATCAGCTCTCTAGTTTGGGAAAAATCATCGAAAAACTGATTTTGTCTCGTCTAAGCGACTTTGTGTTTGAGCGCAATGTTCTGCCTAATGAACAGTTCGGTTTTCGAGCCGAACATTGCACAGTTAGGCAGACAACGAGACCCACATCAAATATCATGAAGGGTTTTAACAGAAGGATGCACACGGGGGCGGTTTTCTTTGATGTCAGTAAGGCTTTTGACAAGGTATGGCACAACGGTTTACTATTAAAGCTAATAAGGCTCGGAGCTCCAAACTATCTGGTCAAGATTGTGGCTTCATTTCTTGAAAATAGAACTTTTGCAGTCTCGTCGGAAAGCGCGCTTTCTTTGATAAAACGCATCAGGGCTGGAGTGCCGCAAGGCTCACCTCTATCTCCGATGCTGTACAATATATACACTCACGATATACCGAAGGATAGACAAAATGAGCTCTATTTATTTGCCGACGACACTGCAATTACTGCAAAATCAAAACAACAGTGGTTGATAATCTCAAGGTTGCAGCGCCACATTAAACGTATAGAAAAATGGCTTTCGGCTTGGAAGATTCGTTTAAATTCTTCTAAGACGAAGGCCATATTTTTCTCAAAAAGCAACGTCAAACGACCTGAAACTAGGCTTAGCGTTAACGGGGTACAAGTGAATTGGTGCCAGGAAGTTAAATACCTGGGACTTATCTTCGACCAAAGGCTGAATTGGAGGCTAAATTCAATTAATAGAGTAAAGCTTGCATTGCGACACCCCCTGCTTCACAGGAGGAGTAGAATTGGCAACAGGACAAAGGTCAACCTCTACAACGTCTTGGTCAGGCCGGTTTTAACTTATGGTGCACCCTTGTGGTGTAACATCAGCAAGGCGGAGCTGAACAAGTTCCTAGTAGTTCAGAACAAAGCACTAAAGCTAATAGCAAATGTACCGAGATATGCTATGAACCGAGCTCTACACAATGACTTTAAAATACAGACCATAAAGGAGTTCTTTTTAAAAATCATAACCGACTACTACAAACCTACGGACATTTCGACCAACGAACTCATAACACAGTCATATACAAGAGCAAGACCTGACTCGACATACAAACTACCTAAAGATTGGCTTCCTATTGGCGAGCCCATTTAACAGTAGGGAGGCACTAGAAGGCGCCAAAAACAAGCAGCATCAAAATCCTAGATAACCACGCACGACTCGCCAAGGAATAAAGCTACTGCCGAACAAAAATAAAAAATACATATGAACAATACCGACAAAGTAGACGAGGAAAGAAAAGAAGTCACAGGTCTAACCTAGCTTACGAACACATGGAAGATCCCGTATAGAAACTATTTGAAGAAGAAAAACTTGAGCATGATTAAAAATAGAAACAACATTATTGGCTGTTCAGCAGAAATTGCCATCTATCTAAAAGCCACAATAAGATGCTTATTTATAATCCGGTGTTGCTTTTGGCATTTAGGGCCTATGACTGCAATATCAAATTATAAAGACATTCCAGAATAAAGTACACGCATCCGAATTTCTAGGGAATCTACAACAAGCAATTTCTTTTATATATATATGTGATAAGGCACAGCACTGCAGGATTAATCCTTTATGGCGCTCTGAAAACGGTGCGTCTGCGCAGGAAACGATTATCGTAGAGGTCTCGAATCTATATGGAGATTATACTCGTTGCGGAACACGGCCTTAGGAAGGTCGTTTCAGAGTGATGACGTTCTCCAGATAAAAGAGATTTTAAACGGTGTCGATCGAAGGACACTAAGCTGAACCACATACGGGAGGGCTGCAGTGGCTTGTCGTGTATTTCTTCCATACACCGCTCTGAGTGGAATGAACTGAGCAACCTCAGTTGAGCACTTGCCATAAAAATATTTGAAAATATACTCAAATCGCCAACCTGCCTTCGATATTCAAGGCTTTCCAGGTTGTTTGTCAGTTCATGGTCGCCGATCAAGCGAGTGGCTCTTCTTTGAATGAAATCTAGCAATTTCAGGGTACGTTTAGAAACAACTCCCCAAATATGCGAACAGTACTCCAGCGATGGTCGAATTTGGATTTTATAGAGCATCAAAAGTTGTTGGGGTGTATACAGGTTCTTAGTTTGCAAGAGTATTCCAAGCTTCTGCGAGGCTGCCTTAGCAATGGCCGCCATTTTCTCCGGATGCAGACCGTCAGTCTCGCTGAACCAATTATTGTGCGAACATTGTTTATACAGAACAGGAATTGGGGAAATTATTGACTTTGTGTTAATTTTTTATTCAATGGCTGGTTCCTTTAAGAGATGGCTCCCTGTTACAGCTCAGCAATGTTGGGCCTCAGGTAGGCCTCACAAATGGTCCAAAAAAACCGGACCGAAAACCCATGGGTCAAAACTTGATTTGACCGGTAAAATTCGAACCAACGGTAAACTGGAGGAACAGCAAACTGGTAAGACGACAAGTGAGAAAGGAAACCGGTCTAAGAAAGTGCATGAAGTTGTAGGTCATGTAGCAAAAATCTTAAAAGTATGGATTATCTATGGAATATTACGTGGTAAACTTACACTATAGATACCTTAATCAAGATTAAGTATGGAAAACCCAAAGGTGGAAAATAATTTTCTTATTTTTTCCACAAGGGCTATAGTATTTGACCAGTCTGCAGAGAATAATTTGACCAAGTGATACAGATAACGGTTCTCCGTCAATCTCAAAACCCACAGCAAAGGTCACACAGAATAATCAAAATTTAAGCCCACACAGCCTAAAATGAAATGCGGTCTCACGCAAGGACGTAGAATCACGGACTTGCGGTTCTACGACAATCATAATATTATTATAATTAGAACATACCTGAAAGTAACAACGTTTAGAAGATTCCGTAAAGACTTTGATAAGTGCCACGAAGGATATTGCCGTCACCTTAAGAATGTCATTTTCAAGAAGTATACAAATATTTTCCTTAGATTAATAACAATAAATAATAACTAAAATAAACAGATTTGTTTTTATTTT
Source organism: Polydrusus tereticollis (assembly GCA_963920685.1). NCBI lineage: Eukaryota > Metazoa > Arthropoda > Insecta > Coleoptera > Curculionidae > Polydrusus > Polydrusus tereticollis. Next base: position 1,443,666 of record OY987329.1, on the reverse strand, counting down.
CATTTAAAATCGTTAAGTCATCTTGATATTAATTTTGTCTGAAAATTGGTTACGATATAATAATAATTATGTTTTACTATAACCTATTTTTAATATTATTAACATAGTTTTCGCACCCAGCTTTATGGCATGTTATTCGGTTACTGATATACTTTTTTTATAACCATGTATTTTACTTGTCTATGTATTTGAATACTCCAGACACTAAATAAAACTAACATTTTGTTTACTTTATCTGACAATAAAATTGCATTATCTACCGAAATGCTTTCATAGAATCATAATAATAATAATAATAAAATCTCCCAAAAAAGCGTAAGTCCGAAGCTGGCTAGTTAGCTTTCGCTGTTTCGTTTGCAATATCCGTGCATATGCACCAGAAATATGATCAAAGTGGACGAATCCGGACGAAACCTTACTTATAGCTGCAAAGGATTTTTTATCGAAAGCACCTGCTGATCTCGTTATGCTGTGGCAGCGGTATAGAAATCTCGCCTTGAGCTTACCAATTAGAGTGCCATAATTTCTTGAGATACGTCCTGCACTTGTTGGCGCCGGGTGGGTGTATTTTTGAACCGAGATTGCTATGTAATATAATTTTGTCAATTTAATAATAGTTTTGTTTTAATTCACGCAGGACATCAATCATTAACTGTTCTATTAAATGGCATAAGCCTTGCGTCCTTGCGATAGAGGTAGCTTTCGGACTCCTGAGAGATAAATTAAATTTCTTCATGAACCACCCAATAAAGTGTCTACCAGCTTTTTTCTTGTCTTTATTAAATCTATATGAGACTTGTTACTTTCAACTTAGGCAAGAATCCCTTTGCTGAACTGTTTTCTTACTATTCCAAATGCTCTTTTGTCTATATCTATAATATGCTGATGTAGGTTTTCGACTTGTTCGTCACAGAAAGTCGACTTAAAATGCCCAGCGTTTAATGGAAAAATCAAAAAATTGAAGATTTAAGATGATTAAAATATTAGCTTAATGTACTTGAATTAACACTTGATTCTAGGGTTGCCATCTGTCCTTTTTTGAAAAGGACAGTCCTTTTTTTAAAGAAAATGTCCTTGCGGCTTTTTAGGGTTCAAAATGTCCTTTTTTTAAAACTATAGGTTAGGTATTTACTACTCGACACCACATCACGGGTTAAGGCACGGCGCCGACACCACACTCCCCCAGAGTCCAGAGTAGTTCAGTGCAGTGTTCTTCAGTCCCGTTTGCACTGTTGCCTTGAACAAAGCGGAAGGTAGCCTGTGGCCTGTGGGCGTTTGTTGTAAATTGTTACGTTTGCTGTAATCACATTCTTAGTGTTTTTGAAACTTTCATAAAAAAAATTAAATCTAATGAAGCAACTATACCTACTTGATTTATACAGTATAATGACTGAGTTGAGAAAAAATTTCATGCAAAGATTGGAAAATAAATTTTATGGGTTTGAAACCAAAGTCAAAATACGATCTCTCGTTGATGCAGCAAGCAAGAATAAACTAGAAACTAATTTTAACAAATTCTATCAACGATCTATACATTATATAGAAAAGTGGTACGATTTTTTGGAAGACCGTTGGCACAGTATCGTCGGAAAACTAAATTTTCGTCATATTCGGATTTTGAAGAAATAATTGCAAAAATAAACAATTCAAACTTAAAAATTAATATGAACGAGCTTGTTAATGAAGTAATGCAGATATCTGAAGGATACCAAGGAATGGAACATGAAGTTAAACATTTAAGTACCCCAAAAAAATGGCAAGTTCTTCTTAATCACTTTAAAGATACTACAAATGTTTTTTCCTTAATTTCGTTTTTGTTAAGCATGCCTGCAAGTTCAGCATTTTCTGAACGATTTTTTCTGTTATGGGCACCAAATGGAGGGACGAAAGAAATCGTTGCTCCACAGAATTAATTCGTTCAGAATTATTAATTTATTTTAATTTTAAGAAAACTTGTCAAGAATTTTTTGAGATATTAAAAAATGACAAGGTTGCCCTGGAGGCTGCAAAATTAAACAAGAAATATTCATTTAAATTTAATAGTGTGTAAAAACTAGTTATATATTGTATTATTATATTTTTAAGTTTAGGTTTAAAAATTGATTTGTTAAAGAGGTCAGTCAATTACATTGTATTTAGAATACCTACTACCTACCTACAATAAGTACAATACATATAATGATTGTGAATAAATTCACATTATGTTTTTTAATTTTCTGTTATGAAAGATAATTTAATTGACAGATCAATTTTTGAGCTTAATTTTACCCCCTTTAACCTTCAACAATTAAAAATAAAAATTATTGGTGTGTGACGCATTTTTCTTCAATTTGTCCTTTTATACTTTGCAAAAAAGGTGGCAACCCTACTTGATTCATTTTCTTGTACACTTTTAATTGCTTCTATCATATTTTTCTGACTCCAAGATTGCCTGGTCTTTTTCCGAATATAAAACCTACTTATTTTTAATCTAAAATTAAAAAGAAAATAAAAGGTTAAAACTTAAAATTTTAAAGGAATATTAGCATTGTGAGTAAGACGACAAATTCTTCATCCTAGCTTGTCCTGTTGTTCTACAACTTAGCCACATTAGCCATCTTGGCAGAAATTGCTAACATCTAAGTTTATAAAAGGTTTACATTAACAGTAAACTACACACACATAAAAAATTGAAGAAGTAGTCCAAGTGGAGTCAAAGTAAAGTAAATAAAACAATGCAGTCTTCCTCCACAATTTAATTTTAATTGTAAAATATATATATTTCCCTACATGTTTCGAACGCTTAAGGGTTCATCCTCAGCGGATACTAAAAAGGATAGTACAATGTTAGGAAACGACCAGTAGATATAAAGTAAAAGCTTTAGTGGGATTTACCTAACATCGATTTGGGTGAAACTGTTAATATATGGTTGTCTCAAATTAATGAGTACAACTTAACAAGGATGAGAAAAATAAAATTAAGGACGTAGTGTACTAACTAGTCAAATTAATTATGTGAACATATTAATTGTATTAAGATTTAAACATAGTTGACATTTTAAAACTAATTGTAAATGTGAAGTTTTATTTGACGAAGAAACATTATGCATGAATGATTATTTGAAGAAAATTGAGTTTTGTTAAAAAGGTTATACATATCTCTCGGAGGGAGATAAAAAGCTGCACTTAAGAATACACTTGAAAGAGAGGGTAACTATACTGACACTAGATAGCATAAAGAAGATTATTCTCAAATATTCTCCAATTACGTTACGTAAGTAAAGTGCTGCATTTTTAGGCCTGGTACTTTCACGTCCGAATATCTTTATTCTCAGAACAATTGCTATAGTTGCAATTGCGTCGACAATTGTTTCCATAGACATCATTCGACGAATAGCGCTATCTGTAGATGAAACTACCGGGCCTTAGTGTAATTGCATTCGGTCGGGAATAAAGCAAAACTTGCTTCTTACTGGTATTATATAAATAACATTATTAAATAAACGCGACGCGACACAGATATAAATGTTATTTTTGTTTAATTAATCAATAAGTTTTAATTTATAAAATATTTTTTATACCGAATGATCATTGTATTCCATTTATTTACCAATTCATATTTAGATATTTTGATAAAGCTAAATAATTTAGAATTTAATTATTTTAATAGAATTTCAGTGTATAATTTGATAACGTAGAAACTATTCAAAATGAATGAAAAGTCCAATTAATCCAATAACAAAATACATATATTTTTTTTTATAATTTTCCTCTTTGAAATAAAAATATTTTGACTCAATAAAAAGGTTTTAGGCTTTAAAAATTACTAAAAGGAATTTGGTTTAAAAAAATGTTAATAGTTTAATCCTCTAAATTATACAAATAAACATAAATATAATTATTAAATAAGTAGTCCAAACTTGCAGTAGAGTTGATGAAATGTAAATAAATCAGTCAAGTCTTCCTTTACCGATTTAATTCTAAAAGAGAAGGGTTGTTATTAATATGTTCCCTAGATATGTATCGGGCGTCTGGATATCCGAATTTAGGTGATACCAAAATCGAGTTAAATACAAAATTTTTGGGGTTGCCTCAAATGTATGTTCACTCTTACAACGTACATGTATCTAGAGTGAGCACGGTTGTAGTTAGCACTATTTAATTTAATATTTTATTTTCAATTGTAATCATTTAATATAAAAAAAAGTTTTCTTTATTTACTACCATGGGATATAGCTTCCCATTTTAATTAATTCTCTTTGTGTGTGACGCTTTTATTTTTGAACTATGTGTTCAACCGCAAAGTGAAAAAGTGTAAAAGTTTGCAGACTATTTGGTCCATAATTATATATCGAAGGATGCACATTTTCCTCCACAACTATGGCCGGAAAATAGTGCACCATTAATTCGATCGACTAATGCATGCGAGTCGTTTCATTCGCATTTTAATAACTCTTTTTATCAGTCACATCCATCACTGTTTGTGTTTATTGACACTTTGTTAAAATTTCATATGGTTTATATAAAATTAAACAGTATTAGTACTCCCTAAAAGTTTCAAAATAGTAGGTCCAAAAAAATCAAATTTATTTGAAAAAACAGATTTGTAATTACCAACCAGGAAATATTGGCATTTTACAATAATTATTAAACTAACATATATGACACTATTATAGTCAAATGTAAGTTGAGTTTTTCATTTTGTACGATGTAATTGTTTTGTTAATATACTGTAGCCCTTTCTTTAGATTATTTAGTTTTATTGAAATTGTACAATTACGACGTGCGAAGTTTCGGATACCAGTCTGTCGTTAAAATTGCATGACCTGCGAAGTTTCAAATCGCCCAATTTATACTACGGTCTTAAAATAATTGGCAAAACTCTTCATATAACCATTAACGGTGTGCGGCAAAAATAATTAACATTGATTCGCCCACCTTTAAGTTAAATAATAGCAATCCAAACCGCCTGGGAAGATGATGCATAAATAGGTCATTACATGTTGCCAAGCTTTAATAGATTTCACTGAAATTTCCATAAAATTTACCGAAATCGGCATATCATAAAGGGCCTTTTCACCCTACGATACCTGTTTTACTTAATTTGGCAACGCAGGTAGGAAAAACCCATGTCTAAAGGCGCTCGCACGCTTTCTTATCGCCTCTAACCAACGTTCAGTGTCGTAGACAAGTTTCAATCAAGAGGACATTAGCAATTCAGTTTTATTATTTTGATGTTATTTAGGTTGTTATTCAAAACAGCAAATATTATAATGCAGGCGAGTTCTTTAAGTGATAGTAACCAACAAGTTACAAAACGACGTCATTGAAAACCTGGGGAGCGTTCAATGGTAAAAAAATGTGTATGAGAGTATTCTAAGTACACACAGTGGAATATCATTCACTGATGCAGCAGAACTTTGTGCCCCACATTGACTAAGACATCTTGGCGTACTATTTATAGAACTATCAAGGACAATAGGAATATTAAAGTGTCCGATCAGAAGGAAACAAGAGGACGGAAAAAGATTTTATTGATCAGCAAACAAAGTTAGCCATTCGTCGGAAATGCATTTTTTTTTTTCGAAATGAACTTCCGAATTAAAAAAAAAATTCTGTCAAAATTGAAAGGGACGAAAATATGCAAAAAAGTTCACGAAGAGTTCTAATGCGTGCACTACGAGAATTGAATTTTCGATTCTTAAAACGAAATCGCAAGAGTCTTTTGGTGGAAAAGGAAGAAATCGTATTGTAGCGTAGAAAGTATCTAGTAGAGATACAAGAATATCGCTGCGCAGGGAAAATAATTTACTTTACGCACGAAACATGGTTAAATGAAGGACGTACTGTGAATTACGTTTGGCAAGATCTCAACATTAAAAATACACGTAACGCCTTTATCAATGAACTGCCCACTGAATTAAGGGCTCCTTCAGGAAAAGGCCGTCGGTTAATTATAACCCACATCGGGAGTGATTCTGGTTTTCTTGACGGTGGGTTAAACGTGTTTGAATCTCGTAAAACCGGTGATTATCATGGGGATATGAACTCGGGGTGTTTAAAGATTGGTTTAAATCTATCTTACCGCGTATTAAACGTGGGTCGGTAATCGTGATGGATAATGTACCATACCACAGCCGTCGGGTGGAAGCTTTGCCAACTTCTGCGGGGGGAAAGATTGTTGACTGGCTCGAAGAAAAAAATATTGCATTTGGCGAAAAAATGCTAAAAGTGCAGTTGTTCGATCTTGCAAGACCTCACAAAAAAAATATACGAAATATGTAGTAGAGGAAATGGCTCGTGAACGAGGTGTTACAATATTACGTTTACCGCCTTACCATTGTGAACCAAATCCAATCGAGCTTAAATGGGCACAGATAAAAGGCGAAGTGGCGAATGAAAAAGAAACTTTAAAAGATGTTAAAGAACTGTTAAAAACGGCAATAGCGAATGTACAAGCAGCAGATTGGCATAAGTGCGTATACATGTATGTCGAGGGCGTAGAAAAAAAAATGTGGGACTTAGATGTACGCGTTGAAGTCAAGGCAGAACCTATTATTATAAATCCTGCAGATGACAGCAGTAGCAACAGTAATAAAATGTTTTCATCGTCAGATAGTGAATAATCGCTGTAATGGTAATAATGAATTTAAAATTGTAACGTATTGTCATTATAACACTTTTTAATGTCGACGTGGAATATAATTTGTCAAATTATTATCAATTAGTGTTCATTAGGTAACAATAGTTAGGAAATTTATAAACATTTATAATTTAGGTTTAGGATTTGCCCTTAATCCACTGTTATATGTTTCTATTATTTTGAAGTATAATAAAAGCATTATGAAAATAACATAATATACCGTTGCTTTATTATTCTTTTTGGATTTTATTTATATATGCGTAATTTAGTTTCTCTAATTACTTCATTAGATCACCATATGTATAAGCTTAATTTATTTTTCAGTTTAATTTATAATATTATATTTATTATAGTAAATGTAAATATATTATAGTAATAAACAAAAAATTCATATTTTTTTGAATTATTATTGTTTAAAATGACACGCCTCTGGAATTGGCGTTCCCCTAACGTCTTGCACGCCCTGGTAGAAATAAGTCACTGCCAAATATTTTGGTACCGGAGTATACCTAAGCTAATTATTATCAGAAGAAATCATTATAATCTGGCCCCGACAACAAATACTGTAAATCTAAGGATATTTACGACCACATTTAGCACCGATTTTATTGCAGTCATTAAATCAGAACTCTTTTTCGTGAAAAGAACTTTACGTAATAACTTCACTGACGAGTCGTGATAAGACGAACCTTACGAAATTTAGATTGTGCACGTTCCTAAATTGTTTGCTAATTTTTAATATTAGTTATCGATAAATAAGCGCTTTTAATCTGATTTTGCTTTAATATTTAAAATATTCATGACAGAAAATACCTAAACATTTTATAGCTTCACCCTTGATTTAGCATAAAATAAACCAATATTCAAGCAAGCATCCGTTTATGCGAATCGATGTGGTGCATTAAAGACGGTTTAAAAAATAAAACGGTTTTTCTTTTCCCAACGGATTTTTCCAAATGATGATAGGTTTTTTTATATCAGACGGGTTATATTACGCGTAACGCACGGGCAACGGCTCGGAAAATAAAACTTTATAAGAAATTTATTTTTTGATTTTGGTCGTTTATCACATGACTCCGAGGGATCCACGAGAGCTTTAAATTTTTATAAATCTCTCCTTTCGGCAGGGATTATTATATATTTCTTATTTAAATTGAAAAGAAAATCGGATATTTAATTTGGACCTTTATGGCTTCAGTTATAGATTTTTTATACAATGAGTTTTTATTAACGTTCTACTAAAGCGATATTTTTTGTCTCTTGGCTTCAGAGAAATGACATTTTGTTTGTTCGTAATGTTCTGTGTGTCGAACAGTTTAGGTTTCGGACTGAACATTGCATAGTACTATCCATCTTATAAAGTAGAAATGGTATAACAAAACAATAGAAAATGCCCTTTGTACTTATCTGTTTATAATCGAGAAAATCCTGAATTTCCCCAAATAATTCACAAAATCACAAATGTCTAAATAAATAATTACTGCATTCGCGACCATTCCGCTCCTCTTATTATACTATTTAATAATGTGAGCGTAGGCCACTACTGAACAGGGTGTTCGGGAAATTGGGGGAACTCGGATCCGGATAGAACATGAAGAAATAAAACGACAAGTTCCTATAAAGTTTGTTCTTACGGGGCTTCCCTTCTTAATATATTTTTTCTATTTGGGAATCATAAAGTCTTCATTATGGGTTTTAATTGGGTTGCATAAGCAATCATTTAATGACTGTTTTGAAATTTCACGGCACACCTAGGTACTTTTTGTTTTAAGAAATATTTCGGTAGTGATAAACTTAAATTGTCTGTTTTATACCTATGGATGGGACTATTTTTAGAAGTGAGACATATTTTATAAAAAGTTTCAATTACAAGAAATTAAATAAATTATTTAAATTGACATGTTGTTTTACTGGTTGTATAATGCAGAATATACGTAGGTATATCTTTACTAGGATCATGCTAACGCTGCTTTACATACATCCACAAACAACATAACCTAGAAAATATGCGACTGTGGTTTACGTATATTTATTTATTTCAAGCACAAAACACTATAATAATAGACTGTTAAAATAATAGTGAGACAAAAGTTAAATAGTGCTTATTTAGTTTATTTAGTTACAATTATAAATACTGTGGTATTTTCCTTAATTTTATTTCTCTAAAGAAACAGACTTGGGAACAGATGAGTGATTATTGTAAATATTTACTGTTACTGTTGAATGTTCGGTGGTGTTAATGGTTATCAACAGTAATATACCGATAGAGGAGGCGTCTTATCGGTAATACCGATGTTTTTAACAAGAAATCGATTTTCTGACAAATTTTTACGAAATGTAATTTTTACTTATAATCTGATATGATCCCGAGAGCTTTAGCTCGAGGGTCTTATCTTTGATTATAAGTAAAAATTACATTGAGTGAAAATTTTCTTGGAAAATCGAGTTTCGAGTGAAAAACGAAGGTATGAAGATAAGAAACCGCCTCTAGAGGTGTATTTTATTGGATAATTTACTGAACATAAAAATGAAGGCCGTCTGATAAAGGTAAATATACAAGTTAGAGGTGTTACTAATTTTTTATTTAAGTAAAAAAGCTACAAGCGTCTTTTCGAAAGCGTCTTTTCGAGCTAGCGGTAGTCTTATCGGGTAAGACGACCGTTACCAAGGTGGTTGCTATGAAAATGAGCGTTTTGATTGGTTCAATAAAAGTGAGGTGAATTATCCCTGGAATATACTGGGTAGACACAATATTTTGTGTGAGACCTTGCTCGTTTATAATTAATCTAGTCGTTCTACTTGACGTTACAAATGCTGTAGCCATGGTATTTTGGGATGTACGTGATAAGCAAGGTGGAGATACACCATGTAAAGATTGTGTGGACAAAATATTTGCAACTTCAACCTTGCTTTTCATCGAAGTTTCAATGTAACCTTCGGCCACTGCTGAAGATTTCCAGCCACCATGCTTCCTAATAGTGTTCAAGTCATCCCCACTATTTGCTAAGTGTGTAGCATTGGAACGTCTAAAACAATGCCCTGTAAATAACTTGGAATTTGGTAATTTTAAGTAAGAAGCAATAACAAAAGTAGCTTTGCCAATTGTGTTAAGACCAATAGGAGTGTTAATGTAGTGCCCATTTCTATAAGTCAAGAAATATCTGCGACTTGTCACGTGATTTGGTCTGAGACTAAAATACTGTGTTACCACTTGTACCAAGTCACTATTTCTAATTATAAACTGCCTGGTTATGTAATTTTTAGTTTTGGGCACATGTACAATGATTATATCGTCTCTAAATTCAATATTATCTACTGACCTATTTGTAATTTCTTCTCTGCGTCAGGCACCATTATAGTCCATTATAAGAATAACCTAAAATTTATATTCAAGATCAACTACATTTATTTTTGGTAAGTTTTTTTTTGTCGATACCTATTGTATTTTTGTTTGAGATAAACGTATATTGTTGCTAATGCTGAGAAAGCTATTTTGAAACAAAAATTTTACTTACTTTGATTGCTAGATATACTTTATCATCAGTTTGTCCAATGAAGCGATTAATTTGCTCAAACTCTAAAATTTTTGATTTTTTTGGCGTGTAACCCTTCGAAAGCCTTTTTAAATATGCCTGTAATTCTTTATATTTTGATATATCAATATTTCTATATATATTTAAACAACTTCTTAACATTGAGTATTTGGACCACATCGATGAAGCCTTTTTAATTTTACTTTCTTTGTTAAAAAACGCTATCAGGACATTTTCTGAAATATATCTTACACCTCGATGATGGTCCCATAGATGACAACACTGATCTTTAAAGCACCTATTCCCGAGGAAAGGAAGTTTAAGACGACTGATTTTGATTTTTGGGTTGACATTTATTTTCTGTGCTAAACCTTTAAAACTTTAAATTTCTACATGATTAGTCGTACTCCTGGATTCTGTATCTTGACAATGATTGTTTTTCTCCCAACTTAAATGTCGATATTTCTTTTAACGATCACTGGAGACCGCCAAAGAATATAAAAGAGAAGTCTTTTAAGACCATTCCCCCAACCTTGTGAAAAAAAATTTTTTTATTATAATATCTTTTATTTATATTTTATGTTATATTCAAGTTTTATGTATGTTTATTTAACTAACTAGTAACTATAAGAACGATGATTGAGCTTTTCATACCTTTGTCATTAATGCAATTATACTAACATTGTCAACCATTTTGTTCTCACGCTGTCAACGGTCGACTATAAAATGACTGAACACGTTGTCACGTTTTCATTTTAACTGTGTTTGTCTCCCTATTTTAATCTTTAAGGGTATATAAAATATAAGATCTGTTTTTTTGTTTTTAATTTTTTTAATAATTTTATTTTAAATAAAACTCTATTGTTTTCCCTACATAATGGGACGAACATAACGCAAGGTGACGGGACTTTAGGTCTCCAATAACTAATTTTACAAATGAAATTTCAACATTATGTAAGTACAGACATTATTAATAATTTTATTTCATTACTAATTACAAATTTCTTTCTTATTACAGAATTTCTCATAAAACAAATCACAAACAAAAATCTTTCTCTAGATCTAGAATGTCCAAAAGATCCTTTTTATATATCCTGACGTATGATTTTCAAATAATGAATATCTTCCCTTTTTAAATTCGACCACAGATTGACAGTGTCTTTTCATAAACTTTGATTTAAATATAACATTCCACATTCAATTCCAATTTTAGCATGCTGATTACATTCAATTATTAATATCTTGTCAAAATATTTTTAAATAAAAAAAAGCTCCATCAACGTCATTTTCCACCAACAGTTTTCTCTCTACTGCTAATAACAACTGCAGCACTACTTTGGTCTCCTGAAGATGAAGGTTACTACCTTTGAAACATGTAGAGACAATTTAATTTTAAAATTGAGCCTTTAATAGCTCACTATTAAATTAGTGGAGAAAGACTTTTTGCCTTTTTTTCCCCTTTCCCTATATTTCAACTCCACTTCGAGAATGGACTATTTCTTTAAATATTTTACACTATTTTGCTCACACCATAGCTCAAAATGTGCATATTCTTTTTGATAGACATTGCGAGATTTCTTTGGTAAGAGATTATGTAAATTATTTTCCGCGATTTCTTGTAGTTCTGGTGGGGTATGTCTTCCGCCTTGGCTCATTTTTATTCGTTTTTACTACTAAATTATTAAATAATATTTAATGATCCAATTCAGCAAAAAATGACAATTTTTTAAAAATATGTATTACTTTTGAAATAATGGCGGCTGGGGTACCCAATTGTTTTTTCTGTAACATAGTGTTGCCAACCTGAAAAAAAATTAAAATTTTGACTGGAAATTATTATCTACATTTTTTCCTTAACTTCCTTAAAAATTACCCAAATAGAAAAAGTATTATAAAATATTCGTTTCATAAGACATTTTGGAGCACTCGTCTTATAAGGACACTCCCCGCTACGCGGCTCGTGTCTTAAACAGACGCGAGCTCTAAAATTGTGTCTTATGAAAGTTATGTTTTAATATAGGTACTATTAATAAAAGTTTAATGTGATAGACACTAGTAGGGACCTCTTAAAATAGTATCCTTGAAACATATTTAGCTTTTTTAGTTTGCCAGGGGTGGACAAAGTTACAACAAACAATGCTTAAATCTTTAACATCCTGTACGATAGACCTAAAAAAAATAAATCTGGGTAGCCTGCACCTTGGACTAAAAAAAAAGGTACTCTTGTTAATTGTCGATAAAATGAATCGTTTTCGAGAAAGAGAAAAAATAACGAATAGTTGTAGAAGACCTATGTTGGCAAAAAATGTGGGTTTTATTATCTATCGACAACAAAAACATATTATTGTTACTATGTTACGAAATAAATAACATATCCTGCATTTTAGAACTTGTCATCTTTCACATTGATACTTCGATATCAATTAACTGATTTTTGGATTCCGTGGTGAATTTAATTGTGTATTAATTCGAGCCATAGAATACACGTTTATTGAGTATGCAGATATGCATCCGATGTATGGTCTTGCGTCTTGCATTGCTTTAACAACCAAAATAATATATCACGAAGGATATCCAAATTGTAATGTGCCAAGAGATATTTGAGGTTGAAAGAAGTATGTATAGTCTATTGTTAGTGCGCAAGCAGTATTGAGGTAAGGAATCTGTTATTATTTTTCTGATAAATACGACTTAAATGAATAATTGCATGCCATGAACCCATTAATTTATTTGCTTACCATGTAATGTTAGATGATAGCGAAACTCTTTGTTTTAGTGATGATACTGTATTATAAAATTATATATTTGAGGCTATGTGCTTATTAAAGAAACTTCGTTCCAAATATCTTAAAATATTCTTTTTCCACTACTAACCTATAACATCGTCATTATTGACCGATTATTAACGTTAGAAATCGTTTTTCTCTACCTTATAAGTTATTATTGACCATGGTCAATAATAAGGCATTGAAATCCATTATTGACCGATCTTCAAGAATTTATTTGAACGCAGGTAACTTGATTAAAAAAAAAAAAACGGAAAACTCGTGAAATCTGATGACATAAATGAACAAAAATTGACATTGACATTGACAAAATATTTTGCCAATTCCAAAGCGCAGGTAACTTGATTAAAAAATATACTTACACCTACCTATAATTTTTTATAATTATTAATACTATAAAGATAAATGTCTTATAAAAGTTTGTAGTCGTGGAAAATTAGTATATTATTAACCATGCAGCAAGGTTTAGACAGCCATCATTATTGCCCGAGCGGCAAGTTTAAATCACGAGGAGCGGAGCGACGAGGGATTTAAGACGCGAGGGCTATAAGCTGTCTAAACCGTGGTTAATATAATATTTTTTCCACTACTACAAACTTCTATAAGACATTTATCTTTATAGTATTAATAATTATAAAAAATGATAGGTAGGTATAAGTATATTTTTTAATCAAATTACCTTTAAGCTTTGTAATTGGCAAAATATTTTGTTGTTTTGTCAGGTGGCTTTGTTAGGTAATGTCAATTTTTGTTCATTTATGTCATCAGATTTCACGAGTTTTCCGTTTTTTTTAAAAAATGAGAAAAGAAAATGTTAGTGATATTATTATGTGTACACCTCCAGAATTAAGGATGGAAGCAGAAAAAATGTTGATTGTATCGATATTTTACAATATCAAGTAATCTAATATGTATTGATAATTATCTGGTTGCCTAACCACATTCATGTTTATGAATTCATGTTGTAGAATCAAAAAATCAAGTTACCTGCCTTCAAATAGATTCTTGAAGATCGGTAAATAATGGATTTCAATGCCTTATTATTGACCATGGTCAATAATAACTTATAAGGTAAAGAAAAACGATTTCTAACGTTAATAATCGGTCAATAATGGCGATGCTATAGGTGAAAGGTGGAAAAAATATTATATTAACCACGGTTTAGACAGCTTATAGCCCTCGCGTCTTAAATCCCTTGTCACTGCGCTCCTCGTGATTTAACCTTGCCGCTCGGGCAATAATGATGGCTGTCTAAACCTTGGTTAATAATAATAATATTATTATTTTAGTGTCTCTTATTACAGTGCGATCATTAAAACTATGTGGTAATAAGAGACATGGAGCATGATAATAAGAAATTTTCATTTATCAACTAAAATCTTTCTATTTCAGTGTCAAAATCCCCGAAAAAAGAAAATCTGACAAAGAGCATTGCAGCTATGATCCAAACTTATTTACAAAAAAAGTGATTTTAAACTAGACACTTATTACGGTGTTTATTATGTTAATGAAAGGTTACAAAAATATTTGAACAAAAAAAAAACTAAAATGAGTTTTCTAAGCTTCGATCAAACTGACAAATTTATGTGGCCAAAAAAGTCGGAGAAGGCTACGTAAGAAAATAATAATTTATTTCTTATGAACCACTACATTTTCATGGCTCAAGCCCATTTGTTAATTTGTTATTAATAAGAATAAATTATTTGGCCTAAACACGAAGTATTTTATAAAGGCCCTGAAGGAAAACTTGGTATAAATATAGATTTTAATGCTAATTTATAATGGTATAAGCTATCTCTTATTACCTTTAGGTATACGTTTTGAACATTATTCCTATAACAGATATAAACTTTGTCTCTTATTTTGAAAACTCGGTAATAAGCGACAAAATAGTAATAAATAAATTATAAAAATAAATCTTTTGATATACATACTGGGCTTTTCATATAAGAATGCTCTTTAGCAGAAGTACATAGTGTCCAAATTTAGTGAACCTTTATTATGTATTTTTAGCTTCGACAGAATGATTTTATTTTTATTTATTTTTTCTGTGCTCTAAAATGCATTTTGTTAAAGATATGTTGATAAATGATGATCTGAAAATTCTAGATATTTTTGATTTCGGATTTCCGCGCAAGATTTACAATAGAAAAAATAATTTTTATGAAGTGGATAATTAAACGTTCTATAGGCATAAGAATACTGTTTTACATTTACTTACTCTCAGAAGAAGACTTAGAATTTGATAAGATAAGATTTGTAAGTAAAGTTGGTTTTAGCAGCGTTTATTTTTAGAAACAATAGTGTAGCCAACCATTGCCATTTTGTTACAAATTGAATTTCTTTCATTTACTGAGATATTTTCAGTATTTTTATTTTCCAAGACATTTTTCCAACGCGCACAAATGTTTGCTATAAACAATTTTTCTTCCGCAGTAAAACTTATATAGGGTTCTCTTTTCTTTTTGTCGGAATCCATTGGAGGACAATGGAAATAGAAACTATTTTTTATTTAATTTCAACCAAAACCAAGTCAAGCTGTCAAAGTGCTCCAAGTGGACGTTGAAAAATTATTGTAACCGATAAATTCACCGATCTGAAATTAGCAAACAATCGAGAATTTAAAAAACTGCACTGTTGCCAAGTGTATTCTCCGATTAACTAAACGGACTCTTATTTTAGGTGCTGTCACTCATGTACAAATAATCCTTGATTATTGATTAAAAACAAATCTCCGATTAATTAATCAATATAGACTTTACACGGCACAATCGGCACTTAATATTCGTGTAAACCATTTACAATATATAATATATTGTTTTTTATTTTTGTAACTGTTTCTCAATAAACAACACATTTTATTGGACGTACAGCCCGCCCCCCCCCCTCCCGCAAATTTAAACTAACTAGACGTCTGGGCAAAAATTACAACAAATCGTTAGCATTTAGAAAAGTATAGCTTAGCTTGCGGCATACGCGATTGGTTGGCACCACGCACGAAAATTTTAATTTTATAGTTTTGAATTCAAATTTTCGCGCTTCTAACTTCGACGGAAAAGTTACAAGCGCGAAAATTCTGAATTAAAGTTAATACATATTGGGAGAATGAAAGTTACAACAATGTCTCTGATGTGGCGACAAGCTTTATTAATATCAGATATCTATAAAATTCAGTTTTACTAAACAAAAAACAGCAAAAAAATAATCCCTTCGAAACCTGAATTATACAAAAACGAGTTCATAGAGTAAACGGATAAAGGGCGTAAGAACTAAAATTTAGAGTTGATTAATAGTATTATTTATTTTAACCTTGATTAGGAACTGACTTATACTCTCTGGAGTAGTTTCAAGTAGTTCTGTAGGAGGTAAAATTAAGGCTGAAGAAGCTTTATGTTCTTTTTGAAAAGTATTCACGTTTACCACATCCATTGTAAGTGGAATCTCTTGCAGGGCATAAATTACGTAAATGCTTGCGTGTCTATTTACTTCCGGACATTACAGTATTTATAAAACTTGACAGTAATATAAAATATAACCTTCTTCTCTTCAGTTTCTAACGGTTGGGCTTGATGAGTCCATAGTTGTTACAGCTTCTATACGTTTCACAATTGATAATAAAATCGTAGTTCATTCTTCCATTCTTTAGCAGCTTTGGGAGAGTTCTGATAAGTGTCAAATAGAAGTTTATCCATTATAGTTAAATAAATTGTAATTAATGCTTTTACCTTTCGAAAACATGCTTTATTTAGAAAACACATCTAGAAAACACATGATAATAAATAATAAATTTTGACAACTATACATAACAATTTAAGCAACCGGTACAACACACGTACAACAAACAAACAGCTGTATTAAATATAGCACAGTTGTTACCAACGTTATAGGTTAGGATACGGACAACCTTATAAAACTAAATCTCAATCAGCGACTAGTTGAAACATTAAACGAGCGAGGAACGAAATCATTTAAGTTATCCTACCCTGATGAACGCAGACGTGAAATGACAGTATGACAGTACGTCATCTCTATCTGATCTAAAGGGGAAAGACAAAGGTTACGGGGTGCACAAAAAGTAAAATAAAATTTATCGGAGGAATAAGCTTCAAAAATAGTTCAGTTCTTGGTCCAAAAATTAACTTTTCCTGTATCTGCGATCCTAATCTTGATATGTTCATAAGTTTCAGCTACGATATTGCTTTAGTGCCACAGGTTCTAGCATAGGGTTGAGAGTTGCACACGTGGAATTATAAGAAAATCGCACTGTATGCCATAATTTATATACTTTTAAATGTTTTGAGATCTATTTGCCTCCTACCGTATAAAATCATCAGTTTTTCCCCTCAGTTGTTAACAGAACATTTTTTAAGCCAAACATGTTCTGAACTACTATACACGGATTCTTTCGGAATATGTTTTCTCCGGTTGCCGAAACAACAAATGTAAATGCAATGCAGAGGGATGAATTCGTGGGCCTCCACTTTCCGCATTAAGCAAGTGCCGGAAATGTAAATTGTTTCCAGAGGAGCGCTGAGAGAAAGTATGGGCTTTGGTTGCGTGTAAGCGTACAATGTAAACAGTCTTTGAGGTGTTTTACACGCTTTTATTCCACTCCCTTTCTCTGTGTGGTTGTTTGTCTGTTCTGATTAAATCTCTAAATTTATTTATGACTAAAGCTTTAAGTTCGTTTAATAATAAATGGAATAGGTTTTTTAGCTTGCCGGTATTATGTACTGTTCGCCATAGAATAAGGCTAATTCATTTATATCTGCATAGACAAATAACATCTATTTACGACACTTAAACAAGACACTGTATGAACTTTACTAAACTGATAACTTGAGATAAAACTGCACTTCAAAACATCTTTAGGATATACAGGGTCTCTCTAAAAGGTGCAGAAAAAATGCTACCACAAATTCCTAAGGCTTTTTTTTTTATTTACTATTTTTTACGGTCGTCGGCGTATCAGAGGCCATCTTGAACCGGTCATCGACCGTACGGTTTTTAATCGTGCGGTCTACCGACTGGGGAGTGTGAAACGGCACCTTCATCCGACGAGATATCCGACCTCATCCGGCCTGTCCGGCGTGAATAGGATGGTTTTGATGTCGATTCATTTTACACTCTTTTCTAAGACAAGAGCACGCAGTGTTTCCCAAGCGGTCACCCATCCAAGTACTAGCCGCGCTCGACACCGCTTAACTTCGGTGATCTGACGGGAACCGGTGCTTTAAGTGTCGCTAGGCCCTTGCCATTCCTAAGGCTTAAATATGACGATTTAACCCAACTCACCTCAGTCCAAAACTGGATGATTTCGGAGATACAGAGTGTCAAAAGTTCAATTTGGTTTTAGTTTTCCATAAATAATTTTGTAAATAATTGGTGTATCGTCACAATATTCGACTAGAGGGGGTTTTGTGGGGTGAATAATTAAAATTTGCTCTTATTTTTTATTCTAAAATTTAAAGGGCGCCACCTGCGGTACCTTACAAACATTTAAAACAAAATAATTTTTTGAGCCACCCTGTATTTAACTTTTAAATAAAGATTCCTATTTTCCAACGTCTTGGTAAGAGTTGATTTGAGCAGCCGTTTTTGAGATATGTGGATTTGAAAGATTCACTTCGTGTATGGCCAGGTTGAAATTATTATAATAATTGAACACAATTTGAAACGAAGGCGTTAAATTAAAATAGCTGTCTCTAAAAACTAAAAAAAAAACAATTACATGAATGTGTCAATTTTATTCTCTAGTTAAAACAGTCAATAAGAGATTTATCAACATAAAATATTTAATTTATTTTAATTTAAAAAAATGCTTTTAACAAATGTTCAAAATGACCTCCATTTTCGTGTGTACAAAAATTAATACGTTTTAAAAAATTTAATTGAACTCTTTCAACTCTCAAAGCGTTAATTCCAGTTTGAATGCGTCTTTTTAATTCGTTTTCTGTATCTACTAACCTAGAATTCACAAGGGGTTTTAAAGTTCCCCATAAAAAGTAATCCATCGGTATCATATCAGGGGGTCGAGCTGGCCAATTTGCGGGTGCACCATTGCCTCTACCTATCCATCTATTTGCATACTGTTTGTTTAAATAATTACGTACGTTGAACGAAAAATGTGGAGGAGCACCGTCATGCATAAACCACATTCCTCTTCGAAGTTCCGAGGGCAGGGAATCTAATAAGTTTGGTAGTTCGTTTCGCAGATGTTCCAAATAATTTTCGCCATTTAGTCGGGGTGGTAAAATGACAGGACCAATTATGGAAGTGTGATTTCTGTGTTCTTGGATAAACCGTCAGAAAGCTAGGCGTGGTTTAAAATCATGGGGTAAAAGATGTTGTACCCGTTGAATATGAAATGGGTGCAGTAGTTGTTCTCCGGTCACCCTATTAACAGTATCTTTGCATAACCCTAGCTCTAAGCCCAATCGTCTGCTGCTGAGTTTAGGATTTTCTTCAATCCGATTTAGAATATCTTCCTCAACCTCTGGAGTTCTTACCGTATGTGCACCATCATAATTGATAGAAACAGGTGCAAACCTACCCGTTTCACGAAGACGACTTTCAATTGCCGCGAAGGTTTTATGGTTTGGTAAGCGACGATTCAAAAATCTTTCACTGTATACTCTGTAAGATTCCAAACCATTTCCTTGGCAATGGCAATACCCAAAAACCAATAACATATCGGTCATTCGTTGGTGTACTGAATTGCCATGACGAAAAGAAATTTGAAAATTGTTTGACGACTCAAATGTATGCTTGAATTATTTTTTTGGTTCGATTTGGCACCAGTCGACAGTGGTTGTAATTTAGGGCCTTCGTTTCAAATTGTGTTCAATAACACTAATTTAGACCTGGTCATACACAAAGTGAATTTTTAAAATCCAGATATCTCAAAAACGGCTGCTCAATCGACTCTTACCCCGTTATTTCGTTATAAATATGTGCAAGGTACCGCAAGTGGCGCCCTCTAGACTTTACAATAAATATGAGAGCAGATTTTAATTGGCACCCTACACAACCCCCTCTAGCCGAATATTGTGACAATACACCAATTATTAAAAGAAATATTTATAAAAGACTAAAGCCAAATTGAACTTTTGACACTCTGTATCTCCAAAATCATCCACCTTTGGACTGAGGAAAGTTGGGTTAGATCGTCATATTTTAGTCTCAGGGATTTGTGGTATTACTTTTTCCGCACCTTTTAGAGACACCCTATATAATAATGTACGTCACGGCGGGAAGCACGTATTTGCATTACAAGACAAGAGTTTGCCGTAAACCGATAAAAAAAGAAGTTTACTATCTTTGATAAGTATTTCTAAAAGATTTGGAAAATTTGCCGTGAACCGGCATGAAGATCAACCTTCTTTCTTCAGAAGTAATGAGAGAAATTTTTGGTGCACAAGTCGGGTTACCTTCCCACCTCGAATCTTCCGGTGGGGAACCAATTAGCTTTCAGTCTCATGACAATAATGGCCATTATTTTTACTTACCAATCAGAAATTATTCGAAATATTAGATATAGGTACTAGAGTTTTTGTTACCGTTGCTCGGATCTCTTTCTTCTAAGGAACCAACTTTCATATTGTTTTTTTCGAAACGTATCTTGCGGCTTACAATAAAGGCTGTTAATGTATAAATAGACATATTGTTGAATCTTTTAGAAGAAACATATTTTTGAACTAGGGATTATAAGAAGAATTACATTTCTTTTTTAGTTTTCCTGTTTTAAACTGCGTGTAGAAACTAGTTGAAGTTTTATTTATATTAAGTAAAATAGGATTTTATTTATGGATTGATTTTATTTATGGATTTATTTCATATTAAAACGTGTTTCTTAAATAAATAACTTTATTAATATTGCACACTAATAAATTTGTGTTCCTTTTAAACAAACAAGCTGGTTTACTTGGCAAAAATTTATTGGTCATAAATATGATAATTACGTGAGAGAAGGACCAGTCCCGTACATAAAAACTTAACTTGAGGTTCTGAAAAAATGGATTGGTCAAATGGCCAGCCAGGTCATTTGATATGGCTCCTCTCGATTTTTTTTTTGGTGGGGTTACTTGAAATCCAAAGTGTTTTAAAATCGTCCAAGGGATGTTGATACTAAAGTGCCTTTACAGAAATAAGAAAAAAATCTCCCAAAATAATAGATAATGTACAAGAAGAGTTTGTTTCGAAACTTAGGCAATGCCAAGTAGTCAATGGACATCACTTTCAGCACTTACTGAAGTAAGTTATTTATACATCGCATGTTATCCCTATTTTGTTGTTATTTATATATATCTATTTGTTTATTTCTATTCTTATTTATATATTTCTTGTTGTGTGCCTGTTATGTTTTACTTAATACAGGTGTTTTAGCGCAATTGGCGTTTAAACAATAAAAAAAACAAAATAAAGAATAGTTGGTAATTTTTCCGTAGTTAAGTAAAGATATTTTTTTACTATTAATCGGTCGCCATTTTAAAATAGCTTGACAGAATCACTCTAAAACTTAGAAGCATATCCTGTGAAATAAGAGCTTTTACATGATGTATCACAAGCAGCATGCTGCCAGTAAAAAATGTCGATGACGTTACACTTTTGACAACAGAACTGTCAATAAAAATACACATGAATTAATTCGAAAAGTAGGCGAATAATGAACTAAATTGGCGTAATCAAACGTCAATATCATAAAAAAAAACTAATTAAAACGTAGATATTAAGGGTACTAAATTCTTTTTTTCCACACTGTATCTGTTACAACAAATCTCATGTTATTATACTTTTTTCCTTCAGTTATTAAAAGTTGGACTTTATAAATAGATTTATGACGAGTTTTCCAAAACCGTTCTCGTTAAAAATGGAAATGAAAACCATTTGAAAAGTAGTCAAAGTAGCAAACGGAATTTTTGCAAAGCGATTTTCGTGAATGGAAACTTTAACAATACAACTGGAAGGACGCAACCATTTATTTGTAATAGAATTGGCGGCCAGAATGGAATTTGGGGACCGCGTGTGTGCAATTTCATTTATCTTAATGATTAAAATATGGAAAAGTCACATGGACAAAATGGAAAGCTAAATCCGGACACCGGGCGTGGAACTTTTGTGTAAATGAATGGAAATTTGGAATGGTTTTAAATTTGTTTTAACGTGCACTCTGATTGTTCCTGTCCTTAAAGTTATAATTGACGGTACAATCTAACATTTCTGGATTGATGACACGATCCAGTTGTTCGAAAGTAAGGTAGGTAAGGTTAGGTAAGTACCTCGGAATCTCGGACAACTTGTAAAATGGGTAGGTATTAATTATTGTTGCCAGCCAGACTGTGGTAATACCAAAGAGTAACCTAACCAATAAGAGGCGAGAGCGAAGCGATTCCTGCGAAACCAAGTTTATATGCGCATGCGCAAAGTTAATGGTCTATTAATCTAATTTGCTGTGTCATATTTTGCTGTCAATCGTGTTTTGGCGTAAACAAAGTGATACTTTTGTGGTTTTCTTGTTTTATTTTTTCCCATCGGTGTTTTTAGTGTGTTAATGCGTATTTTTTATTCGTTCTAAATCCTATTATTTTGACTTGTCGGTAGTTTGTTTAAATATCGGAAATAAAGCTTAAAGGTGGTACATCGTATGTTGTATTAATTATAAGTACTTAGTAGGTATTTACACAAATTGAAAGAAAATCCTTTTAAATAGACAGTGAATAATAACAAAATTACGAGAGATCCTGCAAACTAACAATTTTATATTAAAGAAAAGCTGAGCCTATGCAACATTAGTAATTTATCGTATTTAACTTTGTAGTAGAACATTTTTTTAATGATCTTAAAGTGAACTGAAAGTCATCATGCCTTTTTACATACATACCTATAAGGAATAGCTATTTATAGCTATATGAATAAGATGAAATAAGGTTACACAAAGCAGGCCTCAGTTCGAATAGTATTTGCCTTAAAAGATATTGAATATTCAATTAATTTAATCATATTTTTAGCTCTGAAGCCTCGCTTGTTGCCTGTAATAGGATCGATTTACTGGAAAAACATGCAGTAGACGTACATTATAGTTACAGACTTTGTGAAAAACATTTTTATGAAAAGCATATTACCAAATGTGGATGACGAAAAGATTTGTTTGCTAAAGTAGTCCCTATCATTTTCACGCAAACAGCAAGATAATTATCAAAACCACCATGGAAAAACAGGAAACTTTTTAAAAATATTAGTCATATTGTCTTGTAATGTAATCTTGTAGGTACCTACCTATTTAATTATTGGTATAAAAATTCAAGGGTTAGTTATATTTTTTGTGACTTTCATTTAAATCTATATAAGAAGGTATCCGATATGCTTCAGAAAAGATGTTTCTAACTAGCAAGACGAGGTGGTTCCATTCTCCGTTGATTATAAGACATGGGAGAAGAAGAAAATTATTTTATTTTTAGCATGAAATATTTTAGTAACCATAACTTTTGTGAAAAAATGTTATTTGACTTTTTTGAGTTTTTCTTCTTAGCTCTTACATCTTCAAGCGAATTAAAAATCTATATTTTGACAGTTCTTCTTGCGAGAGAAATTGTACGACATAGTTATAAGATGCTTGGATATTTGGATATGTACCTATAAAGGTCGTTTCCTATATATTTGTTTAGATTTGTCAGATTATTATTCATTTTTCAAAAAATTAGATTTTTGATAAGTTACTAAAAATTATGAAGCTGGGTATATTATATTATAGGTAAATTATACAAGGAACTGAAATAATAGTAAACGTTTAGGTATGTTGACGGCAGAACCTTTGGTAGACTAACTGAAAATTATATTTATTCAACTATTTCAGTAAGCAATAACTTTGATACCCCCTGTACTAACGAAAATCAGTATTATTGTAAACAATTTAACATAATATTTTAAAAAGCATTTAAGCATTTTTTCCCGTGTAGGCCGTTTTCGGATATAAATTTTTATCCTATAATTTTATCTTACTTTTTACTGTGTAGCTGGTGGTATCAAGATCACACAATTTGGGTACATCAACATCAAAATAGCCGACAAAGCTTTCGTCTCTTATTAGTTGGGTTACTCTTTGGTAATACTATCAAAATATCTGGTCTCCTCCTGTCAACAAAATAATTTTAATGCACGTATTTGTACTTACAATTATGAGTGCATCTTGTTCTTATAAAAACATCCGGATAAATTCTTCTACTTAAAGGAGAGACCATTCTCATTATACCAGAGGAAAGCTTTTGGATTTTGAATAACGAATAAATTCACTGACATTATCTAAACATAACTGCCAATATGCTGCTAAAACTTTTATAATAGCTCGACATATCTTATTAAATCTCCTTAAAACCGCTTTATCCAACTATATTAATAATATTGGACCAAACACAATTCGGGAATATGTGGACTTTAATAAGTAGAAAGTCAGTGTTGAAATTTTAGTTTGTTTCGTGAAAGATGTATAAGGTTTTGTATTGTTTAGTTTTATATTCCTACATTTTAATTACGTATTTAAAACTTTGGACTCATTGCAAATTTGTTTTAAAATAAATGATTATCTACCCATCTATCTAAATGACTGTAAATCAATTTTGAAAATTTGAAGTAATGAGTTAAAAAAAAACTTCAAGGTATAACTTAACGAACAAACGGACAATAAAATTGTTTACAAATCCTTATTTTATAACTTTAAATTGACAACATTTTACGAAGGTACATTTTCACCTCTAAAACGACCTAACCCTTTTCATTTTAATATTTTAGGTTTCGTGTTACGTTCACTAAATTAAATAAATATGTTATATTGGAATAACCATTTGAGATTAAAGGATATTTTGATTTTAATGGTTTCGACTTGATGTGATTTACGATAAGATAATTGCCTTTTATATTCAGGTCATAAATTATTATATTTATTTTAAATTACGAAATGGAACGTTATGGCTATAATAATAATTGCATTTGCTAAGTAAAAACTATGAAGAGATTTTGTGAATAAATTTTGAAGTTTAATTTAATTATCGATATATCGAACAAAATAAAATAAATTAAAACAAATTAAACAACAAAAAGGTGAATATAATTAGTTTTTGATTGTAATTTTCATTTACATATAGGTATTTGTTTAAATAACAATAAAATTAATCAAAATAAGTGTTAGGTAAAGATCTAACAAAAATTAGAACTTATAAAATAGGTTTTCGAAATTTTTGTTTGTAATCGTATTGTTAGATTATTTTAAACGTCTATACGTCCAAGAAAATGTGGGGAATCTCTCGGATTCGAATAGAACATAAAAACTAAGATGACAAGTTCCTATAAAACTTTTCCTTAGCGGCCTTTCCTACGGAGATATGTGCCCCTCAAGGACGCCGCTGGAAATCGGTTTTTCTTGAATAACTTTCAAAATAATTTAATAAAAATTTAATGTGATGGGCATTAGTAAGGACCTCTTAAAATAGTATCCTTAAAACATATTTAGATATTTGAATTTACCAGGGGCGGACTAAGATTTACAACTTAATGTATAAATTTCTAACATCCTCTATGATAAATAATATATATGTATACAATATAATTTATAATAAATATAAATATATTATATAAAACACTATTTAAATAAAATAAATATGGGTAGCTTGCACCTAATACTAAAAAAAAGGTACTCTTGTTTATTGTCGATAAAATGAACAGTGTTCGATGTTTGCAAAAAATGTGTGTTTTATTTACTTATCGGCATCAAAAAAGCGTATTGTTGTTGCAAACATTACTAAAATACCAAATAAATAAAATAATCTGCATTTTAGAACTTTCTTCGATATTAATTTACTGATTTTCGGATTTCGTAGTGAATTTAATGGTGAATTAATTCGAACTATGGAATACACGTTTATTGAGTATGCAGAAATGATATACATGTATATTATGGTCTTGCGTATATTTTCATCCTGGAAGATTTTACAAACAAAGTAAATAAATTTGTGTTTATTTTTGTAAATTTATTATTGAAGTTGAAAAAATAGTCCATAAATTCAGTGGAGTCAATGTAATATAAAATAAAACAATGCAGTCTTCCTCTACAGTTTAAATGTTAACATAAAAAACTTTTTTAAGCTCCCGACATGTTTCGAGTACTTATGTACTCATCTTCAGGGGATACTGAAAGGATAATATAAATTTGAGAATGAAAAAATATAAGATAAAGGAGGACTTACCCAACATCGAGTTTTAACATGAAATAAGTTGTCTCAAATAAATGAGTACAACAGAAAGGCTGGAGATTTGGTGTATTAGATGGTTAATTATCTGGAATGAGAAGTAAAGTTAAGATTAAGTTTTGTAATTTAGATAAGTGAAACATATTTAAGTAAGATAATAAAAGATTATGACCTCTGAAGGAGAGAAGTTTTCTTTAATTTTGTTAAGCAGTTAAAGTATAGATTGTGTTCATTCAAATATAGGAAAAGTTTAAAAGGAAGGTTTTTTAAATTAAGAATCATAAGCTTGTATGATTAAGTTTAGATGAGCAAAACATAAATTGAGTTCAAATAAAGAAAGATTGTGACATCTGGAGGAGAAAAGTTTTCTTTTAACTTGTTTTTAAAATCATAGGTTTTATTTAATTAAAAATTATGTAAAATGTTGAAAAATTTTTCAAAAATTTAGAGAGGTTTATCTTCATTTTTTGTTAGCTTATATGATGATATGGGGCTTTGCCCCATATTTTAGAATAATTATAAAAATTAATCATTTTATTTTTTTATTTGGTATTAAAAATTAATTTTGTTGATAAGTTTAGAAAATTATATTAATTTAAAAATTTTTTATTTATTTAAAAAAGAAGATTCCATACAACCTTTGTGCGAACACAACCGCGGTATTTCCGCAAAACGTGGGAAATGAAATGAGGTTAAGTATAAGAGAAAAAGTGACAACCAAGTAATACAATCCGGTACTAGCATTAGAAATGTCAAAATTAAAATTGATTGTTAAAAATAGGAAAAGAAGATTCGAACTAGCTCGATGTTGGGTTTACAAAATCCATACAAAATCTTAAATATATGTTTCACTTATCTAAATTACAAAACTCAATCTTAACTTTACTTCTCATTCCATATAATTAACCATCTAATACACCAAGTCTCCAGCGTTTCTGTTGTACTCATTTATTTGAGACAACTTATTTGATGTTAAAACTCGATGTTGGGTAAGTCCTTCTTTATCTTATATTTTTTCATTCTCAAATTTATATTATCCTTTCAGTACATAAGTACTCAAAACATGTCGGGGCAAGGTATGACGTGCAATGGAAATTGTTTTGTAAAAATTTCCAGAATTACAAGAAGAAGAACACTGTTGATTACAGATAATATAAAGTTTATTAAGAGAGAAGGCTAGAGTAAAAGCAAGAAGAACAAAAAATGTTGGACAATATTCATTTTAACCCGGATCAGATTAATAACTTCTTCTTAGACAGTATACCAAGACTGGGGTAGGACCGACAAGAAATGTTAGATTATTATGAGCGGAATAGAATGTGCCATTCCCAATTTTTATTGAATCTAGTCAAGTATGAGGAGATTCATGATACTTTGACAAATATGAAAAACAGTTCAGCAGGAAGTGATGGCATCTTGACAATTTTGATTAAACGTTGTTGCACACACATTTTGTCACAATATTATAACAATAAATATTATTAACAAAATTTTTTTAAATAGTGTATTTCATCTTGCGTGGAAAGGCGCTCCGATCACGTGGTTCAAACTCCCAAGCATTAGTCTTATCTAAAATTATCGAGGAGAAACTGATGGAGAATCAACTCAGAGCTTATGTCGAATATTTCCCTCATATATAAAAAATCTCATAAGAAGTGTGGTCTTTCGCAAGAATTACAGCGATAATTCCACAGTAGAAGCGATAATCCCCCAGTAGGTAGCTATCAATCATAATCAAGTTTTTACTACTACTGTGTACTAACAATCATACAAATCCATAATTTTTGACTGTTTATAAATATATTATTTAATATGTACTTTTTTTAATTTTAATACTAACTTAATACTTTACATTATATTTATAAATATATTTAAAAAATAATAATAATAATATTATATTTTCGTTACCAACATTGGAGGCGTCTTTTGCATATCCTGGTATATGGGTATTTAAGTGTAACCACGGTTACCGCAAAAACTTTTATTATTGAACTTACTTATGTCAATCTGCGACATTTAAAAAGTGAATTGATTACCACAAATCACGGAAATAAATTTAGATAGGTAAGCTGGGCGTTCCCGCCAAACATTATTATTTTGTTTGGATCGCATTTCGTATATGGCGCCGGTTGTGGCATCGCCGAATTTGGTTTACTTAAGTTCGTATAGAGGGCACCACGTTCATTTGCGATCGAGAAGCGCCTTCCCAGATTTCGAAAATTTGAAGTGTATTGTCAATTTTCTATTCTCGATTTTCTTTTAAATTGTGGTAAATTTTCATGCCATTTGTGATCGTTCGATCTTTGTGTGTACTATTAGCGTGTTTTTTATAGTTCTATTGACTTTTTGTTTAGTTTTAGTGTGTTTTTATTTTGTTAAGTTAAAGTTCGCATATTTATTTCCGTTATGGAAGACTACGCACCTCCGTTAAAACCAAAAAAATGTTGTGTTGCAAACTGTTTAAATAAACATGGCATGAGACACCGTTTGCCAAAAAGAGATCCCATAATTTTTGACCAGTGGATTGAGAGGATTAAGCCAGAAGATTATAAAAAACTGACCAGGAAACAAGTCTATTCTAGATTTTATATTTGCGATGAACACTTTTCTTCGGAATGTTTTGCTCATGGAACAAAAAGGGGACTTAAGAGAAATGCGGTACCTACACTATTAATCCCAGGTACGTATATTATATTAAATGTTCATTTAAATAAATTTCTGTTGTGCTTGATGTACGCACCTACATTTTTAAGAAACTCCCTTAACTCCTATCATAAAGTAAAATGTATGATTCAAGTTGTTGGTATGGTATATTATTATGCCCTTTGTCAGTTTATTGCAGTAGATTTTGGGACATTGACAGGCCAAAAGGCTATAGTGTATGTTAAAGTAAAGCCTTACTTATACCTAGAGGTGTAAAATTCTCGGTAATAATCTTTTGGAGAATATTCTCGACAATATTCTCAAGTTATAGAATTTTCTGTGAATGATAAGAAAATCGCTAGAAATGGCAATAAAAAGAAATAAAATTTTAATACATTAAATTACAGTACATTTTTTGAATTAAAATATTTCGAAACGTTACTTTTTTGGTTTTGTGATACCCTCTAATTTATTTTGCTCCATGTTTTTATACTTATAGACGGTCTAAACTGAGCCTAGCGGAACGCCAAAATAAAACTAGTCTCACCACATCATTTACAATTCACATAGCTGTATACGAGTATACGTTCGCGCTTCTAGGGGATTTCCCTGAATTACTATTATACTCGGATTCCCCTAGAAGCGCCGACGTAAAACACTGGTACCAGAGTTATAGAAAAGGTTAGAGAAGCTCAAAATTTTAAAAATCATTGCAAAATTTTTCAGAGTAGATTATGTAAAAAAAGTTCTCTAGAGAAATTCTCGGGAGAATTTTCTTACAGATAATATTCTCTTGAGAATATTCTCCTCTCACATCTCTACTTATACCTATTTACTAATTATAACTACCTACGTAAGTAAAAATGTCTCTAAAGGTTGACTGGATTTATTCAATTTGTTCTGTTATTCTCAGTTAGTAAAAACTAAAAAGATAAAAGCAACATTGACTTCCATTATTTATTAATTGGTAAAAGATAACGTCCTGCGAAATTCAAATTTTTAACTTATAGGTATATAGGAATGTGGCGGAATCCCCAAGTTGCGTAAATGCAGTAGATGTTAATATGAGGCATAACATTATTATGTGTTTCCTGTCTAGAAAATTAGCAACAATCTATTTATTAGTGGTTATATCGAAACTGTGATTTTTTTAGGCTTTGAAGAAACCCCTGAAGTGCCCGCAAAACAACTCAGAATTGAAGGAGACTTTCAAGGTAAGATAATTTAAAAATAAGTAGGTAGAGGTACTCGAGTAAGGTTGCAAGACCCTGATGATAATAATATTTTTATAAAGTATATATCTTTAAATACTCTGATGGTGTTATTGAAAGTTCCTGCATAAAGCATACCTACATATTATCCTGTTACCTACTTAGTTAATTGAATTTAAACAATTTTTTTCATTACCTCCAACTTATATGAGAAGACATTGTTTAAGGAATTATTGAGAAAAAGATTCCTATATGTAAACTTTTTCTGGCCAAATTAAAATGGGTATAAAATAATTGTCTTTTTGATTCACCAGGACACCCATCGGTCCTCCAGCATACAGCAAGTTACGGTAGGTCAACCGGTATTGAAGCATGCTGTACTTCTGTTTATATATCAAACCCAATAAGCCTTGAACCACTGGTTATAGAGGGCACTTCAACTACAATAGTAAAGAATGTTACAGAAAGCCTCGCAGAAAACATTACTATGCAAGGTAAGTGTGTAAAAATACCAGGATTCAGTTCGTTTTAAGAGATTTGGAAATGCACCAAAATGTAATTTTTCTTCTGAATTAAGTTACAAAATAAAGTTAAAAAAATTAAAAACTTAAAAATGATTTTATAAGTGACGCATTCAGGTGGGTACCTACTACAACGAATCCCTCCAAAATCTAAACAATTAAATCATTTGAAGATGTTGGTCCTTCTTGTATAAAAACACTGACCGTTGTAATAGGTCAATAAATAATAATATATTAATAATGTTGACTTAAAAATATATCAAAGCTATTATTGTTTCAGGCACTCGCAGACGAAAATCCATTTTGAAGCAAGTAAATGTTACTCGTGCAATTCAGCTTACTCCTAAGGCCAGACAGTTTTACAACACTCTAAAACAATGGAGTGTAAAAATGTCTGCTATGCATAAAAAAGTAAAATCTTATCAAGACCGATTAAAAATTGCAGAACAAGTTGGCAGTTCTCAGGAGTTTAGCAATATATTGCAACATGTGAATCGTCCTACTTATCATTTTATTATGTGTCAAGTAAGGAATCAGCACTTAGTGTCACGGGCAAGGCGCTATACACTTGATGAGAAAATATTAGCCTTGGCACTATTTAAAAGTAGTGGAAAAGGCTATCGATTGCTAAGCAAAATATTTGCGCTGCCCTCATCCAGAACATTAGGCATCCTTTTGCAGAAAATACCATTCTTCCCTGGAATAAATAAACAGATCTTTAATAATCTTCAGTTAGGGGTACAAAAAATGAAAAAAGGGCAGGAAAAGGTATGCATCCTAATGTTTGATGAAATTGCTCTACGGACACATTTAAGCTACCACAGAAAAAGTGATGAAATTGTTGGCTTAGAAGACTATGGAAATCAAAGAGGTGCTGTATTAGCTGATCATGCCAATGTTTTTATGTTAAAAGGAGTTTATAGGCAGTGGAAACAGCCAATTGCATTTACCTTTAGCAAAGGTCCTGTGAAGTCTGTAATGTTAAAAGGCACGATAAAGTCGGTTATTGAAGAATGCCAGATGATTGGATTGGAGGTAGTAGCAACAGTTTGCGACCAGGGCACTACAAACCAAACGGCGATTAATATGTTGCTTGCCGAAACAAAAGAAGGGTGTATAAAGAATAATGAAGACAACAAATATTTTGGCTTTTTGATAAATGGAGAAGAAGTTATCACTTTGTTTGATACTCCACATTTATTCAAGGGGATTAGAAACAACCTATTGAACAAAAATCTTCATTTTCAAATAAATGACACAAATAAAATTGCAAAATGGGTCCATATCCAACAGTTTTATAACCTTGATGCATCTGATCCATCCTTAAGAATTTGCACTAAATTAACCGATGCCCACATATTCCCCTCAAAAATGAATAAAATGAAGGTAAAACATTGTACGCAGGTGTTTAGTCACACAGTAGGATCTTTAATGAAGCGAATCG
Source organism: Polydrusus tereticollis (assembly GCA_963920685.1). Classification (NCBI taxonomy): domain Eukaryota; kingdom Metazoa; phylum Arthropoda; class Insecta; order Coleoptera; family Curculionidae; genus Polydrusus; species Polydrusus tereticollis. The sequence goes on along the minus strand of OY987329.1, from coordinate 1,411,668 downwards.
CACAGTGGGGTAAGATATTTATTTAATTACTCATTTAATTATTTATTTCACCAGCAAAATTTCATATTACACTTTTTTTACATTTACTTTTAGGCTTGATGAGACAATATTTTTTAGATATTAAGGATAACTACAATTTACCAATAGAAGCGAAGGACACCGCTGATCTTATTCTTTTTTTGGATGACCTTTTTGATTCCCTAAATGTTTCCAGAAAATCTAAACCTCAAGCGAAACCTTTGAAATGCCCAATTACCAAAAAATCACAACATGAAGAATTTTGGAGAAACGCACTAAAAGTTTTGGATACTATGAGTTTCTTTTGTTTAAAGAAGCAGAAAAAAGTAATGGTGCCTAGCTTAAAAAATTTAAAATTTACTGTAAGAGGTTTTTTGTACCTAAGATCAGCGCTTTTAATGAAAAAAAATTTTAAGTATATTCTGACAGGTGCTTTTAATCAAGATCCACTAGAGAATTTTTTCAGTTACATTAGAAGTCATGGTATAAGGGAAACAAATCCAGATGTGTCTCACTTTATTTCTTCTTTTAAATCCCTTGTCGTAAATAACTTTTTGTCCGCTCATTCACCTGGTTCTAATTGCCAGGAAGACATGTCTGCTGAATGCTTAGACAACTTAAGAACTTTTCTGACAGGTAAATATATAGCTGGTATTCATTCTTTAGAGCCAACTTCTGAACTACCTCAGATTCCAAAGGACATATCTCTCCAAAAGAAAACAAAAATTTCAAGATGTACCTTAATTTATATGAGCGGTGCTATTGCAAAACTAGTTTCAAAATTAAAGTCTGTTAGAAAGTGTGACACCTGTAAAACCAATCTGTCTATTAGGCATGGTTCAATAATGGAAGATGACTTTATAGATGCTAGGCAGTATGAAAGGGCACGACTTATAAGGCCAGGCCAGTACTTGCCATTTCTTATAACGCACTCCCTTAACTCGCTTTTTTATTTAATACCGCGAATTTGCATCAGTAAAAATATTTCAAAACTACTACAAAGTGTTCTTCAAAAGGATCTTAATTTTGAAGTTATTAACTGCCCCCTTCATAAATTAGGCATTATCTTATGTCAGGTTATTACCCGATGTGCCCTTTTTTGGTGGTGTAAACAAACCAATAAAATAGTTAATGGTACTGATACCAAATTTTCTAAATTTTTGTCAACTAATCCAAAAAAACATCTTATCGATCCTATTAAGTTGCAAGCCTATGAAAAATATGAAAAATCTAGGAAAAAGCTTCAACCGAAAAAGAAATATAATACCTAATTTGATTCTAATTTATTTCAGTGAACATTTACTGTATATATGCATAAATATGATTGCAAAACTTTGTTCGCTAGCCATCTGAAAGACACCTTAAAGAGTAACTGTTAGCAATATTTGTTTGATACTTATTGTGTAAAAGGTCTCTTCAAACAAACTTTCTCACACATAAAAGTATTATTTTTATTTATTTACTGTACACTACAACTTGTGTTTTCATATAAATAGAGGGTGGGGTAATAAACATAAAAACGTTGTTTTATGCAGTGTCAATTTGTTTACATTTTTTATAATAAATGTTATATTTATATTGCCCCTAATCAAGCACGTCTTCTAAGTTTATTCAAAAATATCATATTAACATGTTTATTATGTTGTAATTATTTAAATAAACTTATTATTATTGTTATTATTATAGTTATTATTATTATATCATAAAAATAATGTTTTATTACCTATTTCGCTTTATTTTACTCGGCTGTATTTTTTTAAATAGGTATTGCTTGGTTTAAATAATTCCTTTTTGCTGCTTTCTATTTCAGCTCTTAGATATACGTTATTTGTTACTTTACCAAAAGGTATTTACTCCAAACCAAAAACAAGAGTTACAAATAACGTGTATCCCTGAACTAAAAATAAAAGCAGAAAAAAATGAATATTTAAACCAAGGAATATTTTAAATTTTAAAGCGGCACCAATATCTACCGATAAAACAGATTTCATCAAAAGTTGGTAAAACAGTTCTCTTTATTTTTACCCATAGTTGCCAAACAGATTTCTTTCTTTCTCGCGTGTTTCGGATCGCAAATACTAGGACATCAGCGCCAATTAGTTTTTGACAGTTCTAAGAGTCCAGTTGGGTATCTAAATTTATTTCCGTGATTTGTGTTGATTACAAATCAAGATTTCTTTAAAGATATGGAACGTTTTGGTAGTCACTCTATAAAAGAAATTTATACAAGCATTACCAACAGCACAATACAATTTTTCGGGAAATATTCCACCGAATACCACTCGTGCATCAAAAATAACCAGCTAATTCTGCTTTCAAGCGTGTTGTAGTATTGTAACTGCATTCGGTTATTTTCATTTTTGATTAAATCTCGAAAAAGCCCTCCTTCTTCGAAGTCGGGCTCATATCTATGGCTATATTTATTTTCATTTTTGATTAAATCTCGAAAAAGCCCTTGTTCTTCGAAGTCGGGCTCTTTCGGATTTAATCAAAAATGAAAATAAACTCATTCAGTTACAATACAACACGCTTTCAATCAGAATTATCGGTAATTTTGATGCACTAGTGGTATTATACCCGATAGTAATGATATACTACCATCTGTGCAATCCGAATTTCGACTATAGTATTCCGGGCGACAATGAAATCATTGAATTATTGTTCAATATAGGAATTTGAAATTTTAGTAGTAAATATGGTTTAGGGAGATGCAAATTTTCCGTCAAAAATATTTTAAATATCACTTTCGAATTGACCGGAAGTGAGGTTAGGTCGCTTATTTTGAATGACACTCTGTATATTTTTAAAGATCTTCGAATAGACCTCTAAATTCCCTTTGACGGAATATTAGCCGCATGACATAAGTTTTTATCCTATGACGTTCTAAAATGGTAACATTGGGTCATGTCAAAATACCTTGAAATACTAGCGTGAGTTAGTTATTTAATAGTATATTACAATACAAGTACGGTAGGTACGTCTTTACCGCATATGCGTGATGTTTAACAAAACGAGCCGAAGGCGAGTTTGGTAAATCACGCAAATGCGGTAAAGACACCTGCCGTAAGTGTATTGTACGATATTTTATCTACAAGCATGTTTTAGGGCACCAGTATTAAAAATTCTAAAAGAGCACTGTTTTAATTTACCCCGTAGGTGCCTCGTAAGTCGTTACCAACAATGCATTAACATTAGGTTGCTAGGGAAATAAATTATAGAAATGTAATAGTTGGCTTTTAAATGACAGATGTAAAACTTGACAACGGAATAAACGATAATTATTTTTGTAACAATGTCGTGAAAGTATGTTTTACGTCCTTTAAATGGAAGTCAGTAGCAGCAGTGATAATGAAATTCCGAAGGAAGTTCTGGACATTGCTAAAGCAGCTACCCTTAATTTATTGCCGGATAAATCACGCCATAGATATGAGAAGGAATATGGGCTCTTCATGGACTGGTGTTTATCAAAGAAAGTTAAAGCAATTAGTGAAGATGTGATGCTTTCCTATTTTGTGGATAAATTTATGTTTAATAGAGTTTTTTTTTAAAATAAAAAATGCACTTGAATAATATAAAAACTTGTTTTTATAGAATGTAATTACTAACAGCACTAGTGCGGTAAAGTGATACTTACCGCACTCAAATCAGTGCGGTAAATAGGAACTTACCGCACGCTTGTAGATAAAAATGTATAATGCTTTATCATATTGTAAAGAATTTAAGGAGAAAATTTTTAATGATTGTATGTAATATTTTCAATTTCAATTTCAAAAATACTTTATTGTCAAGAAAAACAAAGTTTTATGTGACAAAGCATTGTTAATAAATAAGACTTAAATATTAAAAAAATATACATTTGAATTAAAAACATACAAATAACATTAAAATCTAAAGTAGGTAAAAGAAACTAAACAACAAAGCAAAGTAAATAAACAACAAAAAACATAAAAGGGAACAGAGAAACTTAATGACAAAACATAGAAAATATTAGAAATCAAATTTCAAGTCAAAAATGTGTATAATGTGCATAATCATTAAGCGTACCTAATCATAAGCGAGAGGTAAGGATGCAACACATAAAGATAGCCGAAAAACCATACTCCAAACACCCGGAGGCGCACTATCTAGTCGTCACTCGAAAAATTCGTCCAAAGAATAATATGCTCTCTCCAGCAGCAGTGCTGCAAGAGACCTTCGAAAAAGCCGCACCGAGGGAACAGTCCTAATATTCAAAGGTAAGTTGTTAAATATTTTTCTTCCTTGGTAAATTAGAAATATCTGGGTGAAAGCCCTTGATGGAATGGGCAGTGGAAGAGGAAGGTTAAGAGCCCGGCGGGTCTCATAGTGGAGGGTGGGGCCCAGAAATGCTCTACGATTCTTATAGATAAGGGTGGCTGTCTCAAGTATAAACAAAGAGGTAAGGGTCAGTATCCTTTGAGAGAGGAAGCAGGGTCTACATGTTTCTCTCTGACTGATCCCCACAATAAAACGCACTGCCCTTTTCTGAATAATAAATAAGGCATTAATTAGATAGTAAGCACACGCACCCCAAAAAGGAATCCCATACCTAAGCTGTGACTCGAATAGAGCAAAATAGACAGTACGAGCCGTCTCAGAACCCAGTTCTTTAGCGGCGGCCCTCACCGCAAAGCATGCAGAAGAGAGCTTCCCGGCAAGTCCATACACATGATCCTCAAAACGAAGGCTGTCATCAACAGTGACACCAAGAAACCTGCACACATGTCCACCCTGAACAGGTATCATGCCCAACTGAATCTCCCCCAAATCACATCTGAAACACATTGCATGAGTCTTCTCCATGTTAAATCACAACCTGTTTGCATCGCACCAGTGTTTCACCTACACCAGATCTACAGCCATCCCCTCTCTCAGATGAATCACCGATCCATCGCTCCTCACGATGGAAGTATCGTCAGCAAAAAGGATAAATTTTCCCGATATTCTAACACGTACTAAATCATTAATATAAATGAGGAAGAGTAGCGGCCCCAGTACAGACCCCTGTGGAACACGGCATTTAATATCTAAAGCCGTGGATCTGGTATCCCCGACGAGTACAGACTGTTTGCGGCCTTCCAAATAAGATGCAAACCAAAATAAAATTGATATTTATAAGTTAGAGATATCTTAAAGTATATTGAATGAGGCATACAATTGTATATTAAAAAGGAATTTCGATTCTTAGTATACAGAGTGATTCAACACTATAAACTAGCCTATGTTATCATCACTAAGTATTGCCTTCGATCTACGAAATTACGAAAATAATCCGCAAATCTGATTAACAAACATTAGAAACAACTTCATAGGTAGCTATTTTAAATGAAAATTTATATCAGTCAGTTGGAAGGTATATACATTCTATCATTTTATCTTCCTCGAGAAACCATATAAGCTTTATTTAACTTGGATTTTTGAGTGGAAAAATAAAGACTCTTCAAGAGGAACCCGCTTTAAACTTGTAGGTATCTTTTAACCGATGTTTTGGTCAAGAAAAACTTTTATTGTATGAAAAGCTAAACAAAATGTACAACAAAGGTAGGTATTATTTTGTTACTATATTTTTATCCGAACCTAACCTAAGTACGACATGCTTAATTTTCAATATTATACTATCTATTTAACAGCTAACTAATGTACTTATACTCTATCTATGTTTATTGCCTAATAACAATTTAGAGAATATACCAAAAAATTATAAAAAGAAAGGTACCTACTACTGTTATCTACCATCAAATCTGCTGGTTGTCCTGGGTTCCCTGACTAAAAACCTTTCCTCAAAGTACTTTATGCAAACTCTAATATATTTAGCAATACTAAGTCGTCTCTTGAGATCCTTTTTTTTCTCAACAAATAGCATTTTTTCAGTAAAAAACATTATAGATCGGAGTTACACCTGGGAACACATCATGAATTTGACACTTTTCGCTATTTCACAGCAACTTAATCAAATAATTTATATATTTTACATATAAAGGTCTAAACTGCGTTAACTTAATGTAATGTGTTTTTTAAAATAATCACATTAAACTGCTAAAGACCTAAAGGAAAGACCGAAACGGTTTATCAAAACATTGCAAACCTGAGAAGTACCTTTTATCGCCAAATAAAATATTACTAAGAAATATTTGAAAAGCTTTATTCAAATATTTAACAATCTTAACTTTTTAAATAAATGTGAAAGGTGCAGTTGGGGTTGTTTGAAATATTCAAAGACATTATTAGTTCTAATATCGTTGGAAATATTAATACTTCGGTTTTTTAAATGAGAGGAAATGCTGTTCAAATTAATACTGCTTATATTCTCGGAGGTCAATGAGGTTGCACTTCCATTAATGACACCCCCAATAAAGTATTTATGATTTCAAAGTGTACCAATAAAAAAAAAATAATGTAATGTATTCGTGGATACCTGGCTTTAAAACACTCGCAAAATCGCGCGTGTTTCTAATATCCACTTATACATTAATTATCTATTTGTTATTCTGCGATTAAGTGATTAAGATTTTTTGCAGTAAAATAAACTTTTTAAAATAAATGAGCAGTTACGCCCTCTTGCGGCAATTTTCGAGAATTGAAATTATTAACACTTTTTATATTGGTAGATTCTTTTCAAATCTGTGAGACGTATCGCTTTCGAGATATGGCCGCTCCGTATCCTTATCCGTATGTATCAAACATACTCCAAAAAGTGTATATCGATATAATGTAAATATCGATAAATCCCTGGCATCCCTTTTCACGAAAAACAAAACTAATTAAAAGTAAATGGCTGTTAAAAGGAAAGATTACAAAATACAATGGAAGTAAGATAAAAGATTGGGTGTTGAACATCGAACATCGCAGGGGATACAATTCAATTTTATCATTAATGATCTTCTAGATTCTTTGTTGTGTATTAGATGACCGGTCGTTAGTATTTCATCAAGCACTTACAGAAGAGTACTTTATTAAAAAAGTTACGAGATCATAAGTGTTATATAATAATTATTAAGGAAGTTTGAGAACAAAGAAATTAATGAATAAGGAAATATTAAGTTGTTAAGAAAGGGCAAATAAAATGTTTTGTTTTAAGACTGCCTTGGCAATGATTAAACTGATACTAATATCTGCTCTTGAAAGCTACATATCTCACACGCCGTGTGCAAAGTATACTTTTCATGCATCATGTAAATTCGTGGGGTTATTAACAAATGGCTCATTTCCTTCCTAAAAATAGAAACCTGGTTATAAAAATTAATGACGTTTAGTCTGATGTATACGACATAAAATTAGACATTTCGCAAAGTAGCGTCCACGGTCTTCTACTCTTTCTTCTGTATGTAAGTAAATGACTTGCCGAATGACATTCCTGCTTACGGCAAACCCAAAGACATTAGAACTACAGTAGTTCTAATGTCTTTGGGCAAACCATACCATACTTCCATTGTAGCAGTGGGGGATCAAGCGGTGACATAGAAAATAAGGTTAGGAAAGCAATAACATTCACTGACCAGGATGTAACTTCCCTTTACAAATAAATGTTGGTTCTGTTGAGACGAAAAAGTCAACCTGGAAGTAATTGTTAAAGAGAGTACATTGACTTACTGCGCTCAAAGCTCAACAAGAGTTATTACGCTATATTTAGCTTAGAGAACACATTTAAAACAATATCAATTTAATTGCGTACTATTCCATGGTTTACCCTGTAATTTCATATTACGTGGTGGTCTGGGGCCAATCCACCCAATGCGGTTGTTCATTGAGCAAACGCGAATTATCACAGGCCTGCATGAAATTGTGTGATGACGTAATTTTTGCTTGTTAAGCTCAGTTTTATATAGCAATAACTAATTAAAATACAATTCGATCACCCACAGAATTTTTCCTTGCGAAAAAATATAAAAAAATCTTATAGGCGTTTTTTTTTTACATTTTAAAATGATTGTTGTAAAGTCTGTGCGTTTTAAGAAGTCCGCTAAGCCATAAAACCTCTTGAGCATTATGTCGGTGGCTCTCAAACAATAAATTATATTGAAGGTAATTTTGGATGTTGATGAATTACATTTTCTAAATAAAATTATTTAAAGTAAATAAAAAATTAGTTTAGGTAAAGAAAAATAATAATTTTTTAGCTTTTGTAGTATTCAGACAAATTAGTTTTACGAATTCTTTTTTATAAAGTTTTGGTTCTAAAAAGAACCGATTTTGTAGTCTTGCGACAGAACGTACCTACTTGTAGATAGGTACTACTAAAAGTAGTCTTCCTCTGCATTTGAAATTTCACCCATGCTTTCAGACTCATCAGAATCAACATCATCGTCATCATCATCATCATGCGTAATAATTAACGGTCTTACTTCGTCTATAACCTGTTCTGTCTCATAAGATTCAAAAATATTTTTTTCTGTGTGTTCAATGCATTTCCGCCATTCTTCTTTGCCCGCTTGGCTGAGCGCCTCCTCCCATAACTTTATAACGCTAGGCTTACCGATATTTTTACAGGCATGTTTGTCATAATAGTTCTTGCTAATACCCCATACCAATTCAATTGCGCTCGTTTTTGCACTGCCAAAACAGGCTCTAACGGGCCCGAGTTATCTTTTTCTAAAGTAAAATAACGTTCCACTTGTAATACCAAACGGCGTTCACCTGGAGATAAATGCCTTCTAGGCGATGTGCCACCTTGCTAAACATTTTTCATAACTTTGCTTAATAACTGATTTTAATTTACACACAATGAGAAACAAACTAAAAGTGAAAAGCACAACTACTTATTTAAAATAAAGTAGAACATACCATCCCGCACTTCAGCAAATTTTAATTATTTCTTGGAAAATAGTAATTATTATGAAGATTTAATTATAATAATCCCAAAATAATGTCATTATCGGAAAAGTATATACCTGACAAAATCTTTAACATATTTAACCATCCCGCACTTGAGCAAATTTTAATTGGTTCTTGGAAAATAGCGATTATTATATAGATTTAACTATAATAATAGCAAAATAATTTAATTATCTATTTAATTATTATTTATGCTCAACGCGTAATTCTAAGATAATTTTGTTTTGAAACCTCTGATTTCGCCCAGTAATAGAATACAGTAAACCAGTGGGATGTTCGGTGTGATCAAGTATAGCGAAGGTGCGAAGATATTGTAACTTAACCGACTTACTGTTTTAAAAACGATAACATCCCTTGGTGATTTAATCCGATATCGGACTTCTTAAAACGCACAGACTTTACTTCAAATTCTAGGTAATAACCCAAAAATGATTTTCTGTGGTGCTTTTCAAGAAATTTTTAGGCGCTCATTACCTGAGGTAAATCTTTTATTATATGTATTAATTGCTAAAGTTATTGTAGTTTGAACAAGATTTTCGGAAATTTTGACCTGCTAAATCCTATTTATTATGCCTTAACTTTATTAATACTGCGAAGAATAAGGGTGTTAAGTTTATCACTTCCAACAAAATTTATATTTTAATGTCATTTGGTTCATTCGAGCTCTGAGTTTTGATCAGTAAGTAAGTAAAATTTATTTTTTGTTTAGTTTTGTGCGTGTTATTTAATATACATTACTTAAAAACATGTCTAGCCGATGTTGCAAAAACAAACTAGATGATTATTGTTATATTTGTGGATATTTCGCCTTGAAAAAGTTTAAGAGGCAAATTTGTAAAAAATGCATATCATGCTTATTTCAAAATCAAATTAGGAGACCAAGATAAAAATTGGGCACCACACGTTGTTTGTAAGGTATGTGAAGAAGGTTTAAGACATTGGGCCAAAGGGAATAGAAAAAGCTTTCCTTTTCAAATACCGATGGTTTGGAGAGAACCGCAAAATCATCATGATGATTGCTACTTTTATCTTTGTGATATTAAGGGGCATAATAGAAAAACTTTGGAACATATCTTGTACCCAAACAATATTAAATCAGCTATCAGACCAGTTCCATACCTATACCCCCCAAAGTACTAAAAGAAGAGACTGAAAACTCCTCAACTCCCTACAGGCTATGGATAGTGATTTTGAACCATCAACCTCAGGTCAAAGCCAGCCTCAACTATTTTCACAAGCCGAACTGAATGTTTTAGTAAGAGATTTGGGACTTTCGAGAGACCTTTCTGAAGTACTGGGGTCTAGGTTGAAACAAAAAAATTTGCTTGCCCCAGAAACTACCTTCTCTTGGTATAGAAATCGTGAAGCGGAATTTGTAAAATATTTTGCACAAAGCGGACCACTTGTGTACTGCCAAGCAATTGTTGATCTAGTTACTTACCTTGGAGCTTCTGAGTACACACCTTCTGACTGGAGACTTTTCATCGACTCTTCAAAAAGGAGTCTTAAAGCTGTTCTGTTTCATAATGGCAATGTTTTTGCTTCTGTTCCGGTCGGCCATTCAGTTCATTTATAGGAAAACTATGAAAATTTAGAGGAATTACTTTTAAGAATACAATATGAAAATCACAACTGGAAAGTGTGTGGAGATCTAAAAATTTTAGGCCTTCTCTTGGGTCAGCAGTCTGAATTTACTAAATTTCCATGTTTCCTGTATGAGTGGGATAGCAGGAATCGAGCACAGCATTGGATAAAAGGAGACTGGCCACAAAGAGAGACTTTACCACCTGAAACCAAAAATATAATTAACGAAAGTCTTATTGACTCTCAAAAAGTTTTACTTCCACTACTTCACATAAAACTTGGACTTATGAAACAATAATTCGTTAAGGCATTAAACAAAGAAGGAAATTGTTTTTATTTTTGTGTAAAACATGTCAGAGGTAGAATTAAAGGAGGGAATTATAAAGACCCAAACTATGTTGAGATCGTTGAAAGTATGCTGGAAAAATTTAGGATTCTTGGTTGCAATATGAGCATAATAATTTACTTTTAACATTCCCATTTGGACTATTTCCCGAAAAATCTTGAGGACGTGAGTGAAAAGCAAGGTGAAAGATTTTACCAAGATATTAAACAGATGGAAAAAAGATACCAGGGGCGCTGGGACACAAAAATGATGGCCGATTACTGTTAGACACTGATAACAAATCTTCCTTTAGCTGAATATGACAAAAGAAACAACCAAAATAAGCTTTTCTGAAAAAAGAAAACGTTTTCTTGAGAAGCGTAAAGAATAAATAACTATTTCTAATAGTTTCTATGTGTATATTTTGTCTATTTTTGTATTTTTTTTTTTAATATATTATAAAACTAGCCTATAAATGAAATAAATCGTGATTTTTCTATATTTTTAGATTTTACTGGTTTGAAAAATAACCTTAAGTGATACTAAAACTAAATAAAAACTAAAGGCAGATTTGAAATCAGCGCTACCCAATGGCTGCTTTTATTACAACTTACTTCCAATAACACTTGTAGATCTTAGGTCTTTAAATATCTTTAATGGGTTACTTAAAAAACTTTTTACTTCGTATTATTTTTACTCGTTAAATAAGTTTGCCAGATTGTATAATTGTTTAAATTCCTGAATCTATTGTGATGTGCTTTGGGGTACCTTGTCTAATGTGAGTGATAAATGCTGTTTTTTTTAATACATTTTTTTCTTGTTATTATATTAAATTAAATTCTTACACTTGTGTGTTATTATTGTGACTTTTTTTATCTACAATATATAAATTGTAGCAAAGATCAATAAACATTTTATTCTATTTATGTTTTTTATTCCGATGAGGTTGATAAACATTGCAGTCAGTGTGGCGATTATTATTACTCCACGCCAGTGGCGGCTCGTGGGTGTATAAGGGGGGGAGGCTATAAAATAGCGCCGCAGGCGAAAATTTTTCGCGATTTCAAGGTCATTGGCTTAAAATGAATAGTTAGGAATTCAACCAGCAATATAATTACTTTGAAATACTAGGTTTCACGAGAAAAATATTCAATTTGCAAGGTCAGGGTCAACTTCTCTCAGTGCATCCGCTATTGTGTCTCTATTTTGCTCTACTCTCGTAAGCGCTACAGAATTCTTAATATTATGTTCTTTGGAACTTTCGTGTGATTTTACCGCCCGTGAAAATTTTTTTAAATCAGAATACCCACCCACTGAACTCCAATTGTTTTTTACGCTGCCTAATAAAATACAAGGCCAACAATATATAATAAGCTTTCCTTATAAATACTTCCGCACAGCCACTTATAGGTTTCGTACCAAGTTACCTGAAAAGCTCTTGAATATTGCTTACCCTGTCTCTTATCGTTAAATATTGCCGAAATTTTTGGTGTCGGACGACTACATAATATCTGTCTTTTTTCCGTTTCGTTTCTCCTTAAAAATAGGTATGAGAGAATAATATCATGAACCGGATTTATATTTTTTTAAAACAATAAAATTTAGCGTTTAATAATTAATAACATAATAAAGAAATCTTAAAACTTACCGGATCTTGAAAATATAACCTTAATTTCACTTTAAGTCTTTTATAAACAATTTATCGTCGTAAGACAGTCGACTAAATCTATATTTTATCAAGTATTCGACGATATCTTTGCAATTTCGAACATTTATTTTATCATTATTAGCATTAGAGCTTCTACTATATTCGCCAATTTCAGTTACCTCCATTTTTATAATAATATAGAGATAAAATTAATAAATAAACAATAAAATAATAATAACTTACATTAAAGTATGATTTGTGCAGAAAAAAAAATCGCTAAAATCAAACACCACACACAAATTGTCGGGCAGACACCACCTAATAGTACTAAAGCTGAGCGGCAATACCAAAAATATTATATTAAGAAAGTGTTTTTCTAGAAGTAGCTAATTCAGAATTTTTGATACACTGAGAATATAAGAAATTAATAAAGTTATCTTTAAAAAAATAAAATGTTATTTCGTAAGTTTTTGTTGGGGAGGCACTGCCTCCCCTGCCTCCCCTGACGAGCCGCCACTGCTCCACACAATCAAAAGTAGAGTGGATACAATATGTAAATTGTGATAGATGGCTTTATTAGAGACGCACTTACATTAAAAACATATTATGTAGTAATTGTGGTAGAAATAATATTTGAGTGTTTCTATCTGGGCGTTTTAGACCCGTTGAAAAACATACCAGCTCCAATAAAAAAATAAGCTTTAGTGTTCTCCATTTCTTTCAATAATTTTGGTTCTGGTGTTGATTAATAAAAAATATGTCACAAACTGTGTCTTGGTTTTTTAAATGTAGTTATCCATTTTACCCTATATCGCGAAGAGCAAGAGTTTATTTTCCTTCAGTGTTGAAGGCAGTTTCTTTAAAAAGTGATCAAATTAATGAATCTTCACAAATTATACGAAATAGCGGGGAGTTGGAAAAGTATCCTTCCATGCTCTTCAAGTGTTTAGATATACCGGGTGCTTATTAAACATTCGGCAAAAATTGAAGGAGTTATTCCCTGGACTATTCTAAGAATGTTTTGTCTTTTGATTATTTTTGAGAGGCGCCTTTGTTTCGACGAAAAATTTTCGACAAAACCAATTTTGATATTTTTCAAGTTATTAATGTAGTCTAAATAAACAATACACTGGGCTTAGCGAGTATAAATCTTTTTAAAAATGCATTGTTATCTTTTAGGCAAATCAGTTTAAACGTAAATTTCATCTGAACACGTCTCGCAATTAATCATTTTGTATGTGTCGAATTTGTTTAAAGGAGGGGTATTATTCATTTAAAATTTTATTAAAAAGTTTATCCGATTTATGTTAGTACGGATTAACGACCATTTCGATTTCTGGAAAAATATTGTTTGGACAGATGAGTCCACATTTTCCAATAGTGGGATGTTCAACAAGAAAAATACAAGACAATGGGCTTCTGTCAATCCGCATTGGTACAGGGAGTTTAAATTTCGGTGTTGTCAGTCTGTTAAAATCTGGCGTGGACCAAATCAACGTCATCATGAAACATTTGCTTTGGAACGAAGTAGGAGACCAAGAAGATCAATGACAGTAAGAACGGTAGAAGTGCTGGCAGAGAATGTACAGGACATGATAGAGGAAGATCCAGGTACCTATACTCGAAGAATTACAAATACTTCGAATGTAAGTAATGAGACTGTTTGGGAAATCTGTTGGCCGCTGCCTTTATTTGCTCTGGTTAAACGTAAATTGTTTACTGTATTACTTGTATAGATTGCGTGGTTTAAAATATGTCAGTTGAAATAAAAGGCTTTTTCTCACACAAAATATATTTATTTACTTCTACCATATCGGTTACTCACTGTCACTTTACATCACTAACAACAAACAATAATATCGTGACACAATACTACTTCTTAAAGTTTAGAGAGTTTATCGCATAAATTCCACGAATTTCCAACTGCTTTCTACAAAATATAATCAGGACTCGAGTCGGGATATAATAATTAAAATATTATATCTTCAGGATGACTCCGCGAATTGACCGACCTATTTCATGGCTTGAATGCCGTGAAAATCAATGAACCTCGCGTAAAAGCCGCGAGTGAGACCGTGTGCTTCTTATAACAGATGGTACGAATCTGATTTGTCAAAATATGTTACGTCGTATTTATGATACATCATCATCTTGCGCACACAGTATCATTCTGTTATGCTGTTTCAATTAACACGTAAGTATATCTAGTTGCCTAACAATAAACCCTTCTCTTATCGCGTACGCTCATTCTTCGACAAGCGAGCGGCCGCTCGTCTGTTGATGCCTATAAGGTGCCGCCTTCCGCGAAGCTCAATGCCATCTTGGTTTTACGCGTTTTTGCTTGCTTTGCTTCGGAGAATATTCTTGGAAAATAGTCTTAGCGGTTGCAAATACCTTTTAGGATTTACCCGAACTTTTATTTTGTTTCCATATGAATTTTTAGTTTCGATGCACCGAAGATAATTTAACAGATGGTAGACGGCGACGTTGTCGTACTTTCTTTACTTTGTTTACTTGTTGCACTCATACCCACTCAACACACTTTGTTAAAATAACATTAAAAAAACGTGATAAGGGTAATGTTTTTTTACGTAACTTATAATATCGTGATTAAAAAGTTATTTAATACAACGTTAGTTTTTGCAACATAATACTAATACTGTCAGCAACAACATTAATGTTTTTAAGTTGTAAATTATAACGTTTTATTTTCTAATGTTACAAACACATTATTTTATGAGTCTAGATCTAACCATATGTAAACTAACCTTTTTTTTATCTTTTCAGTAACGTTTTCAAATTTAGCGCGCGATTGGTGCAGCGCCCCACGGGGCGGTTTGCGCAGTTACCGATGATTGGCATGATTGTCCTTGCGGCGTCATTTTTTCTTCTGTGTTGTGGAGACCTGTTACCTTTTGTTACCTGTTGCTATTAACGCAGTAAGTAAATGGCTTTGTGCAATTTATTGGAACATTGGAAGAATTGGAGGAGTGCTGCTTATCTTTGGAAGCCAAGAAATACAGTGCAGACCACTACGTGCCTCCATCTCTAGGAGAAGGCAAGAATTTGTCGAGCCTGATTTTGCTTTTGTGTCGGATATGCAAGAGGCCCTTCCTAGCAACCATTCAGATGATTATGTACAGGAAATTCGTCACTTTAACCCAACTATGAATGATCGACATCCCAGAGAGATTGAGCATTGAATTTATTTATTTATTTATTTATTTATTTACGTAACAACATTTTCAAGATATAAAGCACTTACAAATTACAAAATTAAATAAACTAACCTAATCTAGTATAGCCTTTTTGGCAAGAATTTTAAATTTTAGATCAGACTGATTAAAGAAATGTAAGGAATTATAAAATGTATTGACATTTGTTTGATGAATAATGAATTCTATTTACTTAGAGCTAAATTGAGGTTCCTAAGTAGTAGCCAAGTATTTAGTATTGCCTTTCATAATGTTTATAAATCACTATTTAGCACAAATAGATAAAAGAAAACGCCATTTTAAATTAAAAAAAGAACAATTATTTTGGTTTTTAATTGCCTTTTCTGTTAGTTTTTTTCTTGGTTATTGTTTTATACGATTAATATGTATGGATATACTTCTTGGAGATTACTATAATAATACCTATACCTACCTAAGTACTTTTTAGTTAAATTTGCATTTTTACCCATTCTATTTAAATTATTAAATTAAAGCATGTTTTTAGGTATTATGAACCGAAACAATCAGGCTGAGCAAAGTAGATTAGAATAACGTTGTTCTACATCAAATTTTATACGTTAAAATATCATTAAAAAAAAAAACAACGTTTTTAAACGAAATAATATTTTATGTTAGAATTAAGTTGGTATATCATTAATTTGCAACAAAATTAACACATTAAAAAAATGTTAAAATATCTAACGTTATATACACTAACGTTATTTAGCGGCCGATTAAATGTTATTTTCGTGTTGAAAATAACGTTACTTTATACATCGTCAGCGGGTCAACGTTTTTCAACACAACGTTAATCTAACGTTTTTTGGTTAAGTGGGTACCATATACAACGCGTTCAGGCACTTTTTCCTGCTGATCTTCGAAACAAAGTGACTTTTCCAAAATCATCAAAGGGTTCTTAGAATAGTCCAGAGAATGACCTGTTCAATTTTTGCCGTATATTTAATAGACATCCTGTATACCTTTCATTCTAAGTTTTCATCCCAAAAAGTCTTAACAATAGCCCATTATTGGTATTTACTTTTCACAAATCCATAGGTTATGTAGGACATGGCCTGTTTTGTAAAAAGGGGGCCCTTATAGTAGCAAACCTTGTTCCAAGAAATAAACCCTGTTTTACATAACCGGCCACGTTTTATGAAACAGGTCCTGTTTCTTAAAACTAGGTTGTTTCTTGAAAGAGCAAGGGCTTCTTGCTATCAAAGATAAATTGTTATAATTATAATAATTAATTTCTCCGCAGAACCTAAATCTTGAACTGACTAGAAAGCGTCACATTATATTGTTGTCAGACACCTAGTAGTAAAATATCAAGCTACTAAACTAATTACCATAGTTTTAACGTTATAGCCTGATAAAACAAAATGTCCTTTATTTCAGCATCGCCGTACCTAAATGTCTTTCCTTAAATTTAACGGGTCATTTATTTCTCACTTTTCAGCAATTAAAATACCACAAGGGTATTTTTTGACAGACAATATAAAGGATAAATGATTATGTGGCCGCGCACAATTGCAAACCGCTCGGAAACTTTTCGCTGTACGTGCCTTTTTAACTAATATCCGTCGGAAAACAAGGTTGCTGAAAGGCTTCGTTTCAGAAACGAATTCTGACAACAAAATTATTTGTATTAAGATGAATGGGCTGTCTGTTAACATTCCCTTATAGTCGCCCGACATGATAATTTTAAGTTACAGAAATGACGAATTTTCAGGAATTCTAAGGATACAATTAATTACAGATTAGTTAAAATAGCCCGTTTCCTTCAACTCCTGCTAAATTTCTTACCCGATGTGGGTGTATCGATATCGTAGTCTTATAGTAAGATCAATAATGTCAGGCGAAAATCCAAGATTTTTTGTGGAGCACGCCCAAATTTAGTCACATAGAAAACGAAACAAAAAAAAAACACATTTCGAAGAATAGGTTAGTTCAGGTTTGTTATCTATGTATTAGTAACCTATCTATTATATTTGGTAAGTTTAAATATATGGATAATATCAAAGAATATGTTTTCTTTGATAATTTATACGTATAAACGTGCAAGACCATTCAGTCTGTCTTGTTCGATGGTAAACCGGAGATATGTTTTTAAAAGTCCCAGCGCCGAGAAACTTTGCTAGCAGTAGCTACAGAGACCGGAAGCATCCAAAACGTTATTATAAAGATAGAGTTTTTTAAAGAGATCCGCCCTTAATCGTTTAATTGAAGGATTGCCTAAGATAGTTTGTGATTGTTAAAATAAAACTTACATAAAATCTTTATTAAAAAACTGTATGGTGTTTTCGAGTATGTGCATACCTTATAGAGAATAAACAGTAAAAAAACACAAATGAAAGTATTGCATAGTAAAAAAAAGAATAAACTAAGGGAAAATATTAGAAGTACAATCGAACAGGTACTGTTACGTTTTCTAATAAAACTGTTCCTGAGTTCGAAAATGTTGGGAATATTAAACACACAGTTCAGATAGGGAAATTTATTTAAACTCTCACTACTTACACCACTACGACTAACACGAAATATACTACTTATTACACAAAAAAAAAACGCTTACTACTTGTATTTCTTACTTCCGCTCTTATAATTATGCAGCGCCGTATTTTCTAGACAACGCTCGGCTCATCCCGATCGATAGTTTCTATTTACCTATCGATAATGACCACCACAATCGGCCACTTGGCAGCATCTCATACACGGAAAGTGGGAATCCCGGAATTTGTGCTCTTCTACATATTTTTGTTTTTAT
This sequence comes from Polydrusus tereticollis, assembly GCA_963920685.1. Taxonomy (NCBI): domain Eukaryota; kingdom Metazoa; phylum Arthropoda; class Insecta; order Coleoptera; family Curculionidae; genus Polydrusus; species Polydrusus tereticollis. Next base: position 1,393,261 of record OY987329.1, on the reverse strand, counting down.
TTTTAATAATATATATCTAGAATTAAACATAGAATCCAAAAATGTAATAATATAGTTATAATAGTTAAAAGAAAATGTATCGCCACACATTTTTGAAAATTAGTTTAAAAATTGTGTAACTCAAAAATCGACAGGTGTGAGGGTTTCTTCTTAAGCTCTCATACTAATTTTTATTGAATTTATCCGATACTTTACTAATGCACTGTATATTGAAATTAATTGAGTTGAGATAAACCAATAGAGCAAAACAACTCGAGACAAACGAAACAAAACGGGACGAGACGAGACATTGTTTACAAACAACAAATTATTATTATATTAACAAATATTTTTACATTCCATCTTCATATAACACTCATTGTTCTTTTCTCTCCTTGTCTGGCTTTTTACTCTAGGTGTCCCGGCTTGTCTACCATTGACATTGTGGAACTGCACTAAATTCAACGGTTTTTATTTAAAAAAATACAAGATAAACTTTTTATACAAGACATTCTCTTTATTAATAATTTTAACTACCATTTGATACAACTCCATCAGGATGTTCGTATCTCTGATTTTGTTTTCTCCTCATGGGACGAAAATGTTGTTTTTCTGTGAACGAAAGTTCCAAAAGAAAAAGATAATTAGTACTATTTAATTATTAACTAGTAAATATAATTAAAAATTTTTCTTTAAATAATAACACTTTTTCAAATTTCTATTTTATTTCTACAATCTACAACCATGCTTAATACTAATTGATAAAGTTTTTTCTGCGACACAAGGTAAGTCAACACTATTTTGTTTGACCTAAGTATAAATCAGTCTCTCACTTAAGTATTCTCCTTTGTATCTATCATCTATCCGAGCCCTTGATGAGCCTATTGTCGTTTAAGTTTTTCTTGTTTCACTAATACTTCTTTTCTATCTTTAATTTGCAGTTCTCACAATGTCCTTTCTCTTCTACTAACATAATTTTATCCCACTGATGATGGAGGTTTATGCCTTCGAAACATGTATGGCATAAAAAAATTTACATTAAACTAGTAGAGCAGATTGTGTGTTTTAGTTTACGTTAAAACCTAGTGTATATAATACTTGCAATAGTCATTAATGTTTTTTTTAGTAGGAACAAAATACAAAAAAATTATATTGAATTATAATAAATCCTACAATGAAATCCTATTCTGTCACTATATTTATTTTGTGAGCATTAATAACATGATAAACTGTCATTGCTAATTTGCGTTTTGCATTTGTTAGATTTGGCCCGTATGATAAATAATCCTAAATTTATTTTATATCTGTTTTAATGCATCTAATGCTTTAGGACAGTTTATTTGTTTAATTGCTTAAAAAATAATATTTTGTAGCTTTCTCTGTATAATTAGGCAAAAAGTAGATATACTTTTATACAAAACATTATCACACACACATGCGCGTCTATAATGTTTTTTCGTTGTAATGGTTACTAAAGAAAAGTTATTCAACCTTTTCTTATACTTAACACAAGACTAACTAACCATCAAACATTTAAACTAAAACCATCACTTAGTACCGGTTAATACACCTTAAATCGTATTATAATTATAATTTATATATGTAATTATAAAATTTGTAGGCCTTAAAAACATCTATAGAACTAGGACACCTGTAATTATACAGGGTGCCTCAAGCAGTCATGGTAAACAAGACTTTGGTTTATTTAAATGGAATGACCCCTTTCTAATCACGCTTTCTGATTGCTCTAAACATTCTAAACAACAATTATGAAACATGTCATATGGCTAAACCCAATAGTTTAAGAAATAATTTGAGTTAAATGACATAAATGCAACAGGTAAGATATTACCTACATTTTGCATTTTTACAAGCTGGTACCAGAATATTTTGCGTCACTGTTGCATTAATTTCTGAAAATGTCTCTCAACGAAAGGGAACGTATAACTTTACTAATGATCAGAGGTTTTGGAGACCGACAAAGATCATTTACCGAAACAAAGCAATTTTTCAATATAACTTTGCTAATCAGCCTATATCAAAATCTACAGTTGTGAGAGCAGTTCAAAGATTCGAGAAAATCGGGTGTTGCAGAGATAAAGTTTGTTCCGAAAGACCAAAATCGGCACCAAGTGACGGAAAAAAAATTAGAGACATTACTTCATTTTGTTTAGGATCCACATTTGTCGTTGAGAAAAGCTGGTATCCAAGTTGATGTATGTTTTAAATCAGTTGAAATTATTTTAAAAAACAGTAATTTTTACACCTATAAAATAAATTTAGTCCAGGAATTATCAGAAGACGATTTCGAACGTAGAATAGAATTTAAGTAATGATGCAAAAACAGGAAGAAAATAACAATTTTTTTAATCAAATAGTTTTTTCGGATGACGCAACATGCATGTTAAACGGGAATGTCAATCGACATAATTTTCGTTACTGGGCTGATCAGAACCCACATTGGATGAGAGAAACACACACTCAACACCCCCAGAAAGTAAATGTGTGGTGGGCCGGTATTATTGGCAAAAGATTAGTGGGACCTTTCTTTACAGAGGGGAATTTGAATGCAGAATATTATCTGCACATGCTGCAAAATTAAATTGTTCCAGCAATAACCAATACACTAGGACTACAATTACAACATACGTGGTTTCAGCAGGACGGAGCTCCTCCTCATTTTGGGCGAGCTGTAAGAGTTTACCTAAATAATATTTTTCTAACCGCTGGATAGGGCGAAGGGGCCCCATAGAATGGCCCGCTGGGTCGCAAGACTTAACGCTCCTTGATTATTGTCTCTGGGGACAACTAAAAAATAAAGTGTACGTGACAAAGCCTGCAGATCTGAACGAATTGAAAAGAAGAATTATTGAAAAATGTTACAAAACGTCATTGACAAAATTTATTATAACCTAGCCCATTGTCAAACTGTAGGAGGGGGACATTTTCAACATTTAATTAAATAACGACTTACTTAAATTTATTTTTGTTCTTGTAAATTTGTTATTAATTTTACTGCTTGTATTTAATTTAATTCTTATTAAATGTATTGCAGTACGTGGAGCTCATATTGAACATTTGCCAATATAACATTTAGGGGAGAGCAGGTAGGATTCGTACACTTTTTACACTAAGTCATATAAAAGCTAAACTAATAGCTATTTCAAAATAATTTCAATGCTGCTGAATTACCCACATATCTCGCTTTAATAATAATGTAGCTCAGTGTTGATACAAAGTAACATGGCAAAGCTATGATGAATTTCCCAAAAAATGGAAATCGTACGAAAGCACCCCACATGCGGGGTAGCTTCGTACATAGAGTAGGGTACATTCGTACATAGTGGGGAGCCTCCGTACACAGTAATTGAAAAGGCTATTTATATGAAATTAGCATTTATTGAAATTAAAATTAACACAGAATAAACCTTAAACATAGTTATAATTAACAATATATTGTTTTATAAATACCTTGTTAAAATCTAAGTCATAAAATCAACATTAAAATTAACCATTAGGGTAACATGTCATAGTCACACATAACGGATCTACTATTGCATATTCTACATAGTTAGTTTTTTTTTTTAATCTAAAGATATTAGCTGTTCTTGAGGTAGAAGCAGATTTGGGTGGCGGAAATACACAAACCACGTCTGATAAGTAAACTGTTCCTTCTTTCTCAGAAATGAAACTTTATATTTCATGGGGTTGTATTTTGTTACCACCTGTCTAATATAATGTAACACGGTCTTTTTCTTTTCAAACTTCACTAACACAAAGCCTTTTTCTTTAATGTTTTCCGTGATAACTGGAATTTCGATCTCAATATCAGATCCTTCAAACATCTCTTCGTAGGAAGAACAAGAACTTTCTCTTAAACTTATATCAGTCTCATCTTCACTATCAGTCTCTATAGTTTTCTGCTGTTTCTTTGGTTTGGTTTCTTTTTTTATATATAATAGCAAATTTAACGCGCGTTTCATCTCCTTCGCCTTTTGTCTTCTCTCTTGCTCTTGTTTCTTCATCTCTTTTGATCTTTCTATTTCTATTAGTCTATTTTTTTCGGGAGTGTCTGTATATATCCTTGATTTTCCTGGCAGTTTTCCTTTCTTCGTCTTTTTAGGTGCATTCCTATCCACTTTAGGGTAAGATTGGATCATTTCTGAAGTTATTAATCACACAGATGATGTAGATGGTGATGCAGGCGGCAATAGATCTTGTTGAGTAAGAGTTATTTCTTCGGGTATAGTTTGTTGCATGTTGTCATCTGTGACTGCTATACAATCGGAATGGTAAACTTGCACAGCTGCAAATTATTCGTCACTGAAATTCGACTCGATGAGTTTGAATCCCAGGCTTTTTTAAAGCATTTGAAATATTTTTGCAATTAAATGATTCAAAATGGGCAATTTCTCTAATCATTCTAACTAACCTGAACTCACGCGGGGTTCATTCGTACGAATCCTCCCCACTCATAACTGTACGAAAGTACCCCAACCAAAACAATTAAAAAATAAATTCAAAATAAAAATAACCGTTGAGGTTATCCCAAAATTAATGTTTACATATTAATCTAAGGCACTCATTCAAAAACTATTATAACTTACTTTAACAATTTGAGCAAAACTTATTACGAATGAATGTTTTCAAAGATGAATCGAAAAATTACTTACGCGGTGCGAAAACACTTATCAACTTGTCCCAACGAAGTTTACCATGGCACTGCCACCCTACTTAGCTGTTAGCCTTTGCCCATGAGCGGGCCTTACACACAGACAAATACAAACGCAACATGTAGAATAGAGTAGATATGACTGCTGTACAAATGCTCCCTCCGTACGAATCCTACCTGCTCTCCCCTACACGGTTTCATTATTTTTGTATTTTAAAACATTGTAAATTAATTAAGCTCCGATCAACCCTTTGAAAGGTTTTTGGACTTGACAGTGTCTGAGCTGGAAATCTTTCAGCATAAAGTGTTTCTGCCTTCAAAGAGTTAGAAAGCGCTTCCCAAAAATTAAATGCACATGTGTTTAGCATTAGTAACTTTTGAGTATTTCGCATAAAAACCGATTTATCTCGAAAACTGCCAGTTTTATCGAAATAAATTAAGAGTACCTTTTTTGAAGAGAAATGACCACGGTATTTAGAACAATCAGTTCGTAGCTCTGTCAAATGACACCAGTTAAAATTTTGGACCAACAAGGGTGGTGGCAAGTCCGTTTCCGACTTCTCTGAAGATGTAAAACATCTACGTGTAGTATGGCTTAATGACTCTTTATTGCCTGCATAAAATATTAAAATTTCATTAAATTATACAAGTCGGTTCAAAAGTTAGAGCTAAAAAAGTAAATCGCTGGTTACTCTTTTGGGGCTCTGTATCTTCGTTAAGGGGCCCTTTAGGAATTCTTTCTACGACAAATTAGGGTTATTTTGACCTCCTCTGTATGCTCCCAAGAAATTATGAGGTTTTTACCGGACACCCTTCATTGCCAAAATGCCTAAAACAATATCCCCTGCAGCCCCATAAAATTGACATACATTTGTTACATGCAAATTTAAAGCATAGGTATTCTCGGAAGTGTTTAAAATATTCAAAATTGTATTTAAGTTTAATAATTTGTAACAATTTAAAATTAATTAGCTTAAACTAAAAATACTTTATTTGGCATAACCTTATTTCATAATAAATGTTTGCAAAACTGAAAAATCCCGTGTCACCAAACATTCCTATTTGCTCAGACTTAAACTTTGTTAAAACTGTACTTTAGCGGGACGGCAGATAAGGGAAATGCAATTTTCAGCTGAAATGAATTCACAAAGTTAATATTCTGTTAACGCAATGCTGATTTATTTTATTAATAACGAGTATAAGAGAATTGTTTGTAAGTAATAAACTGGCCCAGTTATTTATTGGACCAAGCAATATGTTGCGGTACACATTGTTGCGGGTCTGAATAAGTATTGTTGGGGAAACGATCATCCAAATGCATTAAAAATAATATAATTAAATGCCACAAATGTTTTTAGAATCAATACTACTATTAAATATCTGATTTCAATATTATTTCAATAAAGGAGCAAAATGTATCAATGTTTGCGGAACGAATAGTGTTTTCGCCGGGTTAAACATAAAACTTGTAAATATCATCTTTTAAAATACATATAATATTTCCTAAATAATAAGCGGCTAGTCGACCGTTATTCCAGGATAAAGCAATGTTCTACATTTAGATCTTAAGAGTATATTTGTTTAGAATCTTGTACATCTAAAAACCCTTTGACGGTGTTTTGGCGCTCGAGAAAGGTGACACAGCGTGGTACATTTGTTGATTACCGTCCAATTGGTTAAAAGAAAACATGGCGGCTGTGTAGCCTATCAAAATGCATTGTTAGTTAATCGTCATGACAACAGGGGCGTAACCTTGCTGTCAGATAATATTAACAAACATTAGATCGGTGGCTGAGGGAGTTGACAATATTGGCATTTATATTTTAAAAGTGGGCTGTCCCTTCTTATTACCTTACATTACTCACATTATTAACTTTTGCATTCGTAACTCGGAATTTCCTGAAGTATGGAAACAGGCTTCAGTGATACCACTTCCTAAGGTCTCGTCGCCAAAGGAATTTAAGGACCTCCGGCCTATCAGTGTTCTGCCATGTATGGCGAAAGTTTTGGAGAAGGTGGTAAATGCTTAACTGACTAAACATATTGAAAGTAATAATATCCTGTCCCAAACACAATCGGGATGCCGCGAACATCATGGCTGCGCTACAGCATTGCTTAATGTTAGTGACGATGTTTTTCAGGCTATTGACAATAGTAAAATAACCGTTTTGGCATTGTTGGACTTCTCCAAGGCTTTCGATCAACACTATAAACCATCCCTTATTATTAGCTATTCTGCATCATGTGGGACTGTCTGATGGGGCAGTTAGATTTTTTACCAATTTCTTGTCAAATAGATCTCAATCAGTGCGTGTCGGAAGTATGATATCGAATTCTCTCATAATTAAAAATGAAGTGCCACAGGGCTCGACTCTGTCTCCCCTTTTATATGCTATTTATACATCATCTCTCTCAAACTCATTAAAACAATATTCAGTTCAATACTATGCTGACGACACGCAGGTATATAAATCATTTAGTAGAACCAATACTGTTGAAAGCTGTAAAATAATAAGTTCTGAACTAAACTCCCTAAATAAATTGTCTTTACAACACTCCCTTACATTAAACCCTAAGAAGTGCTGTGTAATGGTTTTTGGGCGCAAGGCCGACTTGGACTCAGTTAAAAGTGAAATTAAAATTCAGATTGATGACATTATTTTGCCAGTGAAGGAGAATGTGCGTAACTTGGAAGTGATTTTTGACAGTTCTCTAAGATTTAGTGCGCATGTGTCAGGTTGTATACAAAAAGCTTTCATTAGATTAAAATTCTTATACCATATGCGGCACTTCCTATTTCGAAAGGTTAAATCACTTTTGTGCGATTCCCTCGTGCTCTCATTATTTAACCATGGCGACGTTGTCTACGGAAATTGTCTCACTGTAGTCAATAAACCACGAATACAACTTGTTCAGAATTCTTGTATGAGACTTACTCATGGAGTAAGGAAATATGAATATATCTCCCACAAGCTGGACGAGTTGCACTGGTTGAGTATGGCGGAGAGGAGGGAGCTGCATCAAGCATGCTTTTATCATAAAATTATATCTTTGAAATGTCCTGCATACTTGTATAACCGTATTGTTTTTCGAACTGACGTACATACTCTAAATCCCAGATTTAAAGGCAGAATAACGCCGCCGCATCACCACACTGCAATCTTTGAGCGAAGCTTTTCACACAATATTGCTAAGTTCTATAACTCGTTGCTAGATAACTTAAAAATACTTCCGCTCTCTTCCTTTAGGCTGAATTATATTAAACATAATATATTAAATAGACATGTATGATGAACATTCACCCACTGCATCGTGATTGCATCGTGATTGTCACGTTAAATAAAAAGTTAATTACCAATACATCGCTAGGTTAGGTTAAGATATTTAAGATTAGCTAAAGGTTAAGTAGATCAGGGAGATATTTTAGGATGCCTCATCTGGACTTCGCCTATTTCAGAATAACATATGTAATATGTATCCCTTCTTTTTGTACTTTTGTAACAGAAAATTTAATATTCTGAAATAAAGACATTTATTATTATTATTATTATTATTATTATTATTATTATTATTATTATTATTATTATTAATATGGTTTTCCATTTTGTATACTACTACACTTTTGGCTTCGATAAAGCAAGGTTGTATGTCAACAAACTCACGTGGTTTCTTTTCGTCGGATTGAAACAAATAGCATTGCCTAAAAAAAGGCACCCAGCAAATGTACTAAACAAATGTAGTGACTAGTTATGTGATTGTAAAATCAGTAGTGAATATTTATGTTATAGTATGTTATTGTAAAATCATGTACTAAAGTAGTTTTGTGTGATTTGGAGAAATAAACGCAAAATTACCACAGTGAAAAGCTCGTTTAATTCCTTCACTCAGTAAATAAAGGAATCAGTGAAATTAACCTACAATCGAGGAACATAAAAGCCTCATGAACTGTTGACGCAAGTTAAGTAACAACACTTGGCTTGCTTAACAAGTATTAATTTAATTAACACAGGTCTGCATATGAATCAAAATATCTGAAATTCAACTAGTTAAGGTAGTTTGTGTGGAAGAACTGGGTCAGCGATGAAATGTGGAAGACACTCCAACAATCTGGATGGAGCCGAGAAATAACTAGACGGTCGTTACTTTTGCTACTGTAATATAACAACCAGGTGTTAACGCGAAAAATAAAATAAACTTTAGTCGAGTAGCTTTGTCCTGGATATTATACAGGGTATCCGGGAAAATGTGGGAAATCTCTCGGATTTGGATAGAACATAAAATAAGATGACAAGTTCCCATAAAATTCTCTCTCTCATTTATTCTGAGCCACAGTTATTTACGCAAGAAGAATTAATTCTAGATCTGGATCTACGCCGAATTCTTGCAAACAACCATGAGTAGGTAACTTAAAGTATTCTAATACTGTTACTAAATAGCAACAAGTGAGTCAGTTCGCATTAAACGGGGTATCCTAGATCAAAATCATGTAATGTACAGGGTGTCAATTTTTCGATGTAACTGCAGGATATCTCGGTAACTAGTGAAGATAGAGACTTGTGGTTTTTACATTAGTGTGCTATTTTCTCGTGCAACAAAAGATTCCGTAAACAGAATTATTCTGGCTTTCTTAGTATTTAAGCTACAGGGTGTTTTTAAAAATGCTTGCTTCTCGACCACCCCCTGTATTTCGGTTACCATTTAACTTCGAAAAATTGAAAGCTGTTTCTAAGAGAGTTTTTTAGGTAGAATGCAGTGGCTGCTTACTTTTTCTGGAAGTCTTACTTTTCAAGATTTAAAGCAAACATATGATTTTTTAAATTGGACAGGCTTTTTCTCTTATTTAATTGGGCTATTTTTAAGCTTTTCAAAAATATATAATAGTTGATTGTTATTATTAACAATAAGCGCACAAATCAAAAAAGTTAAAAAATTAGCGTAGTAGGCGCTATCGGTGTCCCGTCAATTCATCGTACGACATTTCACCGCGCGACTTTTCATCGCCGACAATTGAGCGCGCGACAATTCACCGCTACGACACTTCATCGCGCGTCAATTCATCGCAAATTCTTCTGTTAATGATTTTACAGATATAATTTCTATATTTTTCATTTTGGGTCATGTTGAGTTCTATAATTACTTAATACTATAATTACCTAATCCTCTTAAGGGGTTAGTTCAGGTTTCCTGAATTAATATTCCGCGGTGAACTTGAAAAAGGCGAATTGGAACCAAAAAGGTGGATTAGATGCCGTGTTAGCGCTGTATAACCAATATAAGTCTATATATCTTCTGTTTTAATTATTACAATATATATATAACAATACGGCGCTAAATAATTGTCGCACGATAAATTGTCGTAGCGATGAATTGTCTCTGCGATGAATTGTCGGCGGTGAATTGTCGTTCGATGTATTGTCGCGCGATATGTTGACGCTAAATCTGTAAAACCATTGAAACAAACAAAAGAATATGTCATTACTGTTAAAGTAAATATTATAAAAAAAAATACAATAATGTTACATTTAAACTGGGGACCCATTTCTTGTATTACGGCGATTGATAATGCCTGTGCGAAACTCATAAAATAAGATCCGTCAGACCATTCTACTTTTGTAGCAAACTGCCTGTCGATTCGTATTCGATTTAGATACAGTTGCCAAAACTAAGTCGTCGCACAGCATTCCCAGTACGTGAAGGGTGTACAATCTTTACTTCATGGGGTTTCAAATAATATTTATTTAATAATTTTTTAGACAAGATTTTATTACTTTGAGATTTTTTTTCTATGACTTTGCACGAACTTCTATTGCCTCTGCAAAAGCCATAACGTTCATTTCGTCCTGTTCGCGATTCTCATTATTATATATGATTTAGGTTTTGACTTTATAAATGATCGATTTATAATTAAATTAATTATTAAACTTGAAAATGTTACTTGATTGGGCAGCATTCTTTCTGGATATCTATGAAAGTAAGAACTCTATAGTTAGATATTTGAATTACAAGATTGTAAACTTATCTATTTTCATGGCACTCTATAAAACAAACTAACGTCGTAATTTTCAATATTTTCATGCTAAATACTACATTTGCGTCATTTTATTAAACTTTAGTGAAATGATGACATGTATTTTAACAAAACGTTATTCTTGCCTATACATTTTGACAATTAGATATTGACACTCTGTACACATTTGCAAATAATAAAAAATATTGTATTAACTACGAGCTGCATTCCCCCATATATTTATAAAAAGAAGACATGTTGACATCCAGATTAAAGTTTACGGTATGACATAAAATAATCGAGTGCCTAAAACTTTACAGGACTATAAAATTCCCTGTCACACAACATTCGTATTTGCTCAAAGCGAAACTTTGTTAAAACTCTGTTCTAGCCAGATGGCAGATGAGAGAAATGCATTTTTCATCGCATGTACGAGACGTTGCAGTTGGTTCAAATTCAAAAATCTATTTTACTGATTGCAGTAGAAAAATGCAAGTTTAGTGGTTTTAAAACTAGCGTTCATTCAAAGGATAATAACAGTTTAATAACAATAAGTTATAAAACAGCGTATCTAAAAGATTTTTTGTTTTCTAGACAGAATCTGGTTTAAATAAGCATTTAAATGCAATTTTAAAGGTGCGGTGTTTTAAGCAGTATCAATTTTAAACAATACCTATGTTTTTTTAAACAGATATTGTTTTAAACCAGAAAAAAGAGAAAAAAGCCTTTTATTTCAACTGACATATTTTGAACCAAGCAACCTATGGAAATACAGTAAACAATTTGGCGCAAGCATATAATGGCGGCGTCAACAAACATGTATTACTTTTATTTTGGTAAGTATTATAATAATTTTATAAATCTCAACTAAAAACTAGGTACTTAAAACTAAAAGAAAATAAATTTAAAATCTCAATTTTGAAGATTTAACTTAATTACCAAAAATGGAGTGACGTTCACAATATTTGTGATTTTGATATTTTAATTTTAGTCGCTTTGCCTATATTATTTATGTATTCTTGACAATAAAGCATGTTAAATAAAATAAAATATAAATATCTTTCAGTATTGAAAGTGCCCTTAACGAGGAATTGTTCATTTATCTCTTTACAGCCTTTCCTTATTAGTGATACACTTTAAGAATGAGCCGGTCAATATCAAAGTGTCTGCGCCACTGAGTAAGTTTTACTTTATTAAACGCCAATGCAAGAGCAGATGAGAAAAATGCATTTTGCATGGTATCTACAAGTAAAATACGCAGTATGCAGGCAACATAAACTGCATTTATTTTGCTCGCAACCAAAACGCCCCGAATGACCATAAACCAGTCGCGCTTTGAGATTTAAGGAGAATGCACTTTTAACCTCTGTTAATATATTACTATCTTGATATACTTTCATTCATTTCATTCACTAATTTGTTTTTTAGACACTCATCCACAAATAAATTTGTGCTTTCTGTTGACTTAACAACTAACACAAATATTTTAATATACAGGGTATCCCTTAAAGGTCTGTAAAATATAATGCTAGTATAAATGCCGTAGGCTGAATTATGCTGATTTACCCCAACAAATTTAATATTGTATTTAAATCGGTACAGGGTAATGTAAAAAATAATACAGGGGGGAATTAAGTTGTTTTCCAAAATAACTTTGTTTAAAAACACAATTTTTGTGTGCATACTTTTAAGAACCCTGCGAATCCTACAGTAAGTTTTGCCGCACAAATTTGTCGGTAAAAAATTAAAGAAAATATGGAGCTGGAGAGTTTGAAGTGGTGGTTATGTGCTACTGTATGAAGCAACCACCTACTAAAATCAAACTTTGGCTGAAAATCACGGGAAAGCAGAGCTTACATCCGTTAAATATGGTATGGGTATAGTTGATAAAGATGCAAAACCCTCCAACCAGTTGACGGACTTGTTTGAAGTTGCACTGCTACCTTCCTGGCACTAGTTGAAGGATCATTTTCTATCTCTTGAAGTATAGCCGCTTCTAACTGAGGTGCGGATGCTGTTGCAGGTGTGCCAAGAAGTTCCGTACTACGTTTAAAAGTCCCAGTCTTACTTAATCCTCCGTAGAGCTGTCTAAATGTTTTGGTACATGGCAGTACTCTATTTGGATAACGTTCCTGATAAATTCGCCGGGTTTCTGCAGCATTACCATTTGCTAGGCCATATTTGAAATGCATCTGGGTCATCTCAGCGTCAGTAAAGTTATTCATTTTTGACTTGTTATTAAGAAAACAGGTAAATTGGACATCAAAACTTACCTCTTCCTTATATTTTAATTAACTTAGAACTTAAGTACATAGGTATTTTTTTGTAGGTGCAATAAAGGTTTTTATTTTTCTCTCGAAAACGAAGCAAGATACGGAAACAATTCAGGAAACAAACAAGTTGTATTATAAATCCGAAAAAGAAAATAATAAAATTAGAGAATAGTAAGTGGCTTACATTTTTCTGTCAATCATATTCGTTAAGGTGCTCCGCGGGACTCTACTTATTAAATTTAATCTAGTTTGAGCTAATTAACCCCCTAAGCATTATGAATAACGGTTAACGGTATCAAATTTCAATAAAATCGGGAAAAGAATATTTAAAAAAAAAACTATAAAAAAACGATGTTTGTTAAGAAATTTAACACCCTGTATATCAAAGACAGGGCAACTCCGGACACATGTTCATATGAACTTTTTTTCTTAGAATATTATAAGGAATCACCTCCTTAGGTTACATACCATACTTTTGAAACACCCTGTATAATAGTTATTTAAGATCGTTTGACTAGTAACATTAACAGCAGCATTGACAGGGCAACGTAAACCGGCCTACAAACTATAGTTGGGGTCAAGCAAATACTTGACGCGTGACACTTCCATCTTGTCATATTTGTCCAATACTAGTTATTTCGATTTCACCAACTTTATTACAGCTGATACTTAGTCAGGGCCGGACTGACAAATATTGTTATTTATAAACCTTTGCAGAAAATGATTGCTGGGAAATTGGTCTAAGAATATGAATTATAATATAAATAAATTTGTTTTGATAAATCCTGTGCATTGTAATGGTGGGATTTAGGATTGACCATTAATATCACAGGCCTCAACAAAAGCAATCTTAGTAGTGTATAACGATTAATATTATTTTTATTTATTTATTAAGTACCTCATTGGTTTACACCAAAAGGCCATTGCCCAAAGTCCTTCAGGCTAAGTCAATTAAGTACATATTAGTTTACACTTAAAAACTATTTGTTTGTTTAGGTTACATTGATAGAATAGTCGGAAGTGAACAATAAAAAGCTAATGAGTGCTTGCCAACGTATCAGTATATTTATTTAAAGCTTCATTAGGGCTAAAATATTATAATTTTCTTAAAAATTTTGGCCTGGGGATTGTATATTTCATATGTATTTGCATTTGACTAGGTGTTTCCAATAAATGTCTATAAATAAATGTATTCAAACTTTTTAACCTTACAATTCGTTAATATTCATTGTCATTGTGTATAATATGTTCTTTATTTGTCATGTATTTTATATGCAGGCTCCAAAATTTTTAAGAAAATTATTATATTTCAGCCCTGATGAAGCTTTACATAAATAAAGCGAAACGTTGGCAAGCACTCACTAGCCTTTTTTATTGTCCACTTCCGACTAATTCTATCAACGTAAATGATGTTTATTGATATAATGCCAGTAGAGTTACTTACTTTTCTTAAGATAAACACACGTCTAAAAAAATAATACTAAATAAAAGTCTTATAAACTATAAACAATGTTTAACACTCACTACACAAATAAAGACAATAGAACACTATAAAAAGGCAATAAAATGATTTAAATACTCAAAAACCAAAACCAAATACAGAATATTAACAAGACAACGACATCACTCGCTTTGGAATAAATAAAATGCGGATCTGCATTTTACCAAATCGACGAGAATTCACGTACGGTCGACAAGTGATAAGACATTGAAAATGCACAAGAGGGAGAAACAAACAAAATTACGTTCGATGTTCGATTCATGTGTTTTCCTTTCTTCTTCTCTTCTTTTTTCTTGAGGTAACTCGGTTTATGTATGTCTCTTTTTAGTCATATAAAAGGATAAAGATACAAATACTTCGAGTGGGTGGTAATTATTATAATATAAATTAGCCATTAGTAACTTTTATATTATGAGTTGCCTGCCGTATTTGACACCCATGACAATATGGAAGTGTCACGCATCAAATACATTTGCTTGACCCCAACTATATATAGTTTTGTGGCATAGAATTCTCGGATGTGATTTGTTACGTGCTTAAGGAACTACGAACTTGATAAATAACATTTCAGATCCCAAAGTTAACGTAAGAAACTCCCATCTTTTTTTCTCATATTATGTTGATATAATTGGGCCAAAAATTTAATATTACAGCCTCATTAAAACACAATTAATTATAATTTACTACCCATCGTTCATGTACGGGTGATTAGGGTGGTCCAAATTATATTAAAAAAAAAAAATAAGTTGTTTCTATCAAGCATTTACATAGGCTACTTTTGTCCACTTTAATGTAATAATTTGTCTGTCAAATCTGAGCTTCATACGTTAAACTTTAAAGTTTAGAGGTCGCCCAAAAGTATGAAGTACTCTCACACACACAACTCTATCTCTTCGCTGACGATACTGCGATAACTACAACCTTAAGGGTGCCCTGGTTAGTAGTTTCACGCCTGCAACGTCATTTCATGCTCCTTCAGAGCTGGTTGAAGAGCTGGAAGCTTCGTTTGAACGCAGACAAAACCCAGACCATCTTTTTTCAAAAGCAAAAATCAATTTACCTGAAACTAGGGTAAAGGTTAACAATAAATCAATAAAATAGAATGGCGAAATAAGATAAAATATCTTGGATTGACTTTTGATAAAAAGATGGCATGGGGAGACAATGCAGATGAGCGAGTGGCAACAAAAAACAGTTTCAGGCTATATAGATGGATTTAGGAGGGAGAACTCCACAGCGACTGCCTTGGCCACGGTAGTCAGTGACATAATCAAAGCATGTGATGGGGGTGAGGTTGCGGCGCTTGTTTTTGTTCGATTTGTCGAAGACGTTTGATGCTATTGATCATAAATAATGTCAGCCAAGCTCAAATATTATGGGTTTGACGATCTCGCCTTGAAGTTGTCCGAATCATATTTTATTGGAAGAACTCAGAGCATAACTCTTAATGGAGTAGTTTCATCACAGACGAGCATACTGTCTGGGGTTCCTCAGGGTAGGGTTCTTGGGCCCTTGTTATTTATAATTTATACGACTAGTATTTTAAAATCTATAGCTTATTGCAGTGCTCAGGCCTACACTGATAATACACAGCTCTATACTCACTTTCATGTCAATAATGCTCATAATGCTGAGTAATTAATTGATAACGAACTAAATAGTTTTTATGAACTGTTATTGGAACATAACCTTAAATTAAATGCAGACAAGTCTTATGTGCTATTTCTTGGTGCAAAAAGTCGGGTAACTTTGGTTAAACAATGGATATCGTTAAAAATCAATGCGGTTCCTTGGAATGTTATAGATTCCACTATCTTGGAATCATTTTGGACATGGGCCTAAGATTTCGTGAATATGCTAAAAAGTTAAGTCAAAGGTCAAAGGGCATTCATTAACCTTAAACTTTTGTATTCTAATAAACAATTATTAAACAAAACTTTATAACGTAATTTATGTGAGAGCCTAGTGTTATCACATTCTAACTACTGTGACTTTATCTATGGTCCGTGTCTGGATCTTGAGTCTAGGATTCGTATTCAAAGAATCCAAAATAGTTGTTGCAGATTTGTTTGCGGTCTCCGAAAATATGATCATGTGTCTCCCAAAATAAAAGAATTGGCTTGGTTAAAAATGGAGAAGCGCCGAGATCACCATTTGGTAAATTTTACCCCATCAGCTTATTACGAGTAACCACCCATCCCCGCTCAAAGCAAGGTTTATAGTGCGTCATCACAACCGTGGGCGCAGTAATTTACGAAATGATAGCGTGTTATCAATCCCTAGACACAGGACAAAAAAAGCAATGTTTATAATGCAATTCGATGCCACATTATTAAAAAAAAACATCCTATATAAAATTTAAAAAGGAATATAAAAGATACCTACTCTTAATGTAAAAATGTTAGAATATAGCAAAAAAAAATATGTAGTATGTAGTAATACAGTGTACCTATCTAGTAAGATTATATAGATTTGGATAATGAATAGTGTGCAGGGGTTTTTCTTTCTTTGCTGCCTTCACTACATTGTTTTGCTTTTCACTCTTTATTCACTCTAGTGGTTAAGTAGAATAGCTTGAAGCTAGACTTCGCCACACTGAAACAAGATTCTTAGAAAGTGTAATTTTCATTCTTTGATGCTAATAAAAGTCGTTTTTATTTTTTATTTATTTATTTATATACCCCTAGTAAATAAAAACAGTAAATTAAACTTAAAAGTAAAAACAACGTTGTACAAAACACTAGTACGCCCGGTACTTACTTACGGTATACATATAGTGTACCGTAAATAAAACCAAAATGTTAAAAGTAAAGTGTGTTCACAAATATAAGAAACCGACCTAAATGACTGCTATTATTAGGGTATTCAAAATATAATAAATAAACTAGTTCTGTGAAATGATATGGGCGTAATAAATTTTAAGTACCGTACTCAGGTAAATAAAAATGCGGATAAACCAGGGTCCTTTTT
Organism: Polydrusus tereticollis; assembly: GCA_963920685.1. Classification (NCBI taxonomy): domain Eukaryota; kingdom Metazoa; phylum Arthropoda; class Insecta; order Coleoptera; family Curculionidae; genus Polydrusus; species Polydrusus tereticollis. The sequence goes on along the minus strand of OY987329.1, from coordinate 1,375,859 downwards.
GATTTTAATCTGTCAACGTACACTGTTGAGTTTAGTTTTTTTTTTTTATGAAAATGTTTCGTCCTTGGTGTTCTAGTGAGATTTGTGGAACCAATGAAACTGAAGTAAATAACAGAGTGCATGTATCAACAGATTCCAAGCAGATTATAAAGAATGTGTTTTTGACATTAATGTCGCGCGGAAATTTGTGCTCTAAAGAAGTTGTAAAGGAAACGGCTTCACTTACAAAAAAATACTTTTCCACAGTTTGGAAAATTACACAAGGGCCAATTTTGGCAGAAAAAGAAGTGATATTGGAAAATCAAAAACGTCGGACCAAGGGGACGAGGAACTTATACGACGAAAAATTTATAAAATATACGAAGAGCAAAGTGTACCAACGTTGGACAATTTAATGAAAAGGCTGACAACAGATGAAACTGAAATTAAATGCTCAAGAACGACATTGTGGAAGCGCCTTCAACACATGGGCCTTAAATTCAAAAGGATTAATAAAAAGCAGGTTATGAAGGAGTCCAAGCGTCTTCAAGAATGGCGGTGTGAATATCTGACAAAAGTAAATGAATACAGAACTGAAGGTATTTAGATGAAACACCCACGACACCCAGTCAATCATCGTCAAGTGGAAAACAAACGATTTAATTAATAAACTTTTTCTAATTTTGTCTCGAAAAATAGATATTTCGAACGCGCTAGCGAGTTCGAAATATATCCATTTCGAACTCCGAATTTTATTTTTTAAAAGTTGGCATTGGTTATATTTAAATGTTTTATTCTGTTGACGTCTGACGTTTCCTGTTATTGTTATCCATGAGAAAAGAAAGTTTTCGGGATTTCTCTGGTAAAAGTTGATTTATCGTTTTATTAGCAATATCCCTTAACTCAGCGGGAGTTAAACTTAGATTATCATGCTCCATATTTTTTTAATTATAATTATGAACAACTCTATGAAATATTAAATCACAAATTTCGTGACAATGACACAAAGAAAATATTATTTATTGTCAAGGCTACTATGATAAAAAGAAATTTAGAGTATTACCAACATAGAATTTAGACACACAAATTTACAAAATTTGAAGGGTTGATTTTCTTTTTAAATATGTATTTTCTTATTGAAAAAAATACAAAATAGAAAAAATAGTATAAAGTACGTGTTTTATAAAGCAGTTAGAGCACTTGTCCCGTTAAAAAACTCGCCGCAAGCGGCTCGTTTTTTAACATGGACGCGTGCTATAAGATGATGCTTTATAAAACATGTACTTTAATATACTATTTTGTACAACTGTCAAAAAAAGTTGACATTTTTTCATCGCTATCGATACGTAAACCTTTTGTTTTTTTAACAGTGAAAAAAAGACTTTTTTTCACGGTGAAAAAAAGACTTTTTTTAACTGGAAAAATGATTTACAAAAAAAACGATAAAACATTACTTTTTAAAAAATGTATTGAATTTTTTTGTACAAATTTACTAATTAATTACCAACTACCAAAAAATCTCATTTGTTACAATAATAATTGATGGTGAAGTTCGAACAATTGCTTCCAATATTAATTCCCGAAGCTAGTCCACCTTGCTGCTGATCAGAAACGCTAGATATTCCTTGAAAAGTTGAGTCCACAATTGTATCAGTTATATTGATTTGTTTGGAAGTAGAGGAACAATTTAATTTATTAGAAATATCAATTTTATTACTCAAACTATCTTCTATATATCCTTCTGCTATGGCGGCAGATTTCCAACCACCGTGGCGTTTTATAGATGTCATGTTACCCCCTGCATTGGCTAAGAGAGTTGCAGAACTCCTCCTAAAACAGTGACCTGTGTAGCTCTTATGCAATTCTTTTCCCAGCCATTTTGCAATCAAGCTAGGAATTTCCCCTATTTTATTTATTCCCACATGTTGGTCAACACATTTTCCTCTTGAATATTTTAAAAATAATCTCTTTTTGTGTGTATGGGACGGCCTTAGTACTCTATACTTGCGATATATCTCAATATAATCAGAATTTGAAACGGTAAACATTCTTGGGCAATAGGTCTTTGTATCCGGTATTTTAACAATCAATATAGACCCGGTATCTTCAATGTCATCAATAGTTACCTTCAATAATTCTTCACGGCGACAAGCACCGCTGATTCCCAAAATTAACGCAACCTACAATTAAAAAAATATTGAAATTACTGAAATAATACAAAATTTTGATCATCTGTACCTTATAAAGTAAATTTGTTTCATCATCAGCTTCTTGAATGAATTTATTAATATCGTCTCTCGATAAAACTTTAGATTTCTTCCCTCGGTATCCGACGTTTTTGTTCTTAATAAAAGGCACCAATTTTGAAAACTTCTTTATATCAATATTTTCTTTAACATTCAATGTACTCTTCAACATTGAGTAGACACTCCATAAAGTAGAAGGTTTTACAGTTTTTGATTTCTCCTCAAAATAGCATATAAGTACCTTTTCAGACACTTTTTGTATATTTTTCTTGCCGCACCATTCACGGAATTGGTTATAATTTTTCTCGTATATAAATTTTGATTTCGCCGGTAACATGTCAGCTATAGCCGAATTTGCTATATCGGCTATATCTGAAGGAATCTCGCTATCACTATCGTAATCTACATCCATTTTAAGTACTTATACTATTTATTTAAAAAATTGCAATAAATATGAACAGCTATCAACGTATGACAACAAAACAAGCAACGTGCCAACAAACCATTTCTATAGTAACGACAGGGCTGTTAACTTGATTATGTGAAATTATATGGTAAAATTTTTATTATAATATACAATTTTACCGATTAATTCAAACTTTCAGTTGTACAAAAAATGTTGTTTGCATTTCGTTTGTGAAATTCGTGTTTTAATGGCACATTCGAGAGAATTTTTCGCCTCGACCTGCGGTCTCGGCAAAAAATTGACACTCTCATATGCCATTAAAAAAACACTCACTTCACGCACTTAATACAAAAATAACTATTATCTACGACTATTTAATAATAGAAGCATAATGTGTTTGTTAGTACATATATAATGTGGTTCATATTACCATAGTTACTCATATTCCACAGCCGTGGAATATGAGATTTCATATTCCACGGTCCCAACAAAACAAAGTTACCTGAATTACGATAAAAACGCACCAGATCTAGTTTAAGCAGGCGTGAATGGTATTAATACCATAGCAACCGATTGACAAGTAAACGAATCATTTTTTTCCTCAGTCATTTAAGTTTCGCTGTGACATTTTGTTGTTGATTTCAAAGTAAAATATCATGATTTCGGATGACGAAAACGAAATCCAAAGTACCGCTCCAGAAATTCGGGCTGCAGCGCATACAGCTTCCCTGGAATTACTACCAGAAAAATCACGCAAGAACTATACGCTAGCGTACGATAATTTTATAGACTGGCGACGAAAAAACAACACAAATTCTTTTTCTGAAGATACCGTGCTAGTATATTTTAAAGAATTGTCAAAAAAATACAAGTCAAGCACTTTGTGGACAAATTATTCCATGATAAAAAGTACCCTTATGTTAAAACATAATGTAAATATTGAACCTTATGGAAAAGTACGCGCTTTACTGAAAAGGCAATCTGAAGGTTACCAGCCGAAAAAAGCAGAGGCTTTTACTGGGGAAGAAATTAACAAGTTTATGGAAGAGGCACCGGATGTTAAATATCTAGCTACAAAGGTAATAATGCATTTGATTTAACACCTTTATCTAAAATAACTAAATATAATATTTTTTTATAGGTTGCATTGATAATGGGGGTAATGGGAGCTTGCCGTTCCAACGAGCTGTATAACATGAAGGTAGAACACATACAATATTATGACGGCTGTGTGCAAGTTCTTGTTCCAACGACGAAAACAAAAATTCCCAGGAATTTTACGATTACCGGAGACTATTATAATATTGTCAGAAAATATGCGGATCTTAGACCATCAAACGTGCCAAATTCTTTCTTTTTAAACTATCAAAACGGCAAATGCACAAAGCAAATAATTGGCATAAATAAATTTGGACAGATGGGTAAGACGATAGCGGAATACTTGCAACTAATAAACCCAGAAAAATATACCGGCCATTGTCTTCGCCGATCTTCAGCTACATTATATGCTGACGGAGGAGCAACTATGACAGCCCTAAAACGTCATGGAGGTTGGAAATCGGCCTGCGTAGCTGAAGGTTATATTGCTGAATCAAAAAAAACTAAAATAGACGCTGCTAATAAAATTTTAAAACAAATAAACTCAAAATTATGTCCATCTACATCTACCACTGTAAATAATGTTAGCTCCGAAACTTTTTCCATTACTAATAAGAACGATATGAATATAAGTAATATTCCTGCTCCCATTCATTTTCATAATTGCTCTAATTTTACAATAAATTTCATGAAAAATTAGAAATAAGTAATTGTATTTTGTTTAATTAGGGTTAACATCGTTGAATTGTATTTTTTAGTTAAGAAATACCATTAATAATAATCCTATTGTAATAAAATGTGTTGCTCTGAATCCATTTTCTAACTTCTTGAATACTGAATAGTCGTAGATAAAGTATAGTATTTGACTCGCGTATAATGGCTATATTACACTCGAATCCTTAAAACACTCGCCTTCGGCTCGTGTTTTAAAATCTCGTGTAATATAGCCTTCATTATACGCTCGTTAAATAATGTACTATAAATAAACATCAGTTTCATATTTATTTGCTGCTAAATTAAATATTTCAATACTATCTATTTTCTAAGACGGTCCTAGCTTAGTCAGCATTGTGTCAATATCCCTATTTAGGTAGAAATAAATAAGAGTCATTTGGTCAGTTTCTTATAGTTGTGAATACACTTTACAAGGAGTTCAAAATAAAATTCCAAAAGTAAAGGTGGTGGAACCAATGTACATGATGAACGATGCATTGCATCTAGACCTAAAAATTCACACTTAAACAATTTACAGACAAAATAACAACAAGATACTATAGCAGAACAGAGAGTTCACCAAATAGACTAATTGCAGAATCTTACATATTATACTCACACGAAAACGCAAAACACAAATACCCAAGAGATTGGCTCCCTCCTTAACAGATTTGAAGGCAACTCAATTTCTGAATTTATTTAAACAAAATCTTTTCAAAATTCATAAAAATTACAAAAATCAAAGATTTTGAAGACAGCAATAAAATAACCACCAACAAATAAAAGAATTCAAACAAAAACTTCCAACCAAGTAATCGAAAAGAAATCCCTACAATGAAAAAGACGTAAATGAAGAAGATTCCAACTTAAGAAACTACCATTACTATATCAACAGGGAAAATAATTTTGAAAGAACCGTTATGATTTTTAATAATTAACCTTTTTGTCAGAAATAAATAATAATAGCAGCTAATGTGTGAGAAAACTCTCCAAATTGTATGAAGAGTACTTAGGTCTTAAGACGTATCGTTTGATATCGCCGATAAACATGCTATGATAAATATTCTGACATAAACTGTGTTACAAAAGTCGTGTCGACCAGTGTAATTAATTAGTGCTTTATTTTAACCCTGCGCATATTATCTAATATTTACCACATTATTTAACAATAATGCTAAGTTGGATAAGTAACTGAAAATAAATACATTCCATTTAGGTCCAATATTATTCTTGGCACGAAATCCTATTGACAGTGGTATATAGTTTCAAATACATTGTTGAAGTTCATAATGGAATTTCTTCTGATGTAACACATTTGATATTCATGCAACCTGCTAAAAATTGGGTGCATTTCTGTCTGAAGCGGTTTTTCCCGTGTCCTCGTTACAGGAAAACTCGGAAAAATGTCGGAGAATTGCGGCAGGGGACATGCTTCCCATTCAAATTACAATCTGAAAGACTTTTAACGGTTTTATATGAATGGAAACAACAATGGAAAACGTGCTACTTTGGATATCAGAAGTTTGTCATAATCTAAATACGTGTTTAAGTTTATTGTTGTACTTGATGGAAGCGTAGGAAAATGTTTCGAGATGTATGATTGTATTATATAAAGTGGCTTCCAAATAACTTGGAAAGTAAAAAAGGTAGATAAAATATTTCTAAACAAAAGTTGCACGGTCCTGAGTCTTATTATCCTATAACGAAGCGGAAAGGTTTATTATAGATAAGTCCCCATTGCTTGCAATATAATTGTTTAAATAATGGAAACACTCATTTTTCATGACACTCATAACCCGAGTAGTATTTAAGATACAAATTGGACACAAATTCTTTGCTGCGAAACATTTCAAAACATTTTTGATTAAAATTATAAAATTGTGTGGAGATGCGTGTTCCGTCACTTTTGAGACCCATTTTCCAATCAAATTATCAAAACAAATAGATATTTTTTTACTTCGAAATATTTACTATATTCTACCTTTAAATGGCGCGAAGTAATAGATGCTCATTAAATATTCAAAACACATACCGGGGTATCAAGAACAATTTGAATACCATCCCTAAAAATCTATTGTGTTTACATTAAAGGATCCAAATAATGAGCATTGTTTAGGTAGGTCCATAGGCATCGTAACTATAGATCCGACACGCCATTCATAAATGCTATAAAATTGTGATGCCAAAATCGTTTGGTGGAGAGACGCTGTAAGGAGCTAGGTGGGGCCGGGAGTGGGGATTACGCTGACTTTACATATGCATGCGACAAAACTCCCGGAAAACAACATCCGCTATGCCGAGTATTGTCGAGTCGATGCGGTTGGCCACGAAAATGATGAAATCTGGGCGGATCCGTTATTGCTGCGTTGCCATACTACAGATTTTTTACGAGGTTTTAGGCAATGTTATATACTTCCCACATCATGTTAATCTAGTTAATCATAAAAGTTAATACTTTTAACACAGTAAGCCTAGAAAACTACGTTTTCTGTGGCGTAAGTCTGGCAAACCAAGTGGAGGGGAGCAGCTTGAATGTTGATTTACTTTACACTGGAATACAATGATGACAACACGTTTATTTGTTATTGTTCGGTCTAATAGTTACGATGTCTATGGGTAGGTCCACAATGAATTTATCGCAAGCTATTGTTATATTTGAGGATTTACCATTGTTATTGGAAAAATCCCTTAACCAGGAGCGTATATTGGGGAAGTTTTTAAATTAAAAATCTTAAACATGCCTATTCTCCTAAAATTGTATTATATTGTATTTGTAAGTATTTATAACATAATAATAATATGGAAACATTAAAAAAATCATATTAACTAATAAATAACAATGGGTGGTACAATATTACATAACATAATTAAAAAAACAAGATATAATATAGAATCTTACAAACAAAGCATTTTCAAATCGAAACTTTCATTAACATCGTTTATAATAAGCGGTTCAACCATTTCTTCAATAATTATAACTACCTGCAACATTTTGGCTTCTTCTCATGATCACATCACATGATCGATATTAAAATTTTTCCACTTTTCCACACTGATTTTAGCCATAGCTTCATTACTCCACCATTTTATAAGTCGTATTTTTTCTGGCGACATCTGTCTTTATTGAGCCCATATAAGTTCGATCGGGTTTAACTCGCAGTGGTAAGGAGGGAGTCTGAGCACAGATATTCCTCGTAACTTTACCATTTCATCGACTACATATTTTTTAAATGCATTTTTATGGAAATTGGCTAGTTCCAATAGTTCTTTTTTTAAGGAATCTAATGGAAATTCTATTTGTCTTAAATTTAGCCATTCTAGGGAAAGACAAAAAAGTCAAAAAGTCTTTCTCCACTAGTTTTATAAAAGAGCAAAAGGCTCAATTTTTTCATGTAAATAAGTCTACATGTTTCGAAAGTAGTGACCTTCATCCTCAGGAGACAAAAGAAATGTTGCTGTTAGTATTATTATTTATTTTATTATTATATATCCCTTCATAAAAAAACCTTCATAGGAAGAACCCCATTTTCCTTCATAAGCTACTAAGGGTGACAGACCTTATAGAAATAAATTTAAATTAGGTTTTATTTAACGTTTCGGTGTGCTGATTGCTTTCATCGAGTTTCGTTCACTGCTTGATACATTTTACAAATTTTAAAGCTCCATCAACGTCACCTTCCACCAACATTTTTCTCTGCTGCTAATACTAACAGCAACATTTCTTTTGTCTCCTGAGGATGAACCTTCGAAACATGTAGACTTATTAATATGAAAAAATTAAGCCTTCGATTGCTCTTTTATTAAATTAGTGGAGGAAGACTTTTTGACTTTCTTTTCTTTCAAAAAACACAAACTTATAATAAGTTCGTGTACAGAGTTGTCCCTTATCCTTACCGTCAGACCCAATCCTTGGACTCATTTCGCCGTTTACGGCTCTTTAGTAAGGCTTAGGGTCCAACTTTCTTTTCCCTATAATTTCAACTTCACTTTGAGAATGGACTATTTCTTTAAATTTAGCCATTCTGTTATTTCACTTTTACGACACGCACTTGTCGGCAATTTTTCTGTCAGTCTAGAGTTATGACTTGCATTATCCAATACAATTATCACCTTTGCTCGAACCATTCTTCAAAGGCATCGGCATTCATATCTTCGTGATAGTCTCCTGTATTTTTAGATTGGAACATCAGTAGACCACCTTTAATGAAGCCTTCAGAACTTCCAGTATGGGTTATGATAAGTCGATGTCCTTTTCCAGATAGCAATCTTAATCCTGTGGGAAATTTTTTCAAAAAAGCTTGCCTTCAACTTTTAATATTTTCATCCTGCCAAAATTTAGTCACAGTGTGGCCTTCATTTAACCATGTTTCGTCTAGGTAAAATATTTTTTTGTTTTCTTCGCTGACTTCTCGGATGCTTCTTAAGTAATATAGCATTAACTTTATCACTCGTATCCAACATATGTGTATTTGCTCCTTGCAGTTAAAGATTAAAGATTCTAGGTATATAATTTCTCGAATGTGTAGACCAAGTAGCTCAATTTTATCACAAATAAATCATCTCGGAACTTTTCGGCTTCCGGTTGGTTTTCCTCTTCTAGAAAACTGGCGATTTCATCTTTTAGTTCATAAGCGCGTTGCAGAAATGTTCCACGTGATAACCACCTTGCCTCGCAAGCCAGAGCTTCCCTGTGGATCATGCAATGTATCCAGGTACACTGTGAAGATTTTTGTTTCACAAGTGCTTGTATTCTTTAGAATCTTCCAGACATTGTACCAGCACCATCGGTACATATTCCGACGCAATTTTTCCACTCTATGTTTGCCTCGTTTAGAAAATCCTTTATGATAGCAAATAATGCAAGTGATGTTGCTTTGAGTTCTATTGGTTGCAGAATAGTAGTTCTTCTACTGCTGACATACAATCTCAAAATTGAACATTAGGCAATTAAATGAGCATCTTTATTGCTATTTGTGCGTAATCAAGCTGAATTAAAAAAAAGTTGTCACGCAACTTTCCGAAAAGCTGATGCTGTATATTCAGCTATATCACGAATTCGACGAGCACCAGTATCATTTGATAGAGATATGGACTGCAATTGCTTGGCAAGATTATCTCCAAACATAGTTTGTACAATCTCAATTGCAGCTGGTAGAATAAGCTCTTCACCAATGGTGTGAGGCTTTTTACTTCTGGCTATCTGATATTATGAAACTTTGTAAGAGGCAAGTAAAGCTTTTTCATGCACAGACAGAGTTTTTTTAAATTGAAATATTTATACTATATTTTTTAATGTAAAAAGCAACATCATGCCAGAAAAAAGTTGCCTGCTAAAATATATTAATTAAATTAATTTCAAGTTTTCAATTTCATTTCATACAACATGCACCAAACTTTTGTCTTCCAAGTATGGTATTAAATTAAACTAGTTTAAAGCTGACAAACTCTTGATATTTAAAGTTTCGTGTTTTCTATTGTTGTTTTTATTCTTGTCTAGCTGGTAATTTGCATGAAAGGCATGTCCCTTGCCGCAATTTCCCGACATGTTTGCGAGTTTTCGCGTAGGGGAGACCCGAGCAAGAAGAACCTTTTGGTAAGGATAATTTATGCCGGAAGGACATCGGTTCTGTAATGAATTCAGTTTGGGTCTGTGAGCGTTTGAAAATTAATCTACAGAAATCAATATCGCCATTTAGTGACTGAACAAAAATTAACTGGGTAAACTAAAACCATTAGGTACATGCCATATAAGCAATGCGAATTGTCATATATTTAGTCAAAAATAAAAATTTGATTCGATGAGGTTATACAGGCACCATGTAAAGTGGCCAATTAGAAGTATCTCGGGAATGAATTAAAATTTTATTTTGTGAATTTCGCTAGGTGAAAATTTAATGGATTTAGATCGGGTGATCTCGAAGGTGAATTTGGAAATCAGCAGTGACTTAACACGTGACACAGTATGGCACACTGATTAAAAACTGAACGAGCATAACTTTTGCAAGGAACTTTTTTAAATAGACGCTTATAAGTCAGAAACTTGACTAGCTAGGTATAGGTATGGTATATATAAATAAAGAACAAATTTTAGCAGTGTTTTAAATCAGTATAATATACTGGGTGTTTCATTTGAAAAAAATTACGATTAGACATTTTTTATAAATAACCAAAATGTCTGTACTTTTAAACTACCCTGTATATTACAACTAAGATTTTTTTATAGTGTAAAAGCCTCCGGATATTGCCTAGAGAAGAAACTAACTAACCAACCTAATTTCAGGACCATAATTTATCAGAGTTCAAAAAATCAACATTTGTTGAGATCATGTTTTTCGAAAAAATATAGAAATTAATTATTATCAACAAAACAGTAACATATTATAGAGAAAAAATTCTGCTATCTGCAGGTTAATATATATAATGTCATGTTATATAAACGTCCAAAAGTTCCAGTTTAATTTTATCGGGTTCAGGTTTCAGGTTACCCCAAGGAGGAGCAAATTTTTTTAGTTTCTATGGAAAGGATACAAAAAACAGGCTTTTTCAAAAATTGCCGTTGCGAAATTTCCAGAAAAAAAAGTTTTCGTGGCAGCTGAAATTTCTATACGATAAAAAAACAGATCTCGTTATATTACCTTTGATAAAAAAAAAAACACATTTATATGCTACAAAGAAAGTCAATTAACACATAGTAATAGTATATATTTTTATGAGAAATCACTTCAGGTGATCATAACAAAAATAGTATACAGTGCGTCCATAAAGTCTTGCACAAATTCATTTAAAATTCAGGTATTTACTTTTTAAAAACGCTCGGACACGTCAATTAGTACTTTTGTTTGCGCATTTTGTAACGTAAAATGTTTTTATACAGGGTGTCGCACGTATGAGGTATGAGGTCATCAATAAATGCGTTTAAAATGAATTTTCAAACGTCAATATTTCGGAAACCGTGATTTCCAGAGGTGTTAAATGTTCATCATAGAATTCAAAATTGATATAATATACAGGGTGTTCCATTAAAAAAAATCCTTGATGACCTCATACCTCATACGTGCGACACCCTGTATAAAAACATTTTGCGTTAAAAAATGCGCAAACAAAAGTACTAATTGACGTGTCCGAGCGTTTTTAAAAAAAGTAAGCCCCTGAATTTTAAATGAATTTGTGCAAGACTTTATGGACGCAGTGTATAGTACCTAATGCAATTTTGAAAAACAGTTAATTTGTTCTAACCTGAACATCAAATAATGTGGGGGAAGAGAGGGTAAGTTGAAGATTAAGCAAAAGTAATTACAAAACCTAAAATACCCACACTTTTCATTTTATTTTCCCCTTTAATACCTAATGGCATACCCTTCCTTTGGCTATTAAATACATGCTTAGTCACAAATAAACATTTGTTCAGTGGCATATCCACGGGGGGGGGGGGGGGGGGGTTCGGGTCCAGACCCCCCCCCCCCCTTGGCAAAGTCGAAGTTTTCAATTTTTATGGTATGCTGAAAATCTCAAAACTTCATCCATTTATTAATGACATAATTTACTCAAAATTAAAAAGCAAAAACTTTCAATTGTAGTTTGAACCACTATAGTTGCCACATTCTTTACAGCACCACATTTCAAATTAAATCAAATCAAACTTATTATGTTAAAAAATTATAACCATATACAGGGTGTCCTTAAAACTATGCTCAATAATTAGGGATAAAGTAGCTTGGGACAATGTAGGGTCAGAAGATCGTATAATATTTTGTCGTATGTCTACTGTTTCGCAGAGTGTAGACCCTGAATATGTTTTTTCCTTAATATTTTTGAAATTAATAAAGATACAAACTTGAAATTTAGTTATTTGAGTTAACTTTATGTGCACAATCGAACTATTGTGGTTAAAATTTACAGGCAGCGTCAGAAATAGGAGAGGGCGGAGTTAAAATATACCTAACTTTAAGTAAATTACATGAAAAAGAGTGCTTTACTTCGGGTGATCATAACTAAAATAATACCTTTAACCTAATACAATTTTGAAAAACAGGTAATTCGTTTTGAACATCAAATAATGTAGGGTAATAGTGATAGTTGGGGGGTTCACCATCATAGGTGCTCCAATTTTAATTTTCGGAGCAATTTTTATGAGACATATCTACGGATCAACAGGTTCTGTTCAACAGAGTCCGTTCAGCAGAGTCCGTTCACAACGGATCTATTTAGAATCAGGCTCTGTTGAACGGACTCTGTTGAACGGACTCTGTTGAACAGAACCTGTTGATCCGGAGATATGACTAATAAAAATTGCTCTGAAAATTAACATTGGAGCACCTATAATGGTGAACCCCCCAACTATCACTACTTAGGGTAAGGTGATGATTAAGCAAAAGAAATTAGAAAACCTGAAATAACCACCTTATTAATATATATATCCCTCTGATAATGGCATACCGCTTGGCTATTGAATGATTCGTCTAAAATAAACTTTTGTTAATAACTATAAATAAACATTTGTTTTTTATATAGTGCAATTATTCAGCTTGCTATTCTAGTCATGTAAAATGACTTACATATTTGGGTAAGATTACTAATTAACAGAAATCACAGAAATAACAGAATCTTGACAATTTTAATCAAATCAAATCAAAGAGTCTGATCAAGCCCACCATCATATTATAAAGGCTTTACTGGGAAGCCGTCAGAAATAGCAACCATTTGAAGTATTTGGTGTTTATATTGCCAATGTGTAACATATGACATTCTAATGTATGCCTGTGTAGCAGCGGAATAATAATAATTATCTTTGTAAAGAAGCAGAGAGAATTAGTTCATTACCAAATACTTTTTTTAGTGGCATACAAAAATTTACAATGCCATAAGTATTTGGTTCTCAACTCAAATGTAAGTGCTGGCCTGTTCTGATCTCCCCTATTAAGATAATGTCAACCGTTTCAACAGAAAATCATCTATTTTGAGAAACCATATAAATATAGAACGTGGCACATCACAAGAAATCTGTTAAAAGGATAAACTACGGACTTTATGAAGAATTTTAACTCAATGTTAGGAAAACAGTATGTTTACTATACAAACCGTATCATTGGCTATAGTCTATTTCAAAAAGGTGTAGAGTAATAAGATACGAAATTCCCTCCAGTTCGGCTCAATTTCGATGTCGGCCATAGGCGCAGGTAAACGTTGTGCATTAAATTATTTTTGATAACTAACCAAGAATTTTAGAGAGTTAGGTTAACGGGTATTAAGATAAAATAATATTGTTTGTAATATTAAAATTTCAAGTAATTGCGTAAGAGGATTAGGAAAGGTATGTTTTCTGGCCTGAAGTGTCAAAATTGAAATATTGTGTAGGGATTAGTTAGGTAGTAGATTATAAAGTTACGTTTCGCGTTTAACAGGTACCATTTAACAGGTACCGAGTTTGGCTCTGGCCTCTTTGGCTGGATCATATAAATAGGTGGTAATTTAGAATAAACTTCATATATCGTGTGTGTGTATGACCTTAATAAGTATATTTGTTTAGTTTAACGCATCAGTATTTGCTGTTAAGCCGTATATGGTGTTCACAGTATTATAAAATTAGCAATAAAATGGCGACATTCACACCAACAAAAATATGTTCCAATAATTCTCCACTATCAGTAAGTAAAAAAGTTATTATTTTAAATGTACATGATTGCATAAAATACGATTATCCGAATTTTACTGTACAAGAAACTGTCGACCGATGTTCTCGAATGACTGTTGGAACGTCCACCGTTTTTAAATTATTGCGGGAGAGAAAGACAGCAGGTCAAGTGGAACCTCCCAAGAAAAGTCCAGGCAGCAGTCCATCATGTCATTAAAGAAGAGGAGAAAATGTGGGATTTTGACCACCTGATCGATCGGACTGTCGACCCGTTAATTATAACGTCAAGAGGAGATGACAGTTCCTCAGATGACGAAGAATATTATGATTTTTTATAATTTAATTTCTGTATAATGTATTTTTTGTATTTTGTATTTTTTTTATAATGTTTAATAAAAAATAAGTGTACCTAATACTATGTACATAATGCCTAAATTTTATTATGTTAAAATAAAATTCTTTCCTCTTCACGAGTATAATTTAATTTTTGTATAATGTATTTTTTTTAAAATGTTTAATAAACAATAAGTGTAGCTGATACTATGTACACATGATGCCTAATTTTTATTCTGTTAAAATAAAATTCATTCCTTTTTACGAATATCCTACCGGCACGCCTTTGTCACACCATTTTCAGTGCTTGTGAATGGATAACAATAGGCAAAACCCATAAATTGACCCAAACCCGGGTGGTACTACCTGCACTTGATGAAAAAATTGCAATGAAATCAATGCCAAAATATGAAAGTGGTTTAAATATTAGTTGGGTCACTCTGTAGTCCCTTTGCATACCTAATGAGCTTTTATTACTCTACACCTTTCTGAAATAGACTATAAAATATTTATTGTATTCTTTATCGTAGAGTTACACGTAATGATATTATATAAAGTTAGAATTTCTATTTACATCCTCTTAATGTAACAGAAAACTTAGCACAAAGTGACCATCCGATTTTAAAACTATTACTACTTCTTATTTCTTGTTACACCTATACAGGGTGAGGATTTTAAAGTGTTACAACGCAATATCTGAAAAACGGCTATAAATATTTTAGTCAAATTTTGGGACGTGGATAGGGAGGTTGGGGGACAAATTTTAAAATATTTTTGATATTTACCCCCCCTCCAGATTTGATGTGGCTAGTGACAAATTTGAAATGTCAAATGGAAAGGTATTTTTTTTTTTTTGATAATTCGATTCCTCGTCAATAACTACGTAAGTGAGCAGAAAATTGTTACATTTGCTCTACTAGTTGCTTAGTTACGAATTTTTCAATAAATAAAATAGGAATACTTAAAACTACACATTTTAAATCATGACACCTATGATTATTGTTTATCCAAACCTTTAATTATGTTGTATCCTAGGAAACCACTTTTGACTTTGACAAGTAGTGATAATCTGATAAAGTTCATTATTCAGTGCAATTATGGAACAATCTTATGACATTAAAATAGACATGTTGTTAATTCTGGGAGAATGTAGAAAAAACTACCGGGAAGCGGCGCAATTGTGGACTGTTAGGTTTCCCGCCATTCAAAAATCTCATATGGCATTTAAGCGATTAGAAGATCGAGGCCGCAGCACGGGAATCCTAAAAAATAAGAACAGAGTTAGAAGACAAACAAAAACTAATGACGATATGGCCGTTGGAGTGTTGGGTGTAATAGCTGTAAATCCTCATGTTGGTTCAAGGGAACTTGCTCGTGATTCAGGAATGTGCCAAAAATCGGTACTGGCTATTTTACACAAGCACAATTTTCACCCTTACCACATAACTATTCATCAGGAATTGTATGGCCAAGACTTTCAAAATAGGATTACATTTTGTACGTGGTTACAAACTTTAATTCACGAAAACAATGCATTTTTAAGAAAGATAGTATTTTCTGACGAAGCTACATTTACCAATTGTGGTCAGGTAATTATTTAAATCAATATGGATTAATGTAACTTTTAATAATCAAAAATATGTAATCCACTACTTGATGGGTGTACATAAATAAATACATATCTAAACACCCGTTAACGGGTGTTTAGAGAATATTCACATACATTTAGATTTATTTTTAATTTTATACTGATTCAATCAATTTTGCTTTTCTTAATTTAAGGTCAACCGGCACAATTTACACTATTGGGCACCTCAAAATCCTCACTGGATGAGATTTCTGCCAAACCAACATCCTTGGTCGGTTAATACCTGGTGTGGCATAGTCGGAGATAGAGTCATTGGACCACATTTTTTTGACCGTCACCTAAATGGAGAAATGTATAATAATTTTTTACAAACCGATTTGCCACAACTTCTGAATAATAATGGAAATCAACAAGAACTATGGTTTCAGCAAGATGGTGCTCCGCCACATTTTGCCCGACAAGCTCGAGATACACTAAATGAAATGTTTGGAAACAGATGGATTGGTCGTGGTGGTCCTGTAAATTGGCCTGCAAGGTCACCAGATTTAACCCCATTAGATTTTTTCTTGTGGGGATTTATAAAAGAGAAAGTTATGGCTACACCACCGACCACACCAGAAAACATGAAAGATCGTATTCAACAAGCATGTAATTTAGTAACGCCTCAAATGTTAACTCGCGTGCGCAACTCATGTCAAAAAAGAATTGCAAAATGTTTAGAAATGGATGGGGGTCATTTCGAACACCTTTTGAAGCATGATCGTCGTTAGATTTTTTAAGGAATTATCATTTTTAAGTATTCCTATTTTATTTATTGAAAAATTCGTAACTAAGCAACTAGTAGAGCAAATGTAACAATTTTCTGCTCACTTACGTAGTTATTGACGAGGAATCGAATTATCAAAAAAAAAAATACCTTTCCATTTGACATTTCAAATTTGTCACTAGCCACATCAAATCTGGAGGGGGGGTAAATATCAAAAATATTTTAAAATTTGTCCCCCAACCTCCCTATTCACGTCCCAAAATTTGACTAAAATATTTATAGCCGTTTTTCAGATATTGCGTTGTAACACTTTAAAATCCTCACCCTGTATAAGATAATTAGTATTAGGCGATAAATGATAATAACTTATGCATCCTACATACTCGCATATACGATATGCAATTTCCTTCAGGCGATACAATTGATTTGGATATGACTAGCGGGTTATTAATATAATGTATTTTTATAAAGTAATTAATACATACAAAGTCACTTTCCGTTAATGTCCGAGGAGCCAGTAATGACTTCTCGACGTTTTAATGCTCCGGATATTTTGCTGTAAGCAAATCCCACTATTGGAGGTTGAAAGTACGGTCCACTTACATCAGTGATGGCTCGCTGGGTGAAGCAGGTGGAGCAAACCTTTACCTAAAATATCAGTTTCATTCAATTTGCTCCTATGGGATTAAGATTATTAATAATTGTATCTTATTAAGTATTTACATTCACATTTCACAATTTCTTATAAGAAGATCCCTTAAATATTCCAAACTTAAACTCCACCGCTCTTAATCGCACAGCGATAGTAGTATGTGAGTGAGGTAGAATTCAACGCAACTGTAAATTCAGGGTTATTATTGACCTTGAAATTTCTGAACTGGGTTGAAAAGGACATTGTAATAGATTGTAACCAAAACGTAATAGAAATAAAAACGTCTAAAATGCCTTCGCTTGGCCACTAGCAGAAGGAGTAGAAAAATGCTCAAATATAATGCAGTGCAGTTTTGTATAAAGGGAATCATCCAAAATCAACACCAACAGGCCTTTTTGTCAGCATATCAAAATACATAGCATTTGTTACATATACCACTTGGTAAAAAAGACTAAGCTACTAGGAAATTAATACGTGACCTTTCTGTCTAAGAACTGAGAAAGAATTTTCTGTATTCGAGTTAATAAAGTAATAAATATATTGCAAACGTAATAGCCAGAGTAGCCCTGAGTGAGCTTGCTTGCATGGTAGATCCAATATAATCCTTGTGGGCCGTGGGAAAGACGTCATTCATCCCTTCGTAAAGCCGAAATTTTGGTTAGTCGAATATTGAGACCTCGCATTGTTAGTTTAATTTTGTGTTTCTATAGTAACTTCGACTTTTTGCGAATATATTTGCTTTTTCACCTCGTGTTTTTTCTTCAAGATGTATCTAATTGTAATGATAGAGTTCATTTTTATGAAAACAATGTTCTCAGTAATACATTCCGATTTTCATTTAGGTCAACTGAAGTTGCTGACGTTAATAAGATTCTAAACGGGATTTGAACCAATGCCACAGAGGTAGATGAAGTTTCGCCTTTGATGCTTAAGTATTGTAGTCCATATATCGATAAATATATTGCGCACATAATAAGTTGCCGTTTGGAGGTAAGTTACTTCCCCGATCAATGGAAAATATCAATTGGTAAACCATTATTCAAGGTGTTTGAGTGGATGTGTTATTGTATGATCAGGGGATTCAGGGAAACATCCGTCCATTTGTAGCCGTTGATAATAAGTTTGTGAATATGTTCAGCAATTGTCGGCATTTGTAGGTCATTATGTAGCGTATGTACCATCGTGAAGCATGGAGCTTTAGTCATAATTCTGAGTACTTTGTTCGGGAATGTCTGAACTTTCTTAAATGTTGACTTAGATACGGTGCACCAAGAGGCGACAACATAAATAAATACAGATCTAATAATACTCTTGCACAGCAATGTCTTTGTTCGTATGTCTAGCCTACTTCTACTATTAATGAGCGAATAGATGGCGCCGAGTTGACCATTCGCTTTTTTTAAGCGTTGCTCTACGTTATCGGTCCAAGCCAGCCTCTTATCGAAAGACAGACCCAAATATATGATGGTATTTCACCAGTCTATTCTGGTGTTTCTGACTTGAAGTCTGGTTTGTGGAAATTTGCATGTTGACCTCGAGAAGTAGATGGCTTGGGTTTTAGAGTCATTTGGGGCGAATCTTCCATTTGTCAAACCACGCTTCGATAAGTTGTATGTGGCGTTGCAGCTTTGAGACTACCAACTTTGGCTGTTTGGGGGTGATCGCGGTATTATCAGCAAACAGGTACAATTGGGCTTAAGCGAATTTAGGGATATCGCTGAGAGAGGATTGACTAGAAAAGTCGGAAATTTCAAAACTAGTAATAATTTGCAAGAATTTCCTTAACAGTGACACGAGAATTAATCAATTCTGACAACCCGTCTGTTCTCTCCGAATGGTGGATGAGAACTGTTTTTTTTATTATTTTAGTGATAATCATTTCCTTCCACATAATGTGGATTTAAAAAACCCTTTGGTACACTGCGGCTGTAACAATTGAAACAGATTACATTATTCGTGCTTGTGATAAAAAAAATTAACAGTATATTAATTATTTTTAACCATTCTAAGGCTTCTGATACCATGAATCATTCATGCACTTCTTGTATCTAAATTAAAATATTATGGTTTTGTTAACACCTCTTTTCTTCCTATTAAATCATACCTATTTAATAGATTTCAAAAAGTGTTTTCCGACAATATTTATTCTGAAAAAGTCGACATATGTTCTGGAGTGCCACAAGGCTCAATTTTAGGCATCTAACTTTTTTTTATGTATAGCGCTGATACACATAGATCTTCAAAATATTGTTAGAGTTCCTGCATTTGCTGACGATACACAAATATACTGTTACACGCGGTCTTGATTGGGCTTTTACGTCAGGATATTCCTTGACATCTGTTGTTTCTTCAAAGACTTTTCGGGTTTTATCACTTAGTTTTGAATTTTGATTCGACTATTGCTTTATTTATTTGTGTCGTGTGTCGTTTATGAAAGCTGGAAAGCTGCATAGTTCTTGGCGTCTGTTATAATATACTGTTGTTTTTATGCCAAGGATTACGCAGAAGTAGAGTTATGTATAAACCAAGATTTGAAAACGTTGAATGAGCTCTCTCGAAGTCATGATTTAAATTTATAGCCTACTAGATCCTGCATACTAATTTTCGGTAATAACAATAAGATCAATAGCTTAAAAAATATGTTGAATAATAATATAGCGTTAATAGATCAAAATTAACGATTGTTGTTAGTGCTAAAAATTTGGGTACACTGCTTGACACAGAACTAAGATTTAAAGAGCATTTAAGAACAATATTTCAAAAAACGCATATTTTCCTAAAATTATTTAAATTTTAAATTAAGAAAAGACTTGTGTAAGTCTCTCGTTTTGTTTAATTTAAATAACTGTGATTTTGTACGGTTTTTGATTGGATGTTGAAAGTAGATCTCGGATACAGAAAGTAAAGAATGCTTGTCTTCGTTTGACTATTTGACTGACTCTGGAAGGGTGAACGAAGAATACTTCATTTTTGCACATTTGTGGTAAAAATTATTAATAATCCCGAGTCCCTCATCTCGATTCGAGAGCGTTTGATTTTTCGTCATTATATTCGTGATAGACGTGTTAGAATCAGAAGTAAATTAACCATGCCAGATCATCAGATCGCCTTGTTTCAGCGGTCTCTTTCATATAATGCTGTGAAATGTTATAATTCAATACCCACTGATATGTTGCCTTCAAGTGTAAATTTATTTAAAATGAAATATAAAAAATATCTGTTAAATGTTCAAAGTACTTAACTTTTTAAGGTGCATTATAATAATGTTTTTATTTATTAATAATTTGTTGTTTCAAGTTACTTATATTTTTTATTAATTATGGTATTCGCTTATTTTATTGACTATGTTAAATTTCGTAAATGGTAGACTGGTTCAGTGGAGTAGCTACTACAGCTAGACTGCGCCAGCATTTAACATCTATTATTTGATTCATTTATTGTAAATTTTATGTTATGTTGAGGCATACACTTGAAGTAAAAGCCGTTCATTATTATTATGATTATTTTTATTATTATTGTGCAGATCTGGGTGTTAAAATCCCACTCTCAACAACAAAAAGTACTATTTCTCCATGGGGTGATTCACTCATTTTTTTTCTACTTTCACTCTCAAGAAAATACTTTTCTTCACAAAAGTATTTCTTTAGTCTACCAAACTATGCCATTGGAACAGATAATGTCTGGTGTTTACATAATTTGTGAAATCATACAACTACTTCACATAACTTATTATCGATAAACTAATTAATGGCCACATTGACTAATCACACTTAAGGGGGTTCATGTAACCCGCAACAAACTTTTACTTCAAGAATTTTTGCAAAAGTTTGAAAACTCACGACTATTTAAATCCGTAGGGAGAAGACGTTCCGCCACGAAAAGAATCTGTAACTCGACTCACTGTTTGAAAACACTTGGCGCTGATGACCCGAATATTACGTGGCGATTTCAATCACGGCAGACGTACACCACGGAGAGAATTCTAAACTCTACTGACACTAAAAATGAAAAAATTCACTGTGTTGATCACCCTTCCCACGCGAAAACCATTTGCTATACCGCATACCCTTAATCACTCTTCATACCGCAACCCAGAACAACTAACCTGTCTAGCACGTACGCAACGTCCCCAACGGCCGCCGGCCGCCTTTTATCATAATTGGAAAAGCCTTGCCGAAAACTGATCTTCACCGCGCTTCAATTGAACCGCGTAATCATATATCTACTGCTTTCCAGGCAAACGCAATTTAAGGTTCTATAAAAACGTGAACAAGCTGTTTTGTTATAAAGGGTTTTCTATTGTATTATTTTACCGAAAGGATTATTAAATGCGACGCAAATTCGCAGTTAAGTTTATATAATATTTTGAAAGATGAGTTTTATTTATTTCTTTAGAACAGTAGAACATAACCCAAATGCGGTGTTGCCGATCATTATTAACTTTTAACTGAAATGCGATTATGGTTTTGGTCTAATTACTAAGCAATATTAGGAGTTGGAATTATGCTAATTAATCTTGAAATGCATATGCATGTTTCCCCAACAATTATTATGTTCTTGCTTTGTTTCATCGCTACAAACGATTACATCATCGTATTTTGGCAAAATTTACGGGGAGGTAAATATGGGTTTAGAAGACCAGGGCAATAACGAGTATGGTACTTTTCCTCGCGTGTATATTATAAACACAGAAAAAAATTGATAAAAATACTCTATATTTTTAAATTTCAATAATTTTGCGCTCTGAGATAAATTCGGAATTTATAAATTTTATTGTTAACTAAGGGTATATCCTAAAGAAAATCGGTACTGATTAAATTTCGCATGAAGTTTGGAAGATATAGGTATTATTATTATTTTAATAATGAGCAAAGTCAAATTAAATTTAAAAGTGCACTTCTAAGATTCGTTCTAACTGAATTAAAAAATAATTTACTGACCTATTTAAGATAACAGCCCAAATTGAAGTTCTTATTTACAATTTTATTACTCAAAACATATCTCAAATAGAGATGGACACGTCAAATTTATCATCCAAAAAAGCATTAAAATTTTTGTATAGAATCCATCATATTCAATGGGTTGTCAATATTAGTTTGGGAGCCCGGTTTACGAGTTAGTCCGATACTCTCGTTCCCCATAGAGATGAAAAGGAGAAGTTGACGACATTTGTAACTTCTCCTGTGATAACACCCAAATTCTCCGCAATCGAAAAGGGTCCGTCGTTAGAAAATCCGTACATTTTTCGTGTAGGCTTTTGAACTAAACGGATTTAAAAGTTTTAGAAGAGATGTGCACAGGATATGTTGTTATTCGTTACTTTTTTCTTTAAATCTCTTGGGTTTGACAAGTAGAAATGTTTTTAATTCTTATTAAATCGAATAGTTTGTTTCTGTCGTTCGAAAAATGAATGTTTGCTCGTCGCCTATATTTATTTAATAAAAACATTTTATGTTCAAAAATGCAAAAACAATTTGTCATATTACTATGTTTAATGTTAAAAATGATTATGGTTATTGTATATTCTAAAATTATATAGGACCCAGGAAAAAACATCTGCAGATATTTTCTTCTAGGTTTGGTTGGTGAAAATCCTAACCTGTGAAAGAAAAAAACTACTTTTTAAAATATGTCCGCTTATTATGATATCCACTTATTGTTTTAGCCCTTTTATCATTGTTTCGTCCTTATAGTATAGCTCAACTGGAAAGCGTAACTTAAGCATAAAAGCTAAAATTAAAATTTTTAATTATTTGGCCTCAGTCCTATTTCACTTTAATTGTTTTATCTGAAACGCAATTAAAGTGCTGTAATATCCTTTAAACTAAGTCCTAAGCTAGAGTCCATTATTTAACTTTTAACTTCTTTGTCTTGCCTTCTAGAACTACAAAGGAATGTAAATACTTTATGTTACTACAAACTGTTCACTTGTTTCAAATTTATTTCTTCAATAAAATTCAGAAAGAGTAGGAATGTTTTTTTTTTGAAGGGGAACTGTTTTCAAAATAAATTTGTTGCACTTTGTAGATTAAATCTGCTGTTTTAGGCCCTAATGTCACTAAGTAGAATAGTGGTTTCTCTCTCTCTACGGATTAAATATCTACTTTTCAATATGCATTAGACATACATTATTTATTCTGCCATAGTGGTGACGATTCACAGGCCAAAAATACGGGGTAATGTGGAAAAAAATTTTGACTGCCATCTGCTCGAAGAATTAACACAAAAAGTTAATACAAAAGAAAATTTTAAACTGAAAACAACAGAATTACAGCTGGGCGTGAAATCCCCTTTCTTTTAAATTAGTTCTTTCTTCAAACGTCAATAAACTTGACATTTTTCTACTAATCTTTTGACGTTAAATTTTTGCTTTTTTTACAGTAGACGGTTGCTATGGGCAGCGGAAGCAAGAGTACTTTTTCTTCCGCTTTCAGCGTGTCTGTCATAATGTTGAAAAATACAAGAAATATTGGATATTTGTATAGTTTATTTATTTTTAAAAATACAACAATGAACTATTTATTAAACATCAGATTAAAAGTACAGTTATTTATTGTGGTCCCAGAAAAATTAACAAAAGGTGTTGCGATCCTGAGTTGTTTTTTGTATTGTCTAGCGTTAAACCCTCAGTGGAACCACTTACTGTGGAATTTATGTCAATGTTAATAGGGATTGGTTCAGTAAAATGAGGTTGTAAAATTTCTTTTGCAAATCTTTCTTGTTGGTCATCGATTCCTCAATGTACCCTTCAGCTACACTACCGGATTTCCATCCCTCGTAGCGCTAATGTCTGCATCTGCATCTACGAGCAGTGTAGCTGAAGTTCTCCTTAAACAGTGACCGGTACATTCTGTTGCATCAGGTAATTTTAAGAAAACTGCAGCTTCCTTAGGAACAGTACTTATCTTATGAATTCCCATTACCATGCGACAACAGCGACCATTTACAAATTTTAAAAATAATCTTTTTTCATTCATGCCTTCTGGGCTTAATGGTACATACTTTTTATATAATATGCTTAAATATTGTCCCCCCACAATAGTAAACGATCGCGGTTTTCGTTTTACTATCAGGAATTCTTATGTGAATGGCAGATCCTAAGTCTTGTATATCATCCACGGTCATTTTTAAAATTTCTTCACATCGGCATGCACCAGAAATACCAATAACAAGTACAATCTAAAAATACCATAATATATTTCATAAAAAAACTTGTATTCTTTTACGTAATATCTAAATTTACCTTAATTCCCAAATACTTCTGATTAGGAGCTTTAGATAGAAAAATTTCAAATTGTTCCCTGGTAAATACTTTAGCTTTTTTGGGAGTGTAGCCTTCATTCTGCTTCTTTAAATAAGCACGTAGCTTCAAAAACTTGCTTATGTCTATCCCTTGCCTGATATTTAGCATTGACCTTATCATAGATTAATGTGACCACATTGTTAAACTTTTCATTTTAAGCTGGATTTATAAACTCGAAAAGTTGGTGAGATTGAAGTTATGATCAAGTTTGTGAGGTTAGATATTCCGAATTCCGAGCATAAAAATTGATTATCTCGAACTACCCGGGAAGTTTTCGAACCTTACATGAGCTTTACATCAACAACATGAACGAGTGTATAAATGGAACTAAGTGTTCCCTTTAGTTTAAATTGAACTCCTATTTCCAACACCAACTGAACCTCAACCTCGTCAACTTTTCGAGTTTATAAATCCAGCTTTTTGTTTGTTCGCCAGTTCAGAGAAATACGCCAAGGGTACATTTTCAGAATTATTATTTTTGATGTCTTTCTCGTTACACCATTTTGGCAACCTCCGGGGGCGTACAGGTAAATTCTGATTCTGGCATTTTAATTTAAAGTAAAGAATTCGATTCAAAAAAATGGTATTTTTAAAACAGGACTTTAATGCTGGATTTATAAACTCGAAAATTTGGCGAGGTTGAGGTTCAGTTGGTGTTGGAAATAAGAGTTCAATTTAAACTAAAGGGAACACTAAGGTCCATTTATACACTCGTTCATGTTGTTCATGTAAAGCTCATGTAAGGTTCAAAAACTTCCCGGGTAGTTCGAGATAACCAATTTTTATGCTCGGAGTTCGGAATATCTAACCTCACAAACTTGATCATAACTTCAACCTCACCAACTTTTCGAGTTTATAAATCCACCTTAAAAAGCTTGGAAATTGATTGTAATAAGATTCACTGACACTTGTCAAATCGAATTATGCGTCGGTATCAAACAATACAATAATAAAATAAATCCATAGCAACGCTAGCAGGTAAAATTCGAAACTTTCTTAATTTAAAAAAATTTAAAATTTGTATTTTTATCTTTTAATATTTTAACGACGCGACGCGACGTTTGAAGAAAAAATAGTATGTTTTATTCGTAGTAAAAGCAACGTGTTATGACTCGTCTGTAGTTGCCGGACTCACTTTGTTCGTCCGGAAAACTTTCAGATTCGTCATAAAAAGTGTGGCTTTTACTCCTAGTAAAACAATATTCTATTATTTCACACCTTCTTATAGTTCACCATACAGCTTGTGGGCTACTAAAGAAATTCAAAGAGTGTGGACAAGAAATAAACGTTATTGCCGTAATACTTAATTAATTTTCCATAAAATATGAATTTTTGTACAATTCATACATATTTTTATATTATCCTTGTATATTGTATACATCCTCTAACATATATCCCGTTAATTTTCCCCCATACAGTGCAAATTATGATCACTTAATATAATTTATTGTACACATATTTAAGAAATATGAATTAATCATTTATATTTGTAAACTTGGCAACCCACGTCTAAAACAGTGCGGATTCCTGGGCCACAAATTATCACCTAGAATGTGCTTATCATTGACATCTTCAGAAATGTTACAGGCGTTGGTGGAGTTTAGAATTATATTATTTAATTTATATCCCCATATTTAAGAATTGAAATTTCTTTTTATACTCCTCTTTACCGACTCATCTGTTAAACGACCGCGGACACTCATCATCGCTATTTTTAGCAAACATTAATGCTAAAAGCACCCTCCACTAGGGGCAATAAAACCCGACCCAACAATTCTTAAGAAATATAGGTACATACACTAATTAATTTATTGCAGGCGGGTCCACTCAATTTGCTATAAAGTATCAACCTTTATCGGTTGTTAACATTAGTTTCGTTTTAAACATTCTTTGTGTGTTTTGGGACTAACGTGAATATTTGAATATAGCGGAAAAAGGAAATGTCTTACCTTAATCGAAAAAAATTAAATAGTCGAGGAAAGTGAAAAAACTCGTTTAAGTACCAGGAAATTCGCTGAAAAATTTAAAGTGGGTAAGACCCAAGTGACTATGTTGCTTCAAAATGAAACAGAAGTTAAAAATTTGTTTCAAGAAGGTGGTAACGATGAACAAAAAAGAAAATTTCCCGAAACCGAAGGACTGGCAGTCAACCAAGTTGTTTTTAACTGGTTTTGTAAGGCGCGCAACAAGCACTTACCAATATCCGGGCCCATAATTCAAGCAAAAGCCCTCGAATCTGCTCAATGTCTAGGACTAGATAACTTCACGGCATCAAACGGATGGTTAGAGAAATTCCGTCGTCGCGTCGGCACGAAATTACCTTTAAGAAAACATGTGGCGAATCAGGCGATATCAATATCGAAGGCGTAACTGTTTGGAAAGAAAGGCTATTGACATTTTAATGGATTATGCCCCAAGGGGCGTATTTAATGCAGATGAGAAAGGTCTCTACTATCTTGCGTTGTCAACAAGAACATATGCATTGAAAGATGACAAGTGTACTGGATAGAAAAAACAGCAAAACAACGATTTACAATTATGTTCTGTGAAAATATGGAAGTTGAGAAGGAAGAGCCACTTATAATTGCCAGAAGCTAAAATCCTCGATGTTTTAAGGGCGCACATATCGATAAGTTACCTCTCCAATGGGTTTTGAAAAAAAAGCGTGGATGACAGCAGACATCATGACAACATGGCTTTACAGATTTGATACCAAGATGAAGAAGCAGAATAGACGAGTGGTATTGTTTGTGGATAATGCAACGTCTCATCCCAATATTACACTGGATAATGCCACACTTATTTTTCTTCCACCTAACACTACCTCACATTGACAACCTTTGGACCAAGGCATTCTTCAGAGTTTTAAAATTCTCCGTAGAAGCTGTGGTTGTCTCTTTAAGGAATCGAAAATAATATTACCATTACCAACGCCTTGATATGTGTTTCGGTTGTCTGGCGCAATTTGTCCCCAGTGACAATAAAAAAATGCTATTATGAAAGCCGGATTTATGTGTAATACAGATACTATTGACGACTTCGAAGAGGAAGATAATATTCCGCTCGCATATCTTTTTCCTAACATTAAGGACACATTTGTGAACTTGAAACAATTTGCCTCTATTGATAACGATTTGCCAACAGAAAGTGCAGAATTGACAATCATCGAGTGTATTGAAGAGAAACGAATGAAACTACTCGCAACTCTGAGACAGAGGAAGGGGAACATAAACTTGCTCCAGTGTTGAAAATATCAAGCCTATCTGTGAAGCCTGTTCAAGTTTGAAAGACAAATCTACAAATATTTCTCGATTACTATTAAGATGTGAATCTGAATTTTATAAAAATAAATTAAAAAATATGAGGCAATCATTAATTCCTGATTATTTTAAAAAATAAAAATTTTAAAGCAAACATGCAGTACATTGTATAACGATGGCTAAACTACAGTACCTCGTAAGTCGTAAATTGTGAATTTTACAGGAGAGACAAAAAACCTAAAAAAACAAAAACAGCTACGTATTTTTGGAAACTATTTAATATTTGGATATAATATAACTACCTTGATGATTTTCCTATGACAAAATTTCGTAAACATGTTTTTCTTAGTTTATTTTGTTAAATACGAGGTCCTGCTACTTTTTATTATGCTACATACGAGGTACTGTAATGTAAACCTTTCAAACGGACAGCAGTCATGTATCATTAAAAATAAAACAATTTATTAGAGAACAGAGTTATAATATTGCTTTTTTAACAACAAAGTTTTCAAAATGTCTGTAATATTACATACCTAAAGTAAAAGTTTAAATATAATAAAATTAAAAAAAATTCTTACTAAAAAACTTGACTATAATATTACAAAACAAATGAATTTATTATTCTTTCATAGTCAAGATAAAATTAACATTAAATGCAAAAACAAAAATACATCAAGTACTACATAAAAAAAGAAATACAAAAATAATTATTATTTATATGGAAGAAGATCGTAAAATGGCCAGCAATCCTCTGGAATAACCTTCTTAATTTCCTGAAGATCCAAATACTTTCTTTTTGTAATAGACAAACGCGACAAAAACAGCTGTGGGAAGTTTGCCTTATAATATATATGTATATGTTAGTATGCACGTGCAGTATATACATATTGGTAAATTGGCTTCATCTCATTTAATTTTAGTTCAGATAAATTTAAACAAAAATATTTGAAATTATTTACATACAGGGTGTTATGGAAATGACTTATTATACTTGATAGTTTTTTCTTCTAAAATCGGAAGTATTTTGAATTTTGTAAAATACCTTAAAACCGGACTATGTGCGCCTTCCATGATAGTTCAATGCCCCTGAACACTTGTGTTTTTGACAAGACAAACTGCTGGAATGGTAATTGTTTAGTTTAGTGCAATTAATGTTGAATTTTGTGCTAAAATTTCGTATATAGACTAATTGAGGGTAGCTGATCACAATTTTCCTTTTGCGTTTTTACGGCAAATGCACTGGTTTTGAGAAAAAAAAATGTTAAAGTTTTTCACTTACAGGTTAGGGTATTCTTTTGTAAGGATGTCTTTAAGAAATAATACATTTGTAACGATTAAAACAAATTTATTAATTAGGTAATTTAAGTTCTTAGTCAACTACTTTTCTTTTCAACTTGCTTTCTTCAGCACCTCGACCAAATCTAACAAAAACAAACCGTCAGCGTATTTTGTCTGGAGCCGATCCGAGGTTTGTTTATTTCGATATCTTTGGGTGTCGCGTTTCACTTTCCTTTCAATTTCCTAGATTTTATGGTTTTCCCTTCATAATATGTGATAAAACTTTCACCAAACTATCTGTTCATAAAATAAGAACAACATTTTAGCAAAAAAACAATGGAAAAGGCACAAATTTAATTAAATTCGTTGTTAATACGCCGACAAAGTAGAAGCGTTTCTTTTCAGATTCATTGCACTCACGTTGCCAGATTGTTCTTCTTTTCCTTGTAATTATTAATGGCTTCCATCCAGGAGAATGATATGCTAGCTCGAGCCAATAGGATTCATTCAATTAATTAAAATGAATTGAAAAGTATAGGCAATTTATAATACACTAACAATCTGACAACATGGGTGCAGTGAACCTGCAAACAGGCTCCTTGTACCGTGCAGTTTGCTTCTGCTTTTTTGGCCATCTGTCAGTGAGCTGTCTCCCGTCTTTTTCCAGATAACGTAGAGTTTTCTGTTCGCTTACAAGTTATCCCGTTTTTCAGAGTTTCCTTGTGGCATATTTCGTTTATTTCAACTCGGAAGTGTATACTATGACTCCGACAAGTAATATTTTATTGGAAATAGCAACATTTTAGGATTACATGCAAAATAACATACCGGTGAGTTAGAAAAACTTTAACATTTTTTTTCTCAAAACCAGTGCATTTGCCGCCTAAACGCAAAAGGACAATTGTGATCAGCTACCCTTAATTAGCCTATATACGAAATTTTAGCGAAAAATTCAACATTTGCACTAAAGTAAACAATTACCCAAATCAGCTGTTTGGGTCATTGGCGCGTAGGTGTTTTGGACCTAAATTTTTGAAGGCATTTTTCTCGAATTTCTAGCTTCGAGCGCCATTTATAGCAATTTTTCCCCAATTCGTCTCGACCTATATATTTACGGGTTAAAAAATAATAAGTCATTTCCATAACACCCTGGTATATGTAGACGATTATTAATAAACAAACACTGTAAAATGCAGACCAGTTGTTTTAATTTTTCTTTATTAACCGACCACCCCTGTTAACAAACCGACATTTGATTCCCCGAGGGAGGTCGCTATTGGGAGATTTTACTGTATACAGTGTGTTTCCTAACTACGGTACAAAACTTCAGAAGGTGATACGTAAGGTCGCTTTAAGAAAAAAGTTGCTTCGTGTCTGAGATACAGGGCGTTGAATTAAAAAAAAAAAACGGTCGTAAATATCCTTAAACTGAATTGGTTGAAAGTTGGTTTAGTTATTTGAAGTAATACGGCGGTTATTTACCCCTAAGTAGATTGGAATTTTTAGGTTCAGTGGCGTCTCAGTGGGCACCACAGCCAATTATTATTGAGAAGAAAAAGTACGCCACTGCCTTTTTTCTTAGGTTTTTTTATTTTTCAGATTAAGCAACTACAAATACAACTTTTTGGTCTCTTGCGCTTTTTTCATATCTGGCTTCGTTTGCGAAAAAAAAAATTAAAATCACTTTAACTCATTCTAAAAGCGCTTTATTACTTCAAATAACTGAACCAAATTTCAACCAAGTCGGTTTAAGGATAGTTATGACCGTTTTTTTTTTAACCTCAACGCCCTGTATCTTTCACTTTTGGCGTTGTGGCCCCTCTACCATCTTTGTTCCTTAAAAAGAGCGCCGCAGGGAAATTTTTTTTTTAGGTGCCACGCCCTTTTTTTGGACCATTAAAATCTAGAAATTTACTTTTCGATAGCCCAACCCGAGAAAACGTAGAAATAAAGGAATTTCTAAATATAAACGCCAATATTTTTATTTTAAATTTTTTTTAAAGTAGGGTAGTATTTCTGTCGATGTATTAATGTTAATTCCCAGTTAATAGTGTTAATGCATAAGCCTTTTTAAGATCGGCGGGGCCCCCCGTGGCCGAGGGTCCCGGGCCCGGGCCCAGTGGGCCCATGCCTAAAGATGGCCCTGCCTGTATCTCAGAAACGAAACAACTCCGGACATAATTATGTTTATAGGAACTTTTTTTTCTTAAAACGACCTTACGTATCAACCCCCCAAGTTTCGTACCGTAGTTAGGAAACGCCCTGTATGTATAATTACATAATATAATATTTAACGAACACTTAAGAATGTTCATATCCGAAATCGCTCCCACCCGACCACCCAGGTCGACGGGAGAACTATAGTTTGCTGATTCTTTTTTTAATTTGACATATTTATTACTAACGCTCCTATACACTGAGAAGATCTAATATGGAGTAAATTCTGTATCGTCACTTTGGTAGATTATTCTAAAATTCGCTCGGACACGTAAACTATTATTTTTTATTGCGCATTTTATTAACTGAAATACGCGTATACAGGGTGAGCCAAGAAATACTTATCATTCCAACTTCTTTTTTAACGGAAACCACTTTTTTTTGTCATATTTTTAAGCAACACTTAAAGTTCAGTGGCGTGCAGTGCCATTTAAAATACGTTAGGCAACAGAATCAAAAATGTCAAAGAAAAGGAAAAAGCCCGAAATTTTTATTCAGGTGCCACGCCCAAAACGTTCTTTTTAAGCCTCCAAAAAATGTAGACGTTAGGCAAAAAAATAAAACTAATTGTACTTACCAATATGGTAGGTACTTTCACGAATATCTTACGGAAACGCAAAGTAAGACATAAATAGCTGCAAACAACTGCTCTGTTCTGCGTTAAATGTCATATTTGTAAAGGGCTTACTGTTAATAAGTTTCACCAGACAGTTTACACTGTCATCGCAGACTCCATAATAAAAAACACTAAAACAATTCAAAAAATCTTTCTAGCCAATAAAACTAACTCACAAACAAAACAACAATCCCTCTTGTATAGGTAAATTACTAAAAAAAGTAATAAGCTTTCAAAACAATTATTAAAAGTGCGGTGCGTGAAATCCCGATCTAACACAAGAAGAGGGCACAGAAATGTATAGGAAAACTGAAATTATTGGTACGTAATTAATAGCGGGCCGGTGCGGTGCCGGCATTGTGTTATTGGGTTTCACTTTCTTACAAAATTGCATCGCATTATTAATTTATTAATGCCCAAATATTAATAA
Organism: Polydrusus tereticollis; assembly: GCA_963920685.1. Classification (NCBI taxonomy): domain Eukaryota; kingdom Metazoa; phylum Arthropoda; class Insecta; order Coleoptera; family Curculionidae; genus Polydrusus; species Polydrusus tereticollis. Next base: position 1,343,342 of record OY987329.1, on the reverse strand, counting down.
ATTTAGAGATGCCCGATGTACTGTTACTTAATTTAGAGATAAACGCTTTCTAACCAATTACTAAAGGGTAAAAACGATGTCTATCAAGCATATTTTGGCAACGGTGAATCCAGTCAAATTCACTCACACTTCGGCGTCGATGGGAGTTTTTATATGTCTATGGTGGGAGTCGTAAGTCGTCGCATGGCTTCTGGCTCGTCTCTTTTCTTTTTATGTATCGATTCATTTAGCTGTCCTTTTTTAAGCACTGCTTCTCGCTTCCATATAAATCCAGTATTGACGGTCTAAATGCATACCTTTGATTTGTTATGTGATGCTTTTCAATGTAAGTGGATTGCGGTTGCAGGAGGCCAGGGCGGTGAATATTATTCCGTTTAATTAACGTAGCGTCATATGAGTGTTAGACTGTGATGTTTTCTATGATATAATTAATATTTTAATTGGCGCTTATAACAAACTTTTTAAATTTTCATTATGCTTTTTAATCGAATTATAATTTGTATCATCGGAATTAAAATTAAATGGGAAAAAAAAAATATCAAAACGTTAGGGTAGGCAATGCATTTGTGCTTTCATTGTATGCACGCCACTGCTAAAGTTGTATATTGAATAATATTGATGCTCTACCATATTTAACCATTATTTATACAAAGCGAGTAAAAAATTTCCTAGAATTCAAAAATATCTTTAATAAAATATTTACACCATTATTATTATTATTATTATTGTTATTGGACAGTCGACCACAAATGCCGAGACTTTTGCAGCCCACTTCGACTGCAAAAAGCCGCTTATCTGAAAGCCTTTGATTATACGTTCCTGCGCGTCTTGTATATAAAAGCTTGTCAGTGCCCCTGTCACCTTAACAATTTTACTGTCAGTAATTTCAAAAAAGAGTTTATATTGTAATCAATTTGCAATGAATTTGTTTCCAGCATTAATGGTATTCTGCTTCATTTCTATCAGTAGAGAAACAGAAGCAGTCTTCCGAAGAAACATATCAAACCAATCTAATTATTATCATGATTATGTAAAGTGGTTTCCCTGTTCAACTGAAGAATTCCCTTAAGATTTTATAATTTAATCAAACCAGGTTAATATATGACCTCTCAAAAATAAAGAAATTGTTGCTATATTTAAATATAAATATATATATACTATTTTCTTAGGTTGTTATACTTCAAGTTCTTGAGCACTACAAAGTAAACAGAGTTTGCGCAGGCAGCCTACTTGACTCACGCCATGTACTAACAGCTGCTAGTTGTCTGAATTTAAAAAGTAAGATGATGGTGATGGCAGGAATAGACGACTCTATGCAACAACCCGAATTGAGAAATGTCATAGAGCAGATTGCACATATTTATCACAACAATTATCCTTACAAGTATGATATTGGCTTAATAGTGGTAAGATTATTGTATAGTCGCCGGTCGGTAAAGGAGAAAACGCAACCATTTCGTACAGTGCAATTTTTTAAATTTCGGTTCAGCATAGACTCCACTCATTTTATAATTGGAAACTCTGTCACATTTCCAGATCTCCCTGATGATATTTACAATATCATCTTTTCCCTGACTATTAGAGCTGATTTCCATTATCAGACATACAACAACACATTACGTGCTTTGCATGTTAGAATAGAATAGAATAGAATAGAATAGAATAGAATAGAATAGAATAGAATAGAATAGAATAGAATAGAATAGAATAGAATAGAATAGAATAGAATAGAATAGAATAGAATAGAATAGAATAGAATAGAATAGAATAGAATAGAATAGGATAGAATAGAATAGAATAGAAAAAAATAGAATAGAATAGGATAGAATAGAATAGAATAGAATAGAATAGAATAGAATAGAATAGAATAGAATAGAATAGAATAGAATAGAATAGAATAGAATAGAATAGAATAGAATATAATAGAATAGAATAGAATAGAATAGAATAGAATAGAATATAATAGAATAGAATAGAATAGAATAGAATAGAATAGAATAGAATAGAATAGAATAGAATAGAATAGAATAGAATAGAATAGAATAGAATAGAATAGAATAGAATAGAATAGAATAGAATAGAATAGAATAGAATAGAATAGAATAGAATAGAACAGAACAGAACAGAACAGAACAGAACAGAATAGAATAGAATAGAATAGAATAGAATAGAATAGAATAGAATAGAATAGAATAGAATAGAATAGAATAAAATAGAATATAATAGAATAGGATAGAATAGAATAGAATAGAATAGAATAGAATAGAATATGCTACCTTCATAAAATACAAAGTTTGTACTTATGATCGTCAAAATATAGAAACAAAAATTATTTAAAACATAAAAATATAAATACAACATACAAATATGCAGAAGTTTGTATACATAAAATTAAAGTGAAATAAGCAACGAAAATGGTAAACAGTGTCACCAATCGACAAGCAACATCTAAAAAATAATTCAATTTAGGGCAAGCATACGAGATATGGTTAATAAAGATCAAATGGGGCTCCAAGTGTGCTCCCAGAAACTTAGTATCTCTGGCAAAGACAATACCAAGCTCATCTTCAAAAGTGTGCGGGATTGACCTCCGATTGTACAGATTCATAAAAACTGTCTTTTCTATGTTTAAAATTAAACCATTCTTTCAGCATCAGGCCTTCAGGTCATGCTGTACAATTAATATTTTATGACGCAGCTCATCCAGGCATCTTCAGTCACCACCACAATTGTATCGTCTGCATACGTTGTTATAAAAGCAGGTCTTATATTCAAAATATTCACATACACCAAAAATTGAAGAGTGTCGAAACCGGAGGTATTCCAAGATGAACTACCGTTTGCTGAGTAAGAATTTATTATAAACGATATGAAATGCAATGGATAGGTCGAAGAACAAAGTCATTACAAGATTCGATGTTGGCGTAAACGTGATTAAAAAAATCGAATGAGACTGTTTCTATTGATTTTCCTGATAGAAAGCCGTGTGTGTTGTGTGTGACTTGTGAACGATTCAGAATATTGCACCTTGAGACGAATTTAATAATTCTGTATACACTCTGTATAACACTCTGTCGTTTTCAACCTTACCACGTTTATACTTTTTATGAATAAGCACGACAGTGACTCCCTTAAGAATATTAAAAAAACATCCCTGATCCAAACTATAGTTAATTAGATCAGTTAGGGGCTTACTTATATTGTTTTTAATAGATCTAATGAGTCTGACATTAAGATTATCAATGACTTTAGAGTTTTTGTTTTTTAGACCCTCAATAATCTTTAGAACCTGAATTTTAGTCAGATTAGATGATAATTGAATTACTTACTACAGTTCAATGATTTGTTTTTAAGACAGTAATAAAATACGATGCAAACTCGTCAGCAACCTCCCTAGATTCTTTAATTATTTTAGAGTCCTTTTTAAGATGTGTGATGTTCAAGTTCTATTTTCTCCTATTAAATTTAATATTTACAATACTCCAGATGGTTTTAATTTTGTCATTCGACGAAGACATATATGGCATGCTACTGTATTGTATTATATACTTTTTAATTTTATCGTTTGTGAGGTCTAATGAAATACGTAACCTGATCAAATAAAATAATTTTTTTGTTGAGACCAAGACTTCGTGTTGTCCATTTTTTTACATTTCAAAAATCCAAATCTCTTAGAGCAATATGGACACCTTCTTTAATCTTGTAGTTTTATTACTTTTAATGCGTAATGATCATATTTTAATTTGTATTAAACTCTTGCATTTTACCTTTTATTTTAAGACAATAAATTAAATTTCTAAATGATAAACAGTATGGTAGTTCTTATTTAATAATTTTAACCTCCTGATGATTAATTCTGTTATCTGTTATACTGTAATTACTGTGTGACGCGGTGATATTTATAAAAATTTACTGTGCTTTTAGTTAGATGATCCAATCATGCAAAGATTAGGACATATTGAATATGCGCCTTTACCAGAAAAGTCCTATGATGATATCGAAAATGTTTGTAAGGGAGGAGTGGCTGTAAGTTGGGGAAGTAGTAAACTCACCAAAGATGATCGTCATGATTTGCCTGATGTAGCTAAACTCGATTGTACTCTGACACCCACTATATCCACTGCACAGTGTATGATTATGTCACGTTTTATTAAAGTAGGCGAAGGAAACGTATGCACATTATCGCTTGAATGTCAGGTAAATTAAATTTTTTTAACACATTCGCTGCTACGGCCACGATAGAATAAATAAACGGTAGATCCACTACCCCCCTATTTTCAGTTTCGCCGGCACCGCTCTAAATCGAAGCGAAACCAGTTCTAAATGGATATTGGCTACCATGAGCACTGATCTGGGCCTTTTCGCTTAACGAAGGGCAGTTGGAAAACTATTCTGTTTGGGTGGTCGCATCTGATGAACATAATTATTTAGAGCGCTCCGCTCACTTGCCGTTTAAAATTCTATCGACTAATGAATTTTTACTGAATACTCCCCCCCCCCTCGTGCAACAGCTGACGATAGACTGCACATCAACTGACATAAAAGGATTTTGTGTGAGCGACTTTACTCGGTTAGATATTTGTACTCTGCTATAGGTCTGCTTAGATTAACAATAAATTTTTAATAAAAATAACCTAATTTTATGATGATTAGACCGCGTATCAATTTTTTTCCGCCCACGTATTTCTCGGCGGCCGCTTGTAGTGGATAAAATAATTGTTGAGGACACAATGAATAAAATAATGTCTAAAAAATGTGTGTTCCACTACGTTTTTTTTTACCTTTACCTATTGTCACTTATTAAAATAAGTGGAAGTAAATTTAGTTTATTAACTTATAAAATAGTTTAGGGTTGATTGTAAAAGCGCTGCTCACTGCTATGGCAGATGAGTGCGAAATCTGCCCTTGTCAAATAGAATAACACATTATTATTATTATTATTAATATTTATTATTATTTCTTAGTTATTTTCCTTCGTTTTTTTTTATCTTGTATGTTATTTTTACTGACAATAAAAACATTTATTATTATTATTATTATTATTATTATTATTATTATTATTATTGTATGAAACGAGGCACCCCATGCTTATGCCGCTGCAGTTACACCTCACTTTTATATGCCTTTCACCCCCTGTCTCCTCAGCCGTCGTAGCCACAGACTCGTAAAGCGGACTTATAACATTAAATGTGTCGCGATACATTTGTACCGTGCATCTTTGGTGTGCGGCCTGGCTTATTTAATGGTCCTGCCAGCGAACACACATTTTTACGTAATTTTTCAATGTAGAGGTATGATTTCTGCGACGTCTGGCAGTCGAGCACTTAAATAATGCATTTAAATGGAAGTATTTTCTTTAATGCGGCGCGGCTGTATTTGGCGGTCACGGGGCGTCGGCGGCGCGAACGCTTAGCGTCTTTGTGTGAGTGGGGGTAGTCGTTAAAGTTAATTGTCAATTATGTCTCAAAAGTTTTCAAGTACCGAGGACAAGAAACTAAATGAGAAGGTTTTCCTACCTACTGCAACATAATGTTTTTATTACAAATAAGATACGTTGGACTTGATACCGTCTTTTGAATAAATCTCTTTATATTTAACAAATCAGCAAGATTTATTTACAAATGACCTTATTAGTGGACAGCTTCTTTAAATCTTCCTGTGCAAGATTTAGCATAAAATGTAACTGTTAATTTAAGAGTTTAATGAAAAAGCATTCAAAACTTTTGAAGATCTGTGAGATATGGTGTTTAAAAAACTAATAACAAAGAAGTGGTTCTTGCGGGAGATCTTCACGATGGAAGCTCTTGTATAAAGTTAAAGCGTTTATAAAAAAAATTGAACTGTTGCAATTATTTTAATTGTAGGTATTAAATTGTGTGTCTATGTGCAACCCACAACAAAAATCAAAAATTTACGGGTCTGGGCGTTTTTTTCGAAAAAGGAAAAACATGCATTTGAATAACGCTATAACTTGAAAACAAATAAAAATAAGATAAGAACATATGGGTTTTTCGCATGGTTTTCACGGGTATAATCAAAGACATTATAACTAATCAACCAAATTGTTTATATTTTTATGCGGCAAATCATCATTCCCACTTTATTATTCATCTCTGTCGCTCAAAATTGGACCTTAGCCGGCATTATCTGTCTGTTAGAAATATTAGGGGAAACTGTTTTTAAAAGATTGAATTAGTAATTGCAGTAACGTCCAGAACCTAATATACAAAAAAGTTAAGGTGTGCATATCAAGTTATGCATTCATACTTGTAATGTTATGCGGATATTTTATTAAAAACTGTTAAAAACTTTAGAAAGTATTAACATTATTGTTATATATCTCAGGCACTACGGCAACATTGTAAGACGATTTTACAACCGGAGAGATTTTAAGAATGACGATACCGATTGCGACGTTGGCAGTCTGTCATATCAGCTAGTTCGTGCTTTTGTGCTCTTTTTGCAGTTTATTTTTGATTTCTTTGTGTTTTTGTCTAAACATTAGTGTAGAAATAAACAATCATGGTTCATGCATGTGTAGTGTGTAAAATAGTGGATCATTTTAATCCAAGCTTATCATTTCATCGGTAAGTATGGTTAGGTTATTGTTTTATAGAAAGCATTGCTGTAGCATATGGGTTCATTTACTAACGCTGTGGTAGCACCATTTTTATTAAAACTTTTATGCACAATGAAAAAAGTTTTGTTATACTTAGAAACAATTAAGAGTAGATATTGATAAATAACTCATGGTAGCAACTTAACACTAAGCGAGTAAAAATTGTATTATTTTAATACATTGTTGTTGGGTTTTAACCTCTACGCCACTGGCGAGCAAAACCAAGGGACGGCTTACAATGTTGCCAATCTGCCTTTCTCTCTCGCACTCACCAATTATTTTAAAACAATAATAGTTGATACTTTTATGAGAATTATGAATGAATCGTTTCGTCTATTAGTTCTAATGTCTTTGGGTATAATATACTCCTGGAGAATGATCCGTTCCTCCCGACTCACCCTGTATATCTAATTTTTTTCTAGGGTCTTCAAGGAGGTCCATTAGTTTGTAATGGATTAGTAATAGCAGTTCTTTCCTGGAAAAAAGGTTGTAACAATCACCACTTAGAAGTACATACACGAGTGGACAAGAATCTGGATTTTATAAGAATGTTTGTAAATTATCAACTCAGAAGTATAGGAGTTCCCATATTTAAGACAGGGCTTACTAAATTGATTTTCCTGTTTGTATTACATTTTAGCTTTTTAATTTTAATTAAGAAATAAGAAAATATTCTGGAGGTTCAAATATAATGATGGTTATTTCCACAGGTTGATCTCACTAACAGCAAAGAGATACGGTCTAAACGTTACAGTTAAGGGTCGAGAAAACTGGAAAAGTTTGAAAGCTTCTGAAAGTGAAAAACAAAAAAATTGGCTTTCAACTTTCTCCTTTACAAAATGATGTCTTTGGATCTTGAATGGGGGCTATCGGAGCTTAACCTGCTCTAAATGCTAGTTGACTTAATATGCTTAGAGTGTAAAATATTCTCATATCATATCATCTCATCCGCATATCAAACAATACAAGCGAAGTGAATTCAGTGTAAGAAGGGTTGTTGGGAGGCAGCTAGATATACGCGCGTGATTGGTTAAAGCGGTATGACAGGACGTTGCGGTGTGTACGAGTGAAGGAGAGATCTGTATCAGTGGTCGTGAAAAGCACACGGGCTTCTCGCGGCATTTACACGCGGTTTTAGTTGATTTTATGGTATTCATGCCATGAAATAGTTGGAAAATTCGCCAGGTTCTATTCCGAAGGTTTATTCATTTGATTAATAGATCCCAGCTCTAGTTCCGTTTATCTGTTGAAATACCCAGGTCAATTCGCGGTGAATACCAGAAGGTATACTAACCTTGTTATTATACCACGACTCAAGTTCTGTTTATCTATTGTAAAAAGCAGTCTCAAGTTCGTAGATACGATAAATTCTCGAAGTTTTAAGAATACAGTAGTGTATCCCGATATTATTGTTTGTTTAATGATGTAAGTTAGTGATGTAAAAATGTATAGCTGTTTTAATGCAGTAAGTAGTTACCATACTAAGTTGTAAAAGTAAAAAGCATTTGGTTCTACGCAGAACGGATGCGAAGATGAGCAAACGAAATATCAGAAGTAAATAGATATATTTTGTGTGAGAGAAAAGCCTTTATTTCAACTGACATATTTTGAACCACGCAACCTATGGAAATACAGTAAATAATTTATGTTTGGCGTTAGCAAATAAGGGCGGCGCCAGCAACCATGGTGTGTGACATATGTCCCAATGTTTCATATTCCGACATAAAATTGGTATAATCGCGTTTTTTGTTATCTTCTTTTGAGCCTGTAACATCGTTAAATATCCGCATTTTTCGAATCAACTAACTCGAATAACTCATTTGATATAAGTAAGCTAGCTTACTTCAAACCGACCTTGCGATACGCGTCTATAATTTTCAGCGAAATATTTTTCGCATGCCAAGTCTTGTGGTCAAATGTCCCGTTTTTCATTTTTCATTTTTCGATTTGCCAATATTTGTTATTAAAAGGTTACAAATGGTGGAGTCTTTATTTTTATATGACTGATGATTACAATAATCAAAATATAAAGTTCCTGCAAAAATCCAGCCCAGTTTAGTTTTGTTGAAATATGGTTTGTTTTTGTCTAATTTAATTTGTCCTACATACATAATGTCATAAAATACGTTTACTCCTAACAAAAGATTTACAGGGCGCGACAAATTAAAAGTTCTTTCGGCAAATTCAATATTATTTGGTAGGTCTATGTTTGACAAGTCAAAAGAAATTTGCGGGATATTTTTGGCAATTTTGTTTACACTTAAAAATGTGTCTTTCATTTGATATTTTTCGTTGATAGAATAAGATGTGGCGTCAACCTTTTTTAAAATTTTCCTGACAGAGTTATTTATACGAGCCACAGGAATACTACAATTTTTAGTTTTTAAATTGAGTCAATGAATCAGTAATAAAATTGCTTTGAGATGCACTGTCTAGGATGGCCCTAGCATCTATTATTTTTTCATTGCAAATCATGACTGTTGCCAAAACAATTAGCTTGTCGTTTCCAGTCGATTAACAATGCATTGTTATGTTTTGATTGGAAAAACTTGGATCTTAGAAGTAGAGGCATCATTTGAAGTTTGTTTATTTTCTTGACAACGTTGTAAGTAAAGTTTGAGTATTATTGGTACTTTGTGACCCGCCATGGAATTTGTTATTATTGTCGCGATCGATATTCTTTGGGTTATTAACAAGACGCCAGCAACGTTAACGCTATACTGTTAAAAAATGAATGCAATAGTGAATAATGTTTCCGACGGCAGTTTTTACAACCTGCTGAATTGCAGGAATTGTGATCACAGAAAGGTCTTAGACAGATGCATAATTTATGTTTTTTAATTTCTGAGTAAAGATCCCTTTTCGTCATTGTATGTATTTTTTCGCATTGAAAGTTTGAATGGTTTTTATGACAAAATACTTTTCTTGTCTCTTATTTTTGTTTTCCAGGTGTTCAAAGGAATTGCAACGCTTAATTAAAAATTCCGTTAGTTGAATAATCGTAGAAAAGTCAATTCCTTCTTAATTTAAATGTTCCTCCCATTCCCCTTTAGTCACAATGTCAAGTTTGTTACCCAATATGTATATGAGAAGTGTATTTTACATATCTATGGGCTGCCCAAGCACTTTCAACGCACGTAAATTTTTGTTGAAATTATCCAATAAATTTCTTAGTTAAGGATGTGACTCGTTTTTTATTGTAAAACCATGCAAAATATGGTTTATATGAGTGTGTACAATCAATCGACGGATATAATCATGGCGGAATACTTGATTCCCTTGGCTTCATTAATTCATTTATTGGGCGTAAATTTGGATAGTCATATGTCTTGGCATAGTCACGTTGCGGCCATTGCTAAGGCAGCCTCGCAGAAGCTTAGAATACTTCTCCGAACTAAGAACCTCTATACACCCCAACAACTTTTGATGCTCTATGAAGCCCAAATTCGACCATCGCTTGAGTACTGTTCGCATATTTGGGGCTCTGTTCCTAAACATACCCTGAGATTGCTGGTTTCCATTCAAAGAAGAGATATTCGCTTTATGAATGACCATGATCTGACAAACGACCTGGAAAGCCTTGAACATCGAAGGCAGGTTAGCGACTTGAGTCTATTTTACAAATATTTTCATGGCAAGTACTCAACTGAGGTTGCCCGCTCGATTCGACCCAGAGCGGTGCATGGTAGAAATACACGACAAGCCACTGCAGCCCACCCGTACGTGGTTCAGCTTAGTGTCCCTCGAACGACACTGTTTAAAAACTCTTTCATCTGGAGAGCGTCATCACTCTAAAGCGACCTCCCATAGGCCGTGTTCATTAACGAACATAATCTTCAAATATTCAAGACCAACGTGAATTGTTTCCTGCGCACACGCACCGCTCGCGGAGCGTCATAAAGGATTAATCCTGCCAGTGCTGTGCCTCATCATAAAAAAGAGAAAAAAGAAAATTTGAATGTACTAAGGAATTAAAAATATCATAGAATGTCATCCATCGCCTGTAGGCCCCATAAAATTCTGATAAGCTAATCTGTGGTAATCTTGCCGGACCTTGTAAATTAACACTTGTATTTTTAATTACATTACTAACATTAAAAATGCTTGCAGCAGGACTTGGTGGTGCGTTTTGCGTCCTAAAAAAACCTGCAAGCATTTTCTTGGCTTGAGAATTTCGATTTAAAATCATCTCACTCGGCGTCTTGACAAATATTTCCAGATATATATTCAATTTCGGTTTGGATGTCATTAAACTGATCCAAAGGAAACGTTGTTCTTTCTATACAAGCATTAACTTCTTCATAATTTCTATATATATATAATTCTATAAATCTGGTTAATTGGGATTTGACTTGTTCCCGTTTTAACTTTAATTTTGCTAACATGTCAGCTAAATTGAGTGCATTGTTAGTATTTTCAGAAGCCATCTATTTTTTTTTAAATCTCTTACATTACATTATTAAATAATGTACTGGCAAAGTCTCTGGCATAGTTATTCTGCTGTTAATGAAAAAAATTTGTTAATCTCCTGAGCATTAACGGCAAGATAAAGAATCCGTGCCAGTAGGATAATTTACCCAGCAAAAAACTTGGCTGTTAATGGTTTGCCAGTGGGTTAAAAGTTAAAACAAAAATGTAATAACCTCAAATATAGTAATTTTTGGCAATTTGCAAAAAAAAAATTTTTTTTGATGTCAACATTTTTTCGGATGAATCGAATTCAGGTTATGATTTGGAAGATTATGTTAATATAGTATTAAGAAGACCAAGGTTTTTTTACCACCGCCCAAATCACATAAATTACTGGGATGATAAGGATTTTGTCAATCGTTTTAGATACCGTGCACCTTTTTTACATCGAATAGAAAATATGATTCGCTATCCTACAGAAGGGTAAGTATCATAGGCTTTTAGTTGCAATTATTATTTATTATGCTCAAGTATTCTGCTGGATGTAGTCATAAAAGTTTTAATGTTACAATGGATACTTTGATTTTGACCGGTTTTTCTCTATTTTATAGGAACTGTGCTATAAGCTCTTTGCAACAATTCCTGCTTTGTCTCCGCTTTTATGCTGCTGGAGAGTTTATGATTTCGTCCGGGGATGATGCTGGTGTGCATAAATCTACAGTATCGAATATAGTAAAAACTACTGCGAAATTAATAAATAAATGTATTGAGAAAAATATTTAATTTCTGACAAGTTGTCAAATTTTTTCCGAAAAAATTTTGACATTGTCTATAAAGCATTTTTTTACGTCAAAATGCGTTGCTATTATTGGTCGAAATTTGAATGAGTGAAGGCTGAGACACAATCATAGGAATAAGATTTAAGATTTAAAAAACCGATTTGTTGGTTTTAAGAAATAAGGAATAGGAAATCAACCAATCAGAAGTCAGCATGTTTGTTGTTTGACTTTTGACAATTTAATAACCTCAAAATTGTATTTTCAGGTTTTCACTTTGGTTTTTAATAAAAGTAAGAGTTTCATGTAAGTCATGTATGACCAAAACTTTCACGATTACGTTCTATCATTAAAGTCTCCTGAGAATTCTCTTTGGACATTAATAGGGCGAACTCACCATCTCCTGTTGCGCCACCTTATTGATCTCCGTTTCTTAAGGTAATAATAAAACGCTGCCGAC